>JAQPZY010001208.1:0-1200000 GCA_029931535.1 Margaritifera margaritifera | reverse complement strand
TTGTCATTTTTAAATATTGAAATACATGTTCTCCAGTTTGCTCTGTTAATGCATATCATATACACTTTGTGCTTTTATACTTAATGTATCCTGAGGGTCTCGGGGGAGAATAGAGTGTTATACTAATTGAGATACCCTCATAAAATAAATTGTTTATTATTATTATTATTATTATTATTTTTATTATTACTTTACTGAGGCATTTATTACTGCTGTATTACCTGTAAGACCCCACTAAAGTTTGAAAAGTTTTGTATGTCAACCCCCCCCCCTCCCCTCCCCACACAAAAATTTTAAATGGTCGGTCCAAAATGTGATTTCTATTTTCTCTTTTCTATAGAGACAAGCATATCTCGTGGTCAAACTGCATTGGACACAGTTCTGACAATGCCAGCATTATGGTCGGCAAGATAATCCAGCATGGAATTTAAACAACAGTACCATCCAGTCTCTAATGAGTGCAAAGATGAACACAAATGACACTTGTATTACCTTCAAACCCCTTACTGAACTATTGACAGTAGCAAAGACTGCATCTAATTATGACTATATTCCACTGTCCAATGGATTTTCAAGACAGAAACATTGTGTATTTTTTTATTTAATGTCTGTGTGGTTGTGATTATGTTAGTATGTATACATGTGTGTGTATGTATGTGGTGATGATATTTTTCAGTGCTAAGTCTACCAACTAATTTTTGTTTGTAAGTGTATTAAATGCTTCAAAAGAAATATGTTATTTTATTTTTATTCAAATTTGAATTTCCAGTCACTTTCTATAAGTTCATATGAAAAGATACCTTATTCACAATTAGACGACATCGCTTTTTTTGGGATCATGCATACTACCCCCCCCCCCCACAACACTGTCTGGGAATATGGCAGATATGTGAATGTTATAACACACAGTAGAACACACAACATAGACCTTGATCTGTCGGTGCATTATGCGACAGCAGATCAGGGTCTATGTCGTTTGTGAGTATATATGGTACTTAATGATTTGAAAGACCTATCTCTTTTTGTATAATGGTTATGATCTTTTGACATTGATCTAACTGCTGACATGGTTCAAAATTCAACCATGATGTCTATCCCATGGTAAATGTAGCTTACTTAATCTGGATCTTTAACCTTACAACCAGTAACTAAATTATTTGCTGGAATATTTCAAAATGAACTTGTATACAATATTTTTCCAATTCACTGATAAAAACTGGAGACAGTCAATAAAAAATTTTAAAAAAATAACAACAAAAAGTCTCTATGAATGGAACTGATAACTGATACTTTTAGAGGTCAACACATACTTATTAGATATGAACTATGTTGCTACAAGAATTAAAACATTTAACTTTATTACAATTATCAAAATGTCAAAATCTTATTGGGAATGATTTACTGAAAACCATCTAATGACCAAATGGTAAATGTTTGACTTAAACAAGATTCTCACTGTATAATTACAATGGAAGCCAAACCATTGCTTCCAGCATAGGAACAATTAATGATTCTTTGCATATATGGTAATTAGTCTATAAAAGTTAACTCTCTTAGGTTGGCCACCAGGTTTAGGAAGATCTTTTTAAACAAGGGATACACTCTTGTACGAAATATGACTTTTGCTATTGTGTATATATTTCTAAAAATATCTCTGCATGGTCGGTATTTATCATGTATTGAACAATGTAATTTTTTATAGTCTTTCAGGTTTATAAATATTTATTCTTACAGTCCTGTGTTGAAAGAATTGTGTACAAATTTTAAAATTGTGCCAAATTTGATCAACTCTTATAACTAAGTTAATCATTGTAAATGTTAAATTGTATGTTAGATTTATTTGCAGTAGGACAAGAGTTCTTCATTTCTACATTATGGTGAAAACTATTTTCCAAAATTGAAGAGCAACTAGATGTTAGAAAGCATATTTACATTTTTGGATGTACCATATGTTATCTCATCGTTTGATAGGTATACAACATAAACCAGTAACAGAAAGATAAGGAAGACCTATAACTAATATTGAAATTATGTTAGTTCATGAATCTTCTTTCTGTTACTGATTTATGTTGTATACTGGTCAAAGGATGAGGTATAGCCTGTGGATATGTGGATGCAGTAATAGTGCCTCTGTCTCTTATTTTGGGGTCTCATTAAAAAGAGGTTTTGCAATAAATGTGAACAAAACAGACTGCATACATCTTTCTTGGATAAAATGAACTATTTTTGTTGAGCATACACTATATAAAGGTTATAAAAGATAACTGTTCAAATCTGTCAAGAAAACAATATACATATATATGTGAATTTCATATTCAGCACATTCTGTGTCTTTTTTTTAGATAGATAGATAGGTCGATAGATAGACAGACAGACAGACAGATAGATAGATAGATAGATAGATATGACTGACACAATCTGTACAAAGTTAAAAATTTATTAAAAACCACCACTATAATTTAATATATGAAAAAGTATGTCTTTGATGAGGTCACCATTATGCTATTAAACCTCTGTAGAAAAATATGACATTTGTGAGATCACTGGATTTGCATACTAACACAGGAATGTACATGTATATTTTTTAAAGTAACTCTAGAGACTAAAAAATGACTTTCAGAAACTTAGTCGAAGGGCAAGTGACATTTTATCTTTTCAAGATATTAGTCTGATCAGACAAATGAAGATTTTACATTGATACTGGATTTAAAGGACATGTGTAGGAAAGAAACATTAAAATATCACAAAAAAAATTGTTTTAAAAGTCTTCAGTATTATATAAAACTGTAGGACAAGTAAAATTGCTGCAAATTGAGTTAAATTTCTAAATCAATTTTACCCTGCATGACAAGCGGTTAACTGAAAGTGTGTCAAGGCCTGTTTAATTCAAATTCTGGATCAATATGATGATGAATAAACCAGATATAATAATTGGATGAGCATAAAACATATTGCTTAAACTCAAACTGAAAATATTTGTAATACAAACTGCAAGAATACTTTTAAAATTATTTGGTCTCATGATGAATTTGATTGGTTGGCTCTTGAAAATAGGGAATTTGATTGGTCAGCTCTTGAAAATGAGGAATTTGATTGGATGGCTCATGGAAGTAGACAATTCATCACAAGAAAGTGTAGAGAATGCTATCATAAAGTTAATATGCCTCACCCTCTATTTAGCAGTCAAGACAAAAATAGCTACATCTGATACTTGAATTCATACTGCTAACATATTCAGACAATGCTATCATAAATTATTATTTCAGTCTGATATGGTAAATATCAATCACATCATATAAGGAACAGATGGTGAGATTTTTGTTTTACTGTCTTAAAACAACATACCATCACATACCATGTTTGCAAACTTTTTAGCTAAACATTATCATATCCATCTGTGATCAAACTTGGTTATTTAACAAGAATTTACCAACACCATTGTATACATAACATATAGATGCTGAAAAACTTTTAAAAAATCAACAAAATACTCGCACCTGCTCCTCACATCTTTAGAAGACATTATGTTGACTGATCAGAAAAATGCTAACTAAAATGATAATTTTAAAATGTACATTGTGATATCAACATATCATTCTTCATGTCACTCAATATATACAATACTAATTACCATTTCCTTATGTGATGCAATACATTCAATATCTACAATACTAATTGCCATTTCCTTATGAGATACAATACATTCAATATATACAATACTAATTGCCATTTCCTTATGTGATGCAATACATTCAATATCTACAATACTAATTGCCATTTCCTTATGAGATACAATACATTCAATATATACAATACTAATTGCCATTTCCTTATGAGATACAATACATTCAATATATACAATACTAACTGCCATTTCCTTATGAGATACAATACATTCAATATCTACAATACTAATTGCCATTTCCTTATGAGATGCAATACATTCAATATCTACAATACTAATTGCCATTTCCTTATGAGATACAATACATTCAATATCTACAATACTAATTGCCATTTCCTTATGTGACACAATACATTCAATATATACAATACTAATTGCCATTTCCTTATGTGATGCAATACATTCAATATCTACAATACTAATTTTCATTTCCTTATGTGACACATTACATTCAGACATCAAAAGGATATATTTTAGCTTTTTATGGATTTTAATGTTTTTCTTCAAGAAAGCAAGAAAACTTGATGTCACTTGCCAAAAATGTACAAATGATGCAAAACATTAAATTTTCTGAAAAATATTCTTATTCTACATAAGTGCACATTTTTTTAATATATTTCCAGGCATCATCATCATCATCAACCCATTCAACCTCATTCACCAAGATTAGATTTTTCTTAAAGTTCTTCTTTTCTTCAACAGACATTTACACAGAAAAACTTCTTTATCTTTGGAAAGACCCAATCAACTACAGCAATTAAACAGATAATAATTGCAATTACTATGGCCACGATTATCCACACAGGCAAGCTCTCTGATTTGAAAACTTCAGGAGGCATTGTAATTGTTCTAAAATTAATTTTCTTCACACATTCCACTCTTTGGTACATTTTTAAATCAACTCTACCATCCTGGTAGCTACTTCCATTGTACAAATAGTATAGCAGTTGTGTTTGATTGGCAAGAATTCCGTACACTTTTTGGTTGTATCTTACTTCAGTTTCAGGCAGAGACCAGTTTGCAGTTGCATTTATCTCGAGATGAAAGATGTACTCTTGGAAATCATCTGCAAATGTTTCTGGAAGGCTCATTTGTCTAAATGATGCATTAATATTACTATATACTGAATAGTTCGAAATTATCAGTAACAATCCATCATAACATACTATTATCTCCTTAATGTTCTTCTCAAAACCAGTGTCACAACTATATTCTAGCATCTCCCCATGATAAATCATGCCTTTTGACAAGATCCTTCCATTTAGGAGGTTGTTTGGTAGATGGCAACTGCATTGACACATGAAAATCTCGCCTGTCCAGCTGCCAGTGTCTGCATTGAAAAGAAATGCACCATTCTGAGAGTTTGGATCAAATTTTACTGAATCTGGATGACATTCAACTCTAGCAACTCTGGAACTTATGTCACTTTTTGAAACTGAGGCACAGATGTCACTGTACATGTGACTACCTGCATTTGTTTCTGTAATGATCACTAACACCACACTGAGGATGCTCAACATCTTGTAGATTTCTGTAAGTATAAAATTTGTAAATTTCACTTCACTAATTTATGGCTTTATTTGAATTAAATAAGTGATTTTTTGTTGTGATTAAAATCTTAATTTGTTATCATTACGAATGAAATTTATTAAACTCATTAATTTTTATCATTTGCTTGTTACAGCTAATAGAAGACATAACTTGTTCGTCTTGTTTTCCTAAATTTCATTTGAAATAAGCACTCCTGTACCCGTATTTACCGTATATGTTGGGACACCGTATATGTTGGGACACCATAAATTAATTTTTAAAGTAATTTTTTTGTGCACTGTAAGTTCTGGGACAGATTGTTTTTTTCGAGTCGTAAGTTTTGGGACACCTTTTAAATCATAATATCGATGCTTAGCTGTTAAAAAAAATGCACTCAAACTTATATTTTATTAAATAAATAAAATAAAAACCGCTGTCAGTGTTGTTTGTTTACACTTGTCTTCTTATCTGCAAACTTTTGAAGAACAAAATTTGATAAATCTAAGGGCAATATAGGAGACTAGATGTTTGCACTACGTACAAAATACGTGCAAGTTGGAGCAACCCGTACTTGTATTATATTTTGTTTTGCTGTATAAACACTGTTGGATGCAATAAAAGTTTTGAGTTGATTTATATTTGCCTTTTTCATAAGCCAGATCTAATTCCCAAGTAATATTTCCTCAGTTATCTGCCAGTGCAAATCCCTTAGCTTGTAAAGGCAGCCTCACTTTGGTTTCACAACCCTTTGATCGAGCCGCCGAGTTAATACTTGTTCATTGCCAGCTGACAGAATTTATTTGAACTTCCTGTGATCATGCCGCACAATTGACACCTGTTCAGTTGTGGCAAATCCTTTAATACCAGTACATTTCACAATGTATGCTCAAAGTGTCACTTACAGACCCCGACTGTTCCACTGTTTCAATTTATTTTCAAAATTCCTGTGAATACTGCTAAAAGAAACCAAAGCCGGCTTCCCTTGGTCTGCCGACTTTGAATATAAAAAATCTGCACACTTAAAAGAATTCAAAGTTGGCTTCAAGGGTCTGCTTGCTTTGTAATAAAATAAACTTTATATTTGATATCTACTGGTCAGTTGAAACAATGAGTCTATTGTTCGCTACCAGCTGTGTTTATTCACCACCCGGTCTTCTTTTGTTTGCCATCTGTAATCGTAACCGATACAAACAGGCATTGATGTCTGCAGGGTAAATAATATACACGGCATTAATTGTGTTTAAGAATACATTCTGTATCCCATGCTAGCGAAAATATTGTCATTTGCTCTTACGGTGAATGTATTTACTAATAATGATTTTTATTTGCGAAATGTTGTTATATTGTTAACCTGGATATAATACACTCTTGGTTATTTTGCACCGTACACCGGTTCATGCATGAATTGCTGGTGCCTTCAAGCAATCAGTTGTTATTTCTGTCTCTCTCTTTCTATTGTTTGTGATTTTGCTGGATCGAATTTTAAGTTTGATAATATACCGGTATTCAAACTTCTGAGGACACCTATATTCACGTCAATAAAATAATGTGTCAATATTGTTACCTGACATAAGCGATACACACGACCGGTACTCTACATTACCGGACCATGTGTTAGTGGATACGTTTGTGTCTTTTATGCATAAATTGCTTATGAAGAACAAAAAAGAGGAATAAATGAGAACAGTACAAGGTTAGTTTCTTTCAGTTTATTATCAAATAAACGTTTAATTTACATACCTTATTTTAACATGAAGTGGTGCGGGGGGGGGGGGGCAAATTCAACACAATTTGTTTCGATTCATAAGTTTTGGGACATATGATCTAGTTGAAAAAATGTTTAACCATAAGTTATGGGACAGGAATAAAATCATTTATTTTATCCTGTCCCAATATATACGGTAAATACGGTAAGATCCTCTCTCTGTACTATATATATACATGTGTGTATATATATATATATATATATATATATATATATATATATATATATATATATATATATATATATATATATATGCTAACAGGCCATTACAAAATACTAATGTGAAAGGAATAAAATGTATTTATTCTAAGAAGGCTCTGATTCAATATATTTTTTTATTTGGAATTAGAAAGGAAAATATTAACTATTATTTTAATTGGAATTAAAATTACAAACATGTTCTAAATAATCATGAATACAGTATCATCCAAACAAGCAAAACATCTGTGATCACTTTAAACATACATAAATTTCAATTGCAGAAGTATGAATATGAATGGTTGAGTGGTAGGGCTTGTCTAGATGAGATATATCTGAATATAGTGGTCAGGAAGTTCAAGCCCATATGATGCCACACCTCACTGAAAAACTGTGATTCCATATCCACAGTAACAAATACAACAACAATGACAATAGAACAATAAAAACAAACCTTGGTTGACATGGACCTTTGTGGGCATAGGTTAAAAAGTTCATCAGATTATGAAAGAAAAGTGTCTTCATCAAGTGCAGATTTACCAAAAAGGATATTCAATTGTAGAAGTCAAGGGCTGGAAAAATTAATTTTCTTGCTGCACAGTACAAGTTACAACTTTAGCCAGTAAAGTAAAATTTTATTTCAATTGCCCAAAGGTCTATACAAAATATGAGCGAAGAATGTGGAAATGTGTGTGGTCATTTAAATCGCATTTCAGGTCCAATAATAGATTTGTATATTTTTCCAGCCCCACAAATATACATTTTTGCCTAGTACATGCAGTGCTGGAAAACTCTTTCTGGCTTTGAATTTAGCATTGGGAAGTCCTTCAATATTTTAAGATTATTCAATAATCCAGGACTGGATTTGAGAGCAGTCTTCAAAGAACTGCTTTAAACGAAAACCAGGCACATCCTTGGATGTCCCAGTAAAGCTGTGGGAAGACAATGTGGAACAAGACAGTATCAGATTTGGAGGAATCACCTGATCAAATTTATTTAGTCTTGCTTTTAAGAGCATTAATGCACAGTGTGACCAGGTAAAGTATACAAGCTCCACCTGTCCACAAGGATAGAATATCCTATCCTAGTATAAGACATATATAATAGTGGCCCTGTGCCTTTAGTTTTTGCACCAAAATTGTATCCTGCATTTTTTAGTGCAAACGAAAAAAAAAAAAGACCTCAAATTACACCACTTCCCTTCCCAGTAAGTAAGTACTAATCGCTCCTTAGAAAATTTTGTTTCAAACTGCAATATAAATGTCCAAATATGTACAATTTGGTGGGAATGTTCAGAGGAAACTCAGACAAGTGTCTGCCCTGGGAATCTGACTTTTGTAGCATATTTACATCAATCATTTCTTTACAATACCTTGTTTATATAGTCCTTCATTTATGGTTCTCCATATGACTTTTAAAGTTACTGACCATGACTCCTACCTTGAAAAAAGTTGGGAGTCCCAGCCCTAAAATTAGAGGTCTCAATAATGAGACCTTTTTTCTCTTGCAGTAATTCAGAACATTATTGGTGTTTTGTTGTGTCACCAATATAAATATCATCAGATTGCCAATGCTCATTTCTTGTGAAATATTTAGTATTATTATAAGGAATGAAAATCTGAGACAGTTGAGAACAGTGATAATTGTGATCGTACAACTAGAACAGTTCTCAATAGCTTTACCTTGCCATTTCATATTTTTATTCCTGAAGGAATGATGGAAGAGATTAAAGTTTCTTTTCTATATTATTTATTAAAATATTTAGTATCACTATAAAAGAAAAATATGAAAAAATTGAGAATACTGATAATTGTGATTGTTTATGGTGAAAGAACATCAAAGAAAGAACAAAAAAAAAAAAAAAAAAAAAAATGATTACTGTAGCTTGCGTTCATCTTTTCTCCGAATGCCCTTTCTAGTTTCGTCTTTTCTCCGAATGTCCTTTCGAGTTTCGTCTGTTAAAGTAGATTATATCTGTCGCGCAGAAAGTTGTTTTGATTGTATTCTAGAAGCATCACATATAGGCCTGTATTTGATTAGTCAAAACCCATTTTACAATCTAGAAATAAAACAGCAATTAAATTGATACTAAAATTAGAACAGAAATCCCCAACTTTGGATCATGTCTCAAAATATACTTTTGAGATGCCATGTTGGCAAAGCTTAAGTGGGGCAATGGTACCTGTCTCGTCTGGATCAATGCAACCGGAACGGAATGCTGGCTGATTCGGACCATTGCTGAGATAATGGCCTTGTTATAATGATGTAAGACGGTTTTCTTTTTCATAATGATGTAAAACTGTTTAACTTGCATCGGCAATTTAATACTGAAATATTTTCAAAGCAGCTCATTCACCTTTCTGCAATTTATTTAATTTTTTTGGGCGAAATTCTCGTTTATAGATATTATATCGTACAGCGGCCAGTTGTCGTTGAATTCCTTCAATCGTGCGCCATGTTTCTCGCGATATAACGCGCTTGTTTCGAGATAATGACATCATCAGCTGTATCACCAGCGTTCTTCAGAAGCGAAAGAATAAAATTTTATAGTAAAAGCATACAAAATGCAATTCAAAAAGGTAATTTAATATAATTTTAAAAAATCATAATGAAAATCTATGTTGTCACTAATGCCTTTTTTTTTTGTCTGACTTTTTGACCTTGAATTTTCTATTATATGATACAGACAGCGCCGCCGAACACATGTTGGCTTTGTTTACATATTTTGAACAGGATAATCCACTTTGGGAATTTCTACTAGCCAATGTAAATATTTGGTTTTAATCATGTGGAGTTCTTATACAACGTAAGAAAATTTTACACTTTAAATGTATATTCACTGCAGGCTTTTTCGTTTCATTATTATTTCATAATAAACATTTATTATATACTCATTTTTTTCTCCATTAACTTTGCATTGTCAGAATCGTGCAGTATTTCTCCATACTGCACGGCTTCATACTGCACGACACGTGTGTCTAAAAAAAGTATCGCGTGTTAGGAACTACTTTTTATCGTAAACAAACAATGTACGCAAATGTAGCAGACACCGGAGCTTTTGCGTTATTAGATTTGTCTGTGGATGAACTAAACAAACTGTTTGAGAGTAGAGATGATAAAGCTGACGATGTGGATGAATTCATTCAGTCACAAAAGAATCTTTCAACCAAGCAAGTGACTGAACGTGATATTCACAACGTACAGCGGTGGCTGTATGACAACAAACGTGGGGCATGCAGTATTGAAAATATCATTCTGATCATTTAAACACTTATTTAACCGATGGTTCAGACTGTGAACCGTGCTCTGTAGAGTCTATAAAAAAAAAGCATACAAAGGCATCTTATGACCAAATGATATTCCGTTTCTCTCAGAGACCGCCAATTTTACAAGTCAGTCCAAGCACTAAATTCGAAAAAATACAACTAAAGAAGGCGGGTTTTGGTATAAAAGCAAGTGCCTCGGAGCCAAGAAGCCACGATACGAAGAAGCCTTATTTTCCGCTGACGAAATGGGCTCTCACACCCCAGCCGCTTTGCAATTTTGCGGGGTTTTTTTTGTTTTTTTTTTTGGTTGAGAAATTGTTTGGATTTATAGTGACAGTACATATAAATATGTCATCTATAGCTGGTAATAAGAATGGCAATAAATGTACTTACTTTTCTGCATCTTGAATTTCTTCAAAATGTACTTTCTGATCCACGGCGCGAAATTGCACTGCAATCTAGACTACATTTCCAACAGAAATCACATTCCAAAGGAGAATGTACTGCACTCCAAAACGAAATGAATTTGATATTCCCTAACAAAAATATTTAATCCTGCATCTTCTTGAGAATTTCAATTAAAAGAATTTCATATTTTGTCCACCTTATGATTCCAAAACTATCAATGGCAGGACAGTAACACATGTGTAAGCTAGCTTGCTGTCGAGGCCAGTCCCTCTAACTACATGTACATCGTACGTAATAGACCCAGCTAATAACGCAAGGTCACCACAATTAAAACAGCAAAATTTAGTTGAATCGACAGAAAAACAAAATTCCTCCATTCCAGATCAACTGGGAAAGTTGTTCCATGGCGCAGTCATTCACAATATGACTCAAAATTTCAATTTTAAGTAGACCAAAATATGATTTCTTTTTTAAACAAATCACTGACCGCGCGTTGTACTCTACCAAGTTCAAAGGTCACTGGGCGGTGCCATGTGCGCATGAATACTGTTACTGTGTATTGGTTTAACTTCGGTTGTGTATTTACTTTAGAATATAGCAGAAATTCAGTTACTTTGTTTCTTGTAGTGTGTTCTTTTTATTATTCAGCCTTAGGTAGAAAAGCAAAATGAGTATATAATAAAAAGGTTACTGCATTTGTATGGGAAAATATGAACTCGTTTTTTCTGAGCTATACTGCACTCCTGACGTCGTGCAGTATAACTCAGAAAACTCGTTCATATTTTCCCATACAAATGCAGTAACCTATAAATATTCTGCATTAATAGGCATTGAATCTATTATAATAAAATATGTATCCATTCACCAGTGTCTATTTATAAATTTCTCTCTCCCTCTGTCTCTCTCTGTCTATTGAGTCATGTATCTATATGGTAAAGAACAAGCAAGCTGTAAGTGCACAAACTGCATATAGAATTAACGGGAAAAAAATATTAACTTAAATTTTTTTTTTTTTTCAAAAACACGAGACGCTATAAACTAATAATATCCATACCTTGGTCTAACTGGCACGTTCCGGTCATATGCCACGTGACTTTTTAGTGAGTGTCACGAACCATGGATGTCACTTACGGAAATAAGTCAACATACACACGCTCGGATAAACGGTAATTATGAACTAATGTACATGAATGCCAAATTTTTTTTCACGCCGATTAAATGAAGTAGATATAGTTGAACACTTTTTATGGTTTATTTGAATAGATTATCATAATATTATAACGAACGCGTTAAAATTCACGTTAAGTCCACGAAAGGTGGTTACTCGAGGCTACTATAGTATGGGCCCGTTTTATTCTTAATCGTACACCACCTTCGGTCTTCGAAAGTATTCACCTGGGCCAGTTACTGTCTAGCTGAGGATTATTTAATCTCTTTATACCTTACAAAATTTGAAACGAAATCTTATTCCGTCTACGTATACTTTTTTAATTTGGAAAAATAAAGTTGATAACGGCGAGTGCAATGTTAAAAGAAAATTCTATTTATAGTACAAGCACTGCCTGATACACATCGTAAGGTGCATGCTTTCGACGCGGATCGTCGCGCAGATAAAACTAAAGTCGGTACATTTATACTGTATAAAACGTCCACATGCTAAATACCATGTAAATATGAATTAAATATTTTTATTGATTTCTCATGCAAATCATGCTTTCTTCGCATTATATTTACTTCCAAAAATGTTGTGTAAAGAGTCGTTGATGAGCAACACAATAGTATGACATACTTTACTGTTATCATGAAATTTTTATCTTTTAAGTAAAATCTTGAACCAGTAAATCAGCTAATTTTCATTTTAACCTTTGAAACATTTAAAAATATTTAATATAAAGCACATATTCAATCCATTAAATATTGATTTCTGAATATGTATTTTATATTATTAAACATATATAATATAATAACACTTTCATGTAGCCAAAGATCACAAAGTTATTTCAAGTCAGCATTATATTTTGTGTTCTAGAATGGTATTAAATTCAGTAAATTGGCAAATGTCATCAATAGTGCTTTAATTATAGCAGCATTCACCAAATGGGTTTTTGCCATTTCATGGTCAGATATCCCATGATTAGTGTTATTATTATATTATATATATACACACAGGGCCATCGTAAAGGGCGAGTGATAGAGATGACTGCTGGGGGCACCAAGCCTGGGGGAGGGGGTACACCATTTCATAGAGTTTTGCAGTATTTTTTCCATGAGTGGGGGGTGCCAAAAGCAATGCTCACCTGGGGGCACCGTTTCATCCAGTACAAACTTGAGACAACCCTGTATATGTGTGTCTGTGTGTGCATATGTGTGTTTGTGTGTACATGTATGTTTACGTGAGTGCACATTTGCACATTTCAAGCTATAACAATTTCAAGTGAAACTTATAAAATATTGTTTGTGAACCTTGGCAAGGAGAGCATTGAGATAATTTGAGAAGTCTAATAAATTTAATATGAAGTGAGAAAAGATGTTAGATTCTTTTTATCACATGATGAATTGTCAATAAAACTTGAAATATTAATGAGTTTGAAATACAATCAGATTTTTAAATATCAAATCTTTCCTATAATGTCACTACTGACCACATGAGGTATTACTGGATATATATGATAAAAAGTCCATCCTGGCAGTTAAGCCCACATCCTGCTTTTAGAACATTTTGGCCAACATTTGCTAAAGCTGTCTTAAAGTTTGTCTTGTAAATCCTCTACATTTTGAAAAATGTATTAGCCATGGCAAATGTACTTATTATTTGGAAAAATAATTTAATATTGGAAAATTATGACATAGATGTATTACTTTACACAAAATGCATTAAATGTATTCATGTGATGAATTGTTGTTCTTCACAATACTGTATATGGTAATAAACATTTCATAATTGTCACATTTTCATTAACAACACTATATGACAACACTATATGAATATATGAATAAGAGCATGATAAGGAACAAATACATTCAATCATGCATTAAAAGCTTGCCTATCTTTAGCAGTCACTTGTTTTAAACAGGTACTTACTTAAGGTCCATTATAGTTTGCACTGGTAGTATAAATCATTGTAAAAATTAACAGTTATTTTAGTAACCAGGTGCCATTTTAGTCTATTTTATCACTCCCACACGGTGGCTGCTTAAAACAGGTTTGACTTTAATAGCAATATATAACATTGGTTATAAATTCATACACATATAATTTTGACTTTAATAGCACTATATAACATTGGTTATAAATTCATACACATATAATTTTGACTTTAATAGCAATATATGACATTGGTTATAAATTCATACACGTATAATTTTGACTTTAATAGCACTATATAACATTGGTTATAAATTCATACACATATAATTTTGACTTTCTGAGAGTTTAATATAATCCTTAGTACCCATTCATATAGAAGTGTTGGAACATAGCTTATATAGAGAAAAGAGTCATCATTTTGTAATAGTACAAATATAAGGATCATACGGGGGTTGGCAGTGTGCTAATGCTTGCCAAATAAGATAGTGGAGTTTGAATCCAAGGGTTGATCAAAATCTTGCAGAAGTGCTCCAACAAACATTTGGACACAGCAAGACATGTATTGCTGTGTGTAATTAATAAAGTTAAGAAAAGTGTTTTAATATGGCATTAAAATTATAGAATTTGATAAGTGATTTATAAAACTGAAAACAGAATGGAAAAATTACAAGATAAAATAAAGTTTTGAAGTTGAAAGTTTGAAAGTGCATTTTCTACCAGAAATTCCTGGAGTTCCAAGTAATACTCACAATATATCATTTTGAGATTTCACACACCCATTCAGATTTCTTCAATATTCTTAATGTAAAAGGATAAGTATTTCAATTAAAATTTGCTGGAATACCGTGAAATAAAATGAGCTTATTACTGGCCATTATTTTCCATTAAATTTTATTGATAAGATTTTAAATTATTTTTAGCTCTACTAATCATAGACCAGAAGAATTTATGGGATGGCCTGTTGTCCATCATCCATTATCTATCATCTGTCCATTTGTTATCACAAATTTGTTATCACTACTCCTTCTAAATTACTTGGAGGATTGCCTTGGAACTTTACACACACATTCATCCCAAGGTCTTTTTGGTCAATACAAGTTGAAGTAAGAAGGCTGCATTCTTGCCGTAAATTAAAACCTCAAACTCAATCATTGTGTCCCCCAAATTTGATCATGTATGATAAACATCAGATGTATCAGCAGGCAATACAGGTCACAGCTAATTGATTTCTAGGTTATGATGTAGTAAAGATTGATGAGAATTCAATGCCTGTTTTTAGTTGGTCTTAAATTAAGAGTACCCTGTGATAAAACCTTCCAGGATAGATTAACCAAAATCCATACTTTCTGTTAAAGTGGTCTGACACTGAAACAACTGGGGGGGGGGGGGGGAGGCGGATACAATCGTTAAGTCCAAGAAATATCAGAAAATATGCCATGCATTGTCAAGAAATTCAACTGTTGGAACATTTCCAATAAAACAAAACCAAAAAAAAGAATAATTTCTGACCTTTTCATAAGTTTGTTCAAGCTTGCCTTTTGGTAATGTTACTTACCGCTGGGAATATTTCAGCAAACATATGATTACACAGAAAAAGTTCTATGCATATATCATCGCATGAAAAGGATCTCAACTCACATTTAGGATACAAGATGCTGCTTTCATCCCTTATGCAGTCTGAAGATGCCTTTTCAACAACTTCCCAAATGAATAATATTTTTACAGCTTTTTGAAGTGATTCACTTTTAACACAGTCTCTGTAATTGTTTCAGTAGAACACATGCAGTAAAATTTGCTCTATCAGAGTCTGTTACAAGATCAAATGAAGATAATCCTGTATCTGATAGTTTGGTAGCTAATTTTTGTACTTCACATTTTAATGTTGGTAATTTATCATCAACAGAATTATAGCTCCACTCTTTTCAATTCCTCTGAAATGAGATGTGATTACAAATATGATAAGATATATATATTAACATTTCTGTTCTAATAATAGTAATTGCAAGGAGTGTACATGTATATATGTAATAATAAGTGAGTGTTTTAAGGTTCAGCTAGACAGAGGTAGCTTGGCCACTACCAGGATTTGAACCTGGTCTTCCATTATGTCAATGGATCCTCTGCCATTGAATCATAGTAACTTAATGTAAAGCCATTCCTCCAGACTGATTGTATACAGCAATGCATGTAAGATATTATCTGCTGAAACTAAGTTTATCTGAAGCTAAAATGATAAAATGGTATGTCAGGTACAGTCCTCTCTAATTTGGAGTATAGTCATAATCAATTTTGTATCAGATGACTGCCATTAATTGTAAAATATTTCAAATTGTATTAGAATTTATGAAATAATCAGTGATAGTCCTAAAAATTTCCTTTCATATTGAAATGACAGCTCATCAACCTACCTCCCCCACTACATCTATATGTAAAATTATAATTATGTAATGTATATGTAAAAAAATGTATATCTTGTGTCCAAGACTGGCTGGGTCTGTTTGCATAGATACCGTATAAGTATAAATAGGATCATACTGAGTTGATACTTCGTGTTTGGTTGAGCTGTTGGACACATACTTAATTTTAGTGCATTAATCACTGGCCAGATTTGTAGAAAGGAAAAGCCATTTCATGCTGGTATACTGTGATCTGCATGAATAGAATGTAATCTGTATTTCACCCTGGCATACTGTAATCTGTATGAATAGAAAGTAGTAGGCACTTCACCCATACTGTGATATGTATGAAGCACCTGAACAAAAGGCATTTCACCCTGGCATACTGTAACCTGCATGAAGCACCTGAACAAAAAGCATTTCACTCTGGCATTGTGTGATCTGCATGAAGCACCTGAACAAAAGGCATTTCACCCTGGCATTGTGTGATCTGCATGAAGCACCTGAACAAAAGGCATTTCACCCTGGCATTATGTGATCTGCATGAAGCACCTGAACAAAAAGCATTTCACTCTGGCATTGTGTGATCTGCATGAAGCTCCTGAACAAAAGGCATTTCACCCTGGCATTTTGTGATCTGCATGAAGCACCTGAACAAAAGGCATTTCACTCTGGTATTGTGTGATCTGCATGAAGCACCTGAACAAAAGGCATTTCACCCTGGCATACTGTAACCTGCATGAAGCACCTGAACAAAAGGCATTTCACTCTGGTATTGTGTGATCTGCATGAAGCACCTGAACAAAAGGCATTTCACTCTGGTATTGTGTGATCTGCATGAAGCACCTGAACAAAAGGCATTTCACTCTGGCATACTGTAGCCTGCATGAAGCACCTGAACAAAAGGCATTTCACCCTGGCATTGTGTGATCTGCATGAAGCACCTGAACAAAAAGCATTTCACTCTGGCATTGTGTGATCTGCATGAAGCACCTGAACAAAAGGCATTTCACCCTGGCATACTGTAGCCTGCATGAAGCACCTGAACAAAAGGCATTTCACCCTGGCATACTGTAGCCTGCATGAAGCACCTGAACAAAAGGCATTTCACCCTGGCATACTGTAACCTGAATGAAGCACCTGAACAAAAAGCATTTCACCCTGGCATTTTGTGATCTGCATGAAGCACCTGAACAAAAGGCATTTCACTCTGGCATTGTGTGATCTGCATGAAGCACCTGAACAAAAGGCATTTCACTCTGGCATTTTGTGATCTGCATGAAGCACCTGAACAAAAGGCATTTCACTCTGGCATTGTGTGATCTGCATGAAGCACCTGAACAAAAAGCATTTCACTCTGGTATTGTGTGATCTGCATGAAGCACCTGAACCAAAAACATTTCACTCTGGCATTGTGTGATCTGCATGAAGCACCTGAACAAAAGGCATTTCACTCTGGCATTGTGTGATCTGCATGAAGCTCCTGAACAAAAGGCATTTCACCCTGGCATTTTGTGATCTGCATGAAGCACCTGAACAAAAGGCATTTCACTCTGGTATTGTGTGATCTGCATGAAGCACCTGAACAAAAGGCATTTCACCCTGGCATACTGTAACCTGCATGAAGCACCTGAACAAAAGGCATTTCACTCTGGTATTGTGTGATCTGCATGAAGCACCTGAACAAAAGGCATTTCACTCTGGTATTGTGTGATCTGCATGAAGCACCTGAACAAAAGGCATTTCACTCTGGCATACTGTAGCCTGCATGAAGCACCTGAACAAAAGGCATTTCACCCTGGCATTGTGTGATCTGCATGAAGCACCTGAACAAAAAGCATTTCACTCTGGCATTGTGTGATCTGCATGAAGCACCTGAACAAAAGGCATTTCACCCTGGCATACTGTGTCCTGCATGAAGCACCTGAACAAAAGGCATTTCACCCTGGCATACTGTAGCCTGCATGAAGCACCTGAACAAAAGGCATTTCACCCTGGCATACTGTAACCTGAATGAAGCACCTGAACAAAAAGCATTTCACCCTGGCATTGTGTGATCTGCATGAAGCACCTGAACAAAAGGCATTTCACTCTGGCATTGTGTGATCTGCATGAAGCACCTGAACAAAAGGTATTTCACTCTGGCATTTTGTGATCTGCATGAAGCACCTGAACAAAAGGCATTTCACTCTGGCATTGTGTGATCTGCATGAAGCACCTGAACAAAAAGCATTTCACTCTGGTATTGTGTGATCTGCATGAAGCACCTGAACCAAAAACATTTCACTCTGGCATTGTGTGATCTGCATGAAGCACCTGAACAAAAGGCATTTCACTCTGGCATTGTGTGATCTGCATGAAGCACCTGAACAAAAGGCATTTCACTCTGGCATTGTGTGATCTGCATGAAGCACCTGAACAAAAAGCATTTCACCCTGGTATTGTGTGATCTGCATGAAGCACCTGAACAAAAGGCATTTCACTCTGGCATTTTGTGATCTGCATGAAGCACCTGAACAAAAGGCATTTCACTCTGGCATTGTGTGATCTGCATGAAGCACCTGAACCAAAAACATTTTACCCTGGTATTGTGTGATCTGCATGAAGCACCTGAACAAAAGGCATTTCACTCTGGCATTGTGTGATCTGCATGAAGCACCTGAACAAAAAACATTTTACCCTGGTATTGTGTGATCTGCATGAAGCACCTAAACAAAAGGCATTTCACCCTGGCATTGTGTGATCTGCATGAAGCACCTGAACAAAAGGCATTTCACTCTGGCATTTTGTGATCTGCATGAAGCACCTGAACAAAAGGCATTTCACTCTGGCATTGTGTGATCTGCATGAAGCACCTGAACAAAAAACATTTTACCCTGGTATTGTGTGATCTGCATGAAGCACCTGAACAAAAAGCATTTCACCCTGGCATTGTGTGATCTGCATGAAGCACCTGAACAAAAGGCATTTCACTCTGGCATTGTGTGATCTGCATGAAGCACCTGACAAAAGGCATTTCACTCTGGCATTGTGTGATCTGCATGAAGCACCTGACAAAAGGCATTTCACTCTGGCATTTTGTGATCTGCATAAAGCACCTGAACAAAAGGCATTTCACCCTGGCATTGTGTGATCTGCATGAAGCACCTGAACAAAAGGCATTTCACCCTGGCATACTGTAACCTGCATGAAGCACCTGAACAAAAGGCATTTCACTCTGGTATTGTGTGATCTGCATGAAGCACCTGAACAAAAGGCATTTCACCCTGGCATTGTGTGATCTGCATGAAGCACCTGAACAAAAGGCATTTCACTCTGGCATTGTGTGATCTGCATGAAGCACCTGACAAAAGGCATTTCACTCTGGCATTGTGTGATCTGCATGAAGCACCTGACAAAAGGCATTTCACTCTGGCATTTTGTGATCTGCATAAAGCACCTGAACAAAAGGCATTTCACCCTGGCATTGTGTGATCTGCATGAAGCACCTGAACAAAAGGCATTTCACCCTGGCATACTGTAACCTGCATGAAGCACCTGAACAAAAGGCATTTCACTCTGGTATTGTGTGATCTGCATGAAGCACCTGAACAAAAGGCATTTCACCCTGGCATTGTGTGATCTGCATGAAGCACCTGAACAAAAGGCATTTCACTCTGGCATTGTGTGATCTGCATGAAGCACCTGAACAAAAGGCATTTCACCCTGGCATTGTGTGATCTGCATGAAGCACCTGAACAAAAGGCATTTCACCCTGGTATTGTGTGATCTGCATGAAGCACCTGAACAAAAAGCATTCAACCAAAAAGTATGAGAGTGGACTTACTGGTTTTTTTATTTTTTAATTATCCCTATAATAGCTGACCACTGGGTCTGACTTTGTGATACTACAGTATATTAGGTTGACCACTGGGTCTGACTTTGTGATACTACAGTATATTAGGTTGACCACTGGGTCTGACTTTGTGATACTACAGTATATTAGGTTGACCACTGGGTCTGACTTTGTGATACTACAGTATATTAGGTTGACCACTGGGTCTGACTTTGCTATACTACAGTATATTGTTCCTGTTTACTATCAAATCAGACCCAAATACATATAACAAATTGCAAGAAGAGAAAGATTTCTGGCACAAGTTACATATTCATAATTGAGGTCCATTTCTGAAGAAATTGGTCCTTTTTTTACTTAACTTAGCAGTATTTTTCAGTGTTCTCATGCAGTTCAACTACTTGCTTAAAAGTATAAATGGAAGTTTTTGCATATTGAATCTGCAAGTGTAAATATAACATTTAGCCAAAGTAAGCAAGAAATTACACAAAATGTCAAATTGTTCACTTCCTAAGAATATTTCTTTTTTGAACAAATGTACAATATTTGGATAAGATGGTGCAAAATGTTTAATAAAACGGTACCAAAACTTTGGAGTAGTATTGCAATCATAGAAGAGATGTTCAATACTTTCATTCTCACTCTTAAAGAAAGTACATTTATCGTCGTCTAATATGTTAATTCTTTTAAAAAAATTACTAGTAACAATTATTCTATAAATTGATTTAAAATTAAAAGAGATCAACTTGGTATCCTTAGTACAAAGTTTTTCCTGGTAATAAATCTAAGACCACTCCTCACTACTTATATTTTTATTTAATACTTGCGTCCAAGTTTCTTGCACCTTTTTGCCTTTTTTAAAAGATCTTTCCAAACAAACTTCAGTTGATTTTGTTTTTGCAAGTTCATTATTTTATCCTCCCTATTTATCAAAATTATTGTGTATTAAATGGTATTTGATTGCAACTTTCCATGATTTTGTTTGTTTAGGCATGATTGACTTAAAAGGTCTTATTTCTTTATCATGCCAATAAAATTGGGTCTGAAAAACCATTAGTTACTCAATCATGTTGTGTTAGCACTGTATACTGGAAAAGAGCTAATTATGCCTCCAACATCAGTGACAACAAGAATGCCTGACAACAAGAATGCCATTGGAAAAGAGCTAATTATGCCTCCAACATCAGCGACAACAAGAATGCCATTGGGAAAGAGCTAATTATGCCTCCAACATCAGCGACAACAAGAATGCCATTGGGAAAGAGCTAATTATGCCTCCAACATCAGCGACAACAAGAATGCCATTGGAAAAGAGCTAATTATGCCTCCAACATCAGCGACAACAAGAATGCTATTGGAAAAGAGCTAATTATGCCTCCAACATCAGTGACAACAAGAAGGCCCCTGGAAAAGAGCTAATTATGCCTCCAACATCAGCGACAACAAGAATGCCATTGGAAAAGAGCTAATTATGCCTCCAACATCAGCGACAACAAGAATGCCATTGGAAAAGAGCTAATTATGCCTCCAACATCAGCGACAACAAGAATGCCATTGGAAAAGAGCTAATTATGCCTCCAACATCAGTGACAACAAGAATGCCATTGGAAAAGAGCTAATTATGCCTCCAACATCAGTGACAACAAGAATGCCATTGGGAAAGAGCTAATTATGCCTCCAACATCAGCGACAACAAGAATGCCATTGGGAAAGAGCTAATTATGCCTCCAACATCAGCGACAACAAGAATGCCATTGGGAAAGAGCTAATTATGCCTCCAACATCAGCGACAACAAGAATGCCATTGGGAAAGAGCTAATTATGCCTCCAACATCAGCGACAACAAGAATGCCATTGGGAAAGAGCTAATTATGCCTCCAACATCAGCGACAACAAGAATGCCATTGGGAAAGAGCTAATTATGCCTCCAACATCAGCGACAACAAGAATGCTATTGGAAAAGAGCTAATTATGCCTCCAACATCAGCGACAACAAGAATGCCATTGGAAAAGAGCTAATTATGCCTCCAACATCAGCGACAACAAGAATGCCATTGGGAAAGAGGTAACTATGCCTCCAATATCAGCGACAACAAGAATGCTATTGGGAAAGAGCTAATTATGCCTCCAACATCAGTGACAACAAGAATGCTATTGGAAAAGAGCTAATTATGCCTCCAACATCAGTGACAACAAGAATGCTATTGGAAAAGAGCTAATTATGCCTCCAACATCAGTGACAACAAGAATGCTATTGGAAAAGAGCTAATTATGCCTCCAACATCAGCGACAACAAGAATGCCATTGGAAAAGAGCTAATTATGCCTCCAACATCAGCGACAACAAGAATGCCATTGGGAAAGAGCTAATTATGCCTCCAACATCAGCGACAACAAGAATGCTATTGGGAAAGAGCTAATTATGCCTCCAACATCAGTGACAACAAGAATGCTATTGGAAAAGAGCTAATTATGCCTCCAACATCAGCGACAAGAAGAATGCTATTGGAAAAGAGCTAATTATGCCTCCAACATCAGCGACAAGAAGAATGCTATTGGAAAAGAGCTAATTATGCCTCCAACATCAGTGACAACAAGAATGCTATTGGAAAAGAGCTAATTATGCCTCCAACATCAGTGACAACAAGAATGCTATTGGAAAAGAGCTAATTATGCCTCCAACATCAGCGACAACAAGAATGCCATTGGAAAAGAGCTAATTATGCCTCCAACATCAGCGACAAGAAGAATGCCATTGGGGAAGAGCTAATTATGCCTCCAAGATCAGTGACAACAAGAATGCCATTGGGAAAGAGCTAATTATGCCTCCAAGATCAGTGACAACAAGAAGGCCCTTGAAAAAGAGCTAATTATGCCTCCAAGATCAGTGACAACAAGAATGCTATTGGGAAAGAGCTAATTATGCCTCCAAGATCAGTGACAACAAGAAGGCCCTTGAAAAAGAGCTAATTATGCCTCCAAGATTAGTGACAACAAGAAGGCCCCTGGAAAAGAGCTAATTATGCCTCCAACATCAGTGACAACAAGAAGGCCCCTGGAAAAGAGCTAATTATGCCTCCAACATCAGTGACAAGAAGAATGCCATTGGAAAGAGCTACTTATGCCTCCAACATCAGCGACAACAAGAATGCCATTGGAAAAGAGCTAATTATGCCTCCAACATCGGTGACAACAAGAATGCCATTGGAAAAGAGCTAATTATGCCTCCAACATCAGTGACAAGAAGAATGCCATTGGAAAAGAGCTACTTATGCCTCCAACATCAGCGACAAGAAGAATGCCATTGGAAAAGAGCTAATTATGCCTCCAACATTGGTGACAACAAGAATGCGATTGGAAAAGAGCTAATTATGCCTCCAACATCAGCGACAAGAAGAATGCCATTGGAAAAGAGCTAATTATGCCTCCAACATTGGTGACAACAAGAATGCGATTGGAAAAGAGCTAATTATGCCTCCAACATCAGCGACAAGAAGAATGCCATTGGAAAGAGCTACTTATGCCTCCAACATCAGCAACAACAAGAATGCCATTGGAAAAGAGCTACTTATGCCTCCAACATCAGCGACAAGAAGAATGCCATTGGAAAAGAGGTAACTATGCCTCCAACATCAGCGACAAGAAGAATGCCATTGGAAAAGAGCTACTTATGCCTCCAACATCAGCGACAAGAAGAATGCCATTGGAAAAGAGGTAACTATGCCTCCAACATCAGCAACAACAAGAATGCCATTGGAAAAGAGCTACTTATGCCTCCAACATCAGCGACAAGAAGAATGCCATTGGAAAAGAGCTACTTATGCCTCCAACATCAGCGACAAGAAGAATGCCATTGGAAAAGAGCTACTTATGCCTCCAACATCAGCGACAAGAAGAATGCCATTGGAAAAGAGCTACTTATGCCTCCAACATCAGCGACAAGAAGAATGCCATTGGAAAAGAGGTAACTATGCCTCCAACATCAGCGACAAGAAGAATGCCATTGGAAAAGAGGTAACTATGCCTCCAACATCAGCGACAAGAAGAATGCCATTGGAAAAGAGGTAACTATGCCTCCAACATTGGTGACAACAAGAATGCCATTGGAAAAGAGTTAATTATGCCTCACCTCAGAATTCAAAGATGAAAAATATTAAATGTGGTTATTTCAGCAACACTTTGTCTAAACTATCTACTTTTGGATTATCGCTGATCTAGCAATGAATCATATATTTTTGCCACACAAACTCTACAAAACAATCCACAACCCATTATGATACAGTAAACTATCATGATACACTAATTCTAATAGTGTTAATCAACTAGCACCTCTAAAAGAGACTTGGAAATGTGACCTAATTATGTAGTTATACAAACCAAGTTGACAATAAAAATTAATATTTCTTAATCAAAGACAACTAATAAGATAAAATGAAATCACAATTTGTGTCACTTTTATCATATATGGTGTATATAAACCTTTTTTTATCAAGGTGCTCTTTTTTCGACACCTACACTCCAAAATCTAGACAGACTAATACCCTGACCCACATCTTCATTGCTCTCAAAGGATATGTGTTTTTGAGAACCTACACTCCAAAAACTGGACAGACTAATGCCCTGATCAACAACGTCATTGCTCTCAAAACATGTGTTTTTTGCATTGTAAAATTAATTATTACAAAAAAGATCTGGACATGAAACAATTTTAGAAAAATTACTTACTATCAGGTTTGTTAACTGAAGCTATTTAGTGGGACATATTGAATTCAAGTCTATAGGTTCAGAGGATGTGGATGTTGGGGTTGAGGGGCAGAGAATTAGTCTGAAAAATGTAACGAGCACAATCTTCACAGAATTTGTTCACATTTACTGAATGTATCCCATGTTCCTCTATCCCTAATTGCCAAGTTCTCCTTTGCTCATTTATTGTAGGATCTACTCCGGTCTGGGAACAATTAGGAGCTAAATGAACTGTAAATAAAAATTGTTACTTGTCCTAAAAATCTGTCACAATACAAAATATGTGAGGAACATGTTTGTTATTAAGAGTTTTGAAAAATAAAGAGCTCGTAGTAATTCAATAGCTGATGCTACCTAATAATATGGGTATTTCTAACCTTTTGTTTAATGAAAATGAAGGCCAAAATTTTAAAAGGTCACCCCCCTCCTTAAAGTAATAAAGGCTGCTAATTGTATAATACATGTACCATATATACTCGTGTATTATCAGATACCGACTGTAAACTGCATAGATCCAGATCTGCTGTCGCATAATGCGCTGGCAGATCTGGGTCTATGCAGTTTATAAAGACTAATCAGTAGAACAAACAACATAGACCCTGATCTGCCGGCGCATTATGCACCGGCAGATCAGGGTCTATATTGTTTGCATTTGGACCTGGATTATAAGCGAGTATATACGGAAGATTAAGGAAATTACCTGCAAAGCTCTATTATTATAACATCTGAGATGATATATATAAAGTGTATCTAATGAACATAACAGGATTTCTTGCAAGCTCACTGACTTTATACCAATTAAATATATTATGTCACTTACATCTCAGTGCAAAACACATATAATTAAATACAATACAGTGGTCTGTCACTATAGTACAACTAAGTACTATACTCAATCCATTACAACGGATTGCAACTAATCTCACAGTTACTGATGAAGATATGTGATTCTTGGCACATATTACAGGTATATTTATTGCATGATGATGTGAATATGGACTAACCACTGTGCTGTCACAAATTTTGTAATAGTTATTGTAACAGCTATTCCACCTTTTAACTGCAGCTGCAAGTAGCTGGTATCATACATGCAAATCAATGGAGCATGTACAGTAACCACAATTTCCCTCACATGCATCAAGGTGTCATGATGGAAAGTCAGGGTTTTATTTAATAAGCATTTTGCATATGTTTGTCTCGCCAACTTTAGCACTGGCAAAACATAAGAGAGCTTGAAAAGTTTTATAAAAGTCAGCTTTCACCAAACTGACTGGAAAATTGAACTTGCCCATGGGAGATTTGAATTTCCCCCAAAATAGGACAATATCACAATGAAAGTTTAAAAAATAAGGTAATATAAAATATTGGATGTTTTCTTTAAATCACATTATAATTGCTTTACAGATAAAGAACTTTTGTTTACTTTCTTGTATGCACAATTAAAACCATATGACAATAGTTAAATCTATCAAAAAAGATATATATAATAGTACATGTAGGTAGATAATCAGATGAGAAAAAAATGAAGAGTTAGAATGCATATATACTGGTAGTTAGAAGACAAAGACAGACAGACATATAGATAGATAAATGAAAAGACAGATACAAGTTTTGGAAATAGCTAGATTTGTACGAGACACATAGGTAACAGACCTTGAACTGAAAAATTAAACATTACGAAGACCAGAGCTGTGTTAACTTCATTCTATTAATGTCTTAATACATAAAGTTTCCATTTCTTGCCTCGTTAAACTAGCAATCTTGTTTCTTCAACTACATCAACAATAACGAAAGCGTTACTTTTTGTAATGATTTATTTATACTCACAGCTGAATGATTTGAGAAGAGTTATTTCTTATCCATTAAATTATTTACCCCACAGTAAAGATGTATCATTAATTATTACATAAACAATAAATGATGAACGCTGATTTTGGGTGCTTGCGTTTCGGTACATTGATCACACTTTTAAAGAAATCCAGGTGACTAATCATTAGAGATAAGTACCTTTTATTTCTGACCACATCTATGAAACAAATGAGTTATATTATTAACAGTCAGCAAGCTCGGCACATTTCAGAACCAACTCACAAACTGCCAATGACTAGGTTATTACTTCAAAGCTGGTGAATAAACTATAGCAAACAAAACCATTTAGAGTTTTTTTACAACTATTTAGGATGGCAATTTATTTCTAATTTTAAAAGTTTCAGAACTGAGACTTTTTTCATGAAAACACTCTTGTATATAAATTTTTAAGGTTTGGCTGGATAGCTTTTTAAGGTAGAGGGCACGAGTCTAATCAGCAGGAGCCTTGTGTTTATAAATTCACACAGAAACTACCATATATACTCGCGTAAAATCCGATACACTGTAAACTGCATAGACCCAGATCTGCTGTTGCATAATGCACTGGCAGATCTGGGTCTATGCAGTTTGTAAGGACTAATCAGTAGAACAAACATAGACCCTGATCTGCCGGCACATTATGCACCGGCAGATCAGGGTCTATGTTGTTTGCATTTGGACCTGACTTATACGCAAGTATATTCGGTAAATCTGCAATTTAGTTTATATTTACTTTGAGTTAGGCTTGATAATGGATTGGTTTGTTTGGCAACTGCCTGTCACAGTTAGACTAGCATTGGAGACCAAATGCATAACTTGGGCTTCGTATGAATGCCCAGCTTGGTGTAGATCTGCTACAGATGTAAATATCCCAAAACTGAGATGGTTGAGGGGTAATAAGAAGCATGCCTCTATGCTTTAATAACAATGAACTTTAATCATGTGTATGGCCCATATTGTTTACTTGAGCCACCTTGTCAGAGGAAAATATTTAAAATAGTCATTGTCACAAATGAACACTATAAAAGAGGTGTTGGGATAGTGTTGGGTCAGTCTAAAAGATATCAGTTGTACAAGAAATTAACCTGAATACATTATTCAAAATCTTACAAGCACGTTTTCCTCAAAAATCATTGGTTAGTTTTAATTTGCATCTTTAATGTAGAATTATTCTAATTTTTCTGCAATCTGTCATCATCCAATGAAAATTAACAAAAATATATTTTAAAAACGTGTACAATTTGGATTGGACACACAACTTCAGCAGGATACACAAGGGTTCATACAGATTTCAGATGAATAAAACTTAAAGTGCATCATCTACTGTTTTTCTTGTGCCATCCTAATGTGTCTATCACAAAATTCAAATGATTCCCACATTTGATAAAATGAATTGTGCCGAGACCCATTTATTTCTGAATACTAGAGGGTGTTGGAACATCAAACATGTGGATTTGAAAAGCCACAAATTTGTTTTATACTTTTTACAATTAATACAAACATGTCATTCTGCCTTTTTCTTTAAGTTCTATGTCTTTTTCTTCTAGATCTCAAGGTCTTGGATAGCACACCTGCAAGAACATTATAGATTTCCTCGGGAGTCAGCCGCACAGTTGCTCTGGAGCTTTTACAGGCAGAGATGTATACACATGTATATAAGAAGTAGTGTTTTACAGCACCTCAGCACATAAGAGGCTATCTAATGCCAACTAAAAGTAAAGTTAAAATGTAAATATTAATTGCACAAAAATTTTGGAAGATAAACCCTTCCAAATAAATGTAGACATTAAATACAACAGGATAAAACATAAAATGTAAAGATGTGCATTCTGTAAAATGTATATAAAATAATAAAGGTAACACATTTAAAATCCTTTAAACATAATTAAACATTTTTGTCCTAATCACATTCCCTTAAAAAGTCAAAGATTTTCTCAGGTTGTTGTCCTCATACAGTATATTCAAGCAGTTACGTCAAAATAATTCTGTCTCACACGGTGGAAATTGACACACACAACAAGAATATGTTTCACTGTCATTGGACACGTGCATGGTATGCATTCTGGTGAAGGTTCACCCTTCAGGAGGTATGCACGAGTCCGGTATGTGTGTCACTCTTCAATTGTGGGTTTGATGTTTTTAAGTTTGTTTATGAAGTTTTCATTCCACATATTTTGTCGGGTGTGATGAAGATGCTAATTTATACAATGTTTGAAGTCCGTATAGGGAATCTTCCAGTCGGAGACGGGTGACTGCTGGGCAGCTTTGGCTGCTATATCTGTTCATTTCATTACCCTTTATGCCAATGTGACTAGGCAGCCGACAGTACAGTATACTTTTCCCAGATTGTATGAGAACTTCATGTTTCTGTAATATCTGAGATATTAACGGGTCATCAGATTTAAGATTCTGCAAGGATTGCAATGTGGCAAAGGAATCTGAAAAGATGATGAAATTTGTTTTTTGAGAGGTTTCAATGTAGTTCAGAACTTTTAGTATGTCTGTAATTTCTGCAGTAAAATTTGAGACTTTATCCAGTAATCGGCTTGAGGTGGTGCCATGGGGTGTTGCAATGGCAGCTCCAATAATTTTGTCTCAATCTTTCGAATCATCTGTATACAGGGACATAAGGCTGAGGCCTTGATTTTATTTAATTTACTCCGAAAAAAGGGAGGATTTGTTGAGAACTTTTTGAATTTGCACAGGTCAAATATTATTTTGGAGAGATTTTGATAACCATGGTGGCGACTTGGGAATACAAAATTTTGCAATATTTCCAACACTGATTTTTGCTGCTTCAAAGTGAGGACGAATTCGTACACCAAAAGGTGGAATGAAGTTTGGTTTCTGAACATACAAGGTTTGGTATTTGGGCCTTAACACTACATCATATGCGGGGTTCGATGGATTAGAAGATAGTTTGGTAGCATACTGAAGAGCCAATTTCAATTGAATTAGATAAAGTGATGGTTCATTGGCCTCAACATACAGACTTTCTGAAAGGGAAGTTCTAAATGTACACAGAGTTCAAGTCCCAGACTGTGTACTGGATCAAGCATCTGCAGATAAGATTTACAATCTAATCTGTACACAGTCGAGCTATAGGCACAACACAGCCACTTAGACCTAGGTTGAATAGGTCATTCATTATGCCATACATGCAAAAGGCCCATAGTTTGTTTAAGCTGCTCTGTCAGAGGAAAATATTCAGAATAGCTCTTGACTGTTGTAAATTAACACTGTAAAAGAGGGATTCGGGGTAGTGTTGGTTCAGTGTAAAAGCTACAAGTTGTACATGCAATTAACCTGAATACATTATTCAAAATCTTACAAGCATGCTTTCTGCAAAATTCTTTGGTTATTTTTTTTGGTATTTTTAAGGTAGAATTATTCTCATTTTTCTGCAGTCTGTCATCATCCAATAAGTCACCAAAACTGTCCAGTGAGACCTTAGTGATCGGCCATTTAATTTTTTGGGGTGGGGTGATGGGAGCTTGGGATTTATTTGAACAAAAATTACGGCACCCAGATGGCTTGAAAAAAATATTCTTGCTTAGGGGTAGAAACATTTTGACAATTTTTGGTTGTCCCTGTGCTGGTTGCTTTGCTGATTTTTCTGGTTACCCAGTAAATTACCTCAGTTGTCCCCATTATTCAATTATTCAACAACCTTTTGTCATATGTATAGTTAGTCCTAATTGCACGCAATACTTGTAACTCACCATCAGTCCTACTAATGGAAAAGTGTCAACAAGTTTACACACTTGATTAATCAATTTAAGATTATATTAGCTGAGAAAAGAAATTATCTTGAGGCAAACGAACAATAAATATCCAAGCACAAAAGAAAATCCCAGGTATTCCCCGCAAATTAAATTGTCGGTCACTATTGGTGGAGTTACAGTTACACCTTTGTCCTTATCAACTAAACACTGCTAGGCTCAGTTTGGGGATATTTTGTCCAATAAAAAAGTTCCTTTTATGGGATACTTCTGTCCAGAGTCTGCCACTGTATACAAACAGTCTATGGCTCTCAACAACAACAGTCGCTAATAAATCGATAACATTTATGTAGATGGTGGAAAAATTCTCAAAACGATGGAGACAGTTTGAGCCTTGGATAACTACAAATTTCCATCTAAGTTGTGTCATAAAAATGCTCTGAATGAATGTGTGTGTATATAGTATCATGGCAATCCTCCAAGTAGTTTCAGAGTAGTGATAACAAACTTGTGCTAACAGACAGACAGATGATGGACAACAGGCCATCCCATAAGCTCTTCTGGTGTATGACCAGTAGAGCTAAAAAATCTTTGATTAGCGTTTTAAACACTAACTGTTGTGGATGTGATCTTGAAAATGATTTACTATTTATATGAACTCATTCCAGTGTTTTAAAGGGGAGATAAAGCTGTGTGTATCAGTGATGTTCTAAAATGAATTTTCAAATTTCTCCTAAAGTGCTAATTTTTCATAGTTTGGAATATAATTGGCTTTTAATTTGTGACTTTTAATTATAAAAGGGCAAGAATAACTTGAACTTTTGTTATTATAGTGTCATATAATGATCTACACAAATTAGGTGAAAGAATGCAGGACATACTTCCTATACCATTAAAATTGTATAAGATCACAAGTGTGATCATAAGCTGATCAAAAACTGAGTTGTTAAAATTTACAAGCACAGCTAATCAGATGCAGAATCACATCATTAATATGAATAAATCTTGCTCATAATCATACTCATCCAGTACCTTGACGATATAAGCCTACTTACAAAGTTTATACAAAATTTTTATGAAAACTATAGTCACTAGAGTGTTATCAATCACACCCAATGATACAGGCCAGCTTACCAAGTTTATGCAAAACTCTATGAAAACTCTAGTCTCTAGAGTGGTATTAGTATTAATTTCATTTAATTTCTCCCATAACCTTGCTGGTTGCAGGGGTGCCACTGATGACTTTGCGACAATCTCTCTCCATTTCGCCCTGTTCTCCACTGCTCTTTGGGACTTTGCAAAGTCCATGCCTGTCCACTCTTTGATATTGTCTTCCCATCTCTTCTTCTGTCTGCCTCGTTTTCTCTTTCCTCTCACTGCGCCCTGTAGGATTGTCTTTGACAGGCCAGTTGAGCGTGAGACGTGACCTTACCATCTTAGTTTGCGTTTCTTTACAGTGGTGAGCAGATCTTCATAAGGTCCAGTATTACCCAATGATATAGGCCTACTTACCAAGTTTATGCAAAATTCTATGAAAACTCTAGTCTCTAGAGTGGTATCAGTATTACTCAATCAGATGGACAATCACCTCAAAAATATGCATGAATCTTGCACATTATTCAGGTTGGACATCTTGATGATTTAAACTTACATTCCAAGTTTTATCAAAACTAGACCAAAATGTAACAGAATACGACAGGCAATGATAGTTACCACCAGGTGTTTGTGTACTGATTTTATTGACAAGATGGTTTTACATAAAGAATAGATAAATGCAAACATGTATACTTCTAATTACAAGTAAGAAACTTTCATGTAAAAATTTAAATCCTCCTGAAAGTACATCTCATTTTATCCATGCATTTTTATCCAAAGAAACAGCATGACTAAAAACCTAAACTTGTTGCTTGAAGTACAACTGCTAATTAAACACTATGTATATACACTAATTACTGCATATGTACTAATTAAACATTATATACATTAATTATAGCAAAGTACTAATTAAACACTATGTATATACACTAATTACAGCACAAGTATTAATTAAACACTATATACACTAATTACAGCATAGGTACTAATTAAACTATGTATATACACTAATTACAGCATAAGTACTAATTAAACACTATGTATATACACTAATTATAGTACAGTAATAAAGCTCACATTTCACTGATTTTCAGACAAAGCCACAGAATAAGCATCATGTCAATCAAATCTCCTGGTACACACAAACATTTGTCATGTAAACAACCCAGAAACTGCAAAATTATGCAAGCACAGCTTTCTCAAAGTGATGGTTATTTAGGACTGATCTCTCACATTTTGCATTCTTTATTTTGGGTATTTGTAGAGGTTAATCAACAAAATAAACATAAATATGAAAACTCTTACGGAGCCAATCCATGAATTTATGTATCCACAAAAATATCTTTTCCAAACCACAAAAATTGATACCCAATATCTAAAATTACAGTAAGTTTATATTCTAAATTTTATCAAAATTGGGTCAGAAATATGTCCTTCAGTGTGGTAACAACCTCTGCCAATCAGATGCAAGATTATCTGATTAATATGCATAATTCGTGCACATTATCAAACTCATCTGAGATCTTGATGATATAAGCCGATATTCAAAGTTTATCAAAATCAGACTATAAGTATGCCCTCATAGTGGTAACAAGCTCAGACAATCTCCACAAGATTGCCTCAGTAATATGGGTGAATCATTATCAAACATGTCCAAACTCTTATATAAGCCTGTATTCCAAGATTGATCAAAATCGCATCAGAAATATGGCAACCAGAATGGAAGCAAGCTCAGCAAATCAGATGCAAGATCACCCCATATATAATGCATGGATCTTGCTCATGAATATACCTGTTCAAGATCTTGATGACATACGCCTGTATTCCAAGTCAGATCACAACTGAATCGGAAACATGGCTTCCAGACTCGTGCAATATAATATGTATGGATTTCACTGACTATCAAACTTGTCGGAGAGTTTAATGATATAAGCCCATATTCCAAGTTTGATCACTAGAATGTAATGAATGATTACATAGCTCACCTCTACACAGCTTTTACTAGTCTCCAGTAGGCATACAAAAAATAAATTCAAACTTCAAAATGTTGGCCCCTTTTCTTTTATCTTTACATTTGAACATCTTTTTACAGTTTCAAATTTTAACTTTTAATTGGCATTATATAACTAGTATTGTGGTGACATACTGTGAAACCACCTACCCACATACTTAAACACCAACCCACCCACCTACCTACAGTAACAGGGCGTAAAAGAAAAAACAACAAAAAAAGACAATTCTTTTCTTTATCGAAGTAGAGGTACTATAATAAGTTGACAAAAACCGGAGATTAATCTTTTTGTATTTATTTTTTTTAAAATTATTGTTCTTAAAATTTTCTTAAGAAGCTTTTATCATTGTCCACCCCTAAAAGCCAGATATTACTGCATGAAAGTGACAGGCTTTGAGTAACTATGGAGTGACAGTCAGCGGTACAAAGTTCATGCATCAATAATTTCAATAATAGTTCAATGATTGGAACATAAACAGCACCCAATAAATAAACTCAACAAACTCATTAGAGCATAAAATATAGATCACAGAGACATCTGTTTGCAATAAGAATGTAGAAATTGTCAATAAGCATCCACTAAGTTTTGCGTTTCTACATAGGATACTCTGCCTACAACATGCCGAAAACTCATGTGGTAATGAGCTAAATGCAGAAACTTAACCAAAGCCAGAAATATAGGTTATGGTGAGCTTTTGTTGTAGGGTGTAGTAGTAACAGAGATACTTATCATAAATTTCATGATTCTAGCGTGAACAGAACCTAAGAAATGAACATTTAAACACAAAAATGGACGGTGATAAATAAGACATGTATATGCCCCTACCCCATTAACGGCAGGTTGAAAAAAATGCAGTCCAAAGCATTTGCCGTCTTATCCTTTGTGCTTTACAAGCAAGACAAGTAAAACATTAATTTGTACTGATCCAGAGAATCTAACACAAGTAGTCATGTTACAACATAATTTAGAGTAAAACATTTAATTATTCAGCAGGTTTCATAAATTTCATCAGAAATGAGCACAAAAGTTTGAATCACAAAACAAGCTATGCTTATGTTTTGTTACGACTCTATGGTCTTAAAATAATGTAACAGAAAGATAGTGAAACCAACAATGTATGTAAAATCAACAAACAATTTATTTCTAGTCAATTAAAGTGAAAATTCTAAAGACACAGTAATGTGAATTATAATCCAATAATCCTAAGTGTCCTAATCACAAGTCCTAAATATATAATGTTCCGAATGAATTAATGTAGCCTTGCATGTCCTAATGTGCTAGTAGTCTTGAATGTTCTAATATGCCTAAATGATATAATCCAGAATATCTTTGAATAAATTCACACAAATCCCAAAGTCAATTATTAATCCAATATGAGAATGAGCACTAAATTGTTAATTCAATTAATATTTCAAATAAATAATTCCTATCTCTGAATTTTCACAACACAACTATAAACATCTGATTATTAGAGCAATTCTTCTTAGGCTGACCATTTGAACAAGAATGAAATATTGTCCAACAAAATCTCCAAATATATACATAAGTCATGTGACAGAATGTTCTAGAAAATGTGTGACTCTAGTGGAAAGTTTCCTCCGCGGACGTGACTTTTGGCATGTAAGCAGTGGAAATTTCCACTCTGGTACCAAATGCTATGTAAACAAAACTGACCTTGATCTCAAATGCAGTAAACATGTTGTTTATAAAATGACTAAAGTACAACTTACCCTATGGACACGTATTATAAATTCGATATACATAACAGTTTTGTTTAAGACATCACAAAATTTTTAAGTCACATGACTCTTAATTTCATTGGATGCCGCAGATGTCGTGTGTTTATAACCTGTGTGATGTCATGGTATGATATAACATACTATGCAATATGAAAACATATCAAGTTTATGAAACATTATATAACTGTGATGAATTTGAATTAGGACTGATACAGCATCTTTCATGTCGTTTAACACTGACATAGCATTTCTTATTTATATGATATTATATTGACAGAACAAAAATCTTCAGTACACTTAAATATACAGTGGTACTCACTATAATGCACCTTTGTAAAACACTGTCCTGATATAACACCGGAATTGTTTCTCAGTATAACACTGTCCTGATATAACACAGGAATTGTTTCTCAGTATAACACTGTTCTAAAATAACACGGGAATAGTTGAGTTATATTTTTCTATATAATATACCCCATTATAAGGCAACCTTTCATATATCACAGTACACTTTTGAATCTGGCACAAAAACATTTAGTACTACAAGAAGATAAAACGATACGATGTCAAAATCTTTAAAAGATATATAAAATAAAAGTTAATGGCACGCAATATAAAATCCTTAAAGTACAGAGTCAAAATACACATTCATTTTAAAGCTTTCAAGACTCTCCCCTAGTGGTATATCATCAGAAAGCTTCCCGAGTCCACACAAACAACTTCTGCCTCATCAAGACTGTGTTCAACTGGCAAGATATGCAAGAGTCGGGTGTACGAGTCCTATACGTGACAGACACAATTCCACATCATATCTCTTATTTGTTCTACATGAGGGATGCTACTCTCCAATGATATGTTTGATGATTTGAAGCTGAAGCTACAAATATATACAATCAACATAGACAGTTTCATTATATCTAAACCAGGATAACTCAGTTTCTAATTACTTGAAAATCTTGCTAAGTCCTGACTTAAAATATCTTTTGCTTATGATCTCGATAACTTGAACAACAGACAACTGGAAAACAAAATTTGACACCACAGACAGCAATTTAAATTTTGTAGTCAGCAATTTCAATTTCTGCAGTTATACTGCTACATTTGCAGTTGCTTAGACAAAGGCAACAAAACTGCAGATTTAACTGTATAAATGTAAATAACTACAATTCAGCAACTTTCATGGTAGCTGGTTTCTTTCAGTGATTGCAAGTAAAATAAAAACTTTTACTGTATAATTACTAAAAATTTCACCTCCCAAGATATAACATTTGAAAGAAAATCTGAACTTTAAAATTCACTCCCACAACCCACCTCTCAAACAAAGAACAAAATCATTACACTGGAAAAGAGACAAAATCATTAAAACATATCAACATGATTTTATAAATCACTGAAAATTTTCTCCAATAGTTTGTTCATTTTCCACTTGTACTGTTTCCTGTAGTGAGATGGTCGATTGTTGTTCATTTTTCACTTATGCTGCTGTTCGTATAAGTGGGAGAGCACATTGTTTCTGCTGCCTTCCAGTTCTTTTTTTTTTGTGCTTCCCAATGGCAATAAAAATTATTATTGCAACTATGATTATGACAGCAACAATTATTACCACAATAAAAACTGGCAAGATCCATGGTTGACCTTGGTTACAGGAGTCAGTAGTTTTAGTTCCACTGATCATTTTCATACATTCTAGTCCTCTGATTCCCAAATTGATACATCCAAGCATGCAGCCTTTCCCACTGCACACATAATACTGCAAAACCGTTTCATTTTTGGTCAGAATTTGAAAAACTTTTTGATTCTTTTGTACTTCAATTTCAGGAATCGACCAATTGGCTGTTTCATTGAGCCACAGATCAAAGACTTTACCATCAAAATCATTTGCAAACCAGTCTGGTAGACTTTTTTGGCGGGAAGATGTATTTATGTGTTGTGTTTCTAGGTAGTCTGGAACAGTCATTAGCAGACCATCATAACATACAATTTTCTTTTTGATATTCTTTTCATATCCATCATTACAGCTATAATAAAGTGTCTCACCATGGCGAATTCTGTTTTTAGAAAAAATCTGTCCATTTTCTGGGTCAAATGGCAGTCGACAGCTACACAGGCAGGCAAAAATTCCTCCCGTCCAGTTTCCTGTGTCTTCAAGAAAATAACTTCCATTTTGTGACTTTGGATCAAAAACTCTGGCATACTCATTGCATACAACTTTTGCTGCTTTTTTGGTAATGTCCTCTCTCATCCAAACTGTATGACAGGTGTCATTTACAAGATGATTTCCTGCTCTTGTGATGGTTGTACCACATACCAGAAATATCACACAAGTGATGGAATTCCTTGGAATCATCATTGTGAAAGATCTCTGTAAATATAAAACAAGCAAAAGTTATGAGACAGTTGTTTTGTTTCTTTGGTGTTTTACAGGACAGCTACACATATTGTGATAAGGCAATTAGAATCAGTGCCCTGGCCAGGGACACAAGGTGACCATATTTACACAGGTAAAACAGGTGGAGATCTTGGCAATTACTGTGAAGGAATAGAACTAAATGTTGATGAGTTGAGTAAAACAACCAAAATTTTTATTGGTTAGCTCTGCAAGTGTGGTCTTTTGAATAAAGGACATGGATTATATATGGACAACTACTATTCCTCACCTGAACTTTTCAATGAACTTTATTTGAAAAACACCTGTGCATGTGGAACCTGGAAAACAAAAAGGGTAGGTGTTTCAGAGGCAATGAAGGTTATGAAAAAACTAAACCAGGGCAAGTGTGTATTTTTCGCGGAAAGGACAACTGACTTCTGGTGAAATATGAAAAATGAGATGTAAATATGATCTCCAGTTTTCATGAAGCAAAGACAGCATTCATCAACAAGACAAATTTTGCAACAAATGCACCTGTAATGAAGCCCACTTGTATTGTGGGTTATGTGAAAAACATGGGAGTAGTAGATTTAAAAAACCAATTTAACCAATACAATCCTGTATTAAGGAAATCCAAGATATGGTGGAGAAAACTATTTTTTCATTTGCTGAATGTATGCATTGTAAATGCATATCAGTTTTACCTGAAATTCTCACCTGTGCAAAAGTAACAAAATCACCATGATTTCCGTGTTTCAATAGTGAAGGTATTGGTTCAGGAAGCAGGATATGTGTCTGAACCTACTAGGAGAGGACAAAAAATTGCTGGTAAGCTACCTTAACACCTCATTGGGAGGCATTTCCCTGCACGTGATTGTGTTGCGTGTAATAAGAGAATGAAGGACAGGGAGGGATTCAGAAGAAAGCAAACATTCTTCAGATGTGAGACATGCCAAGTGGCACTTGGTGTACCTGATTGGTGTACCTGATTAGTGTACCTGTTTGTTGACGAGTCAGAATAAAACCTGAACAGGTAATGAACTCGATAGTAAGCTCTTAAGATGACATAAATATAGTAGAATAAATAACAACAAGTGCAAAGTTTTCATGAACATTTATTACTGACTCTACGAGGTGTCAACTTACCTCTGCCATTCATGGAGTGATGTTTATAAACTGTTACCATTTCCATACCTGTGATTTTCACAACTTGGATATAAAGTTGTAACAGACATAAAATGTACATGTATAATGTCGAGCTACTAAAGAATATAGTATTTCTTAGACATATTTGAACTTTTCCATTAAAAAAGGAACAAAAATATAGATGAAATACAAAGGTCATTTGTCATTTTGCCTGTATTTGCACCTGTACATGCAAATATGACACAGTCACATGTGAATTGATGCTAATCATAAAGTTCAGACATCGACCATCATTTTTCATATAAGGTTTGTGTATCTATTTTGTACAGTAAGTAAAATACAGGCAATTTCAAAGCAGAGTGCAATTTTCATTTCTTTTCTCAAACAATTCAGCACTGAGGGATCTTGTACTGCAAAACAATATAGCACTTTAAGGGTTAAATTGAACAGTATGGATGGCAACATCAGGATGTGGAATATCTTATTGACATTAATCAGATAAAAATATACCAGAGTTAGTAAAAGCAATATATATGTCTCAGCTACTGTGTTAAGTTCTTATGAACAACATTAAGATTACAGAGCTGGAACAGATGAATAATGGAAAAAATGTCGGGTGAAGAAATTAATACAATGGTATCACCCTGTGAAGAAATAGGATGAACTTTAATCTTTCTTCAATATAGAAAAGGAATAACAAATGAAGGAATAGGGCATCTAAATCAAAGTATTAGATCATACATATCATCTGTCCTAGATGGCTGAGTGGAAAATGCAACAATTATGACACAATGTCATTTTACTGTTAAAGATAGTGTAGAAAATGTCTGAAGCATTACAATGTTATAACTCAGATGAAAACGTCACAAAAAGATTTCAACAATATATTTTAGATTCAAAAGATTAAGATTAAACTATCTAGGTGGTGGTTATGGCATATTGTTATTACCCAGTGATATGGTGATGAAAATGGGTAAAGTAGTAGCTTATAATAACAATTTAAAAACTTTATCAAATTCATTTCAACAAGGAATAAATCTTAATATAAATACTGATGTGATAAAGAATATAATGCCAGCTGCTGATAAACAGTCTGTAACAATTCGTCTAAAGACAGACAAGGAAGTGAAGAAGGTTAATAAGAATTATATAGACAAGCATACAATACCAACAACAGTACCCACAACCAACACTCTTCATGACTTTAAAAATATAGATCACTAAACAAATAAACAAGCATTTATTATTATCGTATATACTCGTGTATAACGTGGGTCCAAATGCAAACAACATAGACCCTGATCTGCCATCACATAATGCGGCAGCAGATCAGGGTCTATGTTGTTTGTTCTACAGATTAGTCCTTACAAGCTGCATAGACCCAGATCTGCAGGCGCATTATGCAAAAGCAGATCTGGGTCTATGCAGTTTGCGAGTATATATGGTATGTTTATGCTTACTGGAGCCGATTCAATTCACTTTTTTTTTTTTTAAATTACTTAATCTCTAATCCCTTTGTAACTAAAAGTAAACCTTTAAGTAGAATTGCAGAGAACATGCTAATTACATGTAATACAAGATAAGAAAATTATCAGCTATTGAAGAAATGTTTTGTTTCTGGCCAATGTAAAAAGCCAGCTTATTACATTACTGATGATACCAGGCAATGCTACTGCTGCTTTAAACAAATACATAGCAATATTTGTCATATCGTTTTCAATTTATTAAAGAATGAATCAGCACTGCCGCTGCTGCAACTGCTAACACTTTCTACTGTTAATCCTTTTACAAAATTAGCTATGGCTAGGCCAAGAGTTGTTGCTATAATACCAACAGCCGCAAAAACTGTAGCAATTGTTGCACCTTTATCTTTGAACAGCCATCCAATCTCTCACCTAATGATAACTTTTCTCTAATTTTGATATTTATTTTGTTGATAATTTCTCTAAAGTTGATTTCCATAACTATTACATGGCCAGCTATTTGTGCTCTTTAAATCTGAGTTGTCTTCAAAAGTTTTTCCAATTTAGATTCTTTAGTTAGATCTTTTTCTTTATCGATGTCATTTTTATATCTGCTATGTGTTTGTCAAACAAATCAAGTTCTTCTTTAAATCCTTTAATTTTTTAAATTCACTAATTCTATTTCTTTCAGCAGTGTAAATAATCTTGGATGTTTTTCATCTATTATAGTTTCAAAGAATTAATCTATTAAAGTGTTTGCTTCTTTAACTTGTTTGTTAAATGATTCATTTATGTTCATTTCCTGCAATTTCATTTCCTCAGGAAGTGTTTTCCTTTGCTTGTAACTTCCGGCCCTAGAGGCTGTTGTAATATTGTAGGATTGTTTATTTGGTTTTTTTCTGAGGTGGAGAAATATATCTCTTTTTATCCAACACAACAGATGCAGAAAAGCTCTTCCACCTCCTTGATTAGCTTTAGAGCTAGGTGATATTTTTAATTTGGTTTACCCTTTATTGAAATATGAATCATATCTTTACCTCTTTCTTGGTAATACAATGTTGCTTCATCAATATATAAATGAGCTTTAATTAGATTATACTGTATTTCATCTATCTCTATTCCACATTTGATAAATTCTTTGTATTCATCAATAATTGTTTAACTGCTTGTGTAATGACTGGAAAATATCTGTATAAGGATTTTCTGGACCAGGAGGTATTTTAAAAGGATCTTGACTAGGATCTGTAGGAGTAGGTTCTTCAACCACACGACCATTTTACACTATTTAAATGAATCAAAATCAACTTGAAAAAGAATTTGGCGTTTTAGAATCTAAACAAGCTACTGATGCCAGTACAATAAATGAAGACGGAATAATCAAAGACTAGAAACAGAAATTAAAAATTAGTATAGCAAAAAAAACATACAATGACATAACTGGTAAACACTTAACCAACAGGAGATAGATGAAATGGATTCAAAACAGATCAAGAAAACATTAATTTTGTTTTAAATACTAGATCAAGGAAAATATCAGTCATTGTCAACCGTAGTAATACTAGGAATAACATCCTTGAGGAGTAAATTTCTTCCAATTGATAACTTGAATGAATTACAGAAGGAGTAAAAAAAAACAACAAAAACGAAATTAAATACTTTTAGTGGGGTTTTTCTTGTTAGGTTTGGATTACCAATTCCAGCATTAAGTGCTAACTTGATAACTTTTAAGCACATTAATTTTAAAAAGAAAGGAAAGTGAACAAGTTCTAGAAAACCAGGACCTAGTTACGTTCGAAAGTCAGTAACTCTACATATTATTTAAGATATTTGTAAGTTAAAATAACTTGAAATGAACTTGAAGGCAACTTAAAGACAACTCGTCTTCTTTCAAACTGTAAAAAGACAAATCCTTACAGATCTCTGTTTTATTTATACAATGCTGTGGTCTAAACGGTGTAAGATATAATTGTTTTTCACCTTTGGTTAGCTTCTTCACTTGGATTGTGAAGACATTTCCTTTATCTATAAAAGCATCATATTGTGGAGAGAGAGAGAGCACTCCCTGTACCTCATGGCATGTATACAGAATTAAGAACATGGTCACCTTGCATCACCTCAAGTTTTATAAAATTATTTAAAGCAGCTTTTTGCATCAACTTAAAGGTGCTGATACAGGGTTCTCAATAGATTTCAGAACTGAAGAGTCATTTGACCCTTGACCCCATAATTTCAAGAGTCAACACTAGTTAAATGAGAGCAAGATCCGGAACGGAAAATTCAAAGGTGCAGCTCATTTCAGGTTAATAAGATATTCAAACATGATAATGCTTTCATGAGCTACTCAGCACATGATAAACGTTTATTGCAATAATGTAAGTGTCCAAGGAAAATATGATAGTACAGTGCAGAGAACAAAGTTAAGGTGGTGAAACTAGAGGCAAGTACGATTATCTCATACTTTTTTTAGTACTACAGTAAATCCTGTCTTGAGAGACCACTGCTATGAGAAACCACCTGCCTTGAGAGACTGGGATCTCCATGCACAGATTTATTGATTATATAGTGTTATGACCTGTTATGAGAGACCACCTGTCTTGAGAGACCATTATTTTTTGGCAGAAGGGGTGGTCTTTCAAGACAAGTTCTACTATACTAGTGCATTATGTACTACAATTTTCCTTTGTCTCTTTAAAATGTTGTGTCCCCAAAATCTGGAGGGTGGGGGACAAAGTGTCCCCTGCCCTTTGGATCCTAGGTGCAACACTGATGTCAGTTAAGCATTTCCTCCTATTTTTACTCTTTACAAACTTAGCAACAACCCTCTCTGCATCAAAATGTTTGACTGATGGATCTTCTTTGCATATCCTGATGAGTTTTGTTAACTTCCCATGATCAGGTCTTGACCTTGTCTTTGTCTTCGAATGATTCTGGCTAAAAAAGCCATGCTCACAAGCCACACTTGTAATAGGTGCTGTCAGAATATACTTGGCCAGTACATAATAATCTGGAAACATGTCAAACAAGCGCCGATATTTGATCAAAAGTTAATCCAAGTTATTATTGATTCCAAATTTTTAAAAGTTTTGCCAACTGAAGCAAAATTAATCGCCAATAAAACACAATTAAATTTGTCCAATAAATCTTTACAACTGGCTTTGCAAGCTGCAGTATTTTCAACCATTTGTCTAATTGATTATAATTTGATGGGCAATCAAACAAATGCCAATTTGATCAAAAGTTAATCCAATCATGTCATAACTGATTCCCTCTTCTCCTTCCTATAAAAACATCAAAGATAATCTAAAAACAATCAAACCTTGGTTCAGTTATTCACACCTAAGCATGACATCAATGACCTGTTAGCTCTGCCCAGTTCATATTTATTTTACATAGGTGCAATATTATTGGCAAAGTTAAAATGCCACCAGCTATAATATATAATTTCATATTTCTAAGAGCATTTCAAGAATACTCAATTTTGACATTCGACACAAAGTCCTGTTCCGTTTGGCACACATTTCATTTTAATAAACTTAAGATGAAACCACTTCTTTGAACAGTTCTCACTTTCACACAAATTATCCTCCTCCATCCATCATATATATCTCCATGACAAATACAATAGTTCATTATACTTATCAAATTGGGTTTGTCAACTGTCTTTGGCACAAACACTTTCTTTCGCAAAAAGTATTTACATAAAAGTTCTGGCAAAAACACATGCTGTGAAATTTTAATGCCATAACTGACATTGTATCCTGAAGCTCACTGTCTGGAAATACTCTTTCAAGATGACAATTTTGGGGACACCATACCAAATTTATATTAAAAAAATCACACTATTTTCTGTTTGTCAGAAAAAACTGATTTGTATTTGATAGTAATATACATGATTGGGGTCCAATTTCACTATTCCATCTTTTGGCATAAGCCATGGAACTTCCAGCTTTTTTTCTCGTTCATGCTGTAGGGGATCCTAATTTCAAACATAATCTAAGTATTATTTCAATAAAGTAAATATCCTTATCGACGATTAAATCATCTTGAATATATGTGATGTTGACAAAAGTTTGTTAGGGAAGTAAAATGGCAGCACAAGGTGCACGTGCATTGCATTGTGGGTATTGGTGTACACAATCGTGATGTCTGTGAAATCAAAGGATACTTAAGAACAATACAATATAAGTGAGTTCACGACAATAGGCTGTGTGCCGCCATATTTGTTGAGACGTCAACAGACCAAGGGACATAAGCAGTACATGCCCATTCATCACGGCATATAACATGGAAAGTAGACAACTTGATGGTGTTTTTGAAGAAAAGGGGGCTATTGACAGTGGGGACAAAAAAGGAATTAGTTGCTCGAGTATTTGTAGCCAGCAAACTCAAGCTACCATTAGTACCAACTTGGGAAGAAGTCGATAGAGAAAAACAAGAAGAGTACAAGTCACTTTTGAAGACAGAAGATGGATATTTACCAGACCCTATGCTACTGAAACCAAATGAGTGGACTGATGAGAAAGAAGGAATGAGACTGTAGCCACCAATAATGTATTGGGATATTGCCAACTTTCTCAAGCTGATGGGACAGCCAGATGAACTTTCAAACAGGCTTATGGGCAATTACAAGGAAGGAAAGGCATACAGTTATTACATATCAAACTGGCTCCAGGAAATCTGTTATCATCCAATAGAGAATATCTCTAAATACTGTTATCTTGCTGCTCTTTGTAAACCATCACAGCATCTAAATTCAGAACCACATCAATTTTGGATTTGTGCAGAGAAGAAGTCTGGAACTGTTAGAAGTGCTTACTATACATGTTTTGCTGGGTAAGTAGAACTTAATTTATACTTCTTAATTTACCCATCTTTGTTTTATTTATTATTGTGAGAGAGAGAGAGAGAGAGAGAGAGAGAGAGAGAGAGAGAGAGAGAGAGAGAGAGAGAGAGAGATGAATGGAGATTAATAAAAAAGAAATATAAATGCCATGATGCCATTGTAACTATATGTAAATAATGACATGATGGAATGTGGTAAATCTGAAAGCAAATCTCTACTTGCAGAGTTTCTTGGGGAAAATGAGAATACCTGCCATCAAGTAAGGTCATGAAAAAGAAGCTGTGGCTAAACAAAATTATATATGCCAGTTGAGGAGAGATGGGCATCACAATGTTGTATCAAGGGAGACAGGCATAATACTCAATGCTCATGAGCCATTTCTGGGTGCCAGCCCTGACCTATTGTTACAGTGTGACTTGTTGCAAGGAAGCACTGGAAATTAAGTGTTCATGGTCCATACGCTTCCCAGATCCAAAGATAGTGAGGCCCTCGTATGTGGATGATGGCGGGCTTAAGAAGAGTCATGCATACTACACATAGATTCAAGGAGTTCTGGCTATAAGTGGTCGAAAATGGTGTGATTTATTTGTGTACACTACAAAAGGTCACTACCAGTAGAGAGTATCATTTGATAAAGAGTTTTGGGAATGTGTGAAGCCGAAGTTGGTGCATTCTTCACAAAACACATGGCACCCAGATTGCTGTGTAATGCACTTTTAAACCCAAGGACTTATAAAAAAAAAACATGGTCCACAATCTTAATGAAAGGGCAACTGGAATCTCTAAAACAAGCAGTCAAGGAGAAAAGTCACTTAAAACAATGCATAATACTGTAATGTGCATGCTTTGCAATTCAGTTGCAAGGAGCCTGAGGATATTGCAACTCATGATGACAACAGTATTTGTTGTGATTACTGTACAAAATGGTTCCATTGGAAGTGCCTACATATCAATCATGAAAGCAAAGAAGTTGTTCTTGACCACTGGTATTGTGTAAGATGTATAGATAAGACATAAATTTATGTAGCATTTGAATTCCACTGAATATGTGTGTATAGTCTAAATTTTAGTTTTGCTAAAAAAAATTATAACCTAAATTTTCTCAATACTTAAAGCAATTACTATGAGCTTTGGTATATCAACTACAAGTGAAGTAATTGTGTTGTAGATAATTATTTCAGCCTGAAAAGTATCTCCACATAAAACATAGACTGGATTAGTGTACACAGTTTATTTCAGTATATATAAATTAACAACCGTGTAGATGTGTATTTGTAAAGAAAGCTTATATATAACCAATGGTTTGTGTCTACCTATGTGAAAGCACACAGCCTGTCATATGGAATCACATTTATACTTGTTATATAATGAAGTCAAAAAAGATGTGACTTTTACCAGCTTGATGCAAATGATGTCACACCATGCCAATTATATTGGAAGAATGATTTGAACATTATGTGCAGTATGAAAGTATTTAAATGCTGTTATACTTGACAGAGATGTGTTTATTGGTCATTTATGGTATATATGCAATTAAAATTCCTACAACTGGCATTCCTCGCTTTTCTTTGTAAATTCTATAGTATGGCATCACTTTTGACTTTTATTGGGGTTTTTTTGTCCATGGTGAAACAAAATTTCAAGTTTATCCTAAGCTTCAAGTCCAGAAAGGAAGATACATGAAATTACTTATCAATTCTATTACTTTTCTTATAAGAAAAAAGCTAAGTACAAAAGTAGAAATCTAATTTTATTTACTTTGTTAGTATTAGTAATAGTGACAGAATATTTGTTAATACTGGAATTGAGCTTTAGGATGAACTTTTAATATTTGTTAAATCAGAGAAGGTGGTGGTGATATTTTTGCATTCATTCAGAACTGACTAGCGGTGGAAGCAAATTGCACAATGCAGCACATACAATGATAATGTCGTCACATACAATGATAATGTCAGCACATACAATATTAATGTGAGCACATACAATAATAATGTCAGCACATACAATAATAATGTCGTCACATACAATTATAATGTCATCAACAATAGGCAGCCGAGTAATCGGAAGAGTTTCCTTCAATATTCTAAACATTTTAAGTCTGTTGATGGCTCGTTCCTCATGAATCCTGAGATCAGCAATTTATTTTGGTTATGTTAACATCACGTGAGGCCATTTGCTCCTTACCCCATGTACCAGGAGGAATGGCAAGGTAGGCATGATGCAGCAAAAGTTCTTCTTTAATTGTGAATCCTCTGTCTGCCATAACTAGGTCATGTGGATCTAGCAAATTATGAAAACCTGACTCGACAACAATTTGCTTATCTGATGCCCTCCCACCCCATGCTTCAGATATGTAACTTGTCATACCTAATGGAGTTATTCCGACAAGAAATTGACAGTGTTATGTTTTTTGTAATCAGACCATGTCACTGCCTGGATATTGTGAGTCCTAAGTGCAGTTTCATCAAAACAAGGACAAGTTCTTCTTTAATTGATAGAATTCGTTTCTCGTCGCTCCTCAGTTTACAAATGGAAGTTGTACTGGCTTTGATTACAGACTGTGAAGTCTTCTTCCATTTCCAGTAACACAAATTTTCAGCATTTTAAGAAAGAAAGCTGTATAAAGCATAAAAAATAGTTTTGTCATGAAGTCCAGTGTAGAATCTGACCTTTTTATCATTCTGTAAGTACCTGATCTCCACTGAACCATGCAATTTCTGGTGATTGTTTCTTAGTTTTTGTCAGATAGTTGATTGTTTTATCTTTATTTCTACAAGGATCACAGTTCTGTACAGCATAATTGGGGTAAAAATCCTGTATATTTTCACGATATTCAGTCTGAACACCCATGTTCGAGAATGATTTTGTGTTAGTCTGTCTGTACTTCTACATCTCCGTGAATATATGATGAACTCACATGATTATTGCATGTACTTATGTTCCCCGCATTCTCAAAATCAGTATTTGTTGGTACTCCAGATTGTACATTGGCTCTCTCTCTTTTTCGTGCTGATTGCTGTTCCAAGTTTGGATCAACTCTAAACAACACCGTCGGTGCAAATGTTGATTTTATTTTGTCATGCCCCAGAAGTAAATTGGGATCCGGATTATCTTGGATGGGACAGCCATGCTTAAAATGCTGGTTGCACACCATATCCATTTTGGGTTCCATGTCTTTTTACTTTTTGGTGATGTCCTGTTGATGCTTGAGATCCATTTTGTCCTCCTTTCAGGATCTTTCATCTCTGTTGGGAATGGACGCAGTTTAATTGGGCATATGCATTCACAAAACATCTGTTTTCATCCATGAAGTTCACAATACTCATTTTGCCAATCCTTTATATGCCTTTTTTTAATGCTGCATCCAATAACTTCACATCTTTGACTGCTTGGCATCTTGCTTTCTGTAAATGAGAAGAAAAATGATAGTTTCCAGAAACCAAAACATAATAAATTCAGAAAGGAAAAGCTCACATGCTCGTGTTGACATTAGAAGAAAATAAAAGCTGATTATACATAGATCTACCTACTCAGGATGGTCTGTGATTTCAGTTTTGTTTGACCATATAATGGTCAAAAGTAGGTTTATAGTGTAGATACATCTATATTCTCTCCCACTCTCTAACAGACATACAGATCAGCATATTACAGATTTGTCAGTAATATCATGCAGCGTTATAACATGGCTCAGTTGCCTCCTTACAATGATCAAGATGTGGGGAATTGTTCCATATTAAGTAGGACAGTTTGGTGTGGGAGAATATCCCCTGGGTTGGCTTCAGGTACAACCCTGCTGTCATCACCCTGTGATGCCGTTTGACATGAAAACTAGTGGGCAAATATTCTTAAAAAGAACCAAACTCTTAATAATTAAAAACATGGCCAGAAAATGGGTATGTTCTATCTTTTGCGCCAAGATGGACGGCCCAAGTCAATACGATACAAGGCATTTCAAACTCGAAAGTAGATTACTCTCCTGTCACTAATTGGAAAAAAATTGACGTGGGACCTATTTGCTGGCAGAAGTTTAAACACGGTTACTAGAAACACCGAAATACACTGAAACACCGAAATACACATGTATTTACATGTTCTCTCTGTATATATCGGTTTGCACACACAAATTATTATTTGTTTTTGTTTGAAGAATAATTTAAAGCAAATAAAAATATGATTTATGTGATTTTGATACGAATTATTGACTTTTTTCCTATTTATAGCACAATTCATGTCATGATGTCACTCGGTCGTACTTGATTCGACAGACCTGATACATGGCGAATCGTAGTAAAACATACACAGAGTGAAAGTGAAAAGTATCGCAGTAGCAAAAGTATTTGCCGACATTATATTATATATTTACTTTAACTTTTAATGATATAGTTTTTGACAAATAAATAACATTTAATTGAATTTTTTGTTTAAAAGGTTTCCAAATATTTGGCAATAGTGAAACATGTAGTTATATATCATGCTTTTGATGATATGACAGTTGATTTTAAGGGTGTTAAGAAAGTCTTCTTCTTGGAAATATGTGAATGGGGAATAGTCATAAATGTTTAAATAATAATAAAAAGCAAAATAATTTAAATTTATATGAATTATTTATTCTTTACTTGATTTGACATATATATGATAAACGGAAAGTGAAATGTAACAAAGTACCAAAAGTGTATACGATAGTATATATGCAAGAGTGAGATTAATATTGTGATCGTAACAAGCCACGATATATGATGATAGGCAAAGACAACTCAGGAAAGCATTTTTGTAAAAAACATGTATTATTCATTATTTGGCAGAATTTAATATTTACATTTAATTACACACATAATGTATCAGGTTTCAATGAATGAATAATTTGAGTAGGCAGATGAATTAATTAATCCAATAGTATTCAAGATTATGTTCCTCTTGAAAATCGAACTACAAGTCATGTTGCACAAGACAAGGTAAAATAAAGCTAACCGAAAACAATAAAATATAGCACATTATGACGAAATCTCTGGTTCATGTTTAGATTTTTTAGCTGTAATTGTCACAGTTCGTACATTAACTTTTCGTTTCCTTTGTCCAGGTTTTCGTCCATTAGTCCTTGGTGCAACAACAGTTGTCTGACCGTCCGTAGAAATCATGTATTTTGTGTCTATGTCGATGTGGCATCTGAAGCGTTTGAACAAGTTTGTGCGTTGTTGCTCTGTCATTTTTATCCAGTCTGTTTTTCTCGACTCAAATTGTTTATGACTGTCAGCAAGCCGGAATTCTCCAGTGCATACTAGAGCACTCCTCAGATTTCTGAATTGTCTGGTTACTAATTCATGTGTTAGTTGTACAAATTCAGTCAGCGTTTTCGTCTTCCAGTCAACTGTCTATTTTAGAACGTGGTTCATGAACTCACAATTATTATTTTTCCACATGCGGTCTATTTGATATATTCTTAATGGATTATTGACTTTTAGTTTGATAGTTGTCTTTAGTTTTTTCCTAAAGTAATTAAGAAATTTTCCTGAAATTCCAGCACAATGATTTTCTAACACTTCACATTTATCGTCATAGCAAATACTGTCATTGGTGTCAACTAGTCCGTCTTTCCCAAAAATTTCTTTCAAGATATTGTTGCGGTCAGTCACGGTTACTGCGTCGTCTGTCAATATATGTCTAATGTTCTCTTGTAAATGGCGTGTGCACAGAACGTGTGTTGCTTCGGGCAGAACTGCCGTAATGCCTTTGACTAGAGCCTTCTCATCATCACTTCCAATTACAAGGCTCTTAAGATTCAAATCAACAAGTTTTACTTTCAGATGATGGAAAAAATGACTAAGTTTTGAAATCGCTATTGTCGTGAATGAAGAGCGGTCCAAGAAAGATTGGTGGTTAGCCTGTTCTGACTCGTTTTACCGTAAGTTGCTTGTAACATGTGACCGTCACATGCATTTTACACAGCATAAAAGTTTTGTCAATGCCAAGGACAGTCTGCCCGGAGCAACAAAGATTCTTAATGTCTGTTATCTGTTCGTCTGTGTACAAAATGACACAAGGGGGTTTAGCGCTGGTCCGGATAACTGATCTTACAAAAGGGTTATTTTCAGTTACCAAATTTTTGAAATGTCGGATTTGGCTTGTCCAGCATCATATACATCTCCATTGAAAGAACACGTCGTGCAAAGAAACTCCAAGTAATCGCGAGACCATGATCTCAAGTCTTTTGCACTCATGGGAATATAATCACACGATCAAAAATATTTACTTGAAGAATAATAACTAAGGTATCTATTTATCTATCTATAGAGAAAACATAGATTTGTATTACCTTTGTAAGGCTTGTCCAGCATCATATACATCTCCATTGAAAGAACACGTCGTGCAAAGAAACTCCAAGTAATCGCGAGACCATGATCTCAAGTCTTTTGCACTCATGGGAATACAATCACTGTGGACCCATTGTCGGCAATTTGTGCATTGCAAAGCATCAGTTTTACATTCACTGGAACAAATAACACATGGATATTGATCCATCCTTGTTGCGTATGTTTGTGTATGTGATAATATCAGTATTGTATAATGCTTTTATATCAAAACATTTACTTCTCAATTATGAAATATGTGCATAATCAAAGTGCGCAATTAACGAATAATTACAACGTTGAGCAAAAGGGTGCCTTTTCTTTAATGTGCGCGACATTTGGCTTTAACTTGAGTAAGAAATGGGTTCAAAGGGATAACAATAAAGTGTGTGCAGTCAATTCGAAAATGAATTAAGCGACTTAAAAGATGAATTAAGCCGACTTTCACTGTCCGTTCCAAATTAAGTGACTTAGAAGAAAAGATTGTTTTCTTAACTTGAATAAGAAATGAGATCAAAGGGAGAACAATAAATGTGTGTGCAGTGCAGTCAATTAAAACATTAATTAAGCGACTTGAAACAATATGAATTAAGCCGACTTACACAGTCTGTTCCGGAGATTACCTCCGTTCCGGAAATATCAGTCGTTTATCATAACACCTCCGTTCCGGAACGATCAACCTTTCCAATAAAGTACGACCAATTGACAAGTGCTATAACTAGGAAAAAGTAAATAAGTCGTATCAAAATCGCTCAAATCATGTTTTTATTTGTTTTATATTATTTTTCAAACAAAAACAAATAATAATTTGTGTGTGAAAACCGATATATACAGAGAGAACATGTAAATACATGTGTATTTCGGTGTTTCTAGTAACCCGTTTAAACAAGCGTCATCAAAGACTTTTAACAGCAACAGTTAATGTCGTAAGTTATACTTAGTCTGAGAGTAAAATATTCTTACCTGCTCGAAGTGCTTCTTATCGCCGAGCTAAAATCTCTCTGTCTGTGTGATCTGGGTCCCTTTGACCTGTGCCCCGGAAACAGCTGTGAAATTCCTGCGCATGCAAACTCGCTTATTATAGAATCATTAACGCATGATAATATAATATTCTTTATTAAACGATACACATAGACGTCAATTTTACAGTAAGTTTACTATCAAGCAACAACCATCACAACCAAGATGTCATCGAAAGTATCATCCCCATCATAATTATCATCTTTACTAATGCTGTATGCATTCTGCTTCAACCTGTAGCGTAAATACGCAGTTATCGAGAGTCATGTAACTTGCTTACCAAACGCAATTTAAACTGGAGTCACCTCGCAAATTGTACAGTGAAACTTATACAGTACACTTTCACTGTTACAAAGTCCAAAACTCAAAATCCCCGCTGCTGCATATGGTCGATCTTTGCTTCTCTGTTTGCACTATTAGCAATAACAACGTAGTCAGGTGGCGCTTCTGTCGGCAGAATGCCAGCATCTTACTGTTTTTGTACAGAGAGGGTACCCGTGTTTACGGGCCTCCGATTCTTTTATCTCTGAGTGGATTATTTCATGGATGGCGGGATTTACGTCATCATCTGCGCAAAGACCCTTACACCAAGAAATGGGGGGGGGGGGGGGGGATTTTCTTCCTTAGGAATTATAAGTTCATTAATTGTTCTGGTGGTTATTAACCCTTTTTTTCCTATCTCTCATGTAGGTATTTGTTCAGGTTTGAGACAGTTTAGGGGATGGGGTTTGCAGTATATTCTCAACGGGACAAGACACAGAACTTGTTTCTCGTGTTTCCTGATCATATTTAAGCTCATAGTTAGTTAGCAATTATAATGTTACAAAATAGTACTTAAAACAAAGTTCATATGTTTGGTATCTGCAGTTAACACCTTCATAATAAACAGTAATACTACCTTTGTTAGTTGTCTGCATTTGACCCCATCATTTGGAGTTGACCATCTATCCAGATCTAAACTAAAATCGAACTTGTAACAAACCAAGCAAGAAATGGCTTGGGGGGGGGGGGGGGTAGGGGGGAGGATTCACCAGAGGCTTCGACCAGTTTCGAATTCGGCCATTTGAGGTTTCGGCAAGGAGTTTTCGGCCCCAAGTGAGCTGCAGTAAAACAAAAACGTTAAATTTTCAGTATTTTGTGTTTATATGTTTCATCCTTGTTAGTAACTTTTTTTCACGGCATGAACGTTGAAGTTATCTTAAATGTTCTGATTTGCTCTCGAATAATGGCGGACATTTTTTGCAAAATACATGGATTTCAACGTTCACTTACATCAATAAATTACTGCTGCGGATCTAACAACAAGAAAGGATTTTCTTATATAAAGCTATCTCCTCGAGCACGTACATGTACGCAATTACCAAAGACTATAATTTTGTGACTGACATGACGTTGGTTGTTATGGATATGTATAAAAAGGCAAGAAGTTTAAATGCATACATATTGGTGAAAAAAATGGTAAACATATGCAAGGAAGCATATTCAGTTTCTAATAAAATAAATTTTGCCGTCAATATAATATAAAATTAAATAATTTAAAATCTAGAAAGGTTTTGCTTCGTTGAGTGCGAGTCCCTTTTAAGATGCCGCTTTTCAGTTATGTGAAAGTAATGTTTAGAGAAATAAAATAGTATATAATGATGTCTGTTTGATGTATAGTTTTGTGTATTATGGATTATGTACTGTGCAACTGTTGTATAGTTAGCATGTTGTAATATGTACTTAAGACGTATGTACTTGTGTAATTAATACTTAGTTTACAATTGAGCAGGAGAAAACAAAATAGCAGTGTATTCAAATGTTAAATATTTTTTTTACGTAAATGTGTAAAATCTGATTTGTCAAAACCGTATTGAAATTGTATGTATAATTATTTTGAAAAAAATACAGTTCTAATATCGCAGGTACTAGTACTATGATTTCTTATTTTGTACTAATAAATCATAAGGAATAATAATAGTATAAAATAACAATAAAATAATAAGATCATTGTATAAAACATATTAAGGACATACATGATATAAAATAAAAGAGACCATTTGTCATTTACCTCTTCGCTATCAATACATTTTACACAAGAAATTTCAATGACCCAAATAAAATGTATGTTACCCATTTTACTGAGAGAAACAAAGAATAATCAAACACACGACAAACGTGTGTTTGCTTTTATATCAGTTTAAATCTCACACATTTAAGATATCAATTGAGGGTTGGAGATAATAATTTAATAAGGAAAATTGGACATAAACACGGTATCCTATCGTACAAGAAGAAGATCCATATAGTTCTAATTTTGTACTATAAATAAATATTAAATAAAAAATTTAACTTATCTTAGATTGTAAAATGTTCAACTTCTCGGACACATAATCTAACGTCTCTAGTGACAGCAAACTTCAAAAGTTTCGGTGTTTTACGAAACCGATTGTGCAGAGCGTAGTGACTGAAGAAAAAACATTCCACTGCCGTCGCCGATAAATACACGTAACTCATCCCCCCCCCCCCACACACACACATAAATAAAATAAAATTGTCTCTATATTAAACTTACAAAAATGTTCAGACAGTACAATAAATCCTTCCTATTCCAAATTAAATATTTTCTCATCGGGATAGACATATTTTTATTGACCAGGGCGAAAATGAAATGGACATATATCGTCGAGGACTGGAACCTCTCGGAGCCGAAACCTTTGTCAACCAGGTTAGGTGGGGCGGGGTGGGGTGGGTACGATTTGTAGAAATCGTCACTGTCGTACATAAATTTAGACAAGAAGCAGTGGTGAAAGTAGATTTTAACTCTTAACGGCACGGTACCGACCGTCCACCCCTCAAAAAAAAATGTTCCGTGATCATTTGTCATCATTTTTGCTTCATCTAAAGAAAGGCGAGCCGGCAATAATGTCTTACTGGGAGGGCGAACCGAACCGTACCGGCTTACTTGCATCACTGACAAGAAAGTATATCTCGATGGGCATCATATGTACCAAACCGAAAGGTCATGATATGTGAAAGCTTCCTGCATTTAATAAAAACTGATCTTGCATTTTTTAAAAAAGAAACTGACAAAAATAAATGTTGCTGGATGGATGACTCACGTCTGACTCCGATCAAATACCATAAGTTAACTTGGCAGGTGAGTTAAAATCATGTAGATGTTTCCTGTATAACTAACGACATTGTGATGCAGTTTTTTCGCATTCAGTTTCCTAAAGACAAATCACACTTTTGTTTATGCGCATCCTGATGTGCAACTTAAATTGACGTACGTGCTTCCAGTGGCGTACTAAGGGTAAATGGCGCCCGGGGCGACGATAATGGCCCAAAGGGCCAGAATACAAGGCCCGAATTTTTATCAGCTGTTATGGCGCCTAAAGATTTCTGGCGCCCGGGGCAACCGCCCCGTCCGTCTCCCCGTTAGTACGCTGCTTCATACATCGTGACGTTGGGTACCTGTCGTGGGTTTTTCGAGCATAGCGTTGTTTGATGAAGGCCGCGCCGCTTTGACGAGGGAGGTGAAAAGTTTTCATACTTTTATTCCATAAAACATAGGGGTAACGGACGTATATATACACACACACACGCGCAAAGAAAAGATCTAAGATGACAAAGGGCGACTTCTCATTAATTTGCAATTTGTTCAATGGTAAGACGACCTATGCAACTAATGTTGAGTGTTGGTAAATATGTATGAGTTGCGGGAATGAAGTTGGTTATATGCTGTCGCCATGATCTTGATTTTCCTGATTTTTAATATAATTGTTCATTGGTCACTTTGTAATCTCAGTTACGTTAAATATAGGTTTTGTCCTCTTAAAAAAAATAGACAATCCATGATGCTGGAGGAAAAGAGAGAGAAGGAGGAGTGATTGATCGGTTCTTGGTCAGGTTGGATGGACGAATACACACACGAGATTTGAAGGTGATCATCGTAAATTTATATATACGTAGAGCACATAAAACCTTTTATTTCACTGAGAACTTTTATTTTAAGACACACTGCTTGCGAGGAAAGTGCAGCTAGTGCCTCGGAATTTAAATGTTAAGTTTTGACACGAAGATTTGGGAGCAGTATGTACGAGGTATGTATAAATAGTGTGTATGAGTAGTATGTAAGATGTATGTATAAATAGTGTGTATGAGCAGTATGTACAACAGTGGTGTACTGGCCATTGGGCATACCGGGACAAATCCCGGTGGGGCGCCGCAAAAAAATCCGTTTTTACCGGTGTTTTACTGGTATGAGCAAACCCCGGGCCTGTCCCGGCAGACCGCCGCATCGGTGGGCCGTCAAAAAAAATCCGTTTTTACCTGTGTTTTACTGGTGTGAGCAAAACCCCGGGCCTGTCCCGGCAGATATGTCCAGGGCCGAGTTGCTTACCCAGTACACTCCTGATGTACAATATTGTATAAATAGTGTGTGAGCAGTATGTATAAACAGTATATGAGCAGTATGTACGAGGTATGTATAAATAGTGTATGAGTATTATGTAAGATATATATATATATATAAATAGTGTGTATTAGCAGTATGTACGATGTGTGTATAAACAGTGTGTATGAGCAGTATGTACGAGGTGTGTATGAGCAGTATGTACGAGGTATGTATAAACAGTATATGAGCAGTATGTACGAGGTATGTATAAATAGTGTATGAGTATTATGTAAGGTATAAGTATAAATAGTGTGTATGAGCAGTATGTACGATGTATGTAAAAACTGTATGAGCAGTATGTACGAGGTATGTATAAATAGTGTGTATGAGTATTATGTAAGGTATATGTATAAATAGTGTAAATGAGCAGTATGTACGATGTATGTATAAACAGTGCATGAGCGGTATGTATAAATAGTGTGTATGAGTATTATGTAAGGCATATGTATAAATAGTGTATAAGCAGTATGTACGAGGTATGTATAAACAGTGTGTATGAGTATTATGTAAGGTATATGTATAAATAGTGTGTATGAGTATTATGTAAGGCATATGTATAAATAGTGTATAAGCAGTATGTACGAGGTATGTATAAACAGTGTGTATGAGCAGTATGTACGAGGTATGTATAAATAGTGTGTATGAGTATTATGTAAGGCATATGTATAAATAGTGTGTGAGCAGTATGTACGAGGTATGTATAAATAGTATGTATGAGTATTATGTAAGGTATATGTATAAATAGTGTGTATGAGTATTATGTAAGGCATATGTATAAATAGTGTGTGAGCAGTATGTACGAGGTATGTATAAATAGTGTGTATGAGTATTATGTAAGGTATATGTATAAATAGTGTGTATGAGTATTATGTAAGGCATATGTATAAATAGTGTATAAGCAGTATGTACGAGGTATGTATAAACAGTGTGTATGAGCAGTATGTACGAGGTATGTATAAATAGTGTGTATGAGTATTATGTAAGGCATATGTATAAATAGTGTGTGAGCAGTATGTACGAGGTATGTATAAACAGTGTGTATGAGCAGTATGTACGAGGTATGTATAAACTGTGTATGAGCAGTATGTACGAGGTATGTATAAATAGTGTGTATGAGCAGTATGCATAATATTGTATAAACAGTGTGTATGAGCAGTATGTACGAGGTATGTATAAATAGTGTGTATGAGTATTATGTAAGGTATATGTATAAATAGTGTATAAGCAGTATGTACGAGGTATGTATAAACAGTGTGTATGAGCAGTATGTACGAGGTATGTATAAATAGTGTGTATGAGTATTATGTAAGGTATATGTATAAATAGTGTGTATGAGCAGTATGTACGATGTATGCACACAAACTATGTGTATGAGCAGTATGTACGAGGTATGTATAAATAGTGTGTATGAGTATTATGTAAGATTGGGATTAATCGCTAAAATGTCATCATTTTCCAAACTCTACAAACCTGCAAACAATTATCCAGCTTCTAAGCCGTAGTACTGCCCCATCCGTGGAATTACAAGCTCACCAAGACATCGATGTATTTTAGACGCTCCAAAAATTAATAATGAAGTTCTGCCCACCGCCATCCCCACACCAACATAAAACAAACAAGCAAAAACAAAACAATAAAAATCATTAGCATTTTTTGCACACGGGTTGGGAAATACTTTGGCCTAGAACCCATGTAATTATTTGTGGGTTTTTAAATTTTATAAAAAAATTTATATTGTTATAAAGGATGATCCCATTTTACATACTACTACAACAACTCGAAAGCTTCTAAAACATAAGTTCTGCCCAAGTCGGGCGTTCATAAGAGCTAAAACTATACTGATTTAAGAAGTAATAATTCTAAGTATAATATTATGTCAAACGAGACCACCTCACCATTAATACTTTAAGGTAATGAAATTGCATTTTTCAACATAAAAAAATCACTCGTACAAAAACACAAATGAGCAAACATATTTGGTTAGTCTTGATCCGTAATATTTTCAACACACACAAGTATAGGAACTGCTCCGTATGCTACAGAACAGATTTTAAGCTTGTCCTTTTGCTTTCAACCACACGTTAGTCAGTCAGACTGATGAGTCGTTTTCTAGAAGAGGGAGTAGGATCGATATACATTTGTATTAGACTAAGAATATTTACCACATCTAAATTAAAACATAAAACAAATATTACTTCCAGATATAGAAATTATTGCTTCATTATTAAAATTGGAAAATAATTGTATCATTTCTCCAAAACCTAAAAACTCATCACAATTCCATCCATTTAAAATAAAGTAAAATTGTAAAATAAAAAACTGATGAACAGTATATCAGGTACTTACACTATGACCCTAAAATCCAGTTAATACACAAATGTCAAACTATTATTGAAGCATAATTGTAAAACAAAACCCTAAATTTCCATAGAAAAGAGTTTATGTAAATGATGTTGATTCTCAGTGTCAGGCAGATGTATACGATTTATCGAAATGATAAAATCGTATATAAATAAATTTTTACTTAGATATATATTTTCTATACATTTGCATGAGATGATAAAATGATGTCGAAAAGAGTTGATACTGCATAGAATATTGAAAGTTGTATACAACCTGCACCTCCATCTACCCACCCAAAACAAAAAGAAAAACAACAAAAAAACCAAAAAAAAAAAAACCTATGTGGTGGAAAGGTTTAAAAGTACTTTAAACCAGAAAATGGACAAATGTATTACCTACACTCATCGAAGGACATACTAACATCCATCATAGATCCATAGATATTACTCGGGTTGAAGCAAGCAAAGAAGAAAATGGATCAAAATCGATCTCAACCAAGGCGTAACCACATAATTTTACAGAGGAAATTTTGAAGTTAGAGATTATATTTGGTGATATTGTTGTCTACAAATTAATCATCATAAAAGATAAATATTTAGATATTTTGTGCGATGACAATATTTTCTTCAAACAATCTAAAAATGTTGGTATTGTAACAAAGACTTTGATCACAAGAAAATTTCAATGAAGACCAATATATAACTGAAAAAATTGGTGCATTTTTACTCAAATATTTTCAAACAGATAATGATAGGTTTGGGAAAAAATATCATTAATATTGTTGAAGATAAAGATTTAATGCTTTGCCTTTTTAAGGTTTTAAAGAGTGAACAATAAAGAATAAGTGAGATAATTGATGATTTGAAAACGGCGATGTTTATGACACAATGATTATACAAAGTAATTCCAATTTTAGCCTAATATGTACAAAATGCAAATAAAGAGTACCATCAGATGTTATAAGTGTAAGATGGAAAAAAAATTGCTCAAATTGCAAACATGAAACACAGAATACGAACGATATAAAGGATGTGCTAATGTGATGTAATCAGTCTGGTGTTATAGTAGAGAGGTCTTATTTGTAGTGAAACGAATCAAAAGAAATTACACGTGAATAAGGAAAGAGCAACGAATGGTTCGTTGTATGCTCACCGAAGAAGATAGGTTTTATAATTATTATTTAAATAAAAACAATAGTAGGAAAATAACTTAACATTTTAATTGACGCACTGATACTAAAGTCAAAGAAGAAAATTAGCACCACCTATAATGCGTTTTCAAACTAGAACATAAATCAAAAGATTGATAACAATATTTAGATAAAGAATAATTAAGAGATTTCTTAAGAATTCATTGAATTGGTGATTAAATGAGTATAGATTTAACAAAGTAAACAACATCTTTATATCATTGATTTAATCAAGTAGAACCACACTTAAAAGAGGTAATAGGTAGAAAGGTAATCGATTTTGGTTTAGTGAAAGTTCAGTTAGATTTATCTAAAACAATTAGCAAAATGTTTTCTCAGAAACGGGAGCACAACAATCACTCACAAAACACTGGTATCACAGAACACAGTATTTAAGAACAATGAACAGTTATCAGATAGATAAATTAGTTATTATGCTTGTTATGAATTACACACAACATTTTTGGACACGAAGTAACTGAAAATTAAAGGTGGGTGTTTAGTAAAATAGATGACTTAACTTTGCAAGAAGATAAACAACGACCAGCTAGAGGGAGGTCATATATAAAATTACCAGAATGGTTAAAGAAAATAAAATATTGTTCTAACGTTCAAAAGTTTTGACAATAAACGCTATTTTTATGCTATAGAATCAATTCTATTCCCTCCTAGAGCTACAAAATACAGAATATCAAACTATAATACTGATCAGCATAAACATTGCTGTTCATAAATGCCCATTAAAGGCGAAATATATGGTTACATTTGAAGATGATATCGATGTATCAGTAAATGTATATGAGATAGTAGACGAGCGTAGCGACCGAAATGAGTGATGAAATGAGAGAAATTATACAAGACCTGTTAGAAGTACAGAAAGAGAAAGAGACTCTCATGTTGAGACGTTGATTTTTTCGATTACAGAGGTGGAAATAATTATTGTGGAATTACTGATTTATCAAGGTGGATATCAAATCAGATAAACTAATACAAAACTAAAAATATTTTGCAAAAGTGTGTGTAAATCATCATCATAATCAAAGAAAGTCGAGTGAGCATAAGAAATTATATTCCCAGTAAAGTATTCAATTGACATAATGTCTGAAAAATGGGTCTCTAGTAAAATTTAGATACCACGAAAATGTTACAATTCCTCTTGTAATTTACTGTGATTTCGAAAGTGTCATAAAATCATTTAAAGATCCTAGACAAAATCGTGGTCATTCATGGAAGATAAAAACAGCTAAACATATTCCACCAGGATTTTGCATGTATATTAAGTAAGTACACAAAGACTGTGAACCTATTTCATACATAAGAAAGATTATATTAAAACGTTTTACGAGTATTTACACGATATAGCAGGTCTAGTATATGTAGAAAATAGACCAATGAACGTTGTTAAAAAATTAAAAAATAAGATGAAAAACATTGTGAAAGGATATTGAAGTTACAAAAAATAAAGGAAGAGATCGTGATTATTTAACTGATAAGTATATAGATCCTGCACATAATAGATGTAAATGTTCATTATAATGCAGTCAAAATTAGCACTAACCTCTCTTTTGTTATCATATTTCATTTTATTTGCAACATAATTAATTATATCCTCAGACAATGCATGGTTTGTATTCGTCTCATATTTTTTCAAATGTATTTAATTTTAACTTTTGATTGTTTGTACTTTAACTTTCGTGATTATTTCAATGACATTTTCAATATGTTTACACCTTCTTATTCGACTGTACCGTTCATGCTACATCTTTCACACAATAGAACATATTACCGTTATACTCTTTATACTCATTCCACTCATTGTAATCATCCATCGTATTTAATTAAAACATTTTGATTTGGTTGTTTTGAATATTTATTTGCGCATCTGCAATAAAGCAACTGTACATTGTATGTGCTTCTACACTTGCTTTATATTTATCTGCAGGTGTATTCCTTATTAGCGAATGTATGACCGCTCCCATGTAATCGATTATAATGTGTACTTCTAGAACCGAGCCATATATAATGGTAGTGTGTAAAAAAAATAACACTAGCGTACTTCGTCAAAACAACTTTGTTGCTTCTTTAAACTATTGCCTCTATTTAGATCCTTGAGAATTAAATATGCTAGGTAATCTTTCTTCAGTACTGATTATCCTTTCTATCGCTCGATTTAAACACTTTTCTGGATCAGTTTCTGTCTTTTTTGTTTTACACAATATCAAAACTCTTTTTAAACTCCTTTGGGGCGAATCAATTTACATTTGTTAAAGTCATATTAGCTGCCACATCAACAAGTCTCCCTCTTCTGACGTAGAAGAAAGAAATTCCATTTCTATACATATCATTAATTGACTGAGCCATTGATTCGGAATTAATCATATTATATTGTTGATATACACTTTCCAGTTCATAATCCTGGATATCACCTTATATCACTTCATAGACTTTTGCTAATAGAATGGTAACCTAAAATCCAAAGGAAGAACAAAAGGGAATAGTCGACAATGATCTGACGTTATCTTGAAGTCTACTGGTATTCTTAATTTATTTTCATATACTGCATACAAAATAGCTTCTGCATCAGTGTTTCGTGTATTAGCAGCTTGTGATTTCAACTTTTCCTTCATGATACCATGTTCAGCCCTGTTTGCTAGATCAGACGTTGGTAACCATAAATCATAGTAAGTCAGGAAAAGGTTTTATACTTTTAAAAAGTCATCGGTACCAAAATGAAATGGTTATGTCTTTAACCAGCACCTCCTTCCACATCTAAATCAAACGATATAATAATAAAAAAGGACTAATCATGACATTAGGTCCTAACTTAGCTACAGTCAATTGCAGTGTTTGTTGAACTATATTATTAGGACTATGTGTTGTTACGACTCTCGGTCTTAAAAAATATGTAATAGAATGAATGTGAAACCGACAAAATCAAGTAAAAGCAACAAGCAATTTATTTCTTGACGATTAAAGTGAAAATTCCAAAGACACTTACAATTTGTGAGTTAATATCCAAATAATCCTATGTGTCCTAATCTCAAGTCCAAAAATTTATATAATGTTCCGAATGAATTCAAATAGCCTTGACTGTCCTGATGTACCACAAGTCTTGAATGTCCTGATGTACCACATTGATGTAATCCAGAATGTTTTGAATGAAGTCACATAAATCCCAAAAAGTCCTAAAATCTATGAGTATTTTAGTATTTCCAATGAATATTTTAAATAAATAATTCCTCTCTCTGTATTATATCTGGTTTTCACAACTGTAACATCTGATTATTAAAATAGCTTCTTTACAGACTGATGTTTAGAACAAGACTTTTAGAACCCGAAATTCTAGAATAGGAATGAATTTGTTTTCCAAAATCTGTATATAAATACACATGCCTTCATGACCCAAATCACATAAGTCTAATTGCGAATGCCTATGAAAATACTGGCCTACCTGACACATGTCACAAAAGTCTAATTGCAAATAACCATACAACTTACAATCACAGACAAAAGTTAAGTGTATAAACATCATACATAACACCTCCCCTCATAAAGAAAAAGAAAGATTTATACAATAAAGCTTTCTTTTAAATATGTATCGGATACTATAAAAATAAAAATTACATAGGAAAATGTCTTATGAATGACACTCAGCGGAATTATACAAAATATACACAAAATAAAGCAATATGGTACTTCTTCACACGGGATAGTGTATCTGCAAACACATTATCTTTTCCCCTGATGTGTCTAATGTCAATGTTGTATTCTTGCAGCATTAAACTCCATCTCAACAATCTCCGATTTTTATCTTTCATTTTGTTAATGAAAGTAAGGCGATTGTGATCACTGTATACAAGAACCGGAGAAAGAGCCGAGGTAACATACACTTCAAAATGTTGTAAAGCCAATTTCAAAGCCAAACATTCCTTTTCAACTGTGGAATAGTTTTTCTGGTGCTTGTTTAGTTTTTTGTTTTAGAAAAATAGCACACAGGATGATCCACACCATTTTTGTCTTCTTGAATCAATACTCCACCAACCCCTACATCAGTTGCATCAACAGTCATTTTAAATGATTGGCTGAAATTTAATGCAGAAGGAACTGGTGCATTCTTAAGCATGGCCTTTAATTTATCAAAGGATTCCGGACACTGGTCAGACCAATAAAACTTGGATTTCTTACTCAATAAATTTGTCAAAGGTTCGGCAATTATGGACAAATTTGAACAAAATTTCCGATAATATCCAGGCATACTTAAAAATTGCATCAGTTGCGTTTTACAAACAGGCACCGGGAATTCAGAGATAGCCTTGACCTTCGCTTCTACAGGTTTAACTTGACCTTGTCCCACAATATGTCCTAAACATTTGACAAAAGCATGGCAAAACTCACTTTTGCTTTACTTAATCGTCAAATTTGCATCACTGAGTCGATCGAAGAATTTCTGAATGGCTTCCAAGTGATTTTCCCAAGTGTCGCGGTTGACGATGACGTCATCGAAGTATGCGTCACAATTATCTAGACCAGATGTTATCATTTTCATACGACGCTGAAATGTTGCCGGAGAAGTTTTCATACCAAAAGTCATCACTTTATATTGATAAAGCCCATCTGGAGGTACAAATACTGAAATTTCTTTTGCTCTTTCTGTTTGTGGAATTTGCCCGAATCCTTTTAAAATGTCAAACTTGGAGTTCACTCCTTTTTTTTTGTAGATGTAGATATCCAGATTGTTTAATAGTTCTGAATTCCGAAGTTTGAGAGTCACTACAGTCAGATTGTATTCCATCGTTGACATCCTCACTGTGTGGGACAGGTACAACTAAAGTAGTTGAATAATTAAATGGGCCATCTCTGTCAAAATATTCCTGTAACATATTTATGTGACAAAGTTGTTTCTGTTTCCGTCTCCCAGGAGTGTCAATGATATAATTTAAGTCATTTACTTTCTTTTCAACTGTATAAGGACCATAACATTTAGCCCTAAGAGGATTTTGTGGTATGGGAAAGAGAGCCAGAACTTTATCACCAGACTGAAAACTCCTTTCCTATGTATTTCTGTCATACCTTAATTTCATTTTTGACTTAGTAGTGTGGAGATAAGTCCTTGCTACTTTGCAAGCCTTTGACAACTTATATTTGAAATCAGAGACATAGTTAAGAAGATTAATCTTTGGATCTTCATTTGAAAGAAGTTTCTCTTTTAATAACTTCAATAGTCCACGGACAGTATTTCCAAAAACCAGTTCAAAAAGACTGAAACCCAATGATTCTTGAACTGATTCCCTAACAGCAAACAACAACAAATGAACACCCTCATCCAAATCCTTTCCCGTATCAAAGCAATAGGACCGAATCATACTCTTCAAAGTTTGATGAAATCTTTCCAAAGCCTCTTGACTTTCAGGGTGATAGTCAGAAGATTTAGATGCCTAATTCATGCATAACTTGTTGGAGAATTTCAGACATAAAATTTGACCCTGGCTCATACTGGACAGATTTGGGAAGGCCAACAAGTGTACAAGAAACTTTACCAAAGGTTTAACAATGATTTTAGTTTAAATATTTCTCAAAGGAATTGCCTCTGGAAATCTTGTAGACGCACACATTATGGTCAACAAGTATTGGTTGCCTGACTTGGTCTTAGGTAAGGGACCGACACAGTCTACCATCATTCTGCTAAATGGTTCGTCAAATGCAGGAATAGGTTGCAAATGAGCCTTAGATATTTTCTGATTGGGTTTTCCTACCGTTTGACAAGTGTGACAAGATCTACAGTATATAGAAACATCACTTTTAAGTTTCGGTCAATAAAATTGATTCTAGATCTTGAGATAAGTCTTATTGATTCCTAAATGACCAGCCAATGAATTTTCATGGGCTAGACTAAGAATTTCCTGTCGATATGACCTCGGAACGACAATTTGATAGCTCACTGACCACTCGTCATCTGCGGGAACCTCAGGTGGTCTCTATTTGTTCATAAGGACCCCATTTTTCCACAAAGTAACACACTGGAACGTGTGTGGCTTGCATTTTCATTTTCACTAATAGTCCTCTGAAACAAACAGGAGATCTCAGGATCTTGTTCCCGTAAGACGAGTGATTGACTTTTGTCACCCTGATTAGAATATAGATAATGTGTTGTAAAAAGAGGATCACTGTGATCAATACCTTTGATTGATAAATATCCGGAGAGAAAGTGACCTCATCAAAAGACTGACCAATAAATGTGTCAGTTAGAGGAATAATTTCCTGATCAACATCATTATCAAGAGCTCTTTTGGACATAGCTCTGGTAACTGGACAGGCAGGATACAAATCAGGGATTTCAATCTCAATAGGATCAACTGTTTGATCTAAACAAGACTTGTCAGTTACAGATGAATTAACCACGGCCTTATCTGCAGCTAGGTTATTGCCTTGTAACAAATGGATACCTTCTATAGGTAAAGAAGTTACTTCCTAACAGTCACAGGTCTGAAAACTAAGTCTGATGCCAAATTGACACAGTGGAGAAGAATATTTACAAAGGCGCACTCTACTCCCTGAATAAGTACACTTTCACTAGAAAAAGACTTCTCATACAAAAGCAAAGTACCTGATAACAAAGACTCCAAGAAGCCTCAATGTCTCTTAATATTTTAATAGGGATAGGTTTGGCCGATTCACCAATAAGTCATATAGAACCTTCTGACATGAATGGTTCATAAGTCTCCAAAATAGAATCAGATTGGGGTTTGTTTGACCCAACAATTGTATTTGCTTTCAATACAAGACCGTGACCTTCACCTCTTTGAAATAAGAGCATTTGGCATAGCTGTCTTTATTCTGTTGCTTATTTTTCAACCTGTAGCAATCAGAAATGACGTGCCCTTTCTTTATCAGATGTTTCATTTCTAACAGTTGTGTTGTTTTGAAATTTAGAAGTACTCGTTTGAGATTGAGATGATTTTTCCCCCAGAAAACTGCCGAGAGGGAGACTTATTGACAAATGATATTTTGTGAGTCAAGGAATAATCATCAGCCATGCGAGCAGCATTTTGCAAAGTTTCCACTTTTTGCTCGTCAAGATAGGTCTTAACATCACTATAGATGCTCTTCCTGAACTCTTCAATTAATACGAGCTGTCTGAGGTTATCGTATTCTTGATCAACCTTCTTGGCTGAGCACCACCTATCAAATAGTTGTTCTTTTTCCCTTGCAAATTCGACATGAGTTTGTCCACTTTCATTTCTACTATTCCTAAACCTTTGTTGATATGCCTCAGGTACCAACTCATAACCCTTCAAGATGTACTCGTAAACCACATCATAATCAGCACTTTGTTGCACTAACAGTGAAGTGTAGACTTCATGAGCTTCGCCATTAAGTACACTTTGTAATAACAAAGTCCAATGCTCTCTTATCCATTTCGAATTTTCAGCAATTTTCTCAAAGTGAAGAAAGTATTTGTTTTTTTTTTCTGAAAAGGGGGTACTAACCTAATATATCTGGTAACATCAAAACCTGAACTTGTGTGTAAAGGTTGGGGGGTGGGGGGAGAGTGCACCTTTTGTCAGTTCTAATTCTTTTAATTTATATTGCATTTCCCTTTGTTCTCTCTCTATGTAACTATCTCCATCTCCTCTCTCTGCATTTCACTCTCTCTCTCTCTCTGTATTTCCTTCTCCTCTTTCTCTTCCTCTGCATTTCCATCTCCCTCAAGTTTTCAGCCGTTTTATCAAAGTGAAGAAACTATTTATCTACTTCTTTTTCCTGAAAAGGGGGTACTAACCGAATATATCTGGTAACATCAAAACCTGAATTTGTGTGTGCTCCATTTGTCAGTTTTAATTCTTTTAATTTGTATTGCATTTCCCTTTGTTCTCTCTCTCTCTGTAACTGTCCCCTTCTCTCTCTATATTTCCCTCTCCTCTTTCTCTCTCTCTCTCTGCATCTGTATTTCCCTCTCAGCTTTCTCTCTCTGCATCCGTATTTCTCTTTCCTTCTCCTCTTCTGAATTTGTAGTTCGATCATTTCTTTCTGAAGCTGAAGCTTTCTTAATTCTAATTCCATCTGGGGGTTTTTTAAGCTGTAATTGCCTTAATTTCCAATCAAAACCAGATACGGACTTATCAATTAAACCCAAAGCACTATTATCAAAAATTTCCTTTCCCACCAAATATGGAATAAAAATATTCTTTATCTCTTTGCTTTGTCAAAGATGCTTTCGCCCCAGAATGATCATGATGTCTGGCAAACTCGAGCAACTCATCCTTTTTCATATACTCTAATTGTACTTGGGTAGGACTTGAAACAAAGTTCTCAACCTTAGATGACATTGTGAATGCTTGCTGGTTTCACTAAAGATTTCTCAAATAGGTGAAATGAAAATCTTTACTAGGTACAATGAAAATTCCAAAACGAAGTCAATATAAATTGTAATTTAAAGATATTCACATCCCGGACAAGCCCCAATTTCTGTTACAACTCCAGGTCTTAAAAAATATGTAACAGAAAGAAAGTGAAACTGACAAAATCAAGGAAAATCTGACAAAATCAAGGAAAATCAACAACCAATTAATTTCTTGACAATTAAAGTGAAAATTCAAAAGACACAATTTGTGTTAAAGTCTAAATATACCTAAGTGTCCTAATCACAAGCCTAAAAATATATATAATGTTCTGAATAATTTCCAATAGCCTTGACTGTCCTGATGTACCACAAGTCTTGAATGTCCTGATGTACCACAAGTCTTGAATGTACTGATGTACCACATTGATGTAATCCAGAATGTTTTGAATGAATTTACATAAATCCCAAAAAGTCCTAAAATCTATGAGTATTTTAGTATTTCCAATGAATATTTTAAATAAATAATTCCTCTCTCTGAATTATATCTGGTTTTCACAACTGTAACATCTGATTATTAAAATAGCTTCTTTACAGACTGACGTTTAGAATAAGACTTTTAGGACCCAAAATTCTAGAATAGAAATGAATTTGTTTACCAAAATCTGTATATAAATACATGTCTGCGTGACCTATGTCACATAAGTCTAATTGCAAAATGTCTATGAAAATACTGGCCTACCTGACACATGTCACAAAAGTCTAATTGCAAAATGCCTATGAAAATACTATGTAAACAACTGGACAAAAGTTAAGTATGTATTTTCAAAAAACCATACAACTTACAATCATAGACAAAAGTTAAGTATATAAACATTATACATAACAGTGTAATAAAATGATGTGTTGGGTTAAGATATTTAACACCATGTGGTGTTTTCTCTAACTTTTGCAAACTTATGCATTTACTATCCATTGTCATTTTTTTATGTTTATGCAATTTAATAACTATAAAAACTTAAATAACTTTGTAAGCAACATTAATTACTAATGCCCATTTTACTGCTGGAGTAAAATAATCGAACAAAAAATTTTTATCTGCAAATGCTGTACCATTAGCTATGTCTGCTGGCAGCTATTACTGCTGCTGTTGTCATTTCCTATTCACTGATAGCAAATTCTGAATTATTTTACTTGATTATTGAGTTTCTCAATAATTACAGTACATATTTTCTATATTTTCATAATTTAATGATGATTACTTGATTAATTTAATTTCATGCTTTTTCATTCTTATCTACACAGGCTGCAATATTTATATCCATAGATTTCATACTATTTACAGAAATTTAAGTTATTATGGCCTATATATACACCACCAATCTAACACTTGCTGAAAAGCAGCAATTTCATAGCATTTTAATAAGAAAACTGTGAAAATGGGCACATGTACAATTTGGCTCGGATCCACAACTTTCAGCAGGGTACAGATTTCAAAGGGAAACGAATAATACTTATAGCGTTTTGTTTACAGTTTTTGTTGTGCCATCCTAATGTGTCTATCCCAAAATTCAAAATGATTCCCATATTTGATAAAATTAAATCATCTCTCCTATTTGTTCTAAACAAGGGATGCCACTCCAGCTGTGGGTTTGATGTTCTCAAGTTTGTTTGTGGAGTTTTCATTCCACATATTTTACCAATAACATTTAAAGTCAGTACAGTCAGTACATGTATATAGAATCTTCCATTTGGAGACAGGTGACTGCAGGGCGGCTTTGACTGCTTTATCTGCTCTTTCATTACTCTTTGTACCAATGGGACTTGGCTGCCAACATTACAGAATACTCTTCCCCTGATTGTATGAGAACATCATATTTCTGTAATATTTGGAATATTAAATAGTTGTCAGATTTAATATTCTGCAAGGCTTTCGGTGTGGAAAGGGAATCTGAAAAGATTATGAAATTTGTTTTTTCAGAGGTTTCAACATAGTTCAAAGCTTTGAGTATGGCTGTATTTCTGCAGTAAAAATTGAGGCTTTATCCAGTAACTGGCTTGAGATGGTGCCATAGGGTGTTGCAATGGCAGCTCCAACTTTGACTCTATCTTTGGAACCATCTGTATTCGAATGTATGGCTATGATTGGAGGCCCTGATTGCACTGAATTTGTTCTGAAAAAGGAGAGGATTTGTTGAGATTTTTGCTGTTTCCAAGTGAGGATGAATTCATATGTCAAAAGGGTGAATGAAGTTTGGCTTCTGAACGTTCAAGGTTTGGTATTTGGGCCTAATCACTACATCATATGTGGGGTTAGATGGATTAGAAGATACTTTGGTAGCACACTGATGAGTCAGTTTTTTTGTTCTTCTGAGATAAAGTGATGGTTCATTTGCCCCAACATAGAGACTTTCTGAAGGGGAAGTTCAAAATGCACCCAGACTGAGTCTAAGTTCCTGATTGTGTATCAGTTCAAGCTGCAGGTAATATTTACAAGCAGATCTGTACACAGTCAAACTATAGGCACAATGCTGGAGATAAAGTTAGACAGGCAGCCCCTTAAACCTAGGTTGAATCGGTCATTCATTATGCCATGCATGCATAGAACCCATATTATTTGTTTAAGCCGTCCCTTCAGAACAAAATATTAAAAATAGCCCTTGATGTCAGAAATGAACACTGTATCAAAAGGGATTGACTTAGTGATGGCTCAGTGTAAAAGCTATTAGCTGTACAAGGAATTAACTTGAATACCTTAGTCAGAATCTTACAAGCATGCTTTCCACAAAAATCATTGGTTCGTTGTTTTTTTTAATTTTCTGCAGTCTGTCATCAAAAAATGTCAGGTGAGACCTAAAAATGTTCTGAATGAATGTGTGTACAGTTTCATGGTAATCCTCCAAGTAGATTTGTCAGAGTAGTAATAAAAAAACTTGTGCTAACAGACTGACAGATGATGACCAACAGGCCATCCCATAAGATCTATAACCAGTAGAGCTAAAAATCTTAGATCAGTATTTTAAACACTGACTGTTGTGGATCTGATCTTGAAAATGATTTACAATTTATATGAACTGATTCGAGTGTTTAAAAGGGAAGAGAAAGTAGTGTTTATCAATGATGCTCTGGAATGAATTTTCTAATTTCTCCTAATAGACTAATTTTCATGAGTTTGGAATATAATTGGCTTTTAATTTGTGACTTTTAATTATAAAAGGGCAATACTAACTTGAGTTTTGTTATTATTGTGTCATATAATGATCTACACAAATTAGGTGAAAGAATGCAGGACATACTTTCTATACCATTAAAATTGTATAAAATCAAAAGTGTGATCAAAAAGTGAGTTGTTAGTGTTGACAAGCTCAGCCAATCTGATTCAAGCTCATTTCATTAATATGAATAAATCTGATGCCCTGGGTAGCTGTGTTGTCCAAGGCCCTCGCCTTTACAGATCACTCACATCTCACGTCTGTCTGCATGGGTTTGAGTCTCGGCTCAGCCAACATGGGTATGTGATAAAGCTTGCCAGTAGCTTCTTCTGGGTTGGTGGTTGTTCCCGGGGTCTTCCTGGGTTTCTCCTCCACCAAATATACTGGCTGCCATGTACTGCCATTGGCCTGCCGACAGAAATTCCAGGCCCCTGCGCAGAGCAGTCATGGGCCCCAAAACTAGTGTAATTTTTTGTATATAAAAACCTGTGTACAGTTTTGCATATAAAACTTGTAGTAATTTACCATAACTTAAGACTCTTGCAAGGAACAAATTTTAATATTAATATTTAATAACTGAGTTGATGGTGGGCCACCAAAAATCATTGGGCCCCTGTGCAATTGCCCCCCCCTCCCTTGACGGCCCTGATTGCCTATAATGTGCTGAAAATGGCGTTAAACCCACAAAACCAAACCAAACCATGAATAAATCTTGTTCATAATTTTAGTCACCCAATACCTTAACAATATAGGCCTACTTACCAAGTTTATGCAAAATTCTCTGCAAACTATAGTCTCTAGAGTGGTATAAATCTCACCCAATCAGATGGATGATCACCTTGATAATATGTATGGATCTTGCACATTATTGAACTTGGACAACATCTTGATGATTTAAGTGTACATTCCAAGTTTGATCAAAACTGGACCAAAATATAACCTATAGAATGGTAACAAGCTCAGCCAACCTGATGCAAATAATAAATCTAACTTGTTATGGAACTTGCCCAAGATGTTTATGATATACTGTGATTTCACTATTTTGATGGGGTACCAATTTTCATGAATTACATGGTTGCTCCAAATAAAAAAGTTCAAGACCCAAAGAAAATGGGCTACGTGTGATGAAGGAAGACTCCCAACCCCTATTTTCTTACTGATACATCCCAAGTGATCATCAAAACTCAGTTATTTGAGAATTCAACTTTATTATTGTAATAAAATAGTATCTTTTACATATGTTGGCTTTATTTTAACCCAGTTATGTGCAACTTCCTGCAGGGTGAGGGCCAGATAGCTATTTTTAAAGCCACACAGTATGATGTAAATGTGACCAGATAAAACCAGGTTGTGGGCCATATGTTGCTCGCAGGACATAGGTTGCACATGTCTGTTTTAACCTGTTTTGGGAAAAGAAAAAAAAAAACAAAAAAACAACTACAGTGGTCCCCCTATTGAATGGCCCCATGACCAACGGTTCTCACTTTATGTGGCCAGAATCTCTGGGCACAAATGAATGAGTTCAAAAGTATCCTCTCTTATGGTCCATATAGTGAAGTAAGTAATCTGATTATCCTTACTGCTGTGTATTCCTTGTATGTCAGATTTTTATAATTTTTGCCTATTATTACCACCGATAATTATCAAGATGACAAAAGCTAACCACTGAGAAGCACAGTATTGTTCAGCTCAAGTCACTGTGACATCCGCTCACAAGAAAGCAACAGATAGTAGGTTAGCCATTCTGGCTTCTCTCTCCTCCACTGTGAAATGTAATCAAATGGGCACGAGTCTAAAATCAGTTGAAGACGCGACAAGCTCACTTCCTTTGTAAACACTGAGCATCTCATGTAATAACTACAAATTTCCAATGAAGGAATAAGTTGTTGCAAAAAGTGTAAAATCTCATCCAACAGTCTCAATTTAGAAGGAAACATGAAAGCAATTCGACTAAATGAAAATAGGCCAAGTCCTTTGATCACTATTGAGAAATTTGATGTCAGAAAGATTCCAATAAACATGATCAGTTTATACATTATACAGCAGAAGGAAATGGAATGGATGGACAGTGATAGTTACACCCAAATGTTTGTGCCCCAATTTTATTAAGAAGATGGTTCTGAACATGATTGATGATTATTCATAATTATTTTAAATAATATTGATGTAAGTTTTATGACACTGATTCCATAACATGCCTATTTTTAAATGAAAATATTAAATATTTAACAAGAGTCCTTCGAAGGGACTGACACTCTTCTAGGTGAAAAGAATTCCAAGAATTCAAGACCATTTCTTCTTTTTAACTGTCTAGTGTTGAAACCATCACTGATATTCTTCAGCAATAACAAGATTTTCAAATCAACTGCTGTGGTACATATATTGGGTGTCAGTTTGGCACCATTTTCATTTAGGACAAAGTAGACATCATTATAAGTCTTTTGGTGAAAACCCCATGTTATAATGATCATCCATTCAGGGAGAGTAGTGACAACAAGTATTTTAAGACGGTCGTCATGGCAGCCATATTGGATGCATGACTGGCACCATTTTCATTTAAGACTTGGTGACAAACCCCCGTCAAAATGATCATTCATGCAGAGGGAATACTTACAACTATATTTTCAAGACAGTTGTCGTGGCAGCCATATTGGATGTCCAACTGACATCATTTTTATTTAGGAGCAACTAGGTATCATAAGAAGTCTACTGGTGAAAACCCCAAGCTGATATAGCCATCCATTTGGGAGGAGTAGAGATAACAATGTTTTCAAGATAGCCACCATGTTGGCCATATTGAGGGTTAGTCATTTTTGTTAAGGACCAACTAGACACCATAAGAACTCTTAAGATAAAAACCTGATATCAAAATGACTTTCCATTTGAGGAGTAGTGAAAACAAGATTTCCAAAATGTCCATATAGTGGATGTCAGATCAGCACCATTTTAATTCAGGATCAACAAAACATTATAAGAAGTCTTTTAGTGAAAACCCCATGCTGATATGAGCACTCATTCAGAAGTGGTGATAACAAGATTTTCAAGCTGGCCACTGTGGCAGACATATTAGACATCAGATCAGCACCATTTATATTGAGGACCAACTAGATATTATAAAGAAGTCTTTTAGTGAAAACCCCATGTTGATATGACCATCCATTCAGGGGGTCAGGGGGATAAGATATTTAAGGTAGCTGCTGGGGCAGCCACGTTGGATGTCTGAGCAGCACTAACGGTATTTTCATTTAGGACCAACTAGACCATGGGATAAATGTGTGTGTAAAGTTTTAAGGCAATCCTACAAATAGTTTCAGAGGATTAGCAATAAGAAACTTGTGCTAACATATGGATGGATGGACGATGGACAACAGACCATCACATAAGCTCTTCTGGTATATGACCAGTAGAATTAAAAATTAGATACACCTTTCATCCTTTGTAATTATTACTCACATCTGTGAGACTCCCCTCTAAACAGGACACCCATCCTATAAGGCCACTTTTCTGCAGCAGTTTCCATTGTTTTGGTATACATGTATACAGTATTTGGTAGCTGTCTTTTCCACTCACTGCCTTAAATCAATATGTTGTGAGATCAGTAAGGATAGCGAGAAAAGATAAAGAGTGTAGAGTGTTTAAGTACCAGTATCACTAAAATTAAAAGAAAGAATAATGAAATTAAGTACAAATTTAGATTTAATACTTATTTACATAAGTGCTGTTGAAAAATACTACAAATATAGTAACAAAAGATTACTTGATTCTCAGCAATTCTCTCTTATTCAAGACTTAATTAGGGTCATAATCCATCTGAATGAATAATCTACACAAAGCATAAATACAAACATGTATACTTCTAATTACAGACAGGAAACTTTCATGTTCAAATGAATATCCTTTTGAAAGCACATTTAATTTTATTCATGCATTTTTATCCAAAGAAACAACATGACTAAAATAATAAACATATTGCTTGAAGCAAAGGTGTTAATTAAACTCCGTGTATATACACTAATTACAGCACAGTATAGAAGCTCATATTTAAATGATTTTCAGACAAAACAACTGAATAAACATTACATCGTGTCAATCAACTCTTCTGGTACACACAATTGCAAAATTACACAAGCACAGCTTTCTCAAACTGATGGATAATTAGGACCGATCTCTCACACATTTAATCGCAATCTGCTTTCCTCCACTATACATCAAAGATTGCCACAGGCTGCTGGTTGCATTCAGCAAGGGGTAGTGTTTGGTTCACACATGGAATACTGACATTAATCACATAAGATAATGGTGCAACATTATGGAGTGTTGTTTTAAATATAAAGATCATATAGATATGTTTCAATTATGGCTTGGTGTGGCTGGCTGCATCAGTTCCGTTTGATGTTAAGCAGCCAGACAAAAACACTGTATGGGTCTGATCTTGACAAGTGTTCAATTTGTGTCCATACTGGCGGTAGTATTGTTCCAACCATTCAAGCCACTATGGTGTGTTCTTAGCATATCACTGTTCTTTTGCTTTCTTTAGTTCAGGTATTTGTAGCGTTAATCCACAAAATCAAATAAAATATAAATATGCAACCTCTGACAGAGGCAAATCCATGAATTTAAGTATCCACAAAAATTGATACCCACAAAAATAAATAAAATCACAGTAAGCTTATATTCTAAGTTTTATCAGAAGCAGGTCAGAAATATAACCTTCTGTGTGGTAACAACCTCAGCCAATCAGATGCAAGATTATCTGATTAATATGCGTAAATCTTGCACATTATCAAACTCATCTGAGATCATGATGATATAAGCCAATATTCAAAGTTGATCAAAATCAGACTCTAAGTATGTCCTCATAGTGGTAACAAACTCAGACAATCAGATACAAGATCGTCTCAGTAATATGGGTGAATCTGGTTAATTATCAAACAAGTCCAAAATCTTGTAGAAGCTTATATTCCATGTTTGAACAAAATCACATCAGAAACATGGCCACCAGAGTGGTAGCAAGCTCAGCAAATCAGATGGAAATTAACCTTATTAATATATACATGGATATTGCTCATGAATATGCTTGTTCAAGATCTTGATGATATAAGCCTGTATTCCAAGTCTGATCAAAACTGAATAAGAAACAAGCTTTCCAGAGTGGTCACAAGCTCAGGCAATAAATATGTGTGGATTTCACTGATTATCAAACTTGTCTGAGATATTCCAAGTTTGATCACTATAATGTAATGAACGATTACAGTTCACCTCTACATAGCTTTTACTAGTCTCCAGTAGTCATGCAGAAAATAAATTCAGACTAAAGTGATCTGGACAACAAGATGCTGTGCCCTTTTCTTTTATCTTTACATTTGAACATCTTTTTACAGTTTAAAATTTTAACTTTTAATTGGCATTATATAACTAGTATTGTGCTGACATACTGTGAAACCACCTACCCACCTAACTAACCACCAATCCACCCACCCACCTACATTAACGGCATACAAGAGAAAATAATAAAAAAGAATATTCTTTTCTATGATATCAAAGTAGAGGTACTATAATAAGTTGCAAAACCCAGAGATTAATATTGTTTTTGCTTTATTGTTTTTAAAAATTCATTGTTCTTAAAATTTCCTGAATACGTTTTTATCATTGTCCACCCCTAAAAGCCAGATTTTACTGGGTGAAAGTGACAGGCTTCGAGTAACTTTGGAGTGACAGCCAGCAGTACAAAGTTCATGCATTAACAATTTCAATAATAGTTCAATGATTGGAACATAAACAGCACCCAATAAATGAACTTTTAATACTATTTCAACAAAGTCATTGAAGCATGGAATATAGGTCACAGAGACATCTTTTTGCAATAAGGATGTAGAAATTGTCCAGAAGCATCCACTAAGTTTTGTGATTCTACATTGGATATTATGCATATACATGTAACATGCCAAAAAATGAGCTAAATGCAGAAACTTAACCAAAGTCAGTAAAAGATGAAATATAGGTCATGGTGAGCTTTTGTTGTAAGGGTATGGTAGTAACAGAGATACATCAATTTCACGATTCTAGCAGGAACAGAATTCAAGAAATGCACTCTTAAACACAAAAATTAACCAAGTCAGTGAAGTGCAAAATATGGGCCATAATGACCTACTACTAAAATGAGGAAGTAGTGCTCATCAAGATACAACCTCTCATCAAGTTTCAAGATTCTAGATAGAATACTATGTGGTCATGAGCTAAATTAAAAATGTTAAACTAAGCCAGTGAAATGTGGGTCACAGTGACCTATTTGGTATGGCTGCAGTATTAAGATGTATACAATCATCAGGTTTAATTATTCACACATTAATAGTAAAAAGTGTAGTGATAAATATGGGTCTCAGTGACCTACTTCTAAGATGTGGGTGTAGTCCTCATTAAGATGCAACCTGTTACCAAGTTTCATGAATCTAGATATAACAGCTTTATATTGGAGATTAAAAACAACTGTGGTCATGAGCTAAACACAAAAACTAAAACTTAACTTTAGTAAACTGTGCAATAAAGGGTAACAATGACTTTCTTTTGTTGTAAGAGTGTGGTACTAAGAGATGCATACAGTCATCTAGTTTAATGATTCTGACATGAACAGTGCTCGAGATTAAACCTATTTAGTTATGAGCTAAATACTAATACTTAACCTAAACCAGTGAAATCTAGGTCACCGTGACCTTTCATTGTAAGGGTGTGGCACTAACAGAGATGTATACAATCTGTTAGTTGCATGATTCTAGGAAAAAAACTGAAAACACAAAATTTAACCAAAGTCAGTCAAGCATGGAATATAGGTCACAGTGACCAACTTTAGTAATGAGGGTATAGTTCTTGTCAAGATGCATCCAGTCACCAAGTTTCATGAATTAGGGTACAACAGTGTACATACAGGGTGCCAAAAACCTGAGCTAAACACAAAACTTTACCAAGAATGAACAACTAATGTGCATGCATGTACAAAGTTGCTTGGGGGGCCCCAGGGGTGTGGGGTGCTGAGTGGTCTAAAGTTCTCACCTTTACCTTTGCCATCTCACCTCTATCCGCGTGGGTTCATGTCTTGATCTCGGCCAATGTGGTTATGTGAGAAAGTTTGCTGGTAGATTCCTGTGGGTCGGTGGTTCTTCCAGGGATTTTCCTGGGTTCTTCCTCCACCAGATATACTGGCTGCCATGTATAGCCTATCATGTGCTGAAAAATGGTGTTAAACCCATAAAACCACCACCACAAACACAAAGTTGCTTGCCTCAGCCTCTTTCCGAGGGGGTAGGTGCTACGAAACCCACTCCTAACTGCTGCCTATGACCTAGAAGAAAGTATGGTTGAGATTCATATGTGCTTTTATCTGTGCAGACACTGGGAGTAGTACGATAGCTCTCGTCCACTTTGTATAGGTGAGCTAAAAATAAGATCAGAAATATGGCTTCCCGAAATGTAATGAGCAATTGTTGACAGATGCACAATGGACATAGATCTGCACCATAAGCTCACTTGTGGCCAAGTTATAATTAGCCACAACAAAGTTGATTGTGTTTAGAATTCTTGATTTGTGTGTGGGTTTTGTAGCATTTTGTGGATTTATCATCTCGAGGCTTTAGCAAACTCTTTTGTATTATGGACCATGAAATCCTGATGTAAATTACTTTTGACTCAGTCCGGAACAATACATTTTTTTATCATCTGTAGACACATCAAGCACAATAAAGTAACAGCTAGGAATGAATTCATATATGAACTCAAATGAAGCACCACCTGTGAACTGACCTAAATACAAAACTTGACCAGACAGATGGACAGTGGTAAACAAGACATGTATATGCCCCTACCACATTCATGGTGGGTTGTGAAAATAGTCAAAAACATTTGCAAGCAAGACAAGAGAAACATTATTTTGTATTTGTTCAGAGAATCTCATACAAGTAAACATAATTTAGACTAAAAACGATTGAAATTATTCAACAAGTTTCATAAATTTCATCAGAAATGAACACAACTGTTAGAATCACATAACCAACTATGCTTATGTTTTGTTCAAGACATCACAAAAATTTTAAGTCACATGACTCTAATTTCATTGGATGCCTTGGATGCCTCAGATATCACGTGTTTATGCCATGTGATATCAAGGCATGATGTAATATACCATGCAATATGAAAATATATAAAGTTCATGAAACATTATATAACTGTAATAAATTTGAATTCAGACTGATACAGCATCTTTCATATCAATCAACACTGACATAGCCTTTCTTATTTATATGGTATTATATTGACAGAACAAAAATCTTCAGTAAACTTAAATATAAAGTGGTCCCTCGATATAAAGCACATCATTATGACACTGTCCCAATATAACACAGGAATAGTTTCTCAGTATAACATTGTCCCAATATAACACTGGAATAGTCATGGATCCCAGTATACTGGTTGAATTATATTTTTCCATATAATGTACCCCAGTATAAGGCAACCTTGCATATAGCACATTACACATTTGAATCTGACACAAAACATGTAGTTCTACAAGATAAAAAGGTACAGATTTCAAAATCTTGAAAATACAAGTTAAAGGAAGACAATATAAAATCCTTAAAATATAAGGTCAAAATACACATTCATTTAAAAAAGTTCATGACCTCCCCTACTGGTATATTATCAAAAAGCTTCTTGAGATCCACATAAAAGAACATCTGCCTCACAGGATGAAGGTCGATTTACTCTACAAGAATGCGTTCCACTGTGAGTGGACACTGGCAAGGTATGCATGAGTTATATATGTGTCCTATACATGAGTGGCACAATTAAACATCATATCGGTGATTTGTTCTACATGAAGTATGCCACTCTCGAATGATATGTTTGATGTTCTAAAGGTGAGGCAAAATTAATACTGAATTTATGCACACACACACAGACACACACACATTCTACATTTATAAAGTTTCATTATATCAAAACCATGATAACTCAAGTTTTAATCACTTGAATAACTTGTTAAGCCCTGGCTTAAAATGTCCTTTGCTTGTGATCTCAACAACTTGAACAAAAGAAAACTGTTGCCAAAACTTTTGAGTCCACAGACAGCAATATTTTAATTTTTTAGCCAGCAATTTCAGTTTCTACAGTTATATTATTACATTTCCAGTGTTTCAGACAAAGGTAATAAAACTGCAGTCAAATCCCTGAATAAAGATCATTCAGTGGACCTAATAAAATTGGTTTTTATTGCAGGTTTTTTTTATATACAGGTAAAAAATTTATATTTTTGTATCAATGGGATTTACAGAACTTGACCTTTATACTGAGGCAAAATCAAAATGTACTGTATAGCACTACACATTTCACTTCTAAAGATATAATATTTCAAAGAAACTCTTAGCTTTAACCACCCCACCCACAAATAATTAATCTGAAAAAGAGAGACAATCATTAAAACACATTAACACGATTTTATCTATCACAATGAAAATTTTCTCTTAAAGCTCTAATCAGTTTCCTCGATTACTCATACTGACTTCATAGTATTCACGGGGATGTTCTCCATGTCTTGACCTTTTCTTTAATATGCAAACAACAACAATGACAACTGTTACTATTAAAACTATGACAGAAACAACTATGGCCACAATAATACCAACTGACAAGCCTGTTGATTTATCTTCATTACTGGAGGCAGTAGTTGTATTTCCACCAATCATTTTCCTACATTCAAGTCCTCTTCTTTCCAAATTGATACATCCAAGCATGCAGCCTTTCCCACTAAACAAATAATACTGCAAAACCGTTTCATTTTTTGTAAGAAGTTGAAAAACTTTTTGATTCTTTCGATTTTCAGTTTCAGGAATCGACCAATTGGCTGTTTCTTTTACCCACAGATGAAAGACTTTACCATCAAAACCATTAGCAAACCAGTCTGGTAGACTTTTTTGGCGGAAAGCTGTACTTATATCTTGTGTTTCTAAGTATTCTGGAACAGTCATTAGCAGACCATCATAACATACAATTCTCTTTTCAATGTTCTTTTCATATCCATCATTACAGCTATACTCAAGCGTCTCCCCATGGTAAATTCTGTTTTTAGAAAAAAGCTGTCCATTTTCTGGGTCAAATGGCAGTCGACAGCTACACAGGCAGGCAAATATTTCTCCCGTCCAGTTTCCTGTGTCTTGAAGCAAATAACTTCCATTTTGTGACTTTGGATCAAAAACTCTGGCATACTCATTGCATAGAACTTGTGCTGCTTTTTTGGTAATGTCCTCTCTGATCCACACTGTATGACATGTGTCATTTACGAGACGATTTCCTGCTCTTGTGATGGTTGTGCCACATAACAGCAATATCACATAGGAGACGAAATTCCTTGGGATCATCATTGTAAAATATCTCTGTAAAATAAAACAAGCAAAAATTAACAGACAATTGTTTTGTTTGGTGTTTTACAGCACAGCAACACATGAACATTATAGTGATATAGTTTATAGTGATAAAGCAATTGGACTAAATGCCCTGGCCAGGGACATGCATTGATCACGACAGCTGATCCTGGTTTATCCAATATTTGGATGTGAACCTACACCCTTCTGGTTGCAAATCCAGCACCATAACAATATTGGCCCATATTAAGATGGCATTAAAAAATTAAAATTTTGAAATTAATTATCTTATCAATTGATGTTGCCTTGCTAGTGGCATATAGATTATGACTTGTGCCACTAAATGTGGAGTCCATTTATATGTGGGGAAAAAAAGGATCAATACAACAGATACGTAAATCAACATTTTAGGATGTGTAGCTCTCTGCAGAGATTTTAAAATTGAAGTGCAGGGCTACATATACCCCCACCCACCCCAAAAAAGTGACTACACAACACATCATCATGTATATGGGAAACTATAGACCAAAGTTTGATAACTTATAGTCAAGGACAAGAAACTAAAGGTCCACTAGCTGGGACTCTCAGTACAGAGAAATCTGAGAGGACCTTTTATCATCATTAAAATGACTCCTGTTCAAGTTCAGCGGTTTGCTTAATCTAAATGTAAATCTGCATCAAAGCTGGATCAGTGATGTCAATCAATAAACCAGTTGGCATATGATCTGGGCTTGAATCAAAGGTGTCAATCAATAAACCAGTTGGCATATGATCTGGACTTGAATCAAAGGTGTCAATCAATAAACCAGTTGGCATATGATCTGGACTTGAATCAAAGGTGTCAATCAATAAACCAGTTGGCATATGATCTAGGCTTGAATCAAAGGTGTCAATCAATAAACCAGTTGGCATATAATCTGGGCTTGAATCAAAGGTGTCAATCAATAAACCAGTTGGCATATAATCTGAGCTTGAATCAAAGGTGTCAATCAATAAACCAGTTGGCATATAATCTGAGCTTGAATTAATGGTGTCAATCAATAAACCAGTTGGCATATGATCTGCCTATGATTTGGGCTTGAATCAGTGATGTCAATCAATAAGCCAGTTGCCATATGATCTGGGCTTGAATCTATGGTGTCAATCAATAAATCATAATCAGCAAGGTCGAAAAATCAGTAGGAACAATTTTTTCTTTTGCTATTGTAATCATGCAGTATCAATTTAAAGCTGAAGAATAGATAACACCATCCCAGTGACTACCCAGTGCTGAATAGATCCAATTAGGTACATTTTCATTAACATAAAATGATGTATACACTTCATCAATATAAACACATGCAACCGAAACAAATAACTGAACATTCAAACCAGAACACTGTTCATGAATATTTGGAGAAAATTGGATTTAAATATTCATTTACCTAGCCGTTTGACAGCATTTTGTAAGATGACAAGCAAGGTAAAATGTAAAATATGCAACAATGAATTAGTTTACAAGGGAACAATCTATAACCTGCTTAATCACCAGAAATTAAAACACCCACTCACAAGGTTATCATAATGTCCAAAAATCCATATTGCTCACAACATTGCCATTTCTATTCAGTGTCATTCAAGTGTTCTTTAAAATATGACATCTAGTATGGCAAGTTGATAAAGAACATGGTATAGAACAGGGCTTGTATCAAAGTCAACAGTTTTTTTTATACATAAATTGATGTATCCAAATTTAATTTCAGTATTTTCTGCACATGATTACAATAAATGAAAAAAGGGCACAATTTCAAAAACGAACTTGTAAAACTAACTGTCATCGACTGTGCACATGAATTGTCTTCAAATTTTTGCACTCCACTCCAGACAAACTACATAAAAGGTCACATGAAAAACATGGAAAATACATTCATCTGATCATAAGTCCAAGTCCAAAATTATTTTACTCAAGACCCCTAAAATGTCATTTAATTGCATTTCAATGACTGAGTTTATAGCGTTTTCAAAGCGACTTGGCCAGTGTTGGGTGTGTCAATAAATACAGTACCCCACCCAAAAAAGATATGGTTTGATTTGGCTAAGTGGGTTTTAAAGCCATTTTTCAGTGCATGATAGGCTATACATGGTGGCTAGTATATTTGCTGGAAGAAGAACCCAGGAAGAACCACTGACCCATGGGAAGCTACTGGCAAGCTTTCTCACATACCCACATTGGCTGAGCCGAGACTTGAACCCATGCGGACAGAGGTGAGATGTGAGTGATTTGTAAAGGCAAGCGCCTTAGACCACTCAGCCACCCACGGCCCCCCAAAAGACATGACAGTTTTATTTACATCAACAAATATTTAAATTCTATTTTAATACATTCAACAAATATTCGAACTGAAAAATGTGGCATGTAGCTCAGCTCTATAAAAAATCATGATAATTGAAATGTCTCATTTAAATCCAAAATGGCAATATTTTTAGATTAACTAGCTATGACAATCATAAAAACCCAAATGACAATATAGTTAATTTGACCTTATAGGCCTGTAGTGGTTTCGGGGAAAAGAAGTTTATGGACCCCAACCCCCAATGTATATATACATTTTTCTTGGTCAAAGGTCATTTTTAGGATAACCGATAACCAACATAACTTCACCTACATTATGTATTTGCCTAAAACCGAAGAAAAAAATTCCATTATAAAAATACGTTTTTTTTATATTATGTATTTGCTCTGAAATTACAACATGTTTAACTTTCTTTTGTTTTGTTTGGTTTTAATGGCACTTTTAACACATTACCGACTACCATAATGATGGTAAGTCTTGGGACATCATTAATTATTTTCAAAACTATATTATTTTATGACCTACAAAAGTTGGTACACAAAATTATAGCAAATTTTTCATGTACTAGAAGTCTTGGGACACCTTAGAAATTTTATTTCTCTCTACTGATCACTGTGTATTTTATCGATCATAACACGATTATAAAAAAAAAGACAGCGGTTGTTAAGGGACTATCATTAAGGATTATTAGATGGCAATGTTAGAAATTATTAAAATCTGTTTTAAAAATAAAAAAATAAATTTAATTTTCCTCAGTTTTCTTATCATTTCTACATATTTCAAATATGTATAATTTCATCCGACAATGACAAGCATTAAGCATCAGCACAATATAGTAACCGTATTGAAAGTAACTTCTCTCGCTTTTGCTTTACCGGTAGTTTACTATTGTCAGTTTATGCATTATTGCAATAAAATTGTCAAAAAACACCAGTAATTACATTTTCTGACTTAAAAATTTGAATATCTATTTCATTAAATGTGGTACCAGTATTACAACAACGAAAATATAGTTTGGTTAATTGCTCGCATTTATAGTAACTTTGTTTACATCATGGCATCACCGCATGTACATTGAAGATTTTAACTTGGTTTCGAATAATAGGCACCACTACACTCAACTTCAATAATGTCTCAAAAATACGATAAAGAAGTCTCAGAAATATTGCTTTGAAAATAACTGCAATAATAACACAGTGGTAGTTTGCTTTGATGTAAGCAACCTTTAATTAAGTACATGTTACGGTAATCGTGCTAATATTATGTAGTGAAAGGAAATAAAAGGATTAATGTTGTACATAAGATAAGAATTCTTTATTTCAGACTGCATGGTCTATACATCTAAATAAAAATATAAAATAAAGAAGTATTTTAAACATAAAAGTTCATAGGTGTCTTATATACAAATATACAGACCCATCTACAACTACAGAATGTGTCTGTCATTGTTAAGAACAAAATTATGTAAGACATTTAAAGAGTAATTTGTTCTATCTATCTATCTATAATCTAAGAATTTAAAAGAATATCATTGTTCCACAAAGATTTCAAGATACAATTCTTACTATTAGATCTTCACATCATCATTGAAAATACATACTTTCTCCTTAATTCTTCAAAACTGAATACATTATAGTTTACAAACATGGTAGAGGCACAATTCCATCTTAGAAGGCTTAACTCATTAACCCCTGGAGATTCTTTTCATTTTCACCTGAAATGGGGGTAGGAAACGCATTTTTGGGGTTACTTATGAATGCAACAAAACAGATCTGCTTAAGAAAGTTTTTTGTTTAGCCGGATGCTTAGGTGTATCAGAAACATTGTTTTTGATTGGTTATTACGCTCGCGCATGTGCAGAAGGGTAAAAGTTGGACTTCTTTTTTTTTTATTTTTTTTTTTATTGGATCTCCGATTTTTTGTGTCCTGGCCTCTATTTACTCCAAATCTCAAACTTATCCTACTTTTTGCAAAGGTTCATCTGTCTGTGTGCAGTTCGGACCGGTCTGCTTTAGATCTAAGGCCAAAAAGTCTAAAATCCGGACACAAACTCCAGTTCCGGAACTGGCAATTTTTGACCTAAAAAAAATCGGGTCTCAAAAACTGCATTTTTTTCGCTGTATTTTTTAATGCGAGTAGAAAGTCGACATTATTTGGTATCATTGTAGAGCTACATCTGTCTTCTTTCCTGAAATACCATCCACTTTAGTGTATCCTAAATGATGTTTACGTTACAGAGCTCGGAAGAAGGGTACAACCTCATGACACGTAAACGTGGCGCCAGGGGTTAATGAGTTAATAGAAAATGAAGACTGTTATTATAGCCAATAACTAGTTTTCTTTTCATACATTCACTAAAGTTTGTCCACAGAGGAGCACAGTACATTGCATAGCAATATGATTTGAATAATCTAATTTTGATATTCAAAGAACAATTTCAAAATTAACGTAAAAGCATGTTTGTTTCAGTACACAAAAATCTGTAATGTCTCATCATATCTTCATCATCTGACTGATTGGACTTTAAAATATGACCCAAATATGTATAACTTTTGACATATGCAAGAGCATGGCCATTAAGAAATACAGAGGGAGGAGATGGTAATTTGAAAGAAGTTGACTGAATGACCATGCATACTGATTTTTTGTTTATTATATGTGATATCATTCTCAAATGTGTAATGTTCACATATCTTTAATGATTTCGTTAAACAAAAGGAGCTGCAGAAACAAACACCTGCATGCCAAAATCAAAAGTGGAATGAAAACACAAACTTTAATGAATATATGACAGTTGAATATATGCTGGATAAATGCGTAATATATTTATAAATACTCATTAAAAAGGTGTCTTTTCATATAGATTACATCACTCTGAAGGGTCGCTTGTATCGCTTAAAATGGTAAATGTTGCACATGTGTAACAAAGTAAATAAAACAGCAATGGACGTATAGCTAAAATGTGACCTGGAAGAATGACATTTGGTGAAAAGGAAGAATAAAGCAAATTCTGTATCTAATATTTTTAGAAATAAACAGGGATATAAGTGACGCTAAGTACGATGTGCACAGTTTAATGCAGGTCTCCCGGTAAAATCTAACTCTAAGCGGCCCATGAATTATAAAGTCTTTATTTACCTTTATATTATTTAATGTTGGAGAAATCAGAAAATATGCACATACAAAATAAATAACATAAGAACAATCATAGTAGTTTGTAACAGTTGATTGACATGGTAATTGAACAAGAGCTGGTCACAACTGTGTGATGTATGACGATCTTGCCAATTTTGTCTTGACATTTTTATGTCTATAAGTGTTGGGACACCTAAAATGTTATATTTTTTACATGCATATAAGTGTTGGGACACCTAAAATGTTATATTTTTTACATGCATATAAGTCTTGGGACACAAAAGCAATACTGGTAACTACTTTTTCCTGTCCCAATTCTTACCATCATTACGGTACATCATGCCATGGAAATGGAAGCGAAGTGCCTCTTCCAAAGGCACACTGAGACAGCCAACCTGTGATGGTCTGGGTGGGTATTTAACCCACGACTCTTGGATTACGACTCCAATGCTCTACCAACTGGACTACTGTGACTCCCTTTCAACTTAAGTAATAACAAGCAAATTCAGTCAATTTCTGCCCCTGCCTACTGTGGTGAGGTCACCATAAGTAAATAATGAAATCTGGCTGTAACCCATGACAGAGCTGTCAAGTTACATGAAAACTAACCAAGTATCTCAAGTGCATTAAAGTAAAAGTGCAGAAGCAGGGAATAAATTGATATTGAATATAAAGCCCTGACTGTGATACTTGAGATGACATAAAGTAAACAAACGTGTACAATGGTTCATCCCTGGATCTAAAAAAGGCCTTTAAAGATAAAGCAGAAACAAAAGAAACCATGATACATGTATATACCTGTGACTTTGACCTTGAAGACATGACCCCAAATACAAAATGCAACACATCTTCACGTGACTATATACAAGTGTACCAAATTTCATTCATTTATCTTAAAGAGCTCACAAGTAATCAAACAGAAGGGAAAATGCTACTGAAACCCACAATATTGGCCTATAAGCTTGACCTGAAAGATAGGACCTCAACCCCACCAATGTGGTACCTGACAAATAGAGTGTGCTTCATTCCTAAATCTCACATTGTAATTGAATAGAATGGGAAGTATGGAGGAAAACTTAAACTACTGACCCATGATCTTGACTGTGAAAATATGAACCTCAGTGTAGTATGTGAGTCACTTGCTAATGATGATGTATAAAGTATATGAAGTTTCATCTCTTAATCTGAAACGGCTCTTAAATTATGGAGAAGAAAATAAAGCATGATGGAAACTTTAACATACTGACTAATGACCATGAAGGTACAACCCCCAATGTGGTACAAAAGAAACTTTCTAATGTCAAACTGCATACCTATGCTAAATTTCATCCCTAAAGCTGAAAGGGCTCTAAAGCTGTAGAGCAGAGAGGAAAGGGTTATGGAAAACTTAAAATACTGACCTGTGACCTTGATCTTGAATATAGGACAACCAATTTAGTACATAACACACCTTCTAATGATGATCTACAAGTACATGTTTCATCCCTTAATCTCAAATGGCTTTAAAGTTATAGAGCTGAAAGGAAAATGTGAAAGAAAATTTAAAATATTGGGTAGTGACCTTGACCTTGAAGCCCAAATGTGGTACATGACACATTTTCTATTAATGGTGTATAAATATACCAAGTTTCATTCCTTATCTCAAATGGCTTCAAAGTTATATAGTGGAAAGGAATGTTCAGCCATGACCTTGACCTTAATGATAGAACTCATAATGTAGTACATGACATACCTTCTAATGATGATGTGTAACAGCACCTGAAAAATTTGTTTCCGACTCATTGGTCCAGAGGGGCTTGTATCATTGCTTACAATTTACCTATAAATTATATATGTAAAGTACTATATATTGTTATAACCCTATGGTGTAAAAAATGTAACAAAAAGAAAGTGAAACCAACAATGTTTGTAAAAATCAACAATGAATTTATTTCTAAATAATAATGTGAAAATCAAAAGACACTTATAGTAACGTGTATTAAAATCCAAATAATCAAATAAAATATTTGTGTCCTAATCACATATAGAAATTATAAAATGTTCCAAATTAATGAATGTTCCGAACGAACGTGTCTTTGAATGGATGAATCTTCGTAATGAACGAATGATCCGAATGAATGGATCTTCATAATGAACGAATGTTCCAAATGAAAGATTGTTCCGAATGAATGGGTCCGGAAAGTCTTGATGTACCAAAGATAATGTAATCCAGATCATCTTTAAGAATGTTCACAGGCATCCGAAAGTCATAAATATTAATCCAAAGGTTGATGAATACTTCAGGTAACTCCATTGGATGTTCCAATAAATAATTCCTTTCCAATTATTTATACAGCAATACAGCATTACATCATTTCAGAACTACTAGATTTCTGCATGGCTATTATTTCAAGCATCTGATGATTCCAGGCTGATCGTAAAAACTGATTTTTCAACACAGAATCTAAAATTGGAATGCAGAAAATCTGTATATCAAGCTCTTTTATTCTCCTTGCAAATGATATATTTCACAACAGGAAACATGTCATATTAAGATCCAGAATGCAATACTAAATGCGTCATTTTAATGGAAAAGTACCGTTTTAGTGGTAAACAGCTCTGACCTTGAACTCAAATGTGATCAACATGTTGTTTATTTGATTAATAGTACAACTAAACCCAAACTTAAATATGACTCACTATTTGACACAATTTTAAAGTACAGTCATAGAACAAAAGTTTAAGCACATTATTCCATATACATAATTCTGTAACAATATAATAACCCTAGAGAGGACACTTCTCCCATTTCTCCTTTGACCTACTTCAGAATCAACTCTAATAGCTCAGGCTACACTTCATGTAGCATAATAACTTCAGCACTGATGTTTAGCTCAGAGATGCGACTTTTTAGGCCCACATAAAATTTGACTCGCTATTCCACTTTAAAGGAATTCCAGCCTGTTTTCCACTGGACATGGCCATGATCGTGCATGCTTAATATTCAAATGCAACACGCTAAATGGAATACTGCCATCTCATTTGTCAACTGAGACATACTGCACCTACCTCAAATCCAATTTTTTCTTTATTACATTTTCTTTTATTTTATAATGAAATAATATTGTGAATCATCCTAACTTTGTGCCAATCCTTGTAACATGCGCCATGTTTCTCGTGAATCTTGCTCGCTTGTTTTGAGATCCTGATGTCATCAACTGGGTCACTAGTGTTCATTGACAGTCACAGTAAGTGCTGATTAAGAAATATTTGACAAAATGAGATTTAATTATGTACTACAATTAAAATCAAAGAAAATATAATGAAAATGTCCAATTTAACTAATGCCATATTTGTCACAAGTTTGTGGCCCTGGAGTGAGTGTTAGCTTTTCAAGCCAGGGCAACTGTTCACATGTTGCTTTTCTTTATCTTTTTATTAGCAGGAAACCCATGACAGACATTTCTGACATGGCAAAGACAATGTAAAACCTTGGTTACTATAACATGCACGTCATGTTAGAAAAAAATAAATCCAATGGAAAACTATACAGCATGATTTTTTTTATTGAAACATTGAAATATATGGGAACAAAAATCTTTGTTATGAAATAGCATGAAAAAAATCTTTTAAAAATTCACCACATCTTTAAATATGATAACTGTATTGAAAAGCTTAAACAAAAACAAAAAAAAAAGTACAAAATACATTTTTTTTGTTTATATTTTTGTCATCATTATTTATAAGTGTTTTATTGCAGTAAAATATTAATAATACTGGGACATCATAAACGATCAATTTTCACACCTTGGCCTAATTGTCACATTCCTATCTTATGTCACATGGCCTTTATTTCAGGTAGACATAGGACTGTCATGGGACATAATTGTTTCTGGCTTCCCGATTTCTCTTGCCACATTTGTTCCAGAACAGTGGTCTGCTTTTACGGTATATTTTTAAACAAATTTGGACATTTTGCAGTGCAAAAACGTTGGAACCCGACAGAATAAAAATCTGGACACATGTTTATGACATTAAGCGGCCTGTGGAATGAAAAATAAGTTTCTTTTAGAAGAATTTAAAATTTCTGAATTGTTATTTTAATATATTATGAGGAGGTAATAATCATAAACATAGTAGGTTTTAAGCTGCCAACCCATTGGAATTTATCCATGTATGTGTCATATTTCTGAGTAACCTCTATTTACCATACGAAGCCTCAATTCAGGACCCCTACTTGGTCATTTCAGCCATATGGGAATGACCGGTACATACGCCAAGTTATCTCTCAAACATTTAGCGTATTGTTGGTCCCCGGCATTATTGTGTGAAACTCGATTTAGTAAGATAATTTCCGCAAGGTTATTCATATATATAATGATTTTCATTCAGATAAACAAAACAGTGTTCATGAGAATCTTTTCCGGAAAGCTCTATTAAAAAAAATACAAATAAATGACAAAGATTGATGCAAACAATAATTTTGGTTTGTTTCACATATTTCCAAATCTTCTCTACCAGAAGTTGGATGTGCCAGTTGCTAAGTTTTTTTTAAAATATGTTGCCAATATTTTACTTTATTGCATTGTTAGTAATAGGAAAGGTCCACTGAGTTATCTCCCCCTTATTATGGTCCTAGAACAAATATTTTTTCATTTCTCGAGTTTACCACCGGTAGTATAACTTAAGCATGAATATATTCTTTTGAATAGGTTTATAAACACATATGAAACAGTTGTAATGAAGGTCCAACAGTTGTGTTAGATATCATGTAAATAAATATGGGGTAGGGAAAAGGGTACACATATTCCTCAGATGGCTGCCAACAAATGTGACTTACTATAGCTGTCATTCTTTGTCCTAATTAAAACTGAAATTATAAACATGTTTTTTAGCACTATCAAGAGTTATAGACTATTCATTTTTTTAAAAAAAGGTGGGGCCATGTTTTTCTGAAAATTGATAAAAATGCATTTTGGGAATTGCACCCCGCACACACACTCCTTTCACGTATAGAAATCACACAAAGTAGCATCAAAGAAACAGTTCAGACTTCATTTTTATAATTCTTGGATGCATCTCCATTGAAAAATAGTTTGGTTTGGTTGCAAAAACTGGTACTTCAATATTCGTGTCCTATACCCATTTCAGGGACACAGAACATGGACGAACTTCCATAAATAGACTAATTTTGACTCGCTCGGAAAAACGGTAGCTCGCAAAGAATTTAGACTAAAGAGTTTAAAAATATTTTTAAATGATGAATAAATCAAATAGATATAGTTGAACACTTTCTATGGTGATTTCAATAGTTTCTCGCAATATTATAATGCAAGCGTTAAAATTCATGTTGAGGGCATGAACCATGGCAGATCGAGGATTCAATATCCAGTAATCAAGTAGGAATATGGTCAGCATCCTTCTTCACTGGAATGAATCACAGTTATTTTGTACCGTGCTATTTCGCACCTGCTAAGTCGTACACTAATAAAGTTATGTTGCACCCAAATATAAAGTCATGTCGCACCCAAATTTATAGTTAAGTCACACCCTTCTATAATATATCATATATTAAATTATTGTTACCATGTTATATGTTTTCCATTGCATCAGCCTTTATTAGTTTGCGACTTGGCTATAAACTGATTGCTTGACTGATGAAACGATTGATTCATTAATTATGTTTTGTTACATATTTATTTGGGGCAAAAATAGATCACAGTGCCATGCATTTCACACTCCACTGATTACATTATGTTTCTGCATTTAGCCCAGTTTCTCTGACACTGGTGTATGAAACTTAAAACTTCTTTTTTTTTCCTTTTTAATTAATGGTTTAATCAGCAGATGTGTATATCTCAATTACTGAATTAATAATGTTCCATGGCTTCTCAATGGCAAGTTGTATTTCACAGCAACTGAACAAGATTTTTGTTTTCACAAGGTTTATGGAGTTGCAGCTAAAAGGCTTTATAAGCTGTATTAAGATAAACTATGAAATCTATTACAAGATATGCTGCAACTGAACAGGTGTATAGTTACAAAGCATCCGACATTGTGGCTGTGTCGGTTTCATTTCAGGTTGATGAAGGGTGTATGCATTATTGAAGTGTGTTGGATTCCCTAAGCTCCGAGTAGATGAAAGCGTGCAAACCAAACCAAAGCATGCTGAAAATCAGCGTCGTTTTTTAATGTTGCGGCAACATCAAAGTCACTTAAGAAAACAAAGCAGGGTAATGAACTGGCAACTAGTAAAATATCAGAAAACAAAGGATTTGTTCAGGTTGTGACATAGGGCTGCTGTTGACGTTTACTTTACATTTGCATTTGCTTAACCCTTTTCATGATTGAACAGTAGAGAACACACCACGATTATACTAGCTATGTAGGTATAAAATGATGAATTTTTACTCCACCTCAATCACTGCTTTCCAAAATGGCTAGTAATAATAAATTCTTACATTGTGAAGAAGAAGTTATACAGAGACAAAATGCAATCCAATGTGATGGCTGCAATAAGTGGCAACATAAAACTTGTGCTACTGGGATCTCATTAGAAGTCTACAGATTAATTGAAAGGGGACAACTCAATTTAAACTGGATATACCATAACTGTAATTCTGTAGATGTCAACGCATCTAAAATTGGTGAACCCTTGTTAGCAAGTAGCAGATTAAATATTGAGAACACGGATCATTCGGAAACTGACACAAGCCTATATGATGGATCTTCTACTGTAGTGATTACTATTGATCAACTTTTATACACCACACTGATCTGATCTGTTGTTGATGTTGAACATGACCAACCAGTGGACTCAGAGGATGAAGCCTCATATTTAGATGCAAGACTGTCCATAGAAGCCTCCAATCTGAATGCTGTTTGTGCTGTTTTGGTAACTTACGAAGATGTAGCTCAGTCATCAGAAAAAATGAAAGATAAGTTAAACATACAATGTTAAGTGCAAAATTCTTCTACTACATACTGGCAATATGTAGTAAGAAACAAGCACACCAAGTGTAAAGCAGTTTTAGAGAGAGGTGCTGGTAATTTTGAGCCAGGAACATATGGACATTGTCATCCCATAAAACCTTTTATGAACACAATTCATAAAATAAATGCTGAAGTAAAAAAAAAAACACATGCTAAAAATGAAGTCTGCGAGTGAAATTGTTTAATTATTGGGACAAGTTTAAAGACAGAAACATGAACATTTCCCAATTCTTGTCTGACTGAAGCAATTTAAATGGGTCCGTTTGTAGTAATTTTTTATTCAACCCTACTTGTTGGGCCGTATATATGCAGCCAATAAGGACTAACATCGATGCTGATGGGTGGCATCATAGCTTAAATTCAGCTGCAAAAGGGGAAAACTGCTTCTTGTTGTCTGCTTGGTATATCTTAATAGTTATATGTATATATTTAGTCGTTTTATTGTATTGTACTGATTTTCGTTTCAATTATTAGTAGTTCACTACTTATTTTATTAATTTTATGTATATATTTAGTCTTTTAATTGTATCGTCGACCCTCTTAACTTCGGGTTCATTCTTAAATTGTGCACCATGTTTCTTGTGACCTCATGTGCTTGTTTTGAGATCCTGACATCATCAACTGAGTCACTAGCGTTCGTTGACAATGACAGTAAGTGCTGATTAAGAAATATTCCATGAAATGAAATTTAAATACATAATACAATTCAAATTGAAAAAAAAACAATGAAAATGGCCAATTTTACTAATGCCATATTTGCCTCAACCTTGTGGCGCTGGCACAAGTTTTAACTGTTCAAGCCAGGGCCCCTGTTCACATCTTGGTTTGCTTGACCTTTTTATTAGTAGGAAATCCACGACATAGATTTCTCAGACGACAAAGGCAATGTAAAAACTTTGTTTCTATAACATGCACTTCTTATCATGTCAGAAAAAATAAATCAACTGCAAGAGTATGCAGTATGAAATTCTTTATTGGATTATTTTAATGTACAGGGAAAAAATCTTTGTTGTGACATAGCCTGAAGAAAAAAAATCTTTTAAAAGTTCAGCGGATCTTTAAATACGATAATTATATCGAAATAGCTTGAAAACAAAATATTTAAAAAATGAATCCTATTTTTTTAAATTTTGTTTTCCTTTTGGCATCAATTTTGATATGTGTTTTATTGCAGTCAATATGAGTACGAAAGCAATGAAATATATTACAAATGCAATTAGTGAAAATACAGAGACATTATAGACGATCTATTTCCACACTTTGGCCTAACTGTCACATTACAATCTTACGTCATGTGGCCTTTATTTCAGGGGCACGAACCATGGATGCTTTTCCAGAAATAGAAATTTTTTGACATGCTCATAAAAACGGTAGCACGCAAAGAATTTAGAGAGTTTATAAACATTTTTCAGCAATGAATAAATTAAGTATATATAGTTGAACACATTCTGTGGTGATTTTAATAGTTTCTCACAATATTATAATGCAAGCGTTAAAATTCACGTTAAGGGCACGAACCATGGTGGCTCAAGGATATTATATTGATTTTAGTTCAAATTAGTAGTATGCTAATAAAGTCAATAATATCTTAAAAAAGGATGACTTTGGTATTAGTTTATATTCAGCGCGACATGACTTTAGAATTGGATGTGACATTACTTTAGCAACAGGCTCCGCCGCTAGAGGTCACTAGCGATCAAGATTAACATTTTCTCAAAATGTCAACCTCATTACACCCGTTACTTTCTCCGCTTTTGTATGTAAAAAGCCAACATTATTATATCTGAATGTATTCATGGTTGAAAGGTCAAATGTCTATACATGTATTTAGCGTATATGACATTGGGCCTTTTCTACAATATATTCGGCGGAAATAAACGAAAACTGAATTTTTCAAAACGCAGAAAAACTAAATAAACGAACATATACGCTCACCTACGCCTACTTTTTAAATACTTTGGAGTTCTTTTTACGAGAATAATGGTAAAATGTGTGCGAATATTTGCTGAAAACCCACGAATTACATCTTTTTTAAAGGTGACCCATGCCAGCACGAACGGTAACTCTTCCCGGCACATGGGTACGTACAAAATATAAACAATGCAACAATACGAGATAAACTGAGTTCAAACACGAAAACTTGATTTTATGAACGGGCAGATGTTTATACCAGAGAATCGGATTATACAAACTTATTGTCATTTCATTATACCAAATTTATTACAAAATATTGGCACAACTTTTGTTGTGTAATGTATTTTCGAGGTTAGAGAATCGACGGGTTATACTGATAATGATATTGATAATATGTATGCGATTGTGATCACTTAGATTATCAATGTCTGATCATCTGTTCAAGGTACGATTCTTATCTAGAGACATTGGTATTCAAATTAAAACATTCATGTTTAGTAGGGGCGAAAAAGAGGTAAAAGTTAAACTATTTTTCAGAATTTTGAAGAATGAAAAATTCATTTCATGACATTTTTTGTAAATATCTATATGAATATTGTCATCAAAAAGAACAGAAAATCGATCTGTAGCATTTCTCTATTTAAACAAAAACATAATCATAACTATTTCTTGACAACCAACTCAGTACCAGAAGTAGAATTGTGGAAGTATTCAAAGTAAGTTTTTTTTTTTTATGTTTGTTTTTTTTTTGTCATTGATTTTATTTTATAGATATGAAAACTAACGAAAAATATCTTATCATAACTAAATTCTAAAATGGCAATTGTTATTTAATAAATTGTGATTTCAGATCAATGTATATATGTACAAGAACACTGTAATGCATTTGCACTATTGCTTTTAAGAGTAACATACAATTTAAACTTTTGTATGACTAATGATTATGGTATTTCATGCAAAAATGTTCGGGGTACTCATGATAACAAGGAACAGAAAGGTTTCAGAAGTACATGGAACATAGAAAAAGTGAATTTATTCTTGGAGCTGAATGTTCACAAAACATTTATAAATAACCATATGTATATTGTAAGAAATATGCAACTTTGAGCATGAAATAACATGATGTCAAGAATTTGCAAAAAGTGACCAAAGACCAATATTAGCAATGGTGGATGGCTCATGTGTTTGAATGCTTCCTGTGAATTTATTTGAAAAAATATCATAAAGATGGGTTCATTTTTGAATAATGCACACTCAAATTATGCAGAAAACATTCCATTTTAAGAGCAACATATAATTTCAACTTGTGCATGACTCAAAAATATAGTATTTCATACAAAAATGTTGGGGGGTGGGGTGCTTGATCAAATAGCACAGGGGGGCTTCTGAATTACCTGGAACATAGAAAAAGTCAATTTATTCTTAAAGCTGAATGTTCACAAAACATTTCTATATAAACATATGTAAGAAATATGCAAATTTCAGCTTGAAATAACATGAGGTCAAGAATTTGCAAAAAGTGCCGAAGACCAATATTAAAAATGGTAGACGGTACATGTGTTTGAATGCCTCCTGTGAATTTATTTGAAAAGATATCATAACGATGGGTTCATTTTTGAAATCTGCACACTCAAATTATGCAGAAAACATTCAATTTTTGTCTATTCTATAATTCTGAAAAAATCATCCCCTGTTGCTAATTACTTTATTAGTGTGCGACTTCACTTGCGTGCGACATGACCCAATTACCCACGGGAAGAAACAGATACACAGTCGTTAGTTTGTTTTTATCATAGTTGGCATCCCTTTCAGACCTGGAACATTTGCCGCCCTGCAGTGCAAAAGGTACTGCACTAGTTGTTACAGACTAATTCCTTGTGCTTGATTTTGGCCCGCCGACAAATCAATACTTCTACAAACTCGTGCAGCGCATTCTGTAAACGGTGGTTGAGGAAAGACCATTCGGAACACTTTCGTCTCTTTCCAATGCTACGAAAAATAAGGCCGAAGATTTTTCGATTGAGGAAAGGCCAGGGTACCAGGCTAAAAGAAACTATTGAGCCCATTCGCCACTTCGAGGTAAATCCTATGGATCATTAGGACTAATTTGGCTATTTACCAAACAAGGATTGACCAAGAAGTTACGAATGATGAAACAATTTTTTTTTTTTTTTTTTCATTTGTAACATTTCGATCAAGTCTTCAGTCAATCCAATCACAGAAATAGACAAGGTAGTCCGAATAGATTATGGTTTCTTTTTTGCGGAGATTTTTTTCTCCGAACAAAATGTATGATTTTTCTGTAATTTACTGCGCCGACATACATCAGAGGCATATTTTAGTCTCGCAAAAATAGCCGAGGTGGTTTCGAATATATTGAACCAAACTTCATAAATTCCCCTGGTTTTTTCAAAACCGATCACAGCCATTTAGGCATTATGGGATTGCGGACTACTTGAAAGATTTACTTACCTCCGGAATTGAAGAGCTTGACAAATTGCAAAAACTCTGCACCTCCAAAACTAAAGATTTTGACAACAGAAGCGCTCCTATGAGCCTGGCAATTTTTATGTCTGCAAAATTACATTATATCACATTTTTATGATGAATTTTGCATAGATCAAATTACAAGCAAGACTTACATTACATTGATCTTAGTATGTCATCACAACAAAACAAAGCAATGGGGCCAAATACTTAGAACTATTTTGTTATGCTCCTAGCACACATACGTGTCCGCCAAGCTTGGCGGCGTAGGGTTAATATCCAAAATTGGATATTGAATGGTGCAGAGTACTGTTTCGTCGACAAAGAGTAAGTTTAGCCTGGTGTTCCGCATATTGGTTGCTAAATTTGCCAATTTCTGGTACTGTTATAATACTAATCTCTCACATCTAAATTGATAGACTTTTTGCATCAGTGCACTTTTATGACTCTTTTCAGATATTTTAAGAACTGAACAGCACTATCTATTCAATTTAGAGGAACAATTAGGAAATATGGAAGTGTCTATTGTGACGGCCGCCGTGTACTAACTTTTGGAAAGACCATTCACACGGAATTGTTCCATAATATCTATTTCGTATGGCGGCCGAGTGCTAAATTTTACAAAGACTGTTCTCACAGCTGCGTTTACCCTCTGTTGCTAACAATATTCACTCTGCGACCGGAGTCTGTCTCACTGTTTGGATTATAATAATTATGATATGGTGTGCAAACAATCGGAGGCTACCGTACCTAAAGAGTGTGAACTTATGTTTAAACTTTCGAAGAATCCAACTAACATACTGGGAGATAGAAACCTACAATTAAGGGGAATATAAATGTTTTATAAAAAGACAGTGTGAATATAATACATGCGAAAATTGCTCTACATCGTTGATATCTCATAATTGGTGTAAAAAGGATACATTTAAAGTCCAATTTACATAACTAAATATTTTTGTTTTCTTTTACATTTCCTATTAAAACAAAATCTAACTGAAAATCATGTATGAAGCATACAATTCATATTAAGAAAGTGTTTTATTTGAAGGCGTGGGTGAATATATATGCAAAAATTACATCATATTAATTGATTTAACCATATTGTAAAAAAGACACGTTTTAAGTTCAATTTTACGCAACAATTTACACGAGAGCTATCGTATACCTTTTATTTCATATTGCAACTTATCTGTTCATGAAAAAACAATCTCTATATTAAGTGCAAATAATTACATTTAAAAAAGCTTTATGAGAAGACATATATGAATATATGTGGATAATTACTTTATATCATTCATTCAGACACATTCAGACACATCGTTTTAAAAAGACATTTTAAGTTCAACTTTACTAAATGAATAAACATTAGGGACGCTTGCCAGCTTTTATTTCCTATGACAAAACATACCGTCTATACTCGCTTATATGTCGATTCCAGTTGCAAAGAACACATGTCAATGCGGTAGTCACGTGAAAGAAATCGCGTTGACATGTGCTCTCTGCGTGATGGATCTGGCTTTTTCCAGATTGCTGCGACAGCCGCAGGTTTCTGGTTGTTGTTCTCTGAATAAATATGTTGAAAATTATGTGTCGTTTCGTATTTATACAAGACTTACGTGAGTTTCATTTATTTTTTTGACTTGTTTGGACATCAACATAGGAAAGGGGCTTTTTGCTGATATCACGTGACTATTGGACCTCTGACAACATGGACATGTAGGCAGCGATATTTGGGTAGCCGCGTGACTAGCAATGCAAAATAGACAGTAGCAGGTCAAATTTAGTCAACGCTGTAGTTTCGTCTGATCTGTCAACGAATTAAAGACATAACGAATGTTAAACTCGCAATTTCTGAGAAGATAAACCATTTTCCTATCGATTTCACGCAGGCAGCGCTCGACGTTAGATAGTATAAGTTCTCTAGGCCCGGTGGTAAGCGGCTAACATATGTCGACATGTCCCGGTTTCGGCGAATTCCAGCTTTTCGATAGGCAATGCGTTCTGACCTCACACCCCAGTATCAATGTCGAAATATCTAAAATGGAGCGGGAAAGGTCTGAGAAAACTCAGACTGCCTTTAATATGTCACCTGTAATTGGCCACATTTGAAACTGTGGTAATTAATATAATTATCAGCTTAGCCCATTTTATAATCATCCATTGCCTTGCATGGTTTGCTTTATGTGTCAAAATTACCTAATGAGACCGGACTAATTTGAGTTGATTACCACTTACCTTACTTATTTTATTGTTTTACTCCTCAAAGACAAAGTGTTGAAATACCAGCGGGAATAGCCTTATGTAACATCCGAGGAATTCCAAATATGACAACTTTAACTTAGACATTATATATAATTCTTGCAGACCGAATGTGTCTGCCCAGTTGTCTGGATACAGAATATACTTTAATTTCGTGGCTTTTCTGCAGAATTCCATCTTAGATACTTGCTGGTACCCAGCCTTATATAGGAAGCCAATATAAATGGCAAGTAACTAGTAAAATATCCAAGGACACACTGGAAAACACCATCACCCAATGGCAAGAGCAATACGTCTTCACCGTCTAGCGAAGTCTATATCACAGGGAACTGACTAATACGGGAGCAGTTAAAACACGTTGCTCTTGCCTTGGAGTGATGTTGCTTTCCACGCATGGTCAGCAATTCAAATCCGATGTCAACAGCCGCTGAATACACAGGTGTTCTGTTCAATGAGTGCAACCCATGGATGACCAAGTAACGCGGTGAAGTAATTACAAAATACAAACTTTGTGAATTAGTGTGCAAAGCCTATTCCACAATATGCACAATATGATAGCTGCCTTTAGAAAAATAAGGACGTGTCTTGATGAAAAACAACAATGCAGTATCACATTAATTATTCATTCCATCAGAGTCTTTTCCCAAACGAAGCACTTATTCTCAAACGTCTGACAAGGAAAAGATGGAACAACTCTTGAAAGCAAAAATGGAAGAATCTAAAAGGCAAACAAAATTAACCATTAGGGAAGAACCATCCTCTGCAAAGCGCCCATGCCTAGGAGGGAAGGCAATAACAGAAGACAACATAGTAGAAGAACTTACAAGGTATGAAAATGAAAAGGCCAAAAGGGTTCTTCCAGATCAAACAATTACCAAAGAATCAGGGAAGCAGAAGCAAAACTTGTCAGATGAGACATCAATAAAAAAGGCAAAGAAAAGAAAAGAAATGGAAGTGAGCAAAGAAAGATCACCGAAATCATCAACTAGTTGTTAAAAACAAAAAAATAAAAAAATAAAAAAATAAAAAATAAAAAAAAATAAACAGGCAGCTTAAATTTGCTGATGCTGACACTACTGTGTTGTTGATGATAATAATGATGATGAAAACCAGGATAAATAAAATAGCAATCATGTTGATGATAAAGATCGTTGCTGTATTTCTCACCAATTTTCACCTCTAGAATCAAGAAAATGCATACATTAAATTATTGTAAAATGGGCAGAACGTGCAAAGTGTGGTCACTGGACTCATCCACAGTTTTGTTCCACAGTCAGAGTTGTAAGTACATGTTGACTTTCTATGCCCTCACTGTTCTTAATCAAATCAGAAATATTAAAATTGACAAATGTAACAAAAAGATGACAATATTAATTGGTTTTAACTTATTGCAAAGGTATTCATTTTGTTGAAAAAAGTCTAATTTCTAGAAAAATTGCAAATTAATTAAAATGAGTGTCAATTTCCTACATATTATTTATATTATTCATTACAATTTAAAATTGTTTCACTTCAAACATACAATAACAAAATTGATATACATTTATATCAAAGCAGTACATTTTCTCCCGACATTCATATTGGTTTTGGTGTTGACTTTTCTATGCATTACTGCAGTATACCATAGTCCACAAAATCCATAGGTTTTATAAATAATCAACGAATCAAAAACCCAAGACTCAATAAGAACGTCATTCAGCAAAATGGTGTCTAGGATGAGTTGCTTAGACAGCGTTGGAGTTATTTAGAGTGAAGGTATTTCAGATAATGTCCTTTCTAATATTATCAAGGGAAAGTTGATGAATAGGTATAGTATAGAGGCAGTTATCAGAAATATGACAATAAAAACGACGTTTTTTCTTTGCCACACGACTTTAGAAGAACATAGCAAACAACTTGCTGCTCTAGCAATGAAAACTGGTAATTGGCTAGATGACCAGTTGTTCTCTGCCTTCTGTTTGTTATTTGTCTGACATAACTGGTCCATTACAGAGAACATCTTGGTCGCCTATGATAAAGCCACACAAACTTCAAAGGTTGCGGTGTTTTTAAAAACTGATCACTTCCATTTAGGTGCGCTCCACAGTTATTAAGTACTCCTGAAAGAGGGCCAGGTAGAAGGTACAACAAGCACGACGGAGAAAGTGTTAGCATACCTAATGCAATTTTTATGTACTGTGACTGAAATTTCTTTATATTATTTGATGACAAAGACCTTTCCTGATCCACTGGACTACGGTATCAGGGAAACAACGCTGTGTCTGAAGCTGGCACCTAATCGAAATAGCTGCTACCACGTGTTCGAGCATGCTCATTTGGGAATCAGCACAGTATGAATATCTAGAATCCCATTTGAATAACACACAAAAATTTCGAATCTGGCACAATGTGGACTGTTCCTGGGGAGGAGGTGGTGTAGAGAGAATTAAGATGGTGTCACGCGTCTTACTACTGCAGCCAGCATGTGCAGTGCATTTTTCATTAGCATGGAGACTTTAAAGATGCATTCATGTATTCACCCTGATTTTAATTTTTTATGGACAGATACAAAATGCATATGCACACTGTGTCATGCCAAATATGGAGAAATATCTCCATCTGTTGGCATGTTCCTTTGGGAATTATCATAGTCGGACTATGTAGAATCCCCATAAAATAACACAAAATGCAGTTCTAATATGTATTAGCACTGATCAATCAAGTATGCCCTCGAAAAAAACTTAAACTAAATTTAGTATATTCCAAAGGACACTAACTTTAAATTTAATAGTTATTAAAATGAAAAACAAACTAACATAGATTAGACTACTAGGTTCTGAAATTTATTATAGAATATATATTTAAACGAAGAAAAGAAAGTTACACGCTAGTTTTTCCAGTTTATCACTGAAGTCCAGGAACATTAGCAACTTTTCGAGGTAAATCCTTCGGATCATATCTCGGCATATTTTTGTTTCGCAGAAATACCCGAGGTGGTCTGAATGGTCGAGTAAGTGAAAATTACCAAGCGGAGCTAGTAGTCTTTTAAGAGATGCACATCTGAAGTATGGCCAAGGTGTATACTTTGAAACCCAAATTACACCCATCAATCATGCACACACACACACACACACACACACACACACACACACACACACACACAAAAGGGAAATAGAAGGTCTTTCAACAATACCTTAACTATTTCTTTTTTTTATCATTTTTTTTTCTTATTTTTTTGTTTGTTTTGTTTTGTTTCGTAAAATAACCAGGATTACCAGTGAGGACAATCTGGGAAATTCTTTTTCTTAAAAAAAATCAAACTCCTGTGCAAATTACGAAACTGTAGAGCAGTAGTATAAATATTATGTGATCTGGTTCACTTGCTCAATATTTTGTTACAGATTTTTTCGGGTTTTTTTAAGTCAATTTTTCCAAAGTATTCATCAAAATTATATTTTAAAATCGAATTCCATTGAATTTATTATACCTCTTGTTACCTATTTTGAAAGGTTTATAGGTCATTGTTTCACTATTTCCTACTTTTATTAAAATTTTTACACCAAAACACTATTTTAAAATCACTTTTCATTTATTTTTGTTTATCTTTTACAATTTTGTATGTTTTTTTCTTAACTAATATTTAATTTTTTGTATCCTTTTTTCTCGCTGAACGTAATAAAAAAAGTATAATGTAAACATTATTTTTATAATCAGTTGCATCAAATTTATTTTAATTTTTCACTATTTTATTCACGTTTAACATCATTTTAATCTTGTGAATAATCCAGATTTTGCAAGAAAACACCGGCTTAAACAAACATGAAATGTGTAATTTTATACCAGTAAAAATGCAGAGAAAAGTTTCCACGCAGTCTATATTGAAATAAATTTTATTGCTATTAAATGCGAAGGAGGAGTCAAGATTAGAAAAATAGCACCAAAAAAATTTTAGGATAAGAAAAAAGGCGACCAGAGATATCTAGATTCACAGAGCTTTATTAAAAAAGCTCATAGAGATTACACACTAAGAAGTTTTGTAATTAAACCATTAGAAAGAGGAACAAAACTCGGAAGACAACATGCTATAGACCTTTTAAAGAACATAACTACGAACCAATTACTAGATACATACACACCGAAGGTTGATTATACCGAAACTGACGCAGTCAACGAAATTATAGTTTATTTCCTAGCATATAAACGCCTTACAATTCATAGCGTTGAAAAAGATCAATATTTTATATAAAAATATAGATGTATTCGAAGATTCAAATATCGAGGAAAAGTATAACATTATGAAAGCATACATAATAATAATAATAATAAATAAAACAAATATTTAAAAAATAATAATGCTATGCTTGATGAAGGATTTGTAATTATAAATGAGAGAATACACGAGATAGAATTAAAAACTAATATGTATGTAAATGCATTAGCTGGTCATATGTATGTAGAACTGGGTAATAAAAAAACGGGAAAGCAATAATAAACATTGAGAATATAAAGATGATAAATCCTTTTTTCTATGTGATGGAGCAAGTTCTTAACCCCACAGTTAATAATAAGGACAGACTTAGTAAGTATAATATTTCAAATGTTCAGAATATTTGTTAAATGTCCAGTACAGGTAAAAGAGATTTCATTTTTGAAAAAAATATATTTTTACTCTTTCAACATATATCAAATAGTTCAAGGAGAAAGAAAAATAGCACCACTTAGAAAAACAAAACGATTTCGAAACAAATCACTTTAATTTTCTTCTGTACGAAGGAAAATTAGTGCGCAGTTTTTAACTTGCAGAAACTATTGCACATAGAAATGAAAAATACAAGAAGATTTCATCTTTGTGAGAATTGTGACATGCATTTCACCTAAAATATTAAATCTGAGAATCGAAAAAGATATTGATATGAAAATAAGCCACAATTACCAGAAAAACCAATGGTTGGCTCTGTAGAGTTTGAGAACACAAGCAAAATGATGAGACATAATTTCGTCCTTTTAGCAGACTTTGAATCTATTATTCCATAGAATAAAGCAGTAATATATGGACCAAAAATCACCCATAAGCACATTGCATTGGCTACTGTATCTATCTCGTATCAATGTCTAATCACTATGGACTGAAAATATATAGAGGAGTGGACTGCGGTAGTAGATTTTGAAAGGACATAAAGAATGTAACATTTGAATTCGCAAGGTATGAACCGCATCCAAAAGATTAATTAATAATTATTCACAATATTAAAGAATAAGACTTAGATGTAATTATTAAGGCTCTGGTAACAAAATATGTAGATGATGAAGAAATTAATGCCAGAAAATACAGAGACGTACAAGAACTTTAGTAAGACTTGCTTTATAAAGGAATATATACTAACAAAGAAAGACCAGTAGTTTGTGTAAACTGATTGATCCATTTAATTGTATGTCTCAGTCTTCATCTGTGCTATTAAATACCTTAGTTGATGATAAATTTCTTTATAAACAAAGGCATCTCGATACCATACTGCCAAAAGGCATTCCATGAGAGTTTTGAGAAAAGACATTATTTCTTATGAGTGTATTATTTCTTTCGAAAGGTTTAATGAAAAAAGCATAGCACTGAACAAATCATTTTATAGCTACTTAAGAGATGAGAATATAGTTACAGAAGACCACGAATCTGTTAATAAAGTATTAAATTACTTTAATATGACATATCTAGGGGACTTGCATTATTATTACGTCAAAAAAGATACATTAATACTAACAGATATATTCGAAGTGTGCAGAAATACTTGTCTTATAATTACGGCCTTGATCGAGTATACTTTAATTCTGCATCAGGACTGACATATCAAGCCGCACTAAAGTAAACTTTCAAACACTACCAAACAGAGACATGTATTTACTCCGATAATCGAAACATCAGAGGTGGAATATCAGTAATTTCAAATGTATACCTATGTAGAGGGGAATGATGAATACTAGGGTAATAAAGACGGAAAAATAAAAATACAAGAAAAGGAAACCAAGATGAAACAAGATGAATTTAAAATCAAACAATTTATATGAATAGGCTATGAGCTAACCTCTTCCAATAAGCATTTTTATACGGGTGATTAAAGGATACGTAGAAAGTATTAGGAAACATATAGAAAATTGGAGCGACGATGATAGAATGGGTACTATTTTAGAGGTCGAAATAGAGAAGCCGCTAGAATTACATGATTTATTTTAAGATTATCCGCCAGCTCCCAATGGTATAGTACCAGAATAACTATCACCATACAAATTAGACCTAATAAAAAAGGAATTAAGATCAATAAACAACACTCCGAAGCTATAATGTACTTTATATAACAAAATAAAGGCAATTTAATCAGTATAGGCTCCTAAAATTGTACATGAAATTAGGCGTTAAGCTAACAAATATGCACAGAGCTATTCTATTTCAACAAGAAACATGCTTCACAAGATTATATCAATTTAAATACTAATTTTAAGTTGTCTTCATAGCTAAATAAGTAATCATATTCTTGCGAGTCCTCAATTAATTTATTATACTTTACTTCACATATTCTTAGCATGTTCATTGGATAATAAATGTTCCTCTAAATCTTTTAGAAAGAAATTTTGATCCACACCGACACACACTTTATTCAGGCTTATTCCAAGGATTCATCGTAAATATTTACTCATAAAGTATACAAACATCACATATATATCTTTAGTCCAAAATTAACTTCCGTAATATTACTTGCAGCATACACAGCGGCACATTTATTTCATATCAAGGTTTTCAATAATTATTTACTACTATTAAATAGAACTAGAACCTTTTAATCAAACCATTTTTTGGGAAATAAAAGATTCAGTTAAATTTTAGAAAATAACATAGTGTAGGATCCCCACATGTCTAACCTCTCATTTTCTTCGTTTTCATAACATTTATTACCTTATTTGCATACAATTCCAAGGTATTTTCAAAACAACAATACATCATTGCCTTTACGAGTATATTATAGAAATGTTTCGAAGATTTTTAATGGTTTTGACCGTCTTCATTATTAAGTACAACGCCACAGGGGCATATTATAATTCTTCGATCAAAAACGAAAGAAAAGGAATTTATCTTTATGAATTAGGCATAACTCACATATATTATACAGGTAGCTACGCCACTGATCTCCATGTTTTTTTTCTCTCTCTCTCTCTCTCTCTCTCTCTCTCTCTCTCTCTCTCTCTTTCTCTCTCTCTCTCTCTAATTGCACGATGAGCTTTAGCTTGGTATATTCGGTACTTATTCAGATTTTCATTTGTTGGATTGGTATTGAATTTAAATATTTAAGGACATTTTCCGTTCCCTGAGTTCACCTTTGCACGCATCATCAAAGCATGGTTTGTTAACACGCTTAGGAATCGTCGAAGATTATGCTATTGTAAACCCAGCAACACCCTGGAGTATCTTTGTACATAGGAGTATTGGATCCACTACGTTTTCAAAAATGATCAACTGTCAAATTTGATTCGCAGAGGGACTGAAACGTTTCCCAATTTGCCTTGTTCAATTTCCATCTATGCACAAGCATTTGATCTACTGGAGTTCTTGAAGGGAGGTAATATTGAGCAAAGTGTGAGATTTATGTGCATGGAAATACGAATGGCTATATTCTACAATATAGTACTGAGATTAATATGACTGTGAGGAGTTTTGTATATGATAATGGACACTTCACCAGAGGCATTGAAAGTAATTCTTAAAAAGTTGTTGTAGGTTATAGAAATTTTTTAGATTAACTCTATCGGTCTCTTTTAAAATGGTCTCCTGAGGGCAGACAGCTATTGGGCCATGTTCCTAAAATACAAGACTTGTTTAATCAATATTTGCCTGTAAACGTTGGCAACTCCATTATATTATGGCGTCAGACATTTTCATGTAAGTGTTGGAAGTACGGGATTTGCGGAAGGTTTTCTTGGAGCGGTATCAGGGGGCTCTCATTAGATGTAACACGGGGTTACTGGACATTTTAAAATTAACGCTGTATTTTCGCGTTTCAGAGAGTAAAGAATGATATATTTTCGCGTCTTAAATGGCCACGAATGATGTAAAGAATGATACATTTAAAAAGTATTCTTTAAAAACATTTTGGAGATTTTAAAACTATATTTTGTTAAATTTTTGTTTATTTTTAAAAATACTTTTTTTCAAACGTTTTTATATACATTTGTTTTCAAATTTATGTGTGTGTGTGTGTGTGTGTGTGTGTGTGTGTGTGTGTGTGTGTGTGTGTGTGTGTGTGTGTGTTGATGCCAACTGAGTCTCAAGTCTCAATTGATGAAGACTGAAACGTCAATTTTAAACTGCAATGAGTGTCATGGAATTGTGTGTAGTAAAATGTTTATGCAAAAAAATGTATACGGGTTTGGCTGCAGCTTTACCCGAAGGTTGTTTATTTTCAACCGAAGCTATTTCAAAGGACTGAGTTCGGTTTACCCACTGCTGAACTTAAAAAGTACCTCAAATTTTCTGGCTATGTATTTGACTATAACCAGGATACTTATAGCCCTAATACAGAAGAGTTTTTTTCTGGAAGCTTTCCACTTTACGGAAGCAATCTTTAGCTGTAGATCTGTTCACGGGAAGTCGTAGAACTTTGTGGTGTTTTGTGTAATCAGGATGCTGCGGTCGATGGTGACATTGCATCGGAGGACGGTATTGGTTTACTCGCAGGGAGGGGTCAAAGGTTCTGGACCAACGGATCTGCGGTCAAAGAGCTTTCTCGACAAATCATTCAGCAGACTGGGAGGAGCGGGCCATACGTGATTGCTCCTTGACCATTCGACGAGAGCTGTGGAGACGGAAATATCTCGTGCTCGTCAACTGGGCGCTACGAGATACATAACGTCATATCTTCCATTTTTGAATCAATATAATAATATAATTTAAAAGCATTATACGGGTGAAATTCTAATTTCATATTGCTACATATTTGAGAATCAATTATACATGCATCGTACTTGTTGATGAACATTACAACATTCATATTGTGTATAAATCCTATACATTGATCATCTCTGGTGATACGTCCATATATCAATCATATCTGCGTATAAGTTCTATTCATTGATCATACCTGGTGATAGACCCATATATATATATATATATATATATATATATATATATATATATATATATATATATATATATATATATATATATATATATATTACATTTGTTTATAAGTTCCATTCTTCGATTCTTTTTTGATTATTCGTCGAAGGTCCATGCTCGGATCAGTTCCATGTAGGAACAATATCATTTTCTTATATCCGTTGTTGAACTCTGTGCGCACAATTCTGTTTAATCAACTGTTGAACTTTATGCGCACGAGCAAGGTGTCCGATTAATTCATCGTTCATTTACATTATAAATAAACAGCTCATTGACGAAATTGCGTTCAGTGTCTTCGCTAAATCCAATCACAACCCGGCTTTATCCTGTTACACATAGTCTCATTCAGACTTTATTGAATATATATTTTAATTTATTCAAGCTTTCAACTAATTCACTTTCAGTTTCACTAAAGTGAAAAAAATAGTACTTGTCTAACAAAAAGGGGGTATAAACCATTTCAGTTTACAGAAGAGTGACAATTGTGACTTTGTCACTAAATAACATTTCAGTCCATAATTAAGTCTGCATTCACCAGTCTTAACGTGCATAAGCTGCACTTCGGTCTTGGAAGGTATGTACCGAAATAAGGTGTATTCTTTATGTCCACACAAAGTCAAGTATGTTTCAGTTTTTATTTTATTTTAATGAAGACAGGTTGACAGGAGTAAGATATGACGTGCAAGAAACTAGGAATCAAGTGATTGAACCTGCTCAAACACAAGTTGGAGGGGAAATCACTGAGAGCAGATACCTTAGGACAAAACTATCATATTGTCGTTTTAGGTACAGTACGTATTTTCTACTTTATGTCATCTTTTGTACCCACTAGACATATCAAACACTTACTCTTAAATGAGCACTATGTTCTTGCTAACAAACTCTAGACCCAAAATATCCCTAGTTACTTTAGCCAGTTATGCTAACAGGGACAGAGACAACTGTAACATATTTAGGACCGAGCAAATAATAGTCTAATGGTGGTGGGAGGGAGGGGGGGGGTATTTCCAGCCAGGCTTTTTTCTTTAATCTTGAGATTGGTTTTTCTTCAAGTAATATGATGGATAGAATGTGTTCTTTTTAAAAACTATAAATCCGAGTTAAAGTATTCATTAGTTCATTTCAGTCAACTTGGGGGGCCGGAAATTGTTTTTCCACAACATCCTTAGTCATATCCCGCTCCCTACTCCCCCAACCACTCACGACCTCCCCCCCCCCTTCCGAAACTTACATTGCTGATCCCTTAGCAATACAAGTGTTTGTAATTTCACTACAAGGTGCTGACTTTTAATCTTCGGTTGAAGTGGAACGGGGCTGAGAAGGAAAATCTCAGTCCTCACCTTCTCACCCTGAAAATTAAATAATCGAATCATTAACATAAAATCCATGGAATGCTATTTCTCACATGCTCTGGTACAATCCAAATATTGGTTAAAACAAGAACAGTAAATCACTGTGACATACTTTTGCCGGTGGTGAGTAGAACCCTCCAAGATGAATTTTATGCCTGTACACACAACAGTAACAGACAAACTGGGCTAAATGGAAAAGCTTAACGTTGACTCCTATACGAATGACAATGCCATCTGAAGAGTGATCATATGTTACTCATGTACTTCGCAAAGAAGACAAATTACGATGATTTTGTAAAGGCAAATTTTTCATCTGTAAAATCACCGTATATCAACACAAAAAAAAGACACCATGTACGTCTTGTGAAGAGATACAAAACTGATTAAAAATGATTAACTTTGCGCGCGCACGCACACACATTCACAATAAATATGAGTTTGTCACCTTTACCAAATCACACTTGTGCAACATAAGGTTTTTCTATATTTAGTAACAACAGCCATATTTAATAGTGGATCAGTATCATTTGTACAAAGTTAAAAGCCTTTTATACCATATTGCTTTCTGTCAAATTTGGTCCAATTTTGTTGAGCATTTATTTTTGAGGAAGTCGTTTAAATTCTTTTCCTCTATTTTTAGCTACAGTAGCCATTCTTTACGGCAGATCAGCATAAATGCACAATCTTGAAAGACTCTTTGCCTGGATGTTTTCCTTCAAATTTGGTCATATTCTCTTGAGCTATTTTTGATAAGTCGATTCAAAATTTTTATTTTTTGTAACAGTGGCCACATTTGATTGCTGCGGATCATCATCATTTGTATAAATTTGATAGCCCCTTATGCCAGGATGCTTTTTGCTAATTTTTTTAAATTCTCTTCAACAGTTGTATTGTGTTACGACTCTATGGTCTAAGAAAAATGTAATAGAAAGAAAGTGAAACCAACAAATCAAGTTAAAATCAACAAGCAATTTATTTCTAAACAAAGTGAAAATTCAAAAGACACTTACAGTAACGTGAATTAAAATCAAAATAATTCGATAATCCTAAGTGACCTAATCACAAGTCCTAAATATAGAATGTTCCGAATGAATGACCGTATCCTTGAATGTGCCAGTCGTCTTTAACGTGATGATGTGCCAAAATGAAGTATTCCAGAATATCTTTGTATACGTTCACATAAATCCCAAAATCATCAATTCAAAATCCAAAATCCAAAAGTCTATGAGCACTTTGAAATAATTCATCTCTCTGAATTTGGAATGATTTTTCTCAACTGTAACGTCTCTTTAAAGACTGATGTTAAGGTCGAAACTTAAAAACTGTCCACTAAACATGGTATATATAAAGATAGGTCACATGACGTAATGTTCTAGAATATTATGGTGTATGTTAATTCTTAACACACAACTCTAAGGGAAATTCTAGTTTTATCAGTAAACAAAATCAACCTTGACCTCAAATTGAATCAACAACTTGTTTACCAAAACCGTCCTTGAACTCAAATACTAAGTAAACAACATAATGCAAGGACAATAGCTAAACATGTCAACATTATACCGAACATTAAGGTTTAAGCAGATATTAAAGTCAAGAAACATTTATAATTTCCTAAAATATTTATTAATAATTTTATTAACATCATATATAACAATTGACAAGTTGTTTAAATGTTTTATTATCTGTAGTAACGGTAACCATATTTGATGGCGATTCGGCATCATATATAATGGCAGCCATATTTGATATTTGATGGCCGATCCGTATCATTTCTACAAAATTGAAGGCACTGCATGCTAGGATGCTTTCCATCAAATCGCGATTCTTGAAGCGTTGTTTAGTTTTTTGTTTCTATTTTATTTTTAGTAAAGGTGTTTATATTTGATTGTGGACCCGATTCTTTTATAAAACATTGATAGCCCTTCATGTCATGATGTTTTTCTGTGAAATTTGATCAAATTCTGTTAAGTCGTGTTTTAGAACAAGTCGTTTAAAGGTATTCTCAGTTTTTAGTTATGGTAGCCATATTTGATGGTAGATCCGTACCATTTGTATAAATTTGAAAAACCGATAGAATGATTGGTTACTTTTATTAATTCCGTCCTTATTTGACAGCAGATGAAGCAGTATAATAAGAATAGATTTTGGGCCAACCGCCAACTATGCACCACAAGACATGGGATTAAAAGTCAGCGCGTAACCTCCACCTTTATTATTTCAAACTCACTATGCGTTGAGTCCAAATAACATTAAAACTGTTTGCAAAATGTTCACCTTACCACCTAAAGCCCTGTGGATAGACAAGGGAAAGAACAACTTACCCACAGGAGAGAGGCTGCCTTTCTTTGTAGATCTTTTTCATACGCTCCGCCATCGAAATTTTGTGCTCTTTTTTATTTTCATTTTTGTCTGTTTTAAGTTTGTTTGCATGTACGAGATGCTACTTTTATGCGGCAAAGTTTAGGTATTAAGGTGTGAATAAAGTGAAGTATATATATGCAAAATATTTTAGGCGGAAACCTGGTTTCGATCCTTCAGCCCTTGGTTTACAAGTATGATGCTTAATTATGCCATCTCACTAAGTTATTAACACTATAATTTCTGGCCTATACAAGAACTGATTTTCACTTCTCGGCTGTTAACTAGCTGAGATGAATAACGTTTAATACTATCACAATAATTTTATGTAGTTTAATTGTTTAGTTATAAAATAATCCTATAAAATTATCGCACAGACAGACAGGTACGTACTTTATTACATTAGCAGCTCAATAGATAGATTTTAAACTCAGACCAGACCATTCAAGAGATTAACTATCTTCATACATTTATAGCATTTAATTACCACCTAAACAGGCATAGTTATATTTACCATATTCTAACAAATCAAGGTGAGTCAACTTCTACGTGTATTTTATATACTTTGATAAATCAAATTCATCTGCTTCTGGACGTAGCGTCTGTAAACAAGTCAATATAATAATACAGGCGTACAATTCTCACCTAGACAGACCGGGCGATAAAGCCACGTGCTTAACATCCTATATAACCCCATAATTAATGAAATATTCATAAACTTACATAATTAAAGGACATACACTGGTCAAGAACAGAATTTAAGAGATCTATAGTACCACCCTAAGAGTCAAGTTGTTATTGTGAATATTAATAAATTGTGGAAGGAAATTAAACCGGATAAAAAATATCAGCGGTAAAGTCCGATAGAAAAATTATTCTGAAACTTAAAGATTGGCGGATAAAACAGCCAAATTACACATTACACAAGAAATGTAAAACAAATCACTTATAGAATGGTTTATGTTAGTCACACAGATTCTCAGTTCCAGTTGGACATAGTTGATATGAGATGACATACATAATGCGTTTAGGAAAATATTTTAAGAGAAAAGTCAGAAACAATACAGTTCCATGAAAGAAACGAATTTGATAACGTAAAGGTCTTGGAAGTTTGTAGATAAAGAAAATATTGAATACTTTTCCACTCACTCAGATAAAAAAAGTTCTGTAGTAGAAAGAATTAATCGAACTCTTTAAACTAAAATGTTGAAATATTTTGCTAGGAATGAAACCAGAAAGTGGGTAGATATATTGCAAAACCTTATTGATGGATACAATAGATCATATCACCGATCTATAGACATGTCGCCAATTGAGGCCAGTAAGCCTAGCAACAGGTTAACTTATTTGGGAATCTTATAATATATGCACATGGAATGCCAAAATATAAAATAGGTGAGAAAGTCTGGATTTCAAAGTTCAAGTCTATTTTTCTATTTTTGACAAAAGGATATATATCTAATTTCGCGGAAGAGATTTTTACAATCAGAGAAGTAATTTTAGGAGACCCTGTAGTATATAAATTAGAAGACTTAAATGGAGAGAATATTTTACGAGAAGTTATTTCTACACGACAAACAAAATGTCTTGAAGATTGAAAACATTTTAAAAACTAAGCAAAAAATGAAAAGCAAATCGTATGTGCCGGTAAAATGGAAGGATATGATGAATCTTGTAATAGTTGGGAGCCAAGAGAAAATGTTCTCTCACCAAATCAGGTGCTAGAGAAGCAGTCCCGTCATGTTAGTCCTAAGTTAATTTAAAACACTGTACTCATATGTACAAAATTATATTTTTTAAAAATGGAACCCATTATATGTAATATGATTTATGAAATTAAGTCTATTGATGCAATGACACGTAAAAAACGATGCAAAGACTGTGAAAATATAATGAATTCTTACTGGTACAATAGAAGAAGAAATAAAATCAGATAACACAACCAAACAAAGATTACCTATGAATGTTGAAAAACTGTAACAAAGGTCTGACTGTTCAGTCATATAAAAGTGAATTTCACACAAGTTTTATCAAAAAAAGAGGAACGAGTGTTATTTTAAATAATGTACTGCTATACATATGTCCAAAAAATATATTTAGTCGTTTAACTGATGGACGTAGCAGCGGCAGCGTGCATTCTTTTGTTAATTGATTAAAACAAGGTATTAAAATTATTGGAGGCTATTTCATAATTTAGCCCAAAAAGAAGAATTGTTTGGTATCATTGCTAGTGTAATAACTAGAAGGAGATTAGAAGTTTCTCTTCCAAATAGAAGGAGATTCGATGTTCCTTTAATGACTTCTCCAACCATAGGAAAATTGAAAGGAATTGTGAACGAAAGTAAAAAGAATTATTATTAAAAAAATACTATAAGACTAGTTTAGCAGTAGCTAAAATGAATATAAAGTTATACCCGAAAAGTAGTAAATGATCAACATCATTTATTGACTGATTTAATTGGCTTTTTAAAGAAATTGAACTATACATATTGAAAATAATAGGCAGACAAATTAGAGATTTTGGATCAGTAAAAGTCCAGCATCATTTATTTGTTAAACCCGTAATAGTTGATGATACAGACAGATTTATTAGTGAACTTTCTGTAGATCGGGATCACAGAACAAAACATAAAAACATAATGTTCAGACACTACATTGAAAATAAAGTTAAAGAACTCTTTGATGAACTACAAACACAATTCGGACAAGGAAATAATTGTAGATAGAAAATGTTTTCTTTTTGAAAAAATAATTTTAAAAATTATGCAAGTTAATGAATTTAAGTCATTGGGTAAACATTCATAAATAAATTCACCAAATTGGAGAAAAAATAAAAAGGCTTGCCTCAAAGTACAAGCTACTGAATACATATTTTCTTTGTGCAATATAATCTATTTGAAACTCATCTAGGGATCTTCCATGTAAACCGCAAAATATAACCTTAACACATATAAACATTGGTTTAATACCCAATAAATGTACAAGAAATAACAACATTAGAAAATCAATGTGATATATTAATGTCTATGAACAAGGAGAAAAACTTATAAAACCATTTAGAACAACGGAAAGAAAAAGAGACAGACATTTAGATATGCAAACAATATTCAAAGAAGACAACTATAATTATTGTGGAATAAAGGATTTGTCAATATTGGTATCATCCTAAATTAAAAGAGACGAAACAAACAAACCGAGAAAAAAACCAAAAAAAAAAAAACCCAAAAACGTTTGTTAGAAGTGCCTAACATTTTTTAAAGGGTTTCTTCCAATGTTTTTTCTTTTTCCTATTTACTATAGTCTTTAAAATGTCCAAACTCATGTTTTACTTTGCAGAAAGTCTGATTGTCAAGCACCCAGTCGTTTTCTATAAAATAGATCAAAATAAGCGTGCCCGCTTCGCATGCATAATTTTGGTACATCTTCGGAAACCGATCGTGTGTGACGTCTGAGGCGGGAGACGGAGTGACCGCTGATGTGCGGAGTTGATGCCGGATGCCCGCTAGTTTTAGGAGGAAAATGCCAACATACTTTGCTGCATACAACTTCTCAAAGTTGATGTGTAAACAAGTCACATTATATAACCTCTCATCGTCGATGAAGTCACTGAAGACCTTTTGATGATGTTACGTCAGCAAGCTATATTTTATACAATTGCGTAGAGAGGGTGAAAAATCAGTGCTATTCAGATATATCTTTCGACAAAACAGGTTTGATTTCATTTTAAAACGCATTGAAAACATATCATGAGTTCTGTTTTTGAACTTTTAACTCTTGGGTTAATGATCAAAGGTAACTTCTAAACCAAGCAATTTTCTTACCATAATACTTGCCCAGAAATTACAATAATGTCTATAAAACCAGCACCTCGAAGACATGTACTAATTTTGGGGTATCAAATACCTTTTAAAAATAGGCGTGAAGTTACTTTTCTGGACATAATAAGTTCATATTTTAATATTGCTGATAGTGTTTAATATGTGTTCATAAATTTTCATAAATGTTTCAGAACCCGTATTGACTTGCAAGGTCGACTAAAATATTTTAGGTGTAAACTATAAGGCGTGGTGTAACTTGAAAAGACAAATTTTTACCCAGTATGGCGTTTAATGTGACGACCCTGTTATGCAAAGGTACGTAATATTTTCTATTTATGTAAACATAATAACATTCGCTACATAGCTTTTATTCAAATTTTACCTTTTTCCATGCGTTATTAAGTTTTTAATCAAAACATACAATTACTCGCTACACCGAAATAAAGTTCTTACTTAAAACTGAATCTGAACATAGTCGAGCATGCTATTCATTGGAAAGAAATGCAACATTCAGCTTTTTCAAGATACAATAATTTATATAAGAAGTAACGTCAACAAAATAAATAAATAAAACAGAGAATCTTTATAGTAAATATTATATAAAGACTATCTACGTATAAGGATAAAGGTCTATATGTCCCATTTATACATAAATCAAAACATGTATATAAAGACGAGCTGCTTATCAAGACCACTTCCAGGTTGTCCTCAGAGTAGTCTTTGCAGACAGGTTTGACTATACCTTGTTAACGGATCTACATTTCACTAGGGATTATCAATGATTAAATCTGATTTATTTTGAGAAAAATCGATACAATATGAATTACACACAAAATCTCGATTGCTTGGTCAACCTGAAATCAGTGAATTGCAAGTGAATGGAAGTTAGCAAACCTATCACTGAGACGGTCAAGATTAGATTCGGTAGATAGCTTGAGTGATTCATTCTCGTTTATACCATCTGGCCCTTAGATGAACAAGATTTCAAATTGAAAAAGCTATTAAAATCGAATGTATTTAATAACCTTATAGTGCATATTTATGAGCTCAATTTCAGTCAACGATTTTCTTTAATACATTTTCTTCTTTGATTCTATCGCGGTTGAAAAATTATCTAACAAAATTATTAGTGGAAGTCTTGTCATACGTGCATTAATTATAAAGTATTATATATTCTGTATGCCTACGTGAGCAAACACTTGTTAGAATAGGAACAAATACCAGAATATTAAGAAAGATGATTCTCCAAATCATCTGTAATATGAAAATCTTTATATTTACACCCGTCTCAGATTAATCATACTAAAGGTAAACATTGCCGTGTGCATGAGAGAGAGAGAGAGAGAGAGAGAGAGAGAGAGAGAGAGAGAGAGAGAGAGAGAGAGAGAGAGAGAGAGAGAGAGACTAACTTCAGGCTTGGTGAGACAGACATAAATGAATAAATATAAAATATATTAAGCTCCATGACTTTACGGTTATACGTCGTTTTTATTTGCTACCACAGAAAAGTATATACCTTTTTGCATATTAGTGTTCCATTACTGTACACTAGGGTCATCATATATATATATATATATATATATATATATATATATATATATATATATATATATATATATATATATATATATATATATTAATGTGAATAGAGGGGCAACAAGAACAATAAAAACAAACTAAACAAAAAGTATATTTTTTAAATTCATCAACATCTATAATCTCTATATTGTTCGTGTATAATGCTGTTTTTCATTACTGTAATTCAGGGTCCGTTACTTTATTTCCTCTCCATTACTGTACAAAAATATTTTAAATCGAAACTTAGAAAAATAAATCAACGAATAAAAAGTCTCCAAACTGGAGACAGAAATAAATTAAAAAATATAATTATGGTTAGTTAAATGATTATACGTCATGTTTAAAATTTTTACTATAGAATAGTATACCTTACTGTATATTCAAGTTGTGTTCCGTTACTTTACACCAGCGCCATCAATTTTTATAATAATGTCAATGGATAAACAACAACAACAACAACAACAACAAAATGTATCCACAAAAATCTTATAAAAATTATTCAACAAAATCAATTATCTGTGTGCAAAATGCTTAATTTCTTCCTTCATTACTTTCATTTTTTTTTTACGTTACTGTATTTAATTTCCATTACTGTACATTACTGTATTTAGGTAGACCACCACGTCTGATCCTTGAGCTTCAGAGCTGTCAAAGTCAAGGAGTTCGTTTTACAACGTCTCAAGCTTGATTTCTGAGGAATCCAAATGTCAGTTCATACTCGAAACTGCTATGTTTATTTCCAAAATTACTAAATTCAGGCATAAAATGTTCACGACAAGGCTAATTAACCAAATGCTTCAGGTGTCCCGTCTCTGACGACACAGAGTCACATGACCGGGAAGCTCATTAATGTTCGGAATAAAACTGACTTTTAAAAACCACGGAAGAAACAGTTTAAAATCTTAATTAAAATTACAAGAATACAAACTATTTATGCAACCAACAGCTAACTCAATATAAACAATACCAGAAGAGAGTTCTGCAGTTAAATGTAAAAACTACAATACACCAACTAAATGTTCCTCTTTGTTCTATATTGCTATTTTGAAAGCAATATTGAGTCAATAAGCTCTATAAATGAGGACCCAAATCTGTCATGAAAAATAAATATAGCAACAACACGCACCATTAGGATTTCGCCTTTACCTTAAATTGACTCACAAGGAGTATAAGCCGATAGTTTACAGAAGAGCATCAACTGTACGAATATTTACAATCAATTGCAGAAACTGTTCACGAAGAACTAATCAAGGTTGCAAAAATGATATCCAGAAGTAAAGATAAAAATGATTATAACTCCACCAATACATGCCATATCTGTGCAAAAAGGCTTTGAAGCCACCGAAGACGAAACCGTCACCAACTATAAAGTAAGAGATCGTGATCACTTAACTGGAAAATACAGAGGTCCAGCACATCTAAATCCTAATTTTAAATATTATTATTCATAGTATATTCCGCGATTTACTCATAATTTATCTGTGTACGATTATCATATGATTATAAAAGATTTTGTACAAAAAAAAAATTTAAAAAATATAAAAAAAATTACAACGCTCCTGACCAAGAAGGATTAATAACACCAAATAACAGTGAAAAATATATTTCGTTTAGTAAAGATTTTAGAGTCAATAAAGTTAAGAAAAACAACAAAGAAGTTTTGTTTTGTGTGAAAAGAACAATAAGAGTTCTGGATAATTATTGGTTTAAAGGTCAGTCACTGGATCAATTTGCTAGCGAAATCCTAAGGATGATAAATTCACAGTAACAATAAAACTTTTTGAAGAAACAGAACCCAGATTTTTAATACAAAATATTTCTCCATGTAAATACATGCATTCATTTGCAACATTAAATGTGACTCAGCTACCAGTAATTGAGACATTTTTTTATTAAAAATTCACTGGACCAGAAATTAGCGAATTACCAGTATGTAAAAGATGTAATTAAACAATTCAAACGAATTCTCTTGGCTATGTTCACGACTACTAAGTAAAGAAAGATACTTTAATGTGTGGTGATATTTTTGGAAAAAAATTAGATCTGTGTGTATGAATAACTATAACTAGACCCAGCGGATTATTTTTCTGCACCAGGACTAGCTCACGATGCTAGTTTGAAAACAAGTAAGGTAAAGTTAGAACTGATAACAGATTATGATATGCTTTTAATGATTGGATCTGGAGTCAGAGGAGTAATAAGTATGATACGTAACAGATATAAAGCAAATTATTAGTATTATAACAAAGTTACCATTAACAAAACAAAAATAATGGAGACCACAATACATCAAGGTCAAGGTCATATATTATGTACCTAAAACCAGCAATGTACATGTCTGGGACACGTGTCAGCCAATGCCCGTTAGAAATAGACGAAGAAGAAATAAAAGAAATAGATGAAAATTTTATATCTTGGAGTGATGATTCTTAAACTGGAGTAATTCTAGACGTAAATTCAGAAGTACCAACCTATTTGAACGACTATTTAAAAAAAATTCCTTTGCCACCGGAAAAAAAAAACAATTCCTAGGGAGGATTATTTATCTACACTACAAAATAAATTGATAGACGATATAAATCGTACAAAACATTCAGTACCTAAATTACGTTAAAAAACTAAGAAAATATGTTATTCACTATTAATTGTATGTTCAGTTAGAAATAAAACTTAACAAGATTCAAAGAGCAGTTAAATTCGATCAAGAGCCGTGGTTAAATCATACATTTAATTTAATACATCTTTCCGACAAAAAGCAAGTATAAGTTTGAAAAATAGTTTGTTTTTTTCTTCTTCTTCTTCAGGTAATGAATAACTCTGTATTCGGGAGACGGGTGGAAAACTTAAGAAAGAGAACTAAAGCTAATATATATACCGATGAAAATTAATATTGTAAACTTCAAAAGGATATTTCAGTTTCAAGGAGAACAATACTAGATGAATCTATGGTATTAGTTAGTTTAAAGAGCAAGAAAATAAAATTAGCCAAACAAATGTATGATATTTTTCCAGTGCTAGAAGTAAGTAAGTTGATGATGTATGACTTTACTATAACAGGCTAAAAAAACTAAAATGATGATAAAATGAAGTTATTAATGACTGATACATACTCTCTGTGCATTAGTGTTAAAATACACAAATTTTACAATGATATAAAACAAAATATACAGTTTTACGCCACAAGCGATTACAAACAAATGAGAGCATATATGGAATACCATTAGCTAATAAAAAGTTTGTTGGATTGTTCAAAGACGAGATGAATGGCTTAACAATATAAGATACGTATGGCCTTATAAGTAAGCTAAATGCTTTTAGAATTGACATAGGAGAAAAACGTATGCAAGGGTTTTAAGAAATCTGTTGTTTTGAAGAATCCAAAATTAGCTATGCATAAAGATTGTTTTCGTAGCTAAACAATAAACCATCAAGAAAGGAATTTAATTAGATGATGCCATAACGAGATACACAATGCCACTCTTTCACCTTCTGATGATCAATGTTATTTAGTTGATAATAGGAATTATTTACCTAATAGGTATGTTAGTTCTAGTTAATCTCCTTCTACCTTGTAATCAAACTGATATTCCAGCCTTATTAAGCGTTTATTTCTTTTGTTTGCTTTAAAATTTGCAGCTATTTTATTTGTAATAATGGCCGGTACTAGATCATTTGCATTAAAAATATTTTCCATAAACCATTTTATCTTTTGAGTACAAGACCACTATAAATCTAACATTTTCACAGATATCTTTTACGTTAGAATTATACTTTAGCACTATTACTTATAAAGATATACGATAATGCGTACCTCTAAAAGTAGTTTTATTAAGTTGTTTGCTTTCTTTTTCACGTCCTCTAAATTCACACAATCGTCTATTAGAAACAATATATTAGTTTCCTGGTATATAAATAATTCTGAACATTTATTTAATTTATCGCCAGGATCTATTAGAATTACAATGTTGTCTCTTAAAGGCCTTTTTCTATCCTAAGTTTTATTGTACATAACGTTTGGATAGATAATTACAATAAAATCAAAAACGTTTCTTATCCTATTTTGATCAAATATAGCGCAAACGTCGCCTTTCTGCAATTTGTAACGCCACATATAATATATAATCATATTATGAGTTTCTTTTAGGTACATTTATTAATCCTAGCAACATGTCATGACCTTTAAACAGGCGTATATCTCTCTAGATGAGTTTATATTTTGACTGGTTGATCTGAATATTTACCTGTACATCAGAAAAAAATATTCATTCTGTGTGCATCTACGTTCTCTTCTTTCTTTATCTGTAGGCGTATCCTTTGCTAAACAATAGCTAATTTATGTCCTGTTCAACGTAACGTATCATCGTGTGTGCTTCTTAAATCAAGTAATAGATAATGTTGATCAGTACAAATATTGTTTACACCACTATCAATAATTTATGTGCCTCTTGTTGTTCCTCAAAGACACATTTAGTTGCTTCTGTAAATTGATGATCTAATTTACACCAATGTGAATAAAATATGTTAAGTAATCATTATTTGTTTTACTGCTGATTTCAGCATATTAGTGTATCTGTCTTATTTGCACAATATTAAGACTCTTTTTGGACTAATTCTTGGTGAATCGAGTATTGCGTTTATTAAGATTGTTTATTAAGATTGTATTATCTCTCTGTCTGTCTCTGTCTCTCTCTTGCCTCTTGTTGTAAATCATATGAGAACGAAATTCCGTTTCTGAACTTATCGCTTACATAATTAGCTTTAGATCAAATGTAATTCTCTAATTCATAATCCTGGTTTGCGCCCTCTTATCACATTAGATGCTTTCTCCAGCGCAAGTATGAATATCAAATTCTGAGAAAGAACAAAAGGATACAACGAGCAATGATCTGCCAATATCTGGAATTGAGTGTAATTATAATACCTTTTGAATATAGAATAAACTGAATAGCTTCTATACTCGCGTTTTGTGCATTAACCGCTCCTGAATTTAACTTTTGTAGTTTTTAACTCATTATAAATTTCTCGAATTTACTTGTTTTCACAGACTTTGGCAGCAATAAATCTCTGAACGTCATTAAAACTTTGTGATCATTCAGCACAAAAATATCACCACTACCGTAAGAAATCCTTATATCTTTAATCAGCATTCTTCCAAGATTGTTTACAACTAAATTATTTGTATCTCATTTAACCTTTACATTGAACTATACGCAAATACTACCAGGTACAATTAAAACATTAACCCTAGCCTATGTATTACAGCTTGTAAATGAAGTTCTGGTTTTATACTACTTGGAATGTGCTTAATACAACTATGTGTTGATTTAAGGTACTTAACACCCTGTGGTGTTTTTCCTGCTTGTGAGGACTTATATATTCTCCGTATGTTGCCACTCTACTTATTCAGTTAAATTTAGTTGTTTTATTTCTAAAGAAATGTATTGCCAACATCAACACTAGCACCCATTACAACTGCAATAAAATCATAAGTTATGTTTATTAGAAGATTGGTAAAACGCATTAAGTTTAGGTTGCCTAGATTTTTTGAAAGTGATACAAATATCTGGATGAGTAGAAGAATATAGAGAAAAATCTTCATCCAAATTATTTAAATTCTGAGTAATCAAACCTTGTTCTCCTAATAATTTATTTAAGTAATCAAGTGACTTTGCTTTGTTCTCTTAATCATTTATATAAGTAATCAAGTGAATTTGCTTTGTTCTCTTAATCACCCATTACTACTAATGTAAAAACATACTCATAAGTTATGTCTAACAGAAACTTGGTAAAAATCATTACATTTAGATTGCTTAGGTTATCTAAATTAGCCTTGGGATGAGTAGAAGAATATAGAGAAAAGGCTTCATCCAAATTATTTAAATACTGAGTAACAAAACCTTGCTCTCTTCATCTTTCATTTAAGTAATCAAATGGCTTTGCTCTATTTTAATTGACTTCATTAGTTTTTCTGCATTTCCTCATGAATTGTATCGTGTCATCATCAGATCCATTAGGATCAAATAACTTGAACAGATAATTACTTCCTGTGAATGCTAACCTATTATCAATTGCACCTCCGATTATTACTGCTGCTGTGCAATTTAATGATAGTAAATTTTTATACTCCCACTTTTGAAATTACAGCCTGCAACTAAGATGTTTTTTTCAACTTTATTTTTTACTCCAATCAACAAGATGTTTTTCTCTTCACGGTAATATTTACGTGTCTCTTTGACTCTAGAGATATTACATCTAAAGAGTATAGAGCATTTATTTCTATCTAGGAGATATTATTGCTATCTACTTTCAATCCAGTGTGGAAGTCTAGATCATGAAAATGGTAAGGATGATCAGATTCTGTGGGTTCTAACTGAAATTAAATGGAAAATGTATACAAACCTGATTTCTTATCTTTCATTCCATCAAATGCTTTATCAAAAATAATATGTTCAACCAAACTTTCATTTTTTTTTCATTTCTCCCGTAACCTTGCTGGTCATAGGGGCGCCACTGATGACTTTGCGACAATCTCTCTCCATTTTGCCACTGCTCTTTGGGACTTTGCAAATTCCATGCCTGTCCACTCTTTGATATTGTCTTCCCATCTCTTCTTCTGTCTGCCTCGTTTTCTCTTTCCCTCACTGTCCCCTGTAGGATTGTCTTTGGCAGGCCAGTTGAGCGTGAGACATGACCATACCATCTTAGTTTGTGTTTCTTTACAGTGGTGAGCAGATCTGCATAAGGTCCAATTGCACCTTGGATTTTAGTGCGCACCTCCGAATTAGAGACGTGGTCTAAGTATGAGATTTTCAGGATCCTTTGATTACATCTCATCTCAAAGGCATGGATTCTTCTCTCTAATTCTGCTGTTAGGGTCCATGTCTCACATGCATATAGGAATATGGACATGACGAGGGAGCGCATAAGCTTGATCTTGGACCCAAGCGTGATGTTGCTGTCTTTCCAAATAGCAGCTGTTTGCGCAATCCTGGAAAGAACCTCAGGTTTTGAAACTTCATCAGAGGCAATAGCACCTAGGTACTTGAAGCTTGTTACTGTGCCCAGCTTCTGTCCATTTACTCTTATTTCCTTTTGGATGCCACTCGGGTTGTTTGTCATTAGGTTTGTCTTTTCAGCATTGATCTCCATCCCATATCTTAGTGATGCGTGATTTAGATGGTTCACTAAGGTTTCCATTTCTTCTTCATCTCCTGCTAAGCCATCGATATCATCAGCGAAGCGCAGGTTGGTGATTGTTCTGCCTCCAACACTAACACTGCCCTCATGGTCTTCCAAGGCATCGGACATGATCCTTTCCAAGTTGATGTTGAAGAGTGTGGGTGACAGAAGGCACCCCTGTCTGACTCCAACTGTGGTTCTGAACCAGTCTCCTATGTTGCCATTGACAAGAACTGTACTAGTTGCCTTGTTATACAGGGTTTCTATACTGCGGATTACTTTTGCGTTTATGTTGTATATCCGCATGGTGGCCCACAAGGCTGCATGCCATACCTTGTCGAAAGCCTTCTTGAAGTCAATGAAGACATGATAGAGGTTCTGTTGATGCTGGAGATATTTTTCACAGAGGATTCTAAGATTGAAGATCTGTTCTGTAGTGCTACGTCCTGCTCTGAAACCTGCCTGTTCTTTCGCAATGATGTGCTCTGCTTGGGGTTTCAGTCTGTTGAGGAGGATCTTAAGCATAACCTTGCTTGGGTGACTGATGAGACTGATTGTTCAGTAGTTCGGGCACAGTTGTAGATTCCCTTTTTTAGGAAGAGTCACGATCAGAGACTGGGTCCATGGGGTGGGCCATTCTCCTGTTTGCCAGATTTGGTTGCAGATTGTTGTGACAACATCTATCATGGAAGTTCCTCCTGCTTGAACAAGTTCTGCTGGTATATTGTCTACCCCAAATGACTTCCCCTTCTTTAGTGCCTTTACTGCAGCCTCTACTTCATCTCTGAGGATCCGGTGGTCAACCTCTGTTGTGGTCAGTGGTACGTTTAGTACAGCTTGGTCTCCAGAAGTCTCCTGGTTGTAAAGCTCCGAACAGTATTCCATCCATCTATTAAGAATGTCTTGGTTTTCTGCCAGACTCTTACCAGCCTTGTCCTGAATCGTATTAGATCTCCAATAACAAGATGTTCGAGATGGCTGCCATAGTGGCTATATTGGACATCAGATCGACACCATTTTCATTTATCATCAAATAGATATCAAACAATGTCTTTTAGAGGAAACCCCATGTTGATATGACCATTCATTCAGGAGGAGTAGCAATAACAAGATTTTCAAGATGGCCACTGTGGTGGCTATATTGGATGTTAGTGTGTAAAGTTTCATGACAATCCTCCAAGTAGTTTAAGACAAGTAGCGATAACAAACTTGTGCTATGGATGGAGAGATGACAGACCATACCATAAGCTCTTCTGGTCTATGACCAGTAGAACTAAAACTAAATGGTTGGTCCCCAATAACTAAATAGATCACTTTGTATGGATTGACACTAATAGCTCCATAGACCACTTTTGTATGGATTTACACTGAGGAGCCAACTATTTAATTGTCAGTGTGGGGGCTGCGATTTTCTATTAAGCCAGGATATTTTTTTAAAAATTTTCCCTCAACATAATTTATTGCATCTAATATAATGGATGCAATTAGTTCTTTTTTTCTACAGATCAGAGCAAGAATATTTTTTTCAAGCTTTCCGGAAGCAGACAAAATATCCCAGGCCCCCGGCAAAAATTAAATGGGTCAGTCCCAAATAGCTAAATAGATCACTTTTGTATGGACTTAAGACTAATAGCATATAGACCACTTTGTTTTGTATGGGTTGCAGGTTTGATACCTCCCCAGGCCAGCGGGATTGGCTGCCTCAGTGTGTCTTTGGGAAAGGCACTTAGCTCTCACTTCCTTGGCATGATATGCCAAAAAAAGTGCTGAAAGTGCCGTTAAAATCCAACCCAAAGCAACTTTTATATAAATTGACAATAATAGCTATAATAGACCACTTTGTATGGATTTACACTAATAGCTGAATAAACCACTTTTGCATGGACATTGATTAACATTCAAACTCTGCCAGGGAAAGAATAAAAAACCAGTATAAAAAGAATAATACATGTATAAATCAACAAATTTATTATAAACAACAAGCATACTTCATTTGAATATATTTTCAAAATCTGAAAAATATCTGTGATAAAAACACATTCAAAGGTACTACACCATTCAGAAAAATACAAGTCAGGCATACCTGAGATCACTGGATTTCTAAATTTATTAAGGAATGAAACCGGAAACTGTCCCCACAGACTGAAAACAGGAAATGCCTAACTACATCAATCTACACAAGGGAATTACATTTTACATATAAATACAGATTATGACAATATGCTTGATTTCAAAGGTTATCTTGAAACAAAACTTATAAAGTAAACAACAAATTAAATATTCAAAAGTGCTGACGATTATTGCTATACACATGCGTGATGATACAAACAAAAATAATAATAATAATAATAATACATGTAATAACAAAAATTATAATGATATTTGGTGCATGGTATTTGTTCAAAAACCAATTTTAAAAGGTGAATCGGTGTACAAATCCCAGTTTGGGTTTTCCCATGGGTGGCCACTATTGACAGGTTTGACTATATACAGAACACAAAAAAGACAGCACCATACCATATGTTAGTCCTAAGACAAATTCACATAGAGACAGTTTGTGCATGGCAAAACTTGAGGCAAGGGGATAAGATTTGTGAACTTGACAATGTGGCTGAAACTAATGGAACAATAATGAAGCAATTTCAAAGTAAAATACAAATACGCACACAAAATTGTCAATATCACTATCAAATTCAAGTAAAAGCTTCAACTCTATATCAAATTACACACCATCTTTCTGGAAAATCATTGGCTGAATGACCATTAAAGTAGGATTGCATCAGATGAGAATTATATTCTCTATAGTGGTAACAAGCTCAGCCAATCAGATGCAAGATCACCTCATTAATGCACAGATCTCACTTATTATTGATCCTGAGACCTTGATGCTATAAGCTTATTTACCATATTTGAGAAAAAAATGATCGACATTCAATCTCCAGAGTGGTAACAAGGAGATCCAATCAGATTCAAGATTATCTCTTAAATATGCATAGACCTTGCTCATGATCAAAAGCACCCAACAACTTGATGATACAAAACAATGTCTCACAATTGAGTGAATTCCAAACTGTGTGGGTTTTCTGTAGTATTTATCAGATTTCTGTCAAGTCAGTGTGGTCAGTCTTAAAGTTAAGAACCTGTTCTGCTTGGTTCAGCAAACAGAAACATCAAAGACTAGCACAGAAACACCAAAATATGTTGACCATGTGTCTGAGTCATTGTTATCTGCCAATCAAGTATAACATAACAAATGTAAAGACCTCTACAAATGTGACATGTGTCAGGTAGGCCAGTATTTTCATAGGCATTTTACAATTAAACTTATGTGACATGTGTCAGGTAGGCCAGTATTTTCATTAGCATTTCACCATTAGACTTATGTGATATGTGTCAGGTAGGCATGTGTATTTATATACAGATTTTGGTAAATAAATTCATTCCAATTCTAGAATTTTGGTTCTAAATGATCAGTCTTTAAGGAATCTATTTTAGTTGTGTTGTTGAAATCAGATATAATTTGTGAGGAATTATTTAGGGCTGTTCCAGTCAAACATATATTCCCCGGGGGAAGGCACTTAAAAAAAAAAACTTCTGTAGGAGGTTGTGTTTCAAACTATTTTGATTCTGACAGTGGAGGGTTGGTGAGGAAAATCACTCCTGGTGTGGGTTGTGTCAACAAAATCAGAAATCACAGGTGGAGGCGTTGGAAAAAATGAATATATATTTCAAGTCACATATAACGTCCTCTTATTCCGAGTTTCCTCTGACCCTTCCCACCCCATTTCAGACATTTTGACATTTATGTTGGGTGTGGGGTCAGAGCCCATTGCCTATCGAAAAGTTAGAATTCACCGCCACTGCAGTGACAGCATATGGTAGCCACTTACTAGCAGGCCTAGCAAACTCAAATGACTTTACATTGAGCCTTACCTGCATGAAATAGATAGGAAAATGATCTATCTTCTCAGAAATTGTGAGTGAATGTCTTTAATTTGTTGACAGATGAGACGAAACTACAGTGTAGATGAAATCTGACCTGTTGTTGTACAAAAAATTTGAAAATATCAAATGAAAGTCCCGCAATGTTTGTAAAAAAAACAAAAGGACACATAATTCTCAACATATTTATTCTGAGAACAACCAGAAACCTGTCACTGTCACAGCAACCTGGAGAAAGCCAGATTCATCAAGCATAGACCCTATGTCAACGCGTTTTTTGTTGGTATCATGTGATTATCGCGTTGAAATGTGCTCTCTATATGATGAATGTGGCTTTTTCCAGGTTGCTGTGACAACAATAAGTTTCTGGCAGTAGATTTAAAGCAATACAAAATTTAACTATTGTGCAAATCAAAAGCAGCATGCTTAAGAACAAAGAAATTGAAGCAAACCAAAACATAGCAATCCCTGAAACAAGTACACATGAATGGTCATAACAAATAACAGTTTAGTAAGGATACAACTTCATGATTTCTGTAAGTGACTGAACCACGACATCTACAAATAATAAGCCACCAAGAAAATTTTTGATTTCACAGTACCAGAAACATACATGGCTGACAGACAAACAAACAAAACAACAAAAGATGATTGATTAGAAAGAATGAATACAAATACAAATATGCAGTGGATTACATGATATATAAGAATTCAGTATAGGTTACCTCCAGTTACCTGTCATTTAAATCATTTCTGTCCCCAACCCAGAATTAAAATCACTTCTACTGCCCACTAACCCCTAACCAGAAATCATGTAAAATAATACGCTTCTGTAAGGGGCAATGTTTTTCGATTAAAACAATCATAATTTTTTGCAATTGCTTCTGCTGTGGGTTGGCTGAATTTGAAAGTGCTTTCCCACCCCACCCCCACCCAATGGGGGGGGGGGGGGGTATCTTTTACTGGAACAGTATTGAACAAAAAATCTCATCATCACTCAACTTTGCCATCTCAGGGTTTTAGTAAGTTTATGGTATTATGAACCATGTGGCCATCTCAAGGCCTTAGTAAATGTATGGTATTATGGACCATGTGGCCATCTCAAGGCCTTAGTAAATGTATGGTATTATGGACCATGTGGCCATCTCAAGGCCTTAGTAAGTTTATGGTATTATGGACCATGTGGCCATCTCAAGGCCTTAGTAAGTTTATGGTATTATGGACCATGTGGCCATCTCAAGGCCTTAGTAAATGTATGGTATTATGGACCATGTGGCCATCTCAAGGCCTTAGTAAGTTTATGGTATTATGGACCATGTGGCCATCTCAAGGCCTTAGTAAGTTTATGATATTATGGACCATGTGGCCATCTCAAGGCCTTAGTAAATGTATGGTATTATGGACCATGTGGCCATCTCAAGGCCTTAGTAAGTTTATGGTATTATGGACCATGTGGCCATCTCAAGGCCTTAGTAAGTTTATGGTATTATGGACCATGTGGCCATCTCAAGGCCTTAGTAAATGTATGGTATTATGGACCATGTGGCCATCTCAAGGCCTTAGTAAGTTTATGGTATTATGGACCATGTGGCCATCTCAAGGCCTTAGTAAGTTTATGGTATTATGGACCATGTGGCCATCTCAAGGCCTTAGTAAGTTTATGGTATTATGGACCATGTGGCCATCTCAAGGCCTTAGTAAATTTATGGTATTATGGACCATGTGGCCATCTCAAGGCCTTAGTAAGTTTATGGTATTATGGACCATGTGGCCATCTCAAGGCCTTAGTAAATTATGGTATTATGGACCATGTGGCCATCTCAAGGCCTTATTAAGTTTATGGTATTATGGACCATGTGGCCATCTCAAGGCCTTAGTAAATTTATGGTATTATGGACCATGTGGCAATCTCAAGGCCTTAGTAAATTTATGGTATTATGGACCATGTGGCCATCTCAAGGCCTTAGTAAATGTATGGTATTATGGACCATGTGGCCATCTCAAGGCCTTAGTAAATTTATGGTATTATGGACCATGTGGCCATCTCAGGGCCTTAGTAAATTTATAGTATGTGGTCATGATGGAATAATACATTCTATTTGTCAACTCTGTAGGCCTGGTATACCACAAAGCATCAGCTTGAGACGAGTTCATATATGAACACAAATGAAGCATCATCTGAGAACTGACCAAAATACAAAACTTGACCAGACATATGGACAGTGGTAAACAAGACATGTATATGCCCCTACCAAATTCATGGTGGGCTGTAAAAATGCAGTCCAAAACATTTTAAATGTAACATGGCAGATCCTTTTTGCTTTGCAAGCAAGACAAGAAAAACATTAATATGTAATTACCTAGAAAATCTCACATAAGTGCTCATGTTACAACATAATTTAGAGTAAAACAGATTGAAATTATTAATTAAGTTTTATGAAATTCATCCGAAATGAGCACAAATGATAGAATCACATGACCAACTATATTTATATTTTATTTGATGCATCACAAAAATGTTAAGTCACATGACTCCAATTTCATTGGATGCCTCAGATGTCATGTGTTGATACCTTGTGTGATGTCATGACATGATATTACACACATACAATATGAAAGTATATTGAGTTTATGAAACATTATATAAATATCATAGAGGATATTTGCTTGTATCAAGTGAATAATGGATATATTTCTTTGGGTGGGTGAAAAACTCAGTATTTTCATAAGTGTAGTAGCCCAGAGTGAAAATACTCGAGTTTTTCACCCACAAGATGAATATATCTGTTATTTGCTCGGAACAAGCAAATTTTCTTTTTATTTTATGCTCAAATGTGTTGGCTAGCACTATGTATAACAGACTGAAGTAGCAGATTTCTTACGGTATCCAGCGCAATAATGCCAGCTGTTTACCGTTTATGTTCTGCTGTGTTTCAGTATATTCGCATGGAAAATATCAGTATTAACATAATTATCTTTCCTAAATCAATGCAAAAAGCCACATTAAGAAAAACAATTGAAGGGAAAAAAAGCATGTTGTGGGATTGGAGACTGGTACTCTTACATGACAGGTGGCCATACTTTCCACTAGATCAAGCAAGTGACACAATGGCAGATCAAATTTCTGGATCATAATGTTGACAACGTCTATTGACCGCAGTGAAAAAATATTTTTCATAATTCCCTCCAGTGAATTATCAAAATTATTTCACTCTGAAAATCCACTATTTCACAGGCTAGCATAAAATAAATACTGACATATCATCTTTAATGTCATTTAACACAGACATGGCATTTCTTATTTATATGGTATTATATTTACAGAACAAAAATCTTCAGTACACTTTAAAGTACAGTGGTCCCTCACTATAACACTGTCCTGATATAACACAGGAACAATTATGGATCCCATTATACTGGTTGAATTATATTTATCCATATAATGTATTGTTGTATTAATGGGACCTATAGATACTGACTTGTGTACAATGGTGGTCTTTATATGCATCTGGTTGCTGTAGCAGATTTAATTGTAAATGTAAATAACTATAACTGAGCGACTATAATGGCAGCTGTTTTCTTTAAGTGATTACATGTAAAGTCAAAATTTACTGTCTAGCTCTACAAGTTCTTGCTTATAAATCGAAATTTACTGTCTAGCATTAGAAGTTCTTGCTTAGAAAAGCAAAATTCACTTCACTTCTCCAGCTAAAACATTTTGAAAGAAAATCTGAGACAGCCTTTAATTTTCAATAACAAAAAATTGCACTGAAAAAGCGCCAAAATCATTAAAGCATTTGATCTATCACTATAAAAAATTTCTCTTACAGCTCTAATTTTTCTCCAAAGGGATTACTGATTTTGTTTCCAGATATACCAGAATTAGTGTTTTATCGCCCTCAATATCACCTCCCAAATTGCTTCTTCTCTTGTACACATAAATGGCAATGACAATGGCAATTAGAAGACAAGCAAGACTAATGAACCCAATACTATGCCCACAATAGAACCAACTAACAAGTGCCACGATTCACCTTGGGCATTGGGGGCAGGAGTTCCATTGATTTTTTTACATTCCAATCCTTGCTTCATTGTCAAATTGATATGTCCAAGCTTGTAGCTGTTCCCATTGTACAAGTAGTACTGTAATACCGTTTCATTTTCAGAAAGGCTTTCAAATACTTTTTGCTTCTTTCCTACTTCAATCTCAGGGTATGACCAATTGGCTGTTTCATTTACCCACAGACGAAAGACTTCACCAGTTGCAAATGAATCTGAAAGACTTTTTTGGCGAAAGGATATATTAACCGGATTTTTCTCTAAGTAGTCTGGAACAGTCATTAGCAGACCATCAGAACATTCAATTTTCTTGTCAATATTCTTTTCATAGCCACTATTACAGCTATAATTAAGTGTCTGCCCATGAAGAATTATACTTGTCTTGTTAGGCGAAATGTCTCCATTTTTGAGGTCAACTGGCAGACGACAGCCACAAAGGCAGGCAAAAATTTCTCCTGTCCAGTTTTGCGTAATATTATTAAATAAATAACTTCCATGTTGTGACTTTGGATCAAAACTTTTACCATACACATTACACACAACTTGCGTTAATTTTTTGTTAATGTCCTGGCCCATATGAACTGTCTGACATGTGTCATTCAACAGACGACTTCCTGCTCTAGCGATGGTTGTAACACATAGCAGCAATATCAAATAAATGATGGAATTCCTTGGGATCATCATTATGAAAGATCTCTGAAAAAAATAAAACAAGCAAAAATTAAGAGATAGTTTGTTCTGTTTCTTTGGTGTTTTACAGCACAGCTACACATGAAGGTTATATCATGACGAGGCATTTTGGAGTAAGTGCCCTGCCCAGAACATACGGTGACCATAGCAGCTGACTATGATTGATCTGATGGTAGGATGTGATCCTGCACCCTTTTAGTCGCAAGCCCAGCACCAAGACATAATTGCTCCATCTTATGATGAGCATAACAAATTAAAATTTTGAAATTAAGTGTCTTGCTCAATTTATGTCGCCTTACTAGAGACATGAGTAGACTATGACTTGTCCCACTAACTGTGGAATCTATTTATATGGTGATTTACCATATATACTCGCTTATAAGTTGAGTCCAACTGCAAACAACATAGACCCTGATCTGCCATCGCATAATGCATAGACAGATCAGAGTCTATGTTGTTTGTTCTACTTATTACTCATTACAAACTGCACAGACCCAGATCTGCCGGTGCATTATGCGATGACAGATCTGGGTCTATGCAGTTTGCAGCTGAATTGGGATTATAAGCGAGTATATACAGAATATGTGAAAGAAAAAGATCAATGCAACAGATAGGTAAATCAACATTTTAGGAGGCATAGCTCTCTGTTGGATTTTGAAAATGTCAGTGCAGGGTCACATATCTTCCGTCCACCTTCAAAAATGTGAGTACAGTACATATCATCATGTATATGGGAAAGTGCAGACCAAACTTTAACAATTTACAGTCAAGGACAAGACTGTGTAGTGTTGGTGGACAGAAAGTGAACTTGTAAATAAACAAAATTGATACTTTAGAAATAATTACTTGTATGTATTTCCACCTGCCACGATTCCATATATGAAATGTTGAAAGTAGTATTTATTCCCCGGCATATAATTTATCTGTACCTAAAATCTGCTCCTTGGGAGTTCAATATCTTAACTACTAACCATTTTTGGATTTTTACTTATTGCTGAATGAACAATCCATTGATTTACTGAGTCTCATCATGTTTGAAACTTGTATCATCAGAAAAGGAACATAATTATTAAGTAAATATACATTTGAACATCTAATTGTAAAAACCATGTATCAATTAAAGCAAAACATATTCTTCATCAATTCTGGATTGAAAAGCATCAATTTAAAATGTCATATTGTCTACCATTAGTTTTCCTTGAACTAAAAAGCATAACTCTCAAGTAAGCCATCCACCAAAGAACATATTGAAACTAAAGTGAAAAAAAATACATTTTGATTAATATAAACTGTTAATTTTTTAATATTCAGGGTGTGTGTCTATGTATGTATGTATGTCTGTCTGTATGTATGTATGATATATATACACACACACTTTGGTCCTCTGCATGATACACTTTGGTCCTATGCATGATAGGCATGATACACACTTCTTTGAATTTTTTTACACAACTTTGTTGGGCTGATGACAGCATAACATAGATATGTAGTTTACCCATTTTATACTGTTTTTTTTATTTTGTCTTCTATCTTTTTTGTATTGTTTATCCTTTGTTTATTTCCCATTTCATTGAAACATGTTGGTGTCAAGAAATTATCTTGGTTTTTGTGTTTAGTGTTTGTTTTGTGGATGTAAATTGTTTCTTCCCCTGACAATGAGGTTGTTTAGCTTAAAATGTTGGGAAACTGTTTTGTATTTGAGCCGTTATCAATTTATGTGTCATATATATATATTCAGTGTGTGTATATATATATATATACGTATTTGTAGTAGAAAGGTAGATAGGTACATGCAGAATGATACAAAATGATACCAAAATAAATATCAGCTTGAACAAAAGACTTGTCAATTAAGAGTCCAAAAGGCTGTGTCCTCCATGTAGCCTACTGGGCCCCTGCAGCTTCTAATGGAAGCCAGTTCAGTTGGATTTAACTGTGCCTCACACATAGAGTCCAGAACAGCTCAGTGCTGGTTAAAAAGATGTCCATGTAAATATGGTGAATTTTCCCTTTCATTGTGTTTTCATTACACTAGAGGCCAGCACCTATGTTCAGTCTTGATCAAATTATTCCAATGAGGATGAAGAGTCCAGTAAAAGATTTTTTTTCTCCTCTGGTTTTTTATTTGTCCACTGCTGTTCATCTTCATGCTGATGGGCTGCATACCTTTTGGTCTGGTCTGCTAGTGAGTGGAACAAGTTCTCAAACAGCTAATAAAATTATACACTGTTGTGGCATATTCTATCAGTGGGGTTGGTCCATTGCGTTCAAGAAATTTCAAATGTCAACAGCAATGACAGCTGATGACAAGAAGTCGTCATCATTGGAATAGCTTGACTGACTGTCCAGGCTGCTAATTAATTTCAGGGGCGTTCTCCCCCATTCCACTTACTCTTCGTCTGATGACAGTTCCACATCACTAAGATCATTAAAATCTATCACTGCCCTCTTTCATGTCTTCTAATTCAGAAACTGACACCCAATCTGGCAATGTTAGAACATGGTTATAGTCTCTTCATGATCAAAGTCTGAAAACACCCAACTCGTTGTCTGATGATTCCGTTTTGACATTTCTGCATTAAAGATCCTCATTCCACCGTGCAACAATGTCATTATGATCTATTACCACACTAATGAAGATTAAACTCACTTGTGACGTATCTGAATGCACTCACTATATACGTCATATTTGTTTTTTCTCTTGTGCTATTTTGAAAGGGCAAATAACAAAGTCACTTTTTTAAATATGTTTGTAATAACTTTTAATATGACCTAGTATGTCAAGCAGGCTAAGTGAGCCCATGAATAACTCGAGAAAATGTTTTTTTCGATGGTGATTGAACTGCGCTTGAAAAATATATAATTAGTAACACATGAACTGCGAATCTTTGTAAGCTCTAAATATATATAACATCAAACTTTGGCGTTTAATTTAACTTAAAACGTTACCTTAATCGACGCTGATTTGAAGCACTAAAGTCGATATATCAATGAACTAGATCATTTTTTGCGACTTAATCCGTACACAGCCAAGAGCAAAAATGGCGCCACGCTTACCATGTGGGTGCATCTATTTTTAGAAACAGGGATTTTCTTAACATGACCGCTTGCACTTTTTAGCTTCGTTACAAAAATCCATTGATAAGATTGCACATTTATGGTTTAAATATGTCTACGTAGTCGTAATATTGTTGTTAATTGTTCAGATAGTATTCGCTTTGCCGCTTTATTTCGTAATTTCACAAAAATAAGTGATGTAAAAAAACACCCTTGACCTTGAAATCCACAACATAGCTTTGTCCAATAAGTTTATGACCTTAAGAAAGTATTGTTTTAGCTAAATATTTCCTCACATAATATTTAGATTTTGCTTTCTACGAATTGTATATTTTTTTCAATATATGTGCTAAATGAATTACGAAAACAGCCAGTCTAATGAAGAGGTATTTCCAAGACACCGCGATGTCTGCCATTCTTACCCTATGACAGGTTCACTTATGGTTTTAAACTGGTATTATGAAGAAAATAATGCAAGCAGGGCAGGTAAACTATTCAGAATATATATTTAAAAAGTGCTTTCACCGAATATGTTCTTAAAATACACATCGGTATTTACATATTGATGTCTGAAGTTTCGAAACACAAGTTGGTACGCTTTTATCATGAAATGATAACAAATGATAACTTGCGGGGGAAAGGGTTAAGCTGTCAAGCCTCCAGTGTCTTAACTGGCAGGTGGGCCCAGATCCAGAGGAGATGCCCACTTGTGACATCCCAGTGTTCAAGGTGGGATGTTTAACCCAATGTAAAGGGGACTACTGACCACCCTTTATGCTGCCTAGTAAGCTCTTGACCATTGATAACCCTTTGAGAAAGCTCCCCAACCATGGTTGACTGGGGAATAACAACATATCTGGTCAGGATGTAGCACCGGATAATCTATCGAAACTGGACAGAATATGTGTCCTCTGAGCCTAAGGGTTTGGAACACAAATACTGGGGCAGAAGACTTCATTTACTGCCTTGTCAAATGACCATATCTCTTCTTCCTTAGTCGATGGGTGGGAGGGGGCAGGGGACTGGAAGAAATGAGGTGGCGACACCTCAGCCTGATCTGTGCTGAACTCTTGAGAGTCCACCAGGACCAACAGGATGTCTTCGTCTTGCTCTTGCTGCAGGGAGGCAGGACTTTGTGTGACTCCATGTCTCTCTGGTGTGGGGGAGATGTGTCTCTTTAGTGTGGTGGAGACCTTTGGGTAAAGGGAACCTTGTTCCGTGACTCCCTTACCTGGGGTGTGTGTCTACATGTGAAGAGTGCAGAGATAAACTTGGCATCCTCTCGTCTAAGCTACTCACATTTTATGGGAATATTTCTCTCATTACAATTAGGATGGCATTTGCATCCATATAGTTAGTTTTCTCATAGGAACAGTAATAAAAATGGCCAATTTCTAACTCCTGATGTCCCCGATGATGCATCCCCACAGAAAACATGGAAAGCAAAACAAATAAAACAAAAAGGAAAAAAGCTTCCCGTTCTTTTCAAACCATATTTTTATACTTTTCAACTAGCATGTGTCCTGTTTATTGGTCTTCTCTAGAGTGTTTCTTAATTTTTCAAGTGATTGTAAATTAGACTGTACCCAGACTGAACATATTAGGCTTATACAAAACACATGCACATGTGCGTGCGCATGTGTGTGTGTATACACATATATACATGTACATAGACTACTAAACATGCAACAAAAATGCCATCCAATTCATCATACATTTACCTCAACTGGTCATTTCGTGTTAGAACGATGTATTTTCTAAAAATATATAAATATATTCATGGCTTTTCTGTTAGTTATAATCGATACTATGATATATTTCATAATAAAACATATATATACTTATGTATTAAGTGTATTACCATCGTACTGATGTCAGCTTTTTTGGTTCAAAATTACTTCTTCTGTTCTTGTTTTATTGGTTAAGACAGAAGTGCTGCAACTGGTCATTACAGCCAACTAAAATGACACCAGTGCAATCCAAACGCATGTGTCAGTGTACTGAAAATATATAACAGTAAGTTAGAATGTAATTTAATTGGCTGATGTATGTTTACAGTAAGACATCAAAATGTTTTAAACAAGTCTTCTGAAGAACTCTGAGTGTCTGACATAACCAACAGTTACTCTGCCATATCACCCCAGCATGATGAAACGTTCATGTACCATACAGTCTGGAACTTGTGTATCTGGATTATTTTGTTTCTGGCAGATCTGTACCACTTCTTCCGGTGGTAATATGACAGTCCGTTCAAAAATAAACAACAAAAATATTAAATAAACAAGTCGGCACACAGACTGACCCCAGAACACGCTACATTGCACAGCTTGTTCAAGTAGCAAGATATCAACCCACCCACACCATCATGCATATCAGGATCCATGTCTTACATTATAAGACTATCACTTGGACTAACTCATGCAAACTATGATTTAACTTACTTTGCAGCTATAACTTTCATATTACACCAAAAATTTACTTTACCTGAAAACTTCCGCAACACCTCAAGTCCATAGACACGCAAACTTTAGTCTTAGGACTGTAACATAATCGTAGGACAATCACAGACAGTCAAAATAATAGTGGTCACTGATTAATTTACCCCCGTCCAGTAACATCATGCATATTAAGTCAGCTTAAACATGTATAGAAACATTGTAAGACCACTACTATGGACCAACAAGTTGTTCTCCGCCTTTTTTTTTACACAACTTGTGAGGGGCCAGTCATGTCAGAAAAAAAAAAGGTGGAGAACAACTTGTTGGTCTTCCACAGTCAGATAAATCAGCCCCTTAAACTTGTGTTTATACTGATGAATGCTTTGTGGGTCACCTAGTCATAAAATCTAGGAATTGTTTGCAGACAGTTCTGTTCACAACACATCGGTGTACATTTTAGACACTTACCAGTATTTTTCGTGTCCCTTCAGCAACCGTCGGTTAAAGAGTTTTTTGCCAATATGTACAGACTATTTCCTATGTTTGATGACTTGTAAATCCACATGGAATAACACAACCCTATGTCCTGTGGTCATTTTGAATTTTGTGGTTATGTACGGCTGTTACTAAATACTAGTGTATAAACTGTACTATGGTGCATTCTGGACAGATCTGTATGCAGCAAAATTGCAAATTTTAATGAACATATGACATCATACCCACAAATCGTCCATCAGTATCAACACAGGTTTTGGGGGAAAATTTATCGGACTAGGTGTACCACTGCCCCAGCTGAAGCCAAATGTTATACGAATAATAACCCTGTTTTCTCCCTTTGACAGTCATGCATCTTACAAGTTTGAGTTTAAGTCATTTTAACGCTAGCGATACTCAAGTTTTACACTTCAGTTATGTATATTGAATTAATAATATGTGTCCATGAGGTAAGTTGTACTTTGGTCATTTTGTAAACAAGTTGTTTACAGCATCTGAGTTCAAGGCCGGTCTTTTTCCCAACTAGAATGTTCTTTTCCATGTCAAGAGTCAGGTAGGACAATATTTTCACAGGCATTTCACAATTAGACTGATGTGACACAAGTCATGTAGGTATTGTATTTATATACAGATTTTGGTAAACAAATTTTATTCTTGTTCAGAAAATCAGACTATAAAGAATTTATATCAGTAATCAGAGTTTACAGTTATGTTGAAATCAGATACAATTCAGAGAGAGGAATTATTTATTTACAATATTCATTGGAAAGACCAAAGTGACCATTCTTATTTTGGATCAATACTTGACTTTTGTGATTTATGTGAATTCATTCAAAGATATTCTGGATTACATCATTCAGGCATATCAGGACATTCAAGACTACTGGCACATCAGGACATTCAAGGCTACCGGAATTCATTTGGAACATTCTATATTTAGGACTTGTGATTAGGCCACTTAGGATTATTGGATTATTTGAACTTTAATTCATGTTATTGTAAGTGTCTTTTGAATTTTCATTTTAATTGTCTAGAAATCAATCGCTTGTTGATTTTACTTACATCGTTGGTTTCACTTTCTTTCTGTTACATATCAATTTCTTCAATCCTTCCAAGGTACCATTTTCCATCGTATACGACAGCTACGAAGTCTCGTTCTTTAAGTCTAACAAATGCAGGCGATGAGGTGTCGTTTTCAGAGATTGTCTGACTTGTACACATGTATGGATATTACTTGCTGGGTCACTGTCAGTAACTGACGAAGTGCTCTCGTCTGGTGAAGTGGCAACCTGGCTCCAAGAGAAGTTCTGAATGGTCCAGCTGTCGCAGTAAGAACTCGTAATGCACACTGAACAGTAGCAGTAGGTTTCACGGGTCATCAATTTTTTAGGGTCATCAGTGATGTCAATTGCGTGAAGTTTCATTGTGTTTCGCAATGATTTTGTCTTAATTGAATTTAGTTCACTTTGTTTCAGTCTAGTTGCTTCACTGGAGACGTGGATGAAGCGTACCCCAGTCATACGTGATTTGTTTCCTCATGCATGAAAATCCGAAGCATCCTGGATTACAGCATTTTCCTGTCGTGTGGCTTTATCTGCCATTCTTTTTACTGTCCCTCCCAATCCATCACATGCCCCTTTCCTATGCCCCGCTTCGAAGTAATTCCACTTAGCACCAATGGAGTACAGGTTTCTGTGATTATCAATCAAATAGAATATAAATTTGTTTCTGTACTGGCTTGACGCTGAATCTGTCCAATGACACTGGTCTACAATTTTTTTCGAAGTCGTCTGCTTCAGAGATAAAATGTGCTATTTATTACGGATTTTGATGTGCTGAATTCAAATATGACAATTAAAACAACTGTTTGGCTACTTTTTCCAAGATATTTAAGTTTTTACATTTTACGTATATGTATATTGTGTACATTGTAGAGTTTTAATCATAAATTGTAAACCTAGATCTTTTCATGTGTTTATGGTTGCTTTACATGATAATATTTCACCTGTCCTGTTATGTAAGACTTTAAAAAAAAAAACAGCAATAGGGTTATATAAATAAAAAATATATTGAAACAAAAGTAAAAAAACTATTATGTATATATAAGTACACAGTTTAGTCCTTATTCAGTGTCTACTCGGCGCTTCTTGGCTTGTCTCTTGTATTCATTAATGGAGCATCTCTTGTCACTGTCCAGCAATAGTCTGCAAGCATTGATGGGCTACATTTGCCCCGATAGCGTTTCTCCATTGTTGCAATGTCCTGGTGAAATCGCTCGCCGTGCTCTTCGCTCACTGCTCCGCAGTTCGGTGGAAAAAAATCTAGATGAGAGTGCAAAAAATGTATCTTTAGTGACATGTTGCAACCAAGGCTTTTGTATGCCTTGAAGAGATTTTCCACCAACTCCCTGTAGTTGTCTGCCTTGTTGTTTCCGAGAAAATTTGTTGCCACTAACTGGAAGGCTTTCCATGCCGTCTTTTCCTTGCCACGCAGTGCACGGTCAAATGAATCATCTCAAAGAAGTTCACGAATCTGAGAACCAACAAAGACACCTTCCTTTATCTTAGCTTCACTTCACCTTGGAAATTTTCCATGGAGGTACTTGAAAGCTGCTTGTGTTTTGTCCATGGCCTTGACAAAGTTCTTCATCAGACCCAGTTTGATGTGCAAGGGTGGTAACACAATCTTCCTTGATTCAACAAGTGGTGGATGCTGAACGCTTTTCATCCCAGGCTCCAATGACTGTCGGAGTGGCCAATCTCTCTTGATGTAGTGGGAATCTCTCGCACGACTATCCCATTCGCAGAAAAAACAGCAGTACTTTGTGTATCTAGTCTGCAGACCAAGCAAGAGAGCAAGAACCTTGAAATCGCCACAAAGCTGCCACTGATGTTGGTCATAGTTTATGCACCTCAAAAGTTGTTTCATGTTTTCATAGGTTTCCTTCATATGGACTGCATGACCAATTGGAATTGATGGCAAAACACTGCCATTATGCAGCAAAACAGCTTTAAGACTCATCTTCGGTGAATCAATGAACAGTCTCCACTCATCTGGATCATGAACGACGTTGAGGGCTGCCATCACACCATCGATGTTGTTGTAGGCTACAAGATCACCTTCCATGAAGAAGAATGTGACAAGATCCCTTTGATGGTCACAGAACATGGAAACCCTAATATCACCTGCCAAGAGATTCCACTGCTGTAGTCTCGAGCCCAACAGATCTGCCTTGCTCTTCGGTAGTTCCAAATCCCTGACAAGGTCATTCAGTTCACCTTGTGTTATGAGGTGTGGTTCAGAGGAGGAGGAGGGGAGAAAATATGGGTACACAGAATTTTTTTTTTTTTTAAGTACGAGAAATAGTGTATAAAAAGTTTATTATCATTTTGGGGAAGAGATCACGTATGAATTCGATTGTGGCGTGGCTTCTGAAATTTAACAATTTCACCAATTTCTTGAAGTGTTATGCCAAAATAAACATTGTCGGAAATGTAACTTATTACTGATACATGAGTAAAGTCGGTAAGTCTTCTTTGTGTTTGTCTTCAATTCATTCTGTATACACTCATTGCTCAAACAATAGCCGACATGTTTTTCTTCTTTAACTGCATACACAACGGAGCATAAGACAATGTTGTGGTTGATAAAAGATTCTCACGATTTAATAAACATTAAAAAACGTAAGCCGCCAACACGTGCGCTGGACTTCAATTCATCCTGTATACAATCGTTGCACAAACAATAGCCGACTTACGTTTCTTCTTTAACTGCATACACAACCAAGCACCAGACAATGCGGTGGTTGATCAAAGATTGTCATATGTGGGTGCTTATGTAGAGACTGAGCTTGGGCGGCAAGATCAAAGATTGTCATATGTGGGTGCTTATGTAGGGACTGAGCTTGGGCGGCAAGATCACAGGGAGTTCAAATAACCACTCTCTGTTACTTGGCACTGAACATACTCGTGGCTCAATCAAAGGGTTGTCATGTGGGAAAACAAAGACGGATCGATATCAGGTAGTAAACGGTGTTGATACCCTATTCATGCTATACATTAGACGTGTATACGTTGTTCTCTGAATAAAGTAATATATAGTAAAACCCCGCAATAACGCGACCCCGCTTTTTACGCGATCGAATTTTATGGACCCCAAATATCGCGTTATAGCGGGGTTTCACTGTATAACATATTTTATAACTAATGAACATCACAACATATGGCACATAAAAAAATGAAATGCGTCAACAAAAACCATTTATTTGGTTGTTTTATAATAAAACGTACAAGTGAATTTTGAGTACCTTTTATACTTCCCCAAACCCTCGTTTTACACAAAAAATGCAGTGCTTAAAAGGGGTTACATATGTATCATGACCTTGGCGACCTGCATTCTGAGGCCTCGTGAATGAATGTTCTGCGTATAATTATCCAAAATTTGCTTTTAGATATCTCAAAGAGTATAGACAATTGATTCAGAGACTTTTTAATTCAATCTTCAGTTTTATTTTGAATCTTTATTTGACGGAATTAGCTTGTAATTACACTGGTGACAGTAACGTAAGTATTGATATACACCATTTAGGTTGCGATATTTTCAGATGCAAGCTTTATTTATTGTTTACATTTATTTTTTGGGAATGATAGACGAATATTGATATAGCAAAAAGGTATGCATCAAGGAAAGAAACGTGTATAATGAGTTAACATGTCAGCGACATTGATTTGTGCCTCATAAGTGAATTTGGTTGATATGCTGTTTTGTGTTTCTGTCTGACACCTTTGTAATGTTCTATCTCTCTAACCCAGGTATGTGCAACTCCCCCTGGGCATGGGCCGGATAAGTGATTTTTAAAGTCACACCCTATGATGTAAAACCAGGTTTGCGGACTGGATCTGGCCAATGGGCAATAGGTTGCACATGCCTGCTCTAACCAAATCATTTTGAACTGCAACATAAAATGCACAGCATTGTTCTTTTAAAGTGTATATATTACATATTTGATTTTTTTAGATAATTTATCGTACAATTTATCTGGTAACATCAAATGTGCTAAAATATAATCAATTGTAAACTGTGATACATTTTATCTTTTCATCATTTTCTAAATTACTTGGTGAACCTACTGTAACTTTTATAATCTTCGTAATAAAACTGTAAGCAACAGTTAGTGCTGAACCTGACGTTGCATGATAAATTGCATTATATCTGCTGTTTCATTTACCATTTATTTGTTTGCTTACATAATATTTTTGGATATTCGTTTTAATATAAAGGCTTCTTGAATCATGCAATTTTAAATGTAACATATTAGTAATGATACATGTATTATTAATTTAAACGTTCATTAAAGTTTGTAGGTGAACTAATATTCAGTTTAAGCATTTTTTCAATATGTTACTAGAAACATTCCTGCTTCTATTTATCTACCAATAATTCTAGCTCCAATATCACCAAGTTTTGGATCTTCTAGATAATGTAGTTGGTGTCTGGTGTGTTGCCATTCTATTTATGTTTAAAATTTTCCAGCATCTCAGGAAAAGGTCTCTATTTTTTGTGCGCAAGTCATTTTTACTGGTTGTTTTATTTCAAATACAGTCCCAACACCTATCAAGTAATACAACCATTTATTTGAGCTAACTTTCTATTCATCTTCAGATGACGATTTTCTTGTTCTGCTGTAAGGTTTATCAGACTAGTTCTTATTGCAAACCTTGTAATAGAGAATATTGAAAACAGTGGAGGGATGACAGTAAGGACTACCATACAACTGGAAGTAACAAAACAAGGGCTACAATAAAACATTGATCGACCAAAATAAGGACTACTAAAAAAAATTGATGGACCAAAATATGGACTAGCATACGAATTGGAAAAAAAAAATAGAGCATTATAATGCGTATTTTAATAAATGAAATCATAACGACGAAAACCATAATGTATCTCATTTCGCAAGAGTTCGAATTTTAAAGACAATTAGTGACAACATGAAATCTGATATGCTGATAATGTTAGGTGTACCACTACCATCAATTAATTTTTTACTATAAGTGGTTGAATATTTCTAAACCTGGTGTTAGTGATAATGATTTTCTTCTTGTGCTTCTTTTGATTAATCCAATCCAGAACAGATAAATTGTTTTCATTGGTCGAATATGAGATACATGCAGGCTATTCATTGAATTAAAAGGTGCCAAATGCCATTGGAAACTGAGATAATGCAACGTGTAAAAAAACTTTGTCGCCTTTATTATTGAGATTTTGTGTAACATTCATAACTTTGTGTTCTTTTCCTCCTATTGTTTGTTGAAATTGATGTGATTCAATGTTATTAAAGTAGCTTTTAGTGCTAACAGATGTACTGAATACACTTCCTTATAAGTCAAGTCCAGCTGCAACTGCAAAGACCCAGATCTGCCACCATATAATGGGCCTGCAGATCTGGGTCTATGCAGCTTGTTAGGTGTAATTAGTAGAACAAACAACAGACCCTAATTTGCCAGCACATTATGCTATTGTTAGATCAGGGTCTTTGTTGTTTGTAGTTGGACCCGACCTACAAGTCAGTATATAAGGTAGTCATAACTTAAATGGAATAAACCCAGTAGAGTATATAATACCATTTGATGTAATGTCATCTTTTACTCTGCTTGTAGTTTATTTCAATCATTTACAAATCATGTACATGTATATCAATGCTAGGATAACAACATCTGACAATGGCTTGGATTTTTTGCTAATCTCGAATGAGAAAAATTTAATGTTTTCTTGATATACTTCTACTCCATACTTTCAAATTCTGTATCAGTTAAAGTTTTACCAGCTATCTTTATGCATGTTCCTGTCACCTATACCAATTATTTTTTGTATTCTTCGGTGTCAGGGGATATTGGGTTAGTTATTTTCTCTTCAATAAAACCTAAATCTTATTCAAGTTGTTTTTCTGTCATTTAATAACAATTACCTGATTAATGATAATCAGGTCTAAGGAAGCATAGAGAAGATGATGTTGTGTGTTCTAGGGAGAATATGTTGGCTTATATTTAAAATGTTTCCAGGTGTAAGGTTCATTTGGTTTGCTCAGTACATTGATAATGTACAAATAAGATTTTAAGCACAACAGCTTAACTCATCAAATGGTGGGAAATGGGTTATAGACCTACTTGTGATGGATGGTGAAGGGTGTAAACCCACCGGACCGGTTCGATCCAGGCAGACGACTACGGATCATGGAACTCAAATGGCTTGTACTTGCATATAACCCTACTTAGTGTGCATTAGAAGGGAAGAAGTCTGCAGCGTACTAACGGGGGGGGGGGGGGGGGCCGTTGCCCCAGGCACCAGAGGTCTTGGGGTGCCAAAACAGCTGATAAAAATTCGTCGCCCCGGGCGCCATTTACCTTTATTTTGCTACTGGAAAAAGTGGTGTGAAAAAATGGGTCTACTCCTTGTCACCAGAGGGGCCCGCTCTACCTCTGATACCAGAGGGGAGTTTGCCTATCTATGTAAGTCTCTAGAAGGAGTAACCCAAGAAGGAGTAACCGAAGAGGCAGGTGTTTTGGGAGGCACGAGTAATCAGTTGAAAAACCTGTTGATCCCGTCTGACCTATGGGGCCTAGGTGGATTGGTCACCTTTGTCACCAATGGGACACTGGCATGCCCGGTTACTTTAGTGTAAGTGTGTCATTTCGTCTCCCGCAATCTACGGTATTAATTAGTGTAAGTGTGTCACTTCGTCTCTACGGTATTAAACCAATGGGTTTCCCCAAATTGTGGCCAGATTAACCCATCTGACTGTGAAAGGATACCATCCAAAATTTATGTTTTTACCTGGGTTTTCTGATTTCTTCTACGAAGATTACTTCATGCCAACACTTGTCTTCAGAGTATGTCATACAAAACTGCTGTAACTTTTGGCAGCACTCCACAATCAGGATAGCCCAATGTCCATGGCCTGTCAAAATCTTGCATAGGTCCATAGGTCCATCTTCTGCCTAAGCTATTTTCCCCAACAGACTTCTTGTCTGACAACTGTACATAAAAACTCTTCTGAGCAAATTTTACCTGTGACAGATTTTGACAAAGTTACTTGCCCTTGGATGTGTGTGAGACAACTTTTTCTGGGGCATTGTTTTGTACAGTAAAACCTCCATGCACTTGCCACTGTTGGGACCAGAAATTTTGGCTATTTCATAGAGATCGATAATTTAAAGAATTTTGATTACCACTTGAATTCTTCCATTGCAACTAAATATGTATATGGCCATTGTGCAAGGTTACAGATTGTGGGGTGACCAGAAGTTTTCCTGTAAAATGAATGTATTACATTACTAGTATCCTCTTGAAAGTTCCCTATCAAGAGAGACCACCCCCAGATCTAAAGCACCCTGGATGGGTGGGAGGAGAACCACTGTATGCCAAGTTTAGAATGCTACACGCTCAGAGAATATACTATAAATCACACAATTTTAATATTTTATCATCATTAAAATTTAACAATTCTTTTAATATTTGCATATTAGTGACATCAAATTGTATCTATTACTGATGGTTGCCTAATATAAACGTTTGGTGGTAGTTTGCCTGACATAAATGTTTGGTGGTAGTTTGAAAAGTGATATTGGAGTGCAATGCTGCAGTTTCTCAACACAGATGAAATAAAGTGTAGTCCTTATATTCCAATACAAGGTATTATCAAACTGCAAAAAAACAACCAAGATGGATATTATAAAAAGGTAATACACAAAAACCAATAAAAGTATTTATTTAAGGTAGCATCCAGATGGTCATCGGTATATTCATTGGTATTACAGCCTTAGTATACCATGGTGCTTATGAAATGGTAGCTAAAAAAATCTAACCCCATCAATTTTTTTCCATCGAGGAAGACATTGATGTTTTTAGCATGTATCCACTTTAATACCCTCCCCTGTATGTAGTATACTAGGAGATGTACATGTTGCTATGTCTGTCTTTAAATATTTTCATTTTCAGAGCATAATTTTCTAATTGTTCAAGGTAATTAAACCAAACTTGGTCCATGTTAAGCAAGTTGCACATAAGTGCATTTTGATACTTAGAATTTTCCCAATTCTGTAGTTTTTTGTTACCATGGAAACAAAGTATATACAAATAGGTACATGTAAAATGAGAGTGCTGGACCATTGGGTACTTTCAGCAGGAGTCTTGACATCAGTTGGGGATGTGGGTTCTATATAAAATTTGCCTACTAAATTCACTAAAATGGTGGGATTTTACACTAAGAGCTAAATAGACCACTTTTGTATGAATACACACTAAGGGACCAACCATTTAATTGCTATTAGTCAGAGCAAAAATATTTTTCCAAGCTATTTCAGGGCCAGTTGTTTTTTTTTTTTAACTAAACACCCCCTGTCCCCACATCCCCCAAATTATGTGGTCGTTCCCTAAGAACTACAAAGATCACTTTTGTATGGATTTACACTAATTGCTCCAAAGTTCACGTTTGTATGGATTTACACTAATTGCTACATAGTTGACATTTGTATGGATTTACACTAACAGCTATGTAGTTTACTTTTGAAAGGACATAGCTGCGTTTGAATTCTGCTAAGGGAAAGAATAAAAAACCATCATAAAAAGGGAAAAAATCAAAAACAATTTTAAAAAGACAAAGAAGATATGTGTACAAATCTATAAATTTATTACAAACAACCTGCACATTTCATTTGAATATATTGTCAAAATCTGATCAAATATATTTGATAAGAACACATTCAAAGGTATTATACCATTCAGAAAAATAGAATTCATGCATACTGGACATCAATGGATTTCAAAATTTATTAAGGAATGAAACTGGAAATACTTCTCAATCTACACAAGGGATCACATTCCCAGTATATGTCAAGAATTGCATTTTACATTACAGATACCTTTTCAAACAAAATGCATGATCAAGAGGCTTAAGACGTCTATATTATTCTTTTGCTTCATTTATTTCCATATCTGCAGTGCCACACAGTATCGTATATACTCACGTATAAGCTAATACCATCTGCAAACTGCATAGACCCAGATCTGCTGTCGCATAATGCACCGGCAGATCTGAATCTATGCAGTTTGTAAGGACTAATCAGTAGAACAAACAACATAGACCCTGATCTGCCAGCGCATTATGTGACAGCAGATCAGGGTCGATGTTGATTGCATTTGGACCCGGCTTATACAAGAGTACATATGGTAAATAAAAACTGTGAACACATGGTTTTCATACATCTAAACAGTGGAAATTTGTATTGGTTGATTTGGTTTGGTTTAGTTTTGTGGGTTTAACGCCATTTTCAGCACATGATAGACTATACATGGCGGCCTGTATATTTGGTGGTGGAAGAACATGAGAATACTGCAGGAAGAACTACCAACCCACGGGAAGCAACTGGCAACCATTCGCACTTTCAAACGTTAGCCAAGCACCTTAGACCACTTGGCCACCCGGGGCCCCGTTGACTTTGAATTGGTAGAGGTTGCATTGGGGGTGGGGGAAGGGAAGGCAAAGGTTACCATTTCAAAGCAGTACACTTAGATTCATGGTCCCTCACTATAAAGCACCTCAGTATAATACTGTCCTCATATAATACAGGTATGGTCATGGATCCCAATATACTGACTGAATTATATTTTTCCACATAATGTACAACATTATAAAGCAACCTCAATATAACATGGTACATTTGCATGACTCCCATGAACAGTGTTTTATTGAGGGATCACTATTCAAGTCTTTCCTCCACATATGTACACAAACAATTTGCTCAATCAAGACAAAATTTAAATACACGTACAAGACTTAAAGTCAAAATATGGATTAATTGTGAAAAATAATACTGTAAAAATGCAAATGTTTAAAATCTAATTATAAATGTGTATCCAATACACAACATTAGCAAGCAATGTATGATACACAAATTTACTCAACGGCAATGTACGTATGATACACAAATTTACTCTAGTGGCAATGTATGATGCACAAATTTACTCTAATGGCAATGTATGATGCACAAATTTACTCTAACAGCAATGTTTGAAATTTACTCTAACTGCAATGTATGATGCACAAATTTACTCTAACAGCAATGTTATGATGCACAAATTTACTCTTACAGCAATGTATGAAATTTACTCTAACGGCAATGTATGATGCACAAATTTACTCTAACAGCAATGTATGATACACAAATTTACTCTAACAGCAATGTATGATGCACAAATTTACTCTAACAGCAATGTATGATGCACAAATTTACTCTAACAGCAATGTTGGATACACAAATTTACTCTAATGACATTTCAGCTTTTAACTCCAACACCTCATTGTTTTCAAAGATATATTTTACTTTGTTAAGAAAAATAACTGTCTAGGTCTGGTGTGTCTCGTTGTAAAGCTGAATATTTGATTCATGCAAATATTGTTGATAAACTGTCTCAATTCCTTAACGTACTAATGAGTGATGACAGGATACACTACTTCATAAACAAAATAACTTGGACTTATGAAAAATTTTCATGGGTTCCTCTGCCTCTCGAGCTTCTTTCCTATGGGCCTGTTGTTTCCTTCGTAGAAACTGGGTAGTACATAAAAACTCTTCAGGGCAAGTATTTTTTTTATAAGGGGCAAGGGATTTTTCAAAAGCCACTTGCCCTTTGCCTGGTTTTGCAAGATAAATTCTTATTTTCTCTTGCAAGTCACTATGACAAACCCTCCCTTTTAGACAGGGTTAGGGTCAAAAGGTCAAAATAGGGCTAGCTGTATGACAAACCCTCCCTTTTAGACAGAGTTAGGGTCTAAAGGAAAAAATAGGGCTAGCTGTATGACAAACCCTCCCTTTTAGACAGAGTTAGGGTCTAAAGGTCCAAATAGGGCTAGCTGTATGACAAACCCTCCCTTTTAGACAGTGTTAGAGTATTAAGGTCAAAAAAGGGCTAGCTGTATGACAAACCCTCCCTTTCAGACAGGGTTAGGGTCTAAAGGTTCAAACTGGGCTAGCTGTATGACAAACCCTCCCTTTTAGACAGGGTTATGGTCTAAAGGTCAAAATAAGGCTAGCTGTATGAATAACCCTCCCTTTTAGACAGGGTTAGGGTCTAAAGGTCAAAATAGGGCTAGCTTTATGACAAACCCTCCCTTTTAGACAGGGTTAGGGTCTAAAGGTCAAAATAGGGCTAGCTGAGCAACATCCTTAGTTTCTGAGGAATTTTTATCATACCACTAGTAGCACCAATTTAACACAAAATCAAACTAGCCCATACTGTTTTATTTACCCCTGTATAATGCATAACAATCTGAACAATGCTGACCCTGATCTGCCACTGTAGAATGTGCTGCCATATCTTGAAATCATACACAGAGTGAACAGTGTGGACACTGATGAGCCACTATTTTTTAAGTCACCACACAATGTGCTGCCATATATTGAAATCTTAAATACAGTAAAGTGTGGACACTGATGTGCCACCATACATAAGCCACCACACAAGTGCCACCATTTCTTGAAATCATAAGTAGAATGAACAGTGTGGACACTGATATGCCACCATATCCAAGTCACCACACAATGTGCCACCATACACTGTATCTTAAAATCGTAAGTATAATGAATAGTGTGGACACCAATGTGCCACCAGAGTAGAGTGAACACTGATGTGCCACTGCATGTGCCAGTATATCTTGAAATTGTAAGCAGAATAAATAATGTGACACCAATGTGCCACCATATCTAAGCCACCACATAATATACAACCATATCTTGAAACCATAAGCAGAACAGTGTCGACACCGATGTGCCACTGCACAATGTGCCACCATATCTTGAAATTGTAAGTAGAATGAATAGTGTGGACACCAATATACTACCATATCTAAACCACCACACAATGTGCCACCATATCTTGAAATTGTAAGTAGAATGAATAGTGTGGACACCAATATGCTACCATATCTAAACCACCACACAATGTGCCACTATATCTTGCAATTGTAAGTAGAATGAATAGTGTGGACACCAATATGCTACCGTATCTAAGCCACCACACAATGTGCCACCATATCTTGAAATTGTAAGTAGAATGAATAGTGTGGACACCAATATGCTACCATATCTAAGCCACCACACAATGTGCCACCATATCTAAGCCACCACACAATGTGCCACCATATCTTTATCTTTAAGTCATAAGCAGAATGAACAGTGTCGACCCTGATCTGCCATGGTATTATGTGGTCTATGGGTCTACAATGTTTGCAGCTGGTCAACATCATACATAGAGGATGTCAATACCCTTGCCAAACAAGGCTGGGCAACTTAAAAAGCACTTTTACACTGTTTGGCAAGTGAAATTTCATGTAAGTAGCTCAAATTTTACAACTATTAGCATTCTGAGAGCATTTTTCCTGCATCAGCCTTCAAAACTGGAATTGTTGCCCAGCTAAATGAGCCAAAACGATGAACAAATGAACACAATAATGAAATTCATCTATTTTGGACAATTACAACTGACAAAATGGCTGAAGTTCCGATGATGTGATAAAAACATACAACGCAATTAAAATGGCAAGAGTTCTGTAAAAAATTAAAAAATTAAGTATCTACACTGAAAATTATTCTAGACTGGTAAAAGAATTAAAAAAAGAGTACAATAAGCAAGAGCAATTAAAACAAAATACAGTGAAAATCAACTGTAGTGATGACAACCTGACAAAAAATACCATCAATGAGGACCATCTAACTCCACTTTTGTTCTCGTTTGAAATGGAATTTAATTGTTTCCATGTGATTAAATGTATAAAAGTTTCTGAGCTGACTAGTTTCACCATATAATTATTACAATGATCTACAACAGGATACTGATTTTCATTGTATTCAATCTACAATTAAACAATGATTTTGATTGTATTCAATGTTATATGTAAGCACACAGATGTAAGCACACAGATGGCAGTATATACACCTGTACATCTCATGATGAAACAAGTGTTCTGTAGAACATGAAGTCTCACCTGCATCCATACACCGATGTACCCTCCCACCCACAAATGACTTTCAAAAACTTTAACACAAAAGTTAAACATTTACACTGCCATTGCCCTCTACCTGTAACTCACCATACTTATGCTGGTGAGACAAAACCAAAATTGAATCTACACAATACACACGGACATTCTACACAAACACACGGACATTCTACACAAAGTTTAATTACTTCAAAACCTTAATAACTCATATTTTAATCACTTGAATAACCAAACACTTGAGCCCACAGCTAGCAATTTTTTAAAAGTCGTTATGTATTTGCAGTTTCAGACAAAAGTAATAGAATTGTAAAGCCTGTGTATAACAATCAATCCATGTAAAATTTAAAGTGGCCTTTATAACAAGCAGTCTCCAGGTACAGGTAATAAACATGAACTATTTTTGTATTACTATTGATGGGATCAATAGATCTTTACATTTATTTACAGGTGGTCCTTATAAACAGTTAGTTACTGCAACAGGTTTCACTGTAACTACAATTCTGTGACAATCAATGGCAATAGGTTTCTTTAAGCAGGATCTTTTTTCGGCAGTGTGCCACCAAACCTTAAGCGTCTTCTTTGGTACAAAAAAGTTCCCACGATATCACCCATAGACCAGAGACAACGAAGACAAAAGATTGTTACAATGATTTCAGACTGAATCGAATGCATCTCAGGCTTCCACCCATTGCCAAAGGAGTACAAGTCAATCATTTTCATTGGCTGACAAAATGTTTTACTGATTTTGATTAGCTTGGGCACCAAGTGAGAGAACATGATCCATGGTCCCTGATAGCAAACACAATGAAGAAAAGATGAAATCTTCAGTAAAAACAATGCTGCATTTATTTCCATAGTAATGTATAGGGAGGAAAAAATGTAGACTCAAATGTCCAAACAAATTCTGGATGGGGAATGGTTACTCAAGCACAAGGAATTAAAATCCCAGTTCGGAAGGCTCGCAACAGGAAAGACTGATGATGATTACAGGCACTCAGCAATAAATGTTCACTTTTCCAGCACTATATACTTTGAATCAGTCATTGTTGTGTCAGACTATATCATAGTTTGCTACAGTTTCCTTGTCAACTAAAGTAACTCACCTTAACAGTGGACAAGGTTATTTTAGCAGACAAGGAAACTGTACATGACTCGAGACAGACTCTACAATGGACTGATTCAAAAGCATATATTGCTGCAAAAGTGAATATTTATTACAGAAATTATTAAATCCATGACGCAAGTGTCTGTGGTATTGATATGCATTTAAATTTCTTGAATAAACAAAGCAGAGGTATTTGCAACCATTTTTTTTTCTTTCTAAATGACCCCTCTTTTTGACCTGGTAATAGCCACTGGACCACACTTTCCATTTCTAGAATGAACACTGCTTCAGTGATTACAACAGTGGACAAGGTTATTTTAGTACACAAGGAAATTGTTGAACACCATGCTGCAGTCTGATCCTACAATAGACTGATTCAAAGCATATAATGCACTGATTCAAAGCATATCATGCTGGAAAAGTGAATATTTTTTGCAGAAATTAATAAATCCACGATGCAAGTATATTGCTATCATGACTGACCCCTCAGAAAATCCACAGAATGCTCTGCTTACTCAAAAAAACCGCTGCGGTTTTGTTTTGAAAACTTACTTAGTGATGAAAACAAGGCTCATCTGTAGGCTGTGAAAATTGCAAAAAAAAATTAGAATAAAAATGTTGAAGTTATAAAGAGTTCAATTTGTATATGTCTTACAGTAAATTCTTCCCATTTGTCTACTAGGTTCAGTAATCACTTGATTATGTAACCATTTACACTTAGCTGGCATTTCAATTTGTTAACAGTCCATTGGAATCTTTGTTAGGTCATAGCTTGTCGACAGATATCACCTTCAAATGAGGGGTCAATTTTATACCAAAGCTCTAACCATCATCCTCTCTGTTTTCCCCTGATGTATGCATAGGCTGTTTTTCTTCCTCCTCGATATCCTCTTCCAATTGTTTTTTCGGCTTAGATACCTCTAATTTTTGCAAGCGTCTTTTCTTTACTATAACAACTGCAATCAGAAGAGATGCTATCAGAAAAATGACAACAATAACAAGGGGTGCAATTACCTCAACCAAGTTCCCAGTTTTATCTGACGCACGAATGATTTTTGCATGAGTGATTTTTGTACACTGTAGTCCTTTCCCCATTTCAACATCAACAGATCCAAGCATGTAGCCATCCCCATTAAACAAGTAGTACAGTAAGATCGTGTCATTTTCGGAACGACTTTCAAATACTTTTTGCTTGCCTCTAATTTCAGTCTCAGGGAATGACCAATTGGCTGATTTATTTACCAATAGATGGAAGACTTCACCATTTGCAAACGATTCTGGAAGACTTTTTTGACGAAAGGATATATTTATGTGTTGTTTTTCTAAGTGATCTTGAACAGTCATTAGCAGGCCATCATAACATACAATTTTCTTTTCATTCTTTTCATAGCCATCATTACAGGTATAATCAAGTGCCTCCCCATGAAGAATTATACTTCTATTTTTAGACAAGATCTGTCCATTTTCTAGGTCAACTGGCAGATGACAGCTACAAAGGCAGGCAAAAATGTCTCCTGTCCAGTTTTGTGTGCCACTGTCAGACAAATAACTTCCATTTTTTGACTCTGGATCAAAAACTTTCTCATCCTTATTGCATACAACTTTTGCTGCTTTTTTGGAAATGTCTTCTTTGATCCGAACCATATGACACGTGTCATTTACGAGATGATTTCTTGTGACCGTAATAATACTGATCTGCAACATCCCATAAATGATGTAACTCTTTGGATTCAGCATTGTGAAAGATCTCTGTAAATGTAAAACAAACAAAAGTTAATGGACGGCCTAACAGGTAGATGGACTATGTCATTTACACAATAGGTCCATCTTAAGATGGATATCAAAAATTGACATTTTGAAATTAAGTGTGTGTCACTTTGTGAACTGACACTGCCTCACAAATGCCATGAGAAGACTTGGACTTGAACCAAAATTTAGCTTGCTCTAAAAACAAAAAACGATCAATACAATAGATGGGTAAATCTAGCTCTCTGTAAGGTTTTGAAAATGGAAGAGCTGGGCCACACATCCTCCGGAAGTCCAATTATACAGAAAATTGTAGACCAAATTTGTTGAAATCCTGAGTCCAAGACCAGAAATTCAAGATCCTGGAAGTGGGAACTTGCACCACAAAGAGCTCAGGGAGGACAGAAACTTAGATCCTGGAGGGAGATACTCTCACTACAAAAAGCTCAGGGAGGACGCAAAATCAACGGCCCGATAGCAGGGATTCACTACAAAAAGCTCAGGGAGGACGCAAAGTCAACATCCCGATAGCAGAGACTCACTACAAAAAGATCAGGGAGGATGCAAAATCAACGTCCCAATAGCAGAGACTCACTACAATAAGCGTATGGAGGACAGAAACTCAAGAACCTGGAAGCAGGGACTCACATCAAACAGTTCAGGGACAACATTTTATTATCATTACAATTACTTTTGTATATCAAATTTTTAAAGTAAAACAGTTTGCTTAATCTGAAAGAAAAAAGAAACAGGCCTGCTATTAAAATGTAAACCTGCATCCCAACTGGATCAATATTATACACCATTAAACCAGTTGACAAACAACCAAAGTTATATGCAGATACACTGTACTAGCCCTAGATACAAGTAGAACCTGTCTTGAAAGACCATCTCTAATGCTGAAAAATCATGGTCTTTCAAGACATGGTGGTATCTCATGATAGGTCACAACACTGTATAATCAATAAATCTGTGCACTGAGAAGGTGGTCTCTAAAGACAGGTTTTACTGTAATACAAGATCAAGATGATATCATAATTTGGCAAATTAAGTACATCTTTTGGATTACATGCAATGAATTGGTGACCACCATTTATCATACAATGGAGTCAACAAATGAAGTGCAATGCTAATAAGTCAGGTAAAATTGTAAATGACGAACGGTCAAAGGGTGTAATGTGTAATCATCTGGTGTACTGTGAAGGCCCATAAGCACAATTTAACAGATACAAATTCCATGAAACAACTAGAAATGTGTCCATGGGTAAATGGATGCCTACCCACTCTTCTCCCCCCCCCCCCCCAAGCGCAGCCCTTGCTTAAATGGGTGGTGCAAGTTAAAAAGAGAAACAATTCTGGCAGAAGGTATGCATGTATCTATAAATACAGATAAAAACATTAAAACTGGGTTATAAAACAAGACATAACTCTAAACAAGACACCCAAGTGGGCTTGATATCAGTCACCTGACATACATTGGTCTAAAAGGCAAATGTAGTAATAAGGCAAGCGTCTTGGGTTGAAAGACACCAATGTTAGGATAATTTCTACCTACATATATTTGGTAGAAACTAGTGGTATTTGACCTGTTGTTTAACTGCATTTGGTAGAAACTAGTGGTATTTGACATGTTGTTTAACTGTGCTTCTACTTTTAGTAACATCAGCTGGACTAGATGGCACATTTGCATCTTTTGCATGAATGTGAAAGGTGTTCATGCTAGGATTCTACAGCATTTGGTCCGATTTTTTATGGCAGTTTTGGCAAGAAAGTAATTATGTGATATGTTTTTTGTATACATCAATTAGTAACAAAAACAATACCTTATGGGAGATAAGTATCATTTGTAGGTTTTCCACCTGGTTGCTATGGTGGCCATGCAATTGCTAGGGAAGCTATCCTGGACACAACTTTGATAGAAGAAGTCCTAAGAAACACATCTAACAGGTTTGATAAAAATGGGTAGGCCTGTCCAGAGAATAAATGAGAAAAAGAAAAGGTTTTCCATATGGTTGCTATGGAAACCACACCAATGCAAGGGGAGCCACCCTGGTTAAAATTTGTATAAAGCATGTTCCAAGAAACATACCCACCAAATTTGATAGAAACTAGACCAGCTGTTCTAGAAATGAAGTTGCAAATAAGTTTGACACACAGTTGCTAATCAAGCAAGACCACTGCTAGGCGACCCACCTCAGGCAATTTTGATGGAGCATGTCGAAACACTCCATGCAAGGTTAATCAAAATTGGCTCAACTGTTCTAGACAAGAAGTCAAATATATGGTTTCCACCTGGTTGCTAAGGAAACCAAACATGCTGCTTGAAAGCCACCAAGGATAAACTTTTGATAGGGCTTGTCATAAGACTCACTCCAAGAAATACTCCAAGCTTAATAAAAAAAATAGCTTAGCCATTCAGGTGAATAGGTCTAAATAGGTATCCCACCTGGTTGCTAAGGAAACCAAACAGGTAAGACCCTTTCTTAATGAAAACTATATGCAAAGTCTACCCCTCACACCATTTTGGAGAAATAGATTTAATATTTTATTCCTTAATGCTGGTGTATTGTATTTTCTTCACAAGAGAATGATTGAATTTGTGGAGAGTAATGACCAAATAAGTGGGTGCTGCATGGCTTGAAAACCCCAATCTTCATTGTTAGGTGTTGTGCACTAAGACTTGTGTGTAAATTGATAACACAACCACTATGGCATTTAATTGAGTTTGTTTTGATTTGTGGTGTTTAATGCCATTTTTCAGCATGTACATGGTGACCATTATATTTGGTGGAGGAAGAACCCAGGGAAACCCCAGGAAGAACCATGGACCCATGGGAAGCTAGTGGCAAGTTTTCTCACATACCCCCATTGGTCAAGCCGAAATTCGAACTCACATGGACAGAGATGAGATGTGTGAGTGATCTGTAAAGGCGAGCACCTTAGACCCGAGCACCTTAGACCACTTGGCCACCCGGGGCCCGGCTTTTAACTGAGACAAGGGAAATTCACATAATGTATATGAACCAGCACAACCTCCAACTTCTGTCATTCCTGAACAATTTATCAAATAATGTTGGCGACTTTCTGAGCAGGAAACTACTACCTTTTAGATATAACACATCAAACATGACCACATATAGTATATGAGAATCTGATTTCAGCATCTGAGCATGATAGCGACTGAAGTATCATCCTCAGTGTCTTTCTCCCTGCAATGGCTACATGTATGTTAGCAAAGAAACAGTTTAAAAATCATCTACAATGGGGACTTCATGACAATCCTATTAATAAGATTAATAAATTAGCTGAATCAGAATCAGTGTTTGCTTACTTGGATGGGCCGATGATATATAAGTCACACATAAAAACTCTTGCAGCTGAAGCACGTTATGTTTGCCCTAAGAAAAACAAGCAAATGGTTTTTCCCTCATGAATGAAAACACAGTTTTTTTTTTTGCCAACAAACAAGTTAAGAGCACAAGGAAGAAGTACAAGGAGCTAGGGTACGAAATTGCCAGAAGAAAAAAAAAATTATGCAGCAAGAAAAATTAAAGAAGGCTGCTACTGTAACAAAAACAAGTACTGTATATACTTGCATATAAACTGGGTCCAAATGCAAACAACATAGACCCTGATCTGCCGTCGCATACTGCACAGGCAGATCAGGGTCTATGTTGTTTGTTCTACTGATTAGTCCTTACAAACTACATAGACCTAGATCTGCCAGCACATTATGCAATGGCAGATCTGGGTCTATGCAGTTTGCAGTTGGTATTAGCCTATATGCGAGTATATACAGTACAAGAAAATCTGCAAACAATTGTTGCTCTTTATTGTGAACTATGGCAGACGGAAGAACAGGTTGAGAAAGACTTGGATAACTTGAGCGAAAATGAAAAGTTTTAAGCATTAAAGGTACAGCTGCAATTTAGAAGAAAAAAAAACAACATTTGACATCAAACTTTCACAGAGAAGACAATATTTAACTGCAGCACAGCAGAAGGAAAGAAACCAAAAGTCTTTCCTGGACAGAAATGTCCAAAAATGTTACACAATTCAGAATAACCCAAAGCAACATGGTCTGCAAATTGTTGGAAAGAATATCAGTCACATGTTTCTTGATTCACATAAACAGAAAGTTTGGTATAAAAGATATGTAATATCACAGGTATTTAATGTAATGTAAGATATGTAATATCACAAGTATTCAATGTTGATCTTTTGAGTTCTTGCTGGAGGAAGTTGAGTTTTTTCATTCATTAGCTGAACATTCATTTGGTAACATGAAATATTGACACCCATTTTCGTTTCATTACTAGGGGTGAAACGATACACATGTGCCGCGTATCGATACGATTCACGATACACAGACTACGATATGATACATTATCCAGTTTGTTTAAAGAATAAGAAGGCAAACGGCTAATAATTATTCATGACTGCTGAAGATTAAAGTAACTTATATATGGCTGATATCGTTTTGTATAGATTCTTCACCTCTTGTATCGATACGTGTATCGATATGGAAAAAGTATCGATGCATCGATATATCGATGAATAGGTTCACCCCTATTCATTACTTTAGTCAAATTTATTAAAATTCTTTCAATGATCTTGTCAAGAATATGTTCCATTTCCGTACACGAACTGATATAAAGTAACATGTTATATCTTATATAGTATGGTCATTATCGATACTGAATGGTAGTATTATATGTATGTATGAAATTTTATCTGACAGCGTAGTCAATCATCATGACATAAAATGCCCTCAGGCAAAATGACTTAATGTCTCTACTTTTATTTGATTTTATTATTGATCAAAATATATGATTCTTAAGATTATATATTATGTAATATTGTATATGAAAAAATTTTTTAGATATATTAAATATAATAGAAAATGTATTAAAATGTTTGTTTATATGGACAAATATTTTTTAAAAAATGTATGCTCCGAATGTGTTTGGAACACATATCTTCTGACACTCATATATAAACTAATTTGCCAGATGCTTTTACCACTTAGCTACAAAAGCATCCAATATTTTGTTTTTTAGTTGCATTTAAGTATTATTATTTATTAAAAATATTTAAGATTAAATAGTAATGCTTATTGTATTTAATAGTGAGAAGACAAAAAATGTTTCGAACACATTCACGTAAAATTGAAATTTATGATTATAACATTTTTTAAATTTTTCATTTATACATTTATTAAATATTGTATTAAAAATAATTAAAATTGTTTGTATAATGTTTAGAGTTATAAATATTATGTTTTTAATTACTAAATTTTTATTAATGGATACAAATTAATTATGTTTAAATAATTATTTGAAAATGTAATACTAATACATATTATTTTTAGTTTATTTAATAATGTATTAGATATGTATAATTTTCTTTTTATATGTATTAAATATAAAGTATGAACATTTTTGAGTGAATTCCCTTTATGTAATATTTTAGACAGACCAATCAGAATTATTTCCCTTTAGTAGGGATTTTATTATGACCAATTAGTTTGGTCTCCCTTTACAAGTAATTTATTATGAATAATTTGATTATTCTCCTTTCATTAATTTGATATATATTAATATGAATATCGATTTATTATTATTTAATATTTTATGATTTAACATTAACTATTAATGGACCCATTTTTGGGGGGGAGGGGAGGAGAACCAATTTTAAAAAAAAAAAAAAATAATAATAATCGCTAGCGCAAAAGTTAAAAACAAAATGCTGCCAACGTTGACCCTATAATAAAATGAATGTCCCTGGGTCATAGTCAGTAGCAGGTTTTTTTTCAACTTTTGTACTAGCGATTATCTAACAAAAAAATTTTTTTTTTTTACATTTTTTTCTACTGGGCACATCTGAAGTATTGTTGTGACATCAATGCAGGGCTGAGCAATTTTTTTTTCATCAACATATTAACTTGTCCAACATACCTTTTCACTTGTCCCAAACTTGTAATCACTTGTCAAGATCTGACAAGATGTATGCACTTTAATCCATAGAAAGAACAAGGGAAATAATGTATAACATATTTATTTCTTAAAGAATTAAATTTTTCAAAAACATAGGTTAATATTATACATTTTGTTACATCTGAGATTTTCAGTTTTCCACTGTCCACATATCTTATATGCAGTATATTTTCCTCGCATACATTAGCATCAGCACTTCCATCAAAAAGAATGGAAAGGAATTTACTGGCATTCGGACTTTCCCTAACTTCTTCTCTTAAGACTTGATCGATTGATAGAATAAAGTCTCTTGCCCTGAATCTGTTCTTATAATTAGCACCAAGTTCAACAGCGTTTTTCTCCTGCAGTGCACACAGAATTTCCATATCAGAAAATGGTTTTCCATAACAGGCTAGATTGTTGCCCGTGTTAAATAGAGATCTCATTTTTTTCATTTCAGTCTCATTTAGTTCTGAAAGGGCCTTTCCTAGTGTAGTGTCAGCAACTATAAACTCAGGCATTTTCTGCACATGATAGCTAGTGTCATGCATATAGGCCTTGTGAAGTCCAGAATTGTCATGAGACTTGATTGGTTCAATCCTGAATTTTTCAGTTCCGTTGACAAATACACTGGTTGAATTTCCAACCTGTGCCAGTTTAGGATATTGTTTGCAATAATTGCAAAAAAAATTCGTTCAGAGTCAATGAAATCAAGCCTGGGATAACTATCAACCCAATATGGCTAAAAAATTCTAAGTCTCTTAGTAGTGTCATTTGTTGCCACATAGTCTGGCTTATGTGTCTATGGAGAAATAGTTACCCCACACTCAGTGGCAGTCTTACATTTTACCCCTCCACATTCACATGAATTTTCCTTCTTTGAATCTTCCATATTAACTTCCTTGTGAAAATAATTTAGTAAACTTGTTTTATCCATATAGTAAATATCACCTTGCTTGACAACTACTTGTAAAGTGCTCAAAACATACATTGTGTCCTTGAAATATGAACAGAGACAGCTCCTTAATTAGTGTAATTGTTTTGCTTCAAATGCAATATCGGTCGTGAAAGTTAATCCTCTGTATAATCAATTAAAAATTAAAGAATCATCACTGCCATTAAATCAGTTCATAATGGCAATGTTGGTCAAGTGCCTTTCATTCATTTAATTGGATGGACTCGCTGGATTGAAATGCCATCACTGAAATCCATCTTTGCAAAATCTGAATCAATTGTAGATAAAGTTTCAAGTACCAAGACACTATTCGCCAAATTTATCGCTGAACATAATCCCCCATTTTTGGTTGCAGATTATTTTTCAATTCTGCTAAAAATAATGTTCCCGGACTCATAAAGTTCGACACTACTATGAACAACTGCATCACAAAAACTGATATAAATACCACTGACCTTGATTTAATCGTTTGTAAACATAGATGTAAACGAGACTAAAGTATATGTCACTAACTACCATTGTAATCTGTAATGCCTGGGATGAATGAGGTCGCTGTCTTCGTCTATAATACTAGCAAGAAATAATTGTTTTCCGGATTTGACTGTCATTATTAAAGAGTGGTGATTAAACAAGTCTGATGATATAATGTATGCATTTGTGCTTCATGTGGAGAATCTTACTGACATTAAAACATTAGACCCAGATAGTACCAATCTTGAGTAGCTCTGGCAGGCAGTAAGCAATCTGAATCTACCCACAGGCAGGAAACAATTGAAACTTCTTGGTGGACTCAACAGAGTTGTACTAACATTGCCACATTCCAATGCAGACATTGAAAGGACATTTTCCATTCTGAGGAAAATTCAGGCTGACTCTAGAGGAAACCTGGATCCAGTAACAATACATCATGTCCTAATTGTTAAGATCAACAATGATGAAGACTGCCACCAATATAATCCAGCAATGATCTAAGAAATGCTTGTGGTACATATAAGGAGAGTATGAATGGCAGCAAGTTAATGTGAAAGGATTGATATGATAAGATGATGTGCATACTGAGATATTTAAAAAATGTAAATGTTTTCAATAATTTATGTCTATTTGCAAGCTAAAAATTGATTCTATGAAAATCCTCTACCGAGGTCAAAACTCCTGACCAAATTTTGGAAATCTCCTGATCTTCTGTCCTGTCTTTTCTGTCACATGTATCAGGGCTGAGCAAATCCCATAGCCCGACGTCCCGGACTATTCATTTTCGAAGTCGGGCAAGTAAAATTCTCCAAGTCGCTAGTCGGGGACAAGTGCTTTTTAAAAAAGTCGGACTAGTCCTTATTTTCGTGCTTTAATCACTATATCTACCTTTATTTGGCCAATCATGCCCTCCGGGCGTACTGAATACTTGAATCTACCCCTCTTCGTGTATACATTGACATCCTGTTACCGCTTGACTGCATATTGGGCTAAGCGACCAAATTATTGGCAAATCAAAACACGTCAAACAAAAGAAAGCCAGTATGATTAATTAGCAGTGTTGTAAGCGGTTTTGTTGCATTGAGTTTACTCAAGCTAGATCATAACGAGCGGCTCGCTATGATTTTAATCCAGCGAGTCAGTGTAATTAAATTAATGAAAGGTACTTTACTGACATCAGTGTTGGTTTCCTTTATGAACTGATTAAATGACAGTAATGATTCTTTAATTTATAATTGATTATAAGATGATTAACTTCCACATGTTATATTGCGTTTGAAGCAAAACAATTACGTTAATTAATGAGCTGTCTCTGTTCATATTTAGAAGAGAAAATGTATGTTATGATCACTTTAAAAGTAGTTGTCAAGCAAGCTGATAGTTACTCTGTGGATAAAATTAGTTTGCTAAATTATTTTCGCAAGGAAGGTAATAACGGCGATTTGGAGAAGGAAAATTTGTTTGAAAGTGGAGGGATAAAACGTAAGACGGATACTGAGTGTGCGGTTGCTATTTCTCCAAAGAGACATAAGCAACAATCCGTGATGGCAAAAAATGTCAAATATGACACTACTAAGAGACAGAGAAATTTTCAGCCGCATTGGGTTGATTGTTATCCCTGGCTTGAATGTATTGACTCGGAATGAAAGATGTTTTGCAGTTACTGCAAACAATATCCAAAACTGGCACAGGTTGGAAATTCACCCAGTGTATTTGTCAGTGGAACTGACAAATTCAGGATTGAATCAATCAAGTTTCATGACATGTCTGGACCCCACAAGGCCTGTGTAGCACAATATATGCATGACACTAGCCAGCATGTGCAGAAAATCAGTGAAGTCAGAGTTGCCGACACTCACTAGGAAAGGCCCTTTCAAAACTAAATGGGACTGAAATGAAAAAAATGAGAGCTCTCTTTAACACAGCCTACACCCTAGCCCGTTATGGAAAACCATTTTCTGATATGGAAAGATGTGTGCACTCCAGGAGAAGAATGGTGTTGAACTTAGCATGAATTATAAGAACAGATTCAGGGCAAGAGACTTTATTCTATCAATCAGTCAAGTCTTGAGAGAAGAAGTTAGGGAAAGTCTGAATTCCAGTAAATTCCTTTCCATTCTTGCTGATGGAAGTACTGATGCTACCATATCAGAGCAAGAAATTGTGCATGTAAGATACCTGGACAATGGAAAACTGAAAACCTCATTTGTCAAATGTATAATAACCAATGTTTTTGAAAAATTTAATTCTTTTGAGAAATAATCATGTTGTATATTATTGCGTTTGTTTTTTCTATGGATTAAGTACATACATCTCATCAAATCTCGGCAAGTGATTACCATTTTGGGACCAGTGAAAAGTAAGGTGGGACTAGTGAAGAGTAAGGTGGGAATAGTGAAGAGTAAGGTGGGACAAGTGACTTTTCTGAAACCACTTGTCCTCGACTAGTGGTTACAAAAAAATTTGTTCAGCCCTGTGTATGAAAGTGATATTTGACAAATTTTTAGTTTTTCAATAAGAGATATAACAAGTATTAAGATTTACAGATGTGCAGAAACAAAATGGCAAAAGAATCACATAAAAAAGAATGTACATATATATATATATATATATATATATATATATATATATATATATATATATATATTAACATGTACATTTTTATAATGTCATCGCTTGCAAAAATATTGTATGTACAGAATTACGTATTATGCACAACATGTTATGACCAGTATTTATATTTTCGTTATTTCTTTAAAATCATCCTCTAAAATAGCAGCTTTGCCAATTCACTTACATTAAAAGCCGGGCATATTTTAGTGTCGTACCGGTACGGATCGTACTTCTACACTGGATTAACCGTACCATCCGAAAACATGTGCCGCCATTTTGAGTATCGTTGAAAACGGTACCACTCTCTGATCTCATTTCTTGTTTACTAATGAACACGAATAAAAGTTTCTTACGCAGATTTTACTGATCTGAGACCGAAGAAAATACGTGTAAAAAAGGTTAACTTGATTGTATCTTTCGATAAGCTTCAAACAAGAACGACCTAATAACTGTCTGAAAATATATTTCAGGTGAGTTTGAAACCAAATGCTTTCATTATCAAAAACATAAAAAAATTGTCTTATGATATGCGAACGGTTACAATTAGCCAGAAAACTACTCTAGAGTTGATTCAGATTCACTTACATACCCAAACACTGTAAGATCTAGTTGATTTTCGATTTTAAAAAATATAGAACTTGGTTGGTATTTCCCTCTAACGTGCCGTTTTCGCGGTATTTTCCACCGGAATTTCCTCTTATGTCACGTCGGGTAAAACTAAACTATAAACGAACACTTATGCAAGACGAAAGAATCGGATGACCACAAAAACGTAAATGCAATACAATTTTGAACCGTACTAATAAATATCAGATTTCCAATCAGCCGAATTAAATTTATTGTTTGGTTTGTAAATAAAGAAAGAAACTTTTTAAAAAATATTTTTGTGCCAAGAGGCAGGAGAAGAAGGTTAAAGTTTAAAGTCAGTGCATATGCTTACAGCATGTAAAACATAAGCTCTTTTGAGCTTTTAATACTGACTATTTAAAATAATGAATTTAAATAAGATTCATTATTATTAATACAACATGACAAATTGCAAACATACATTGTATGTAATAAATACAGTAGTACATACCTTAACATATAGTTGTACATGACTTAACAGAGTAGATGCATTATCAAATTACAAACATATATGCAAATTAGTGCAATAGTATATATACTAGTATATAATTGCACAACACTTAAAGTACGTGTGTGTGTGTGTGTGTGTATATATATATATATATATATATATATATATATATATATATATATATATATATACACAAATATACATACATACATTACAGATATAAATATATATATATATATATATGTGTGTGTGTGTGTGTGTGTACCATCATCATAAACAGTTTAACATAAAAAAATTCGATGGATTCATATGACCCATATATCTACATGTATATATAAATATTCGGGAACAGGCTGATTTGGACCATGGCTGATTCGGCCCAGACAGATTCGGCCCAAATCACCGGCTGATTCGGACCAAATGCCAGGCTGATTCGGACCATGTGAAATATTACTAAGTTTCGTCTTGGATTTAAAAGTGATATTTACATTTATTTAAAATATGACATTTCTCATTATTTCCCAGGTACGTTCAGCAGTTCAAATCTGCATTTAATTAAACAAAACCCCTGATTCGTGATTTGGTCCGAATCGGCTATGGTCCGAATCAGCCAGCATTCAAATATACATATTTACAGAATAAACATCGCATGTAGCTGTAGGAAACTAACAACTTTGAATAATTAAAGGCAACTCAGCAATATAAACAGAAGAATATCTAAATATTTTCAGGAAATTGTAAAAACTCTGCATGAGTAAAGATTTTTAATAGAACTGAATAAGTTTATTTGCAAATTTTAAAAAATTACTTAAATTATAATGAATGTTTGAAACTATTTGATGCATACTTTGTTTCAGTTTTATGTGGGTTTCACAAGGATGACGCTGTTGAATATGCACAACGAAAGTATTAAAATATTTGCTTCATTCTACAATATCTACTTGAGTTCCACATATAGATGGTTAGTTAATAATAATACTAATTTTGTTACACTACTAGAAATATACTTTAAACAGATTTGGGTTTGGTGAGATTTGAATGTTTCCTGATTCTGTGAGTTGATCCAAATTTATTCCAATTTTTCAACAAATGGTTACATATATTATTTTAGTCGCTGTGGTGATCATTACCATTATCATGACCATCACTATCATCATCACCACAATCGCCACCACCACCGTCAGTAAAAAATATATGTTGACAACGCTGTTTATGCCCACGTTAACATAATAAACACTAACTAATACTTTCAAAAATTAGAGGGAACGCAGGTTGGTTGAAGTTTAGAAACTCGGCCTTATTTTTGGACATTAAATCTTACGCGCTAGGTATGTATTTTGCCCACTATCTTTTCTTTAAGTATATCATACAATATGGTTTCTTACAATTTTGCTGTAGGACGACCATGAACCACGTGATTCATATGTACTAAACAACATTCAGATCCGGATGTATCACAAGAGACATGTTTGTTTATAGTAGTTATGTTAGCGGTGATATTTTGAAAACTAGTGAAATAAAAAAAAGTAGGAGCAACAGCATTCGTGGTTGTGTTGGTTGAATTTTTTATAAATAATGTAAGATTTTGTAATACAACAGCAAGAAAGAAAAGAAAGAGAGTACTGCAAACGGTGACACTTGTGTGAATATCCTTAAGGTGTTAGCAGTGAAAATACATGTCGTATACAAATAAAATTTAGTTAATTTAGTATTAAAGGTTATAAAGGCAAACTTAAAGGTAGTAGTCATGGTGATGTTCGTGTTCCATGAGAGGTTCATGGATACTTGGTTTTGGTGATAGCAACAGCGACAGTAGTAGAATCAGGAGGGGGAGGAAGAGGAATGATAGTAGTAGTTCCATTTATACTAGTAGTACTAACCATACCGTCAAAACGAAAGAAAGACAAATTATAGATAGACAGAGGCATGGACTCGGATTACTGAATTCAAATTAAAAAACGGAAGGATATTTATGCAAATATCCGAATTTGTTGTTGTAATTTGATTCTTATTCTTCAATTTTGTGTGTGTTTTTTTTTTTTTTTTTTTTTTTTTTTTTTTTTGCATATCATTTGCTTCAATAAGCCCCAAGTACAAGGTATATATTTTGCAACTAAGGTCATTTGAGTTCTCTTGAAATGTCCGGGGCAATAATTGCTTGCAACAACAAATATCAGACATGTAAGGTGAACTATTCATAGCTTAGCTTGTTGCTATATGCTTGCAGAATTATCTGGAGTGACTGGTGTGCTTGTTTAGAGCAGCATGATTGTATCCGGGTAAGTTATAAATATACCTGGCGTCGGAGTGACCACACCAGATAATTCGGTAGCCTATATTTGCAATTATTAATCTACTATATATTATTCTAAAGCTACACACGTATGTTTTGCATAGCACAGCACAGATAAATGTCCCTATTACCTGTGTTCAAAATAGCGGGAGAAGTAATATGAAGAAGAGGAGACTGTGAAGGAGGAAGAGGAGGAGTAGTGATAGTAGTAGTTACATTTATACTAGTAGTACTACCCAGACTGACAAAAGAAAGAATGAAAATGATAGATAGATATATGCAAGGACTCGAGTTACTGAATTGAAAGAAATAAACAGGAAGACATTTATGCAAACATCAAAATAAGATGTTTTACTTTGATCCTTATTCATTCTTCACTGTTACTTTATTTTATCTACCTTCATTTGCTTGAACAAATCCTGTGAACAAAGTATACATACCACAACTGAAGTCATTTGAGCCATCTCGAAAACTCCTGGCAGTAATTGACCTGTCGCCAGAGTAGACGTAACCAGATTCAACTCATTTGCATAGCACATCATATAAACTCAAATTATTTTATGCTGCCACTTACTCACTGTGAATTAGTGTTATTTTAAGTGCATACTGAAAATTTCATGACAAATGGTTAAAATATGCTGAAGTTACGACGATTTGAATTTGACAGCTACCGGATATTAGACCTGAAAGTCCGTCAAGCTGCCAATGTGCCCGTAAATCCCCCGATGCTCAAGATTTTGCCAACGATAGTATTGGTCGGAGATTCATATGTATCGGCACGTGTTATGGTTGACATACGGCGATACGTTAATTATTTGCAACAACAATAACCAGCCAGGTAAAGTCAACTATTCATAACATGACTCGATATGTTTGCAAAATCTCTGGAATGATTGGTGGGTTTGTTTATGCAACAGGACTTTACCCGGCTAAGTCAGAAAAGTACCTGGGATCAAAGAGAACACACCAAATGATTCGGGAGCTTACGTTTTAAGGGATTTATCGACATTTTGTAAGTATCAATCTACTATAAATTAGTATAAAGCTACAGAAGTGTGTTTTACATAGCACAACACAAATACACATTCATGTTACCTGTGTTCACAATTGCGGGAACTCCTCTATCGGGAACTCCTCTATCAAGTCAATGTAATGAAGGTCAACTCTCATTGGGCTGAGTTAATAACTTGATCTATATCCTTTAAGAAATCGTTAAGGCTTTTATTTTGAAGTACTTACCACATGATGTGCTTAAGTAATGTTATTAAGATATTACTAATGGGTTTATCTGTATATAATTCTGTACACCTATGTAATCTATTTCAGTATAGTGGCTTGAATTTTATTTAAATGTTGTGATACACCTAAGAAAAAATCCATAGTCGTTCGAATGAGGTGGTCCTTGCAAGGGAGACAACAACAAAGGCTGATTACATTATGAAAAATCCACGTATTGAGGTCACGTTATATTTTCGTAGGTATTTACCATTCCGTAATGACACCAATGCATAACATAGTCGAGTTAAAACTTATTGATCTTTCAAAATTATAAACCCTTCTAAAATGAGAACAGACAGAAACTGAAAACTTTTCACCAATTATTCTACCTTTCCTTGCTGAACTGCCTTTACAGAACACGTTTTCTACATTAATTGCACAAAGTGATATTAAGAAAGACGTTTACCAGTTACTGCCAAGTTCGATTCCTACCAGTTGATATGTTAGGTACGTTTATTTCTCTGAAAGAGATTCTGGTTTGCTAGAAAAATTGATTACCTTATAAAACTGGTATTTAATTTCAATCGAATAAAAACTTTCAAATGATGTGCAAAACCTGTGTTTAAGATACTATGTTATGATAACGGGACGTTTCGTGCCAAATCCAGTTCGTTCCAGGGTCGTTTGGTACCATGGTTGTTTCGTCTCTTAAACTTTTGGACTACCTTTACATTAATTTAAGCATTTTTCTTTGATTTCCGAATTTTACCTTTGCCTTCCTGGATTTATTATCCATCTGTATACAAATGTGATGTGTTGGTTGAAGGTCTCCGTTAAGAGTATATTGCACTGAATCAAGCAAGCCAATGAACGTTTCGACATTACGAAATTACGCTCTCAAGAGCCGCATTACGTTTGTAGGTCATGTGGGGATACGTTTTTTTTCTTTTTCTTTTCCAGTATTGATTTACGTTCTTTTACCGACTTTGATCTGCTCGAAATATACCAGCCATAAACGAATTTGCCTTATTTTATTGAAAAGGTTCAATTTTCCATTCCATTATATTCATTCGAACAACTTAATTTCTTTAGTGTGGTTATCTTATTCATATATATGTTTAAAATTCGTTATTACTTTCATCCGTCGTACACGCTATCCGTTTAGATGGGATTTCAGATATTCTCTAAAAATATTTGTGAAAAGTATCATTCCCTTACGCATAAAGGTATTTTCTCATTTTTCTCGTTTTCTTCTCTCCATCCACACTCATTAGAACAAGTCTATCCCAACACGCATTAAATAAGTTTCTAGGCTCGATATATTCAGAGGTGGCTTAGTGGTAAGCGTGCTGGAATCTCGACTGAAAGGGTGCAGGTTCGAAACCTATCAATCAGATTATCTTTTGTGGGCTTCCGTTGTGTGTCCTTGAGCAAAGCTCGTTGCTCCAAATGACTCTATTAAATAACCTACTTATGATGATATACCGTAAAACACCCCGACCCAAACCAAACTCTTTACATTCCGATCAAATATTACTTATATTTATTCCAGTTAACAAGAATGGTTACTTTTGAAGTGTAAATTTATTGCAATTTTATAAAGAAGTATTTTACACATAACCCTGAACTGAATGTTTATGCTTAATGCAAGGACCAATCGTCACCAAGAACTCAACATTATTTTCTTGATGTGTAAGAGGATTGTTCTCATTTCATTGATGTGTTTGAGGATCGTTCTTATGAGATTAATAACCAAAGCTAAATTTTTACTTTTTTTCCAACGTATGTATGAGAACTGGGTGGTCGTAATAACTTTTAACAATTTCTTTGATTTAGTTTCATAGTCAGAGGAAATTATTTTCCATTAAAATGATTGATGAATCTGGTCGGCTAATTTAAAATACGCATGTCACTGGAAACATTTTAATAATTCAAGCATAAAAGATAATTTTGTGAATTATGATACTTTGAAGGAACGATTATTGATTTCTTTTCCCATACTTATTTTTGTTCAAGAATTGTTTTTTAAAATCAATTTTTAATTTAATATATTCCGATGTTAAGGAATGAGAATAAAATATCATAGGGTCACCTTCAGTCATAATATTTAGATAATATACAATTGCAAACATACTTATTGTTGAAAAGCATTTCTATTGAAAACTTTAAGTATATTACATTGTTTTACATGATATTTAAAAAAAGGGACAAAAAGCACGCGAGTAAGATGCATACAATGGCATTGAAATATTGTAATTTACACCTCCTAATATTGATAAACGTTTGCATTTATCTGAAAACAGTTGCAACATGTACGACCAACTGAGTACCACATTCTTTTCTTTGAGTAATATAACAATTACAATATGTACGACCAACTGAGTACCACATTCTTTTCTTTGAGTAATATAACAATTACAATATGTACGACCAACTGAGTACCACATTCTTTTCTTTGAGTAATATAACAATTACAATATGTACGACCAACTGAGTACCACATTCTTTTCTTTGAGTAATATAACAATTACAATATGTACGACCAACTGAGTACCACATTCTTTTCTTTGAGTAATATAACAATTACAATATGTACGACCAACTGAGTACCACATTCTTTTCTTTGAGTAATATAACAATTCAAATATGTACGACCAACTGAGTACCACATTCTTTCCTTTGAGTAACGTAACAATCACAATATGTAAGACCAGCTGAGTACCACATTCTTTTCTTTGAGTAATGTAACAATTACACTATGTACGACCAACTGAGTACCACATTCTTTTCTTTGAGTAATATAACAATTACAATATGTACGACCAACTGAGTACCACATTCTTTTCTTTGAGTAACGTAACAATCACAATATGTAAGACCAACTGAGTACCACATTCTTTTCTTTGAGTAATATAACAATTACAATATGTACGACCAACTGAGTACCACATTCTTTTCTTTGAGTAACGTAACAATCACAATATGTAAGACCAACTGAGTACCACATTCTTTTCTTTGAGTAATGTACCAATTACACTATGTACGACCAACTGAGTACCACATTCTTTTCTTTGAGTAATATAACAATTACAATATGTACGACCAACTGAGTACCACATTCTTTTCTTTGAGTAATATAACAATTACAATATGTACGACCAACTGAGTACCACATTCTTTTCTTTGAGTAACGTAACAATCACAATATGTAAGACCAACTGAGTACCACATTCTTTTCTTTGAGTAACGTAACAATTACACTATGTACGACCAACTGAGTACCACATTCTTTTCTTTGAGTAATATAACAATTACAATATGTACGACCAACTGAGTACCACATTCTTTTCTTTGAGTAATATAACAATTACAATATGTACGACCAACTGAGTACCACATTCTTTTCTTTGAGTAATATAACAATTACACTATGTACGACCAACTGAGTACCACATTCTTTTCTTTGAGTAATATAACAATTACAATATGTACGACCAACTGAGTACCACATTCTTTTCTTTGAGTAACGTAACAATCACAATATGTAAGACCAACTGAGTACCACATTCTTTTCTTTGAGTAATATAACAATTACAATATGTACGACCAACTGAGTACCACATTCTTTTCTTTGAGTAACGTAACAATCACAATATGTAAGACCAACTGAGTACCACATTCATTTCTTTAGTAATGTAACAATCACAATATGTAAGACCAACTGAGTACCACATTATTTTCTTTGAGTAATGTAAATCATAGGGACTTACCTTCTTTTGTTTTATTGTTTATTCGTTTATCTATGAGAATACAAATCTAAATGAAGATTACTTGCTTTTTCAAAGTAAGATACAAAATATGATTGAAAAAGCTTGATATACCACTTTACAAATAAATAAATACATAATATTCATTTTATTTGAGGAAGGGGGAAAAATTGATAAATAAGGTATACGTATACACAGCATTATTTGATCAAGACACGTATAATTCATAATGTATTTATTTCTCATTTATACAGAAAGAAAGAAAATAAAAAGCAAAAAAAAAAAAAAAAGGAAACAACATTATAAAAACTAGAAAATCATCGTTTTCAAATTTGTTCTGTCTGCGAGGGCCTCTAGTCAGGATATTAACTGTCAAACACTTTGTTTTCTAAACAAAAGATAAATGAAGCATTTAAGATACTCGCATTTCGGTCATTTTGTGAGTCAGATGTTTATTTATTAAATAAAGGTTACTCATTCCTAGGTCATTTAATGCACATAGAGTTGTACATTTTCAACCAGAGTGATTAGTACAACAAGTTCTATGCAGGTCGTTTCCTGTGCCTTAGAGGTCTGTCAGATAATATGCAGATCGTTTCCTGTGCCCTATAGGTCTGTCAGGTTATATGCAGATCGTTTCCTGTGCCCTTGAGGTCTGGCAGGTTATATGCAGCTTCTTTAGCAGCAACCATCCATAACATTTGAACCCACCACTATCCCTACACACACCTTCCCAACACATACATACATTTACCTGTACTTCGTCCAATACATTGTAATCATATATTTCTCCCAGATGACAAGACAACTTCTCCGATAATGACAAAAAATTAAATTTTAGGCATTTACACTCTCACTAAAATGTTATAGATCTGTAAACCGAAGATATGCAAAATTATTCCTTTTAAAATACACAAGCAAGTAAAAACGTAAGTGTCTAATGTTAAAATGAATAACAAGAGATAGTTAATTGACCGCAGAGAAATAGCACCACCTTTCACGTTATCATATGCCCTAGACCCGCAATTAATATGAAAAGACAATCCAGAAGACCTACATATAGCATTCTGTTAAGAGGTTCAGATTGGAAAATCTGTTAGTAAAAGTTGGTTTACTTCTCTTGTTATTTTGCATAGCATTCTACATTATTAATGAGAGAGAGAGAGAGAGAGAGAGAGAGAGAGAGAGAGAGAGAGAGAGAGAGAGAGAGAGAGAGAGAGATTTATCTTACATAAAGAGAATTTTCTACTAATTAGTTAGCGCACTGGACTAGCATTCACTGGGTTGCGGGTTCGTATTCCGACCCGACTAGCACGGTAGACTGCTGTGGTGAAGCTCGGGACAATATACTTTAGTCATCGGTATTAAGTAATCTTTCATGTATTGACTTGCTGTTTAATAAAAATTTCCCAAGTCATGCTGACGTGACTTTCTCAACAAAACTTTATGCTGGATTTCACTTAGTTAGTCATTATAACTTTTTATTGTAATACAGCTTGTGTGGCTTGTTTTGTGTGGCAATAATGTGATCATCTGAATTTTGGTCTCTTAGCAGGGCAGACCGTTGGAAATTAATAGTATCCCGAACTAAAGCTGTGGTGTGTTGCTAGCACACAAGGCAATACATTCCTGCATCGTTGACACGTAACTAATTGAACTTTTTAACCATCTTTCCTGGATGTTTTTAATCGGGGCATTATGACGTTAGATTGATCATTTGTATTTTGTGCTGTATTCGCCGATTTCCTCTGTTAACAAGCAGACGAACTCTGCGTAGCAGATGAACGTTTAAAACAGAACTCGTGCACGGTGATCCGTATTATTTTGTATTCATGTATGTTGCTATTTATGGTACAAGAGGTGTGATCATAGGAATTACCATAATGCAACACGGAATTCCCAGCAGTACACCGTATTTATAAATTCGCGGAATTAGGGATTCAATTCTAGTGCGCAACGCACAATTTTTGTGCGTGCAGTGTACGTATTTGATGAAATTATTTTACGTGTAAGTTGTTATTTATGCGTGATTCACCTGCAGATTTACGTGAATGGGAACACTTTCAAAGTGTAGCTTTAAACTTAAAAAAAGAGAAGTGATCTTAAACTGAAATTAACAAAGCATGGACCAGTCAATTGGCATCTAAAGTGAATCAATACATGCGTACTAAATATAGGTCGATCAGAATGACAGGTTTGTTTAACTCTTTTTGGAATATTCAAAAGGACTTGTTCTACGTGAAAAATGGGAATATCAGTTAATGTGTCTCATGATCCGGAGGAATTATCTCGTTCACATCCAGCCTGCATATTGCATGCTCATCATTATAACTATCTGTCGCAAGCCATGGGCGAAAATTCTACATTCTCTTGTGATAAAGGAGCACAGTGGTTTGTCGCCCGTGGCTTGCAACGATGAACCACATGGAACCCTTAGTAACTATAGTAATAAGGGTCAAATGTAACGCTTTACTAGGCTGAGTTTCTATGGTGATCAGTATTCCTTAGTAGGTTCTTTACCAAATGCAAAAGTGCAATTACTAGTCTAGCGTTATCTTTTTTAGAAACTTAACGTGCATATCAATCATTAGCAATTAAAAACACACGAATCAGAAATATTGTAATAAACCTAGGGTATGTGCTATTTGTATTTACATCTCCGTTTATAGCATTTTAGATTTTAGTGATTATTTGTTGATTATGGTGAGTCGGTGTTGGGAAGATATTTCCTAAATCAAGTAATTAGTCAATTTCTATGAGCAGACATCATACGTACAGTATTCACGAGATTTTATAGTAGCATGGATTAGTTTCTTAAAATGGACCCCCTAATTTCTTAACACAGGGAATTCTTAGGATATTCAGATGTTTAGTAATTTGAGATAGGAATAATTCTTTGTATTAGATGTTTGGATCGTGTTTTGTGGTGCATGGCGTAAAGTACCAATCTTTAGTTTGGAACGGCTTACTGATGAGTCATACAAAAATGAAGATAGAAAAACCATGCAAGTGTGAAATTAGAGTTTCGAGATGTGTGGTCGTTAGGTGATCAGAGGAAACTTACTGTATTATTTGCGCGACTGTTGTCTTGAAGTCCATGGAAATAGGGGAACAATGGACTTCAAGCCAGACTCACGTATGTGTTGTTTGATCCATTCGGTACTGAGACAGTGAGACCCCTTGCGTGAAACAATATTTAGTTTATTCTTTCTACTAACAATATACAGAATAGATTATGCTCACTCTTAAAACACAGAACAAGTGTGTCACATACGGCATTTTACTGCTGAATAATTTTAAGAATTATAATCGGTCACAAAAACAATTAAAGTTGCAATGGATCTTTTGGGAATTTCACGCACAACTCTGTAGTGGTATAATATCACAATACTACTTGTATCTGATATTGATAAAATCTGTCTTACCCATTTACCCCCGCAGATATGATCTCTCTCTCTCTCTCTCTCTCTCTCTCTCTCTCTTGGGAATTTCACGCACAACTCTCTCTCTCTCTCTCTCTCTCTCTCTCTCTCTCTCTCTCTCTCTCTCTCTCTCTCTCTCTCTTGGGAATTTCACGCACAACTCTCTCTCTCTCTCTCTCTCTCTCTCTCTCTCTCTCTCTCTCTCTCTCTCTCTCTCTCTCTCTCTCTCAGCTTCAATACAATACTCGGTAAAAACCCGTTTGACGGACATCAACTACCCAGGGCGAGGGAGAACACTATCTCCTGCTAGTCCTGCAATGTAAGACGTAGACCCTGATATTTATGATAGGGACGGGTCAACGTCATACTACCAGCACAAGCGGTGTTGTGTAGCATGTTCCCTGGTCGACTGACTGCGGAACTTTAGGCCAAATTTGCAAGAGTATCTCACATACGTGGCAGCCCATATTGATACTGTTGCACAGATTAAAGTCTAATTGCTTCAGTCGGACTATATTTATACCTTGGTCTTTTTTCCTGACGGAATCAAATCCTGGCACAATCAAGTGGATGCGTTTTCAGGAGCCCTTGACATACATTTCGGTTAGTTGAAATTCTATGGTAGCCGATGAATGCCTAGGCCGGTTAAAATGGGCTAAGTTTCTTTCACGAAACGGATCTATCTAATCTCTTTCGTAAACATTAGTGTGCATCTCTTGCAGATCAGTCACCTTGCAAATTAAAATTGTTTGGTGATCATGAAACAATTAATAGTGTAGTTGTGCTTCAATTGAGAGAATGAAATAAAAAGTGACGATATTGGAGGAAATGTGGAATCAAATAAAATGAGAAATAGATTAAACTCAAATACTAAAAAATCAAGCATTCAAAAACGATTCTTATAGCAAAATGAAAAAAAAAATGAATGGATCATGTATGCATTGTGAAAAAGAGATGTTAAACTGACACCGATGAAAATTATAACAAATAAAAAGAAGAAAAAAAATTTCTTATGAATCGTCTATAGCGTTTAAAAAGGAACAAATCTGACCTATAGTAAATCATACAAGAAATTATGAAAGACATCAGCCGCAAATATAGCCTATCGCCGCATCTTTCTCAGTGCCCCAGCAGCAGTGTAGACCCATGTGTTTATTGTTTTCCAACTGTTTACATAGGTCTAGATAATTTGTATTATATGATTCAGTGGCAACATACAGCACGATGTATTGGGCCTTTTAAATAGTCTCGTATATATGACCCAAGAACATGAACACACACACACACACACACACACACACACACACACACACACACACACACACATTATTTCACACACAAAAAACCCACCTGCAATAGTTACAAAAATCTTGTATGTATGCCACTGTTAATAATTTACATTTCGCGAATACTGCGTTTGGAGAAAGAAATGCCCGACTAATTCGCTACTACACGGATTCACAAAGATGGAGAAGAAATTCTTTTCAATTTTTGCGACTTCACGCTCTAATGAACACAAGGGACAAACCATTTATAACATGTACTCTCGGACGGTACAGCTAGAGGAGATCTTCTGAGATATTGGCAACCGGAGAACCACAGACCCATGGCCATTGATGGGAGAAAAGGAACCTTGCGCATGACGGCATCATGGAGCTACTCTGGGTACCAGACTGGTGTAAATCATGTCAAGTTTGCATTTTTCCAGTTGGAAAGTCCTTAGTCTCAACTGCTCTCTCTCTCTCTCTCTCTCTCTCTCTCTCTCTCTCTCTCTCTCTCTCTCTCTCTCTGCTGGTGCGGCATCCTGGCATTCATCCTGATTGTCGTGACAAACAGTTATTGGCACTCTTTGGGATTGTTAACATAACTTGTGTGGGCTAAAGTCAAAGTCTGAGAACGAGTACAACGAAGTTAAATCAGATTTTCCTTTGGACTTGAACTGTGGTTGACAGAACGCTACTGACTCATAGTCCTTATGTGTTTTTTCTATTTGGCTGATAAAGGAGTTTAAATGGTAAAAAAATAATTTTATAAGGAATTGTTTTTGTGTATTTGTTGTCATTTCTTTTAATAAGTGTTCATACAGGAAGACTTAAACCGTTACTTATAGTCATCTTGACATGAACATAAATTTAGAATAGAAATGTGTGTAACAGTTTCATGCTCCTTGAGGCGACATCCTGGTTCTTTATCTCAACAGCCAGCATCTGGTTTACATATCGTCCTACCCTCGAGTTTCCGTATTGTGCCAAATTCACGTTACCCACTTAATGGCTGAATGCAATCTATTTTTCAAACAGGAACCGAAACTGAAACCCTCAATATTTGGCTCGCTCCGTACAGGTCATGTGGTAATACGAGATAAGCGTCAACTCAAAATATGTCTTTCTGAAAGAATAAGTCAAGGACGAAGCAAAAACTTATAACTTAAAATAAGCGGGAACTCGGTTGAATGAATTTGAATTATTCAAAAGCTGCGCGTTCGATGAGCTCAAATATGGTTAAGATAAAGAGATAATACAGTACAACAAAGTTTGGTTACACTATGATAAAATGTCACAATCAAACAAAATAAACAAAAATAAATACATAAATAAATAAATCATACAATCGAAGTAAAAACTACCAGGATGCGTTGATATTTTACATTTCACTCAGTATTTGCGAGATTACTTGAATTTTTTACTATCGTTGATATGAAATTGCCAGCAGCATAACTTTATCTGTATCTCCATCTACAAGTTAACTTAGCAATCAATCTCTATTTCATCAATGTATTTATTTGGTCCTTGCTTCCCTATGTTAATATATTAACTGCTAAGTCAATCACGGGCAGTAATTCGGCAGAATATGTCAAAATCATGCTTAATCCAACATTTTATCCAAGATCTTGTCAAATTACAAATGCACAGTAAATTTGGTTGGAATTATTAAAAATGTAGTTGCTTAAATATTCACAATTCATCGATGTTTTCTTAGGTCGATGAAGGGCAATATCTTTGCACAAAATGATACAAATTGGCAGATAATCGCACTGATCGGACATCCTATAAATGAATCTTCATAGTATTTTATTATTATAATCAAAAATGGTTCTGCTGGAGTATTTTATTAGTGAGACCATTATACGTCAATCATGAGCCATTATTTAAAACAGCACGCTAATCTCGAAGTTATTTTCAACCATTGAAAGAAAGAGCTTGACAGATAATTTGATGAAATTTAAAATAAAAGGGTTAAAGTCTACAGCGTTTGAAAGTTGTTAGGTTGTATGAAATTCGGAGATCAAAACTCTCCAAAATAATCAAAATATACTAAAGGTTGAATCTACGCTTTTGTGAAAATAAAACTTCAACGCATATTTGGTTGAAACAAAAGTAAAATGCCTGATTGCTAACATGCCGTTCGAATGCCTATATTTAGACATATATTGACCATCATTCACAGAACGTGGTCACAGTTTATTGATTATCAAATTATTCTAAATATATGATTGGTTAAATCTTTACATCGATTTGGGTGCAATCAGACAACAAAAAATGCGACGAATGTTCAAGTATTCACAGGGCATTTGGAAGTCGATTTGATGCTGATGAAGTGCCATAAAATATATGAAATGTAAGGTCAGTGTGCTCTTGGTTTCTTTCCTTGGACTGAAGCAATATAGGATGTTTGATAAATAGAAAAAAAATTAGGACGCTGGAGGGATTTTAGATTTGTTCATAGACAGATGTATGGACGAATGCGATTAAGTAAGGACGGAGTAATTTGCTAAAGCACTGACGAACGGTGAAAAATGTTTTTAAAAAACCAACAAAAACTAAACATACACCATTTTAATGCTCGCTCCACTAAGTGGTGAACGACAAAATATAAAAGAGAACCAGGCACACAGATGATATGTCAGTAGAAATTAAGATGAACTTGGCTTACTCAAGCTTGAAGCATATTTGGTTTACTTGACAAAACTTGCATTCGAAAAGTTCAGTTCTAAAGGAAAATATATGTTTTCGATAATAATATGATCTCTTTGACTCTTTGTGTATATCTGCCTGCTTTTCTGTATGTGTCTGTGTCTGTCTGTCTTTAGTGAACTTTACTCTCTAAGTTTATACTTCATGTATACCTACATACTTACATGACATTTCTAGATCTGTGTTAAACTTTTGTAAGTATTTACATGTGTCCATTGGAAAGATTGTCCTGTCTAGAGGTGTGATTATTTCCGAAATTGACCCCTAAAATATAAAAAGGATCTAATTACGAATATTTAAAAAATACTAAGCCTGAATTTAGTACGAACACTTTTACCTAAGTTAAATGCGGCCATACTGAAGGATTAATATTGATATATGTATCAGAATCAGATGTGATTATATTCAAAAGTGCCATGTCTATTTGCAATGGTTGAAGCTGAGTGCTCTTTATTTGTTAATCGTATCGCTATACTCGATCTTGCCGACCATTGAGCGTACTGTCTGCACGTTTGAGGTTACATAAGGCGTGACCTTGCGCAATGCTGCTTTAAAGAGTGTTGTTAGTCTTTACAACTTCCTTTTGTTGCTTGAATTCTGTACCATGCATATGCTTCAATTCTGTACCATGCATATGCTTCAGTTCTGTACCATGCATATGCTTCAATTCTGTACCATGCATATGCTTGAATATATAGCTGCTTTTTACAACAGGATAATTCTATTAATAAGTGAGTCTTTCAGTGTAATAATATTATACATTAATTATGTTGATAAATAAAGCATCAAATCGATCATTTGCCTTGTCAAAATGTTGCATATAGTATTTAAAATGTACAGATTAGATTGAGTAAATGTATAAAAATGATACTTAAATCATTTTGTTCCCATTAAAATTCAGAATAGTTATGTTCATTACCGTTTCAGTAGTAAACGTGCTTGTATTGTTTCTCATATGTATCCAATGTTTAAGACACGAATTGTTGAATGATTGGCTGTGTTTGTTAATTCAACGTCTGTAATTTCAATATCTCTAAGTTTTCTCTGAAATAAAAAAATGAAATCGTCTTTCTTAGTTTATATATCCCCTCACAGTTTATGCTTCATATATGTATGCATTTACTCCAATTGAAACCGGAAGTTGGCTAAATTTAGATATATCGGAAAGCGCCTCAAAATATACCGGAAGTTGACTAAATTTAGATATATCGGAAAGCGCCTCACAATATACCGGAAGTTGACTAAATTTAGATATATCGGAAAGTGCCTTACAATATATATGTGATGAATTTCACTATCTTTTCCAATGTCAATATGTTGCTGAAATAAGTAAACAATATAAAGGTAAGAAGTATCTAGAAAATGTTAATACATATAAATTTAATGAGTTGTTAAATAACACAAAAATTTACAATTTTGCTTTCAAAATTAAGGGGGCTATATTTGGCTAGTGTAAAAAAGTACATTATGTGGAAGGCCCATTTTTTGCAATAGTTTCGGTGAAAATAGGTTTATATCTTTGTCTAATCTTGCTCATAAAAAATAGATTTAAATTTGTCTTTAAAATAGCACGTCTTCCATATAAATATGCAGAAACATAAAATATTTTAAAGATATACACTTTTAAACAGTCCAAATATCGTACATATATTTTTTAGCGCTCTCTAGTGGGTAATGTACAGTGAAAGTAGAGCAAATATGGCGTCGTTTCGATTCGATTTACAATGTGTATTTCATTTTTTTGTGGATTATGGTAAGTTATTATGCTCGTTACTTCTCCTTTATTGAAGAAGAGTGACGTTTTTATTTACAGAGTCGTGCAATAACGTATTCTTCATTGTATCTATCGATCATTTTCCATTTGTCGTATTCGTAAAAATGTAGGTTACCAAACCAAGACAAAACTGTTGATGTCTGCTGCGTAGGCAGGGGGCCAAAGGGTTTGTGCTTCATACGAGTGTAATCTTCATCTTTAGAAAGTATTTTATTATTAGAAAAGTACCAGATACATGCATATATTAATATTTACGCCTCATTTGCCCTGTTATATTTTACATTTATGATTTTGGTCGTGGCTACATATCCAGTACATGTATTAGTCCGACAGTATAAGAGGTGGACCCTGTTATGTATAATTGGTTAAAACATACAATGTGTACACCGTTTGCTTCTTCCTAAACAAATGTTGAGTAGCAAAACGCAGAAATATGTTTCGATATTAACTGGATAAGTTAAGCGACTTTACCGGAGCTGTTTAGAGATCATGTGTAGTGCAAGCTTACAGTCTTGAAGTACAACAATATTCTTGGATATATTCTTGATACTATGACGCATTTCATTACTGTTCTCAGACTTGGACTAAGTGTCTCTTTTTGGCAGGTTTGCCACATCATCGACGTATTGTGCTCTATCTTTTTGTTGTGGAGTTTCGCCAAATTGTCCCAAACCTAAGCACCACAAACCAAAAGGAAACGTGTGCGCATGTTCACACAACACGGGCACCAGCACGACATTGACAGTACCGACCCTTTTTTGGCATACTCATCTCCTTGTTATACTCTATCCTAGGTTGTACCGCTTCGTTGATATGTCTTCGCCCTGAATTCTTGCCCTTAGTAACCCCTGTTCTTCTTTACTGACCAGAATCTCATAGTTTCCATCGTCATCTGTATGTTGCGTTTTAGCTGGTAAACACCTAATGCCATATCTCTTAGATTTTATTCAGATAGAGTTGGAAAATTTGTAAGTGTTCCACTATCATCCATCTTTTGCCACTTGTAGTGTTTCTTTGCCCAATCTTCCCGACGTATAGTTTGCTGAAGCTCATTAGACATTTCCAATAATTCACGCAATTTTGAGGAGAGGTGGTAGTCATTTTTGTAACAATGAATGACGGATCACGAGTATGCGTTATGCAGAGCGGAAAAGTTCTGACAAATTCTCCTATGTAGATTATTTGTGTGTTAAGGATGCCATTGCCTAACATTTTCCATCTTTTTTTGCAGTCATTTACCAACTCCACAACCCATCGCACCTTCGTTACCAGTCTAGAAATATTTGACTCCTCTGTGGTGTGTTGACATTTTTCTTTTGGAAGAAAGCAGGCATTTCTGCTTTAATGCATAATTCTTCTAGAAAAGATATGGAGTCACGAAACTCTCGATCAACTATAAATACATCCTCACTTTTCAATCAGTCCATTATCTCTTCCATATTTTGTTTCATAACATGCTGCAGTATACCTGATTTATTAGTTTTACTGTCTGCAAGATAGATACCTAGTACATAATCCAGTTGTTGTCATAATCTTCATAGGTTTCATTAGAGGTCTGTGTGTATGCATACTGTATGATCTTCTTTTAAAAGCACAATCGGAACTTTTCTTCATAAAAATGTATGTTTCATCAAATATAAAGATGCACGTATCATCGTCTTTTCCAAAAGGAGAGTTTACCAAGTGTCGTGTGTGTTGTGTAATTACTCATTACTGTGAAAAACTGAGAAAAAAAGCCACCAGAGCGTCTTCCTGGCGTCATCATGACGTCCAAGAGATAAGATTTTTAAAAAAACATTGATACAAAATAGTTTCATTGCAAGACTTATTTTTAAGTGCTTAATGGACATATTTACTTGCGACCTTTAAGACATTTTGTTTATACAAACAAGCTGATATCTCTCCAACAATTTCTAGAATAAATAATAGTTTTATACATGAACATGGATTTTTGCTGGAAGTTTGCTCTCTATCTTTTGCAGCCCAGTCCTCACGTCATCGTTGTGTTAGGTTGACAACCTATTCACTCAGAGTCAATACTCGTTGAAGCACAATTCGTTAGAACAACACCATGGCCATGGCAGCAGCAAATGATTCTACTTGCAGTCTGGTCAAAGTTGATACTCTGGAACTTGAATATGAAGGTACGTGATATATGGACAAAGACCACAATTAATTTTTCTATATAGTCTCTACATTTGTTTGTCAGTACTGAACTTTCCACTGTGTCCAAATCCTAATAAATCATATGTTGCTGTAAAGTATCTTCAAAGATGAACTCACGCTGAAGTTCTTGTCATATGTTAACCGGCATTCTTATGAATGGCTGGACTGTAAACAAAGCAACGTGCAATGAGTCACAGATTTCACTTCCGGATCAGCACCAATGCCTCATTACTCACTGTGCACTGTGGCCAAAATACACACAGACAACCACACCATAATGCTCATATTCTAAACAATAACCAATTTCCTTTAAATTAATACTAAGAATGACCAAATCTAATGCATACATCACCACCAAATTGAGAGAGGAAAAAATGATCTAAAAATAGACTCGGACTACATTCGTGGGTACTGAACCGGAAGTATTAATTGTGGCCTGATTCCATATGCCATATATAACAACACAGTAGTTTTTACTAAATATCAATACGTATACATGGTGTTTTAAAACGTACTAAGCTCAATAGGGGCAAAATATATACCATCGTCAAACTTTCAGTAAGTTGGAATCTAGATAACATAGTTCTGTCTGTTTCATGACTTAAAGTCTGATATACGTAATGAAACATTTCAGTGAAATTCCATGAGCCCTACTGCATGGTGTCATCACCGATGTAAACATTGGGGGAGGGGGGGGGTACGCTGACGGCAATGGCTGTTCACACAGTGGTCCGATTTTGCAGTTGGGTGTAAATAGGAATTATATTCAGCATAATGCCAATAACTATGGAGTTAATAAAAACTTGCTCAAAAAACTGTTTTAACTGACCGTGTATTTTGCCTCTACTTAGTAAGACTGTCATCAGCATTATTGTTTTTAGTTTTTCTCTCTACTGATAATAAAGTTACCATATCAGGAAATAAATTAATATTTTTGTATTATTTATGAAGTATAGAATCAATTTCCAGTGGCGATGCTTTCTGGGAGGGAAAATTATGGCAGTGTCTACATAGACTATCAAGAAAAAGGCAGTTTCGGTTTTGCGAGTATATTCCGCAGGAACACGATACTAGTTTGTACCGGATTTTTTTTTTTCATTTTTTTTCATTTGTTTTAAAATTATTAGAAGTACAAAGTCAGACATTTGGGACCTTACTGCAGCTCTGAAGAGCCTGAAATGTGTGTGTATTATCCTCGAGTGATTCGACTGAATGACATTGGCATAGTTTATGTACCATTCAGTTCCATCATGCAATGTGCTTATAGAGTTTTTGTGTAACGTCATATGACACAGGTATATTGACCGCTAGAGCATCATTTCATGGGCGATCTGTGTACCCTTAGATAATCCCACCTATTGTGCCTAGCTTCTCTAAGATGATTTGATCCACCCTAATGATACACGCAGAAGTGACATTTAGAAGTAGTATATTTATTTCACTTTAGACCATCTGATCTTCGAGTGCATACAAAATTCAAACACTACAGTATGTACAAGAATAAAATTGTGCTTGAGAAAAGTACCAAGAGAGGACGCGAGTGAAATGTTGCATGAAACAGAGTTACTGTTTCCCTTTTATAAAATCAATTTAAATTAAAGATTTTTCTCTTGTTTCACGCTTGTAATTGGACACAAATTTGAATTATGTGCTAAGAATGAACCAACACCACTGGCACAGCACATAACCCAAAACCTAGCGTAGCCAGTTTAACAAGAAAAGTTGGTCTTAACAACTGCAATTAACTTTGTATGAGTGTTAATATAAGTGATAAAGGTGAATGCATACATCAAACCGCATGCACATACATACAACATTATCTAGGAACTGAGCTACATGTATTTAGCGACAAAGAGTGTCTGACGTACTGTGCCAAATCAATTATGATTGCTGGATATATCTAACTTCAATACGTTTGAAAACTCTGTTCCACATACGTGTCGCTCATAATTTTAGTTGCTGACATTAATAATGAAAATTTTCACAAATTCAGTTTGAGTCGACTCCCCAATAAATTCAATTAAGTGTCTGATATTTTTGCGCAGACACTATACAGTCCACGTCTGACTTAAAAAGGATGCCCAAGCAGCAGATACAATCAGTTTATTTGAAGCAAATTATTGTTATTTTCATTTGAGATCATTCATTTTGTTTTAATACTGCTGTTTTACACGATTCCGCCTATCCCTTTCCCACTCCCCCAAACTATGTATCCACGGGAAGCGAAAAGTGGACATGATATCAAAGATAAAAGTAGATTTTAGATATGTACACTGTTTACCTTATATGGTGAGTGCCGGGTACACCATTCTCATGTTATAATCTAACACTTTATCTTGCTTAATAGTAGGATAAACAGTCCAAAATTGTCGGGCACACTATTCTATTTACATCATGCGTGCCATTATCCTTATTATGGTAAACTTGTCTTGTTTGGTGCTGAGAAAGACAGTCCAACAAGAAAGCATTCCTCTGTTTCAAAAAATTAAACAGCCCCATATTACCCGTATGTAACAAACAAATCTAATAAAGATGACGCTCTAGCGCTCTAGAGAACGAAGCCAAAGAAACGTTGCGCATAATAATAAACACAAACATATTCACGACATGCGTCTTTACGATCCACATTAGGAGAAAGCTATAATAAAGAAAATGCAAAACTTAAAGGACAAGTTAAATTGTCAAACTAGTCAGGGAAATAATGACAAGTTAAAAACATACGGACACTTAATGTGTCATAAACATGACATGTAAAAATATTATTCACATATTGCATAGACTAGCATACGGTAATTTTAAACATTAGCACAAGACATTTACAGTTGCAATAAAGTAAATTATAAAAGAAAACCTGTCTCTTAACCTCAATTTCATGTATGGAAGTTTTTAAAAGCTTGGAAACGAAATGTTTCCTCGATGAAATTTTGTGCTTTTATATTTAAAAAAGAATATAGTAAGTAACCTGAAAGCCACATTTTATTCATGTTTAACTGCAGTTAAGGCGTATAACAATCTGACCCTTAGGGTTCCTTTCGAGGTTTTTACATTTTTTATATTGGCTTTAGCATTTAAAAGATTCAAAGCAATAATATAAAGTGCTAAAAGCCCGATCGTCGAAACCATGGTTACATTCCCGAAAATCGGACGAGGCTAACAGTCCTACTCAGTAATAGTGTTGTCCGTAACATCTCGGAAACCGAAGGCATGTGACTTCCGATGAGGGAGTCCGCTGCGCACGACCTTCAGTTATAGAGTATCTAAAAGACATTATGTATTTGCACAGTATTAAAACCAAATACAAATACCGTATCAGACCCCGACTTTTTGGCAATTAAATCAAATGAAAACTCTCACACCTTCATTCAGTTTTCCCATATGTAAAGAACTTTATTTATTTAATTATTTATTAGATTCTACAGACCAAGAGACCCATTAATAGAAATGAAAACAATAAACACATAACAACACATTATAAGGTAGATTTACATCTACTTCATTCATATCTACACGTACAAATAAATGAAATAAGAGTCTGTATATTTGTCCATTGAGGTATCATAAAGTATTTCTTTCAAAATTTTTAAAATGCTGCAGTATTATTAGTCATAGTATCTATGCTGTGTATTTCTAAAAACTAAAATTACTTTGTGCTCTGTTTTAGATAAGGTGCGTTTTGATTTTCAAACGAATTGTTGTGCAATAAAATACTTTTTTGTCTAAGATTTCTTCTTGGAACATTGTACTCTATTTTACTTACTAAATAAGGACAGTCATAATGACTGTCTATACATTAAAAAAGAAATACAAAGTCATTAGCCTTTCTCCTACTCTCTGAGGGACGTAAATTAAAATGTATGCAGATTTACTTATAGGTAAAATCCAAACATTATTTGAAACGCAGAAATTTGAAACTTTCATTGAAGCGTTTCAGCTTATTGGGTCAAAACAGTTTGGCGAGGGGACCAAATTTCACAACAGTATTCTAGTCTACAGATTACAAAAGATAGATACAAAGTGCGTATGACTGATATTGTTACAAAGGTTTTGCAAGAGCGCATTAAAAACCAACATTTGCACTGCTTAGGATATATTGTCCTTAACATGGACATTAAAACTGAGGACACAGTGGCCTTAACATGGACAATAAAACTGAGGGCACTTGTCAGCCATACACTTAAATCTTTCACACAACTCTCACACTTTAGCTTGACATCTTGTATTGAACAGTATGCAGGAATTAGTTCTTATATTCATGCTTTGTAAAATATCCTTAAATATTTATGTGTCTGTCTGTATACTTAGTATTTCCCCATCCCATAATTAACATTTGTTAATATTTCTTGTAAAACTTTGTTATTGACTTGTCCTAACTGTTTTCGTTATATTGATTTGACAGTGACTGTAGATGACTCTTTAATAGATTGTACAGGAATTACAAATTTATTGTGATTAGAAACCCACCCGCACCACCTCTATGGACTGATAGTATCAGTGCACAGGGATCCGAATTGTCTACACACACACACGCGCGCGATCTTTTGACTCTAAGATAAGAACAAAGTTTTCTAATAGGTATTCCAGGTTTCTGTCAGCTTATTCAGTTTGAATATTACATGGTGGAGAAGTCAAAACCGAAACAATCAGCGAAACAGTAAGAACAAAACAATGAAAAAATTCAACAACTTGTATATTTTGCTCAAATGCAAGTTTCACGTGACAACAAATGAGAATATGAACAGCACAGTAAAAACAAATGTGCATGGTGTAAGCTATAAAAACGTACATGTAAGGCTCAAAGAAAATCTCTTGCACTGATCCATTACTCATGCCTCAAGAAATTTCAGTCATGCAAGTCCCGGATAATATGATATGAATTCTATTTTTCATGTCTTTCATTCGAATTTATGATATCACGAATTGTGTTGAATTTATCATGTCATAGATTACTTTTTTTTTATCTAATTCAAACTTTAAGTTGATGCTGCACACTAGTGCCTCAACGAAGTGAGGACGAGTCGCAATTCAGTCAGATGTGTTTGTTATAGTCGACAGTTTACTATATCTAGAGAAAATCATTGCAACTGCAACTTAATTTAAGACTATTGTAGAATATTTTGCTATTGAAATGACGATTGTTCTACTTATCTGCTACATACTAAACATCCTGTCAGACGCTGGGTAAGGGCAAAGACATGCATGAATTTAGAGATTTTTCTGTCATCAAAATGGTTCTATGATGTGGTTATTACTTTCCATTTCCAAAAGAGCGTGATGCACATAAATCATGTGCGGAGAAACTAAAAATTAGCGTTTTTTTTTTTTTTTTTTTTTTTTGGCAGACTTATCAAGTGCGTGCCTCCATTTAGGAACCACAAAATATTCAATACGTAGCCTGATTATCTATCTACACTTTCAGACAGATATTGTTCCAATCAAGCGTGAATTGTTTGCCAAATCGTCTTTTTTAGTCAGCTACCTAAGAAGTCTCTTGAGTTTTCAGACAATTTTAAATCTTGCACGTGCCCTTTTGAACCGCGAGCATTAAGCGAGATTTGCCAATTTTCGGCATGACACTCAGTCTTTGGATAATGCTTCTGTAAACGATTGTTTACGTTGAACCTAATTTCGAGATTTTGCTGCGCGGATACTTCAAAGTAATATATTTCTTCTTTTTTAAGAGACAAGACAGAAGAAATAAAAATCAAAGCGAAATCAATGAATGAAGAGTTTGCTTGACTTTGGTCTATGCAACAAATATTACGGTAACAAAGCGAAAAAGTGGTCCGATAATCAAGATATTAAAGTGAGGTCAATACACAAGTGGGCGATGGTATGTACAAGAGACGTGGTGTTTCAAGAAGTGAAACTTCTATTATTTTGTGGAATAGTGTTTGGATGAGAAATTCGTTTTGGCGAAAGCTGTTTAAAACAACAACAACTTTAGTCAGTGTATCAATTAGTCCCAGCTAAAGGTGAGTTATCAAATCTGTAAGTGTCTATATTAGTATAAATATTTGATATCGAAAAAGGCTTTTTGATGTCATAAATTTAAATATTCGATTATGATATTATAAAATTAATACTATATATATTCAAAATTATTCGAAATTATGTATCATAAAATGATGCGAATTTATGATATCAGATATTCTAATATATGATATAATATATGGAATATATGATCTATATTACTTGATATATCGTAATTTAATATATCACAAATTCGACTACATGATATCATAAAATCAATATATCTCATAAAATAAGGAAAATAAAACGGATCTTTATATAACTAGGACTAATATTCTTTAAAACCAAACCTGACCATTAGATTTATATGAGCAGAAAACGTACATGCTATTGTTGCGACATGGGCAGAAGCGATGAAAAATATGGATGATGGGTTTCTTACTTCCCCCTCCCCGCGTCACCAGAATCTGTATCTGCCACTGCCGGCTATCAGGCATATTCTTGAGCTACGCAATCTCAGGTTCACAAACACATCTACTTCCAGCACATGTGAGCTTGTTTCGAGCGAACGACATTCTTTAGAGTTTTTATGTACGAGCTCACTTCAATTCAGATACTGAATGTTACATGTAGGTCGACGGAAATTTGAATAAGTAATATTGCCACAATTCAATTACTTATGTTTTATTATATTTGCAACAGCTATCAATAATTATTGATCCTTGGTTCTTACTACTCCCCTGATTACTCCAGAGATGTAAAGTATGTTCTGAACTTTGCAGATTGCCATAATAAACCCTGCAAAATCAACGAGTACCAGCATTAAGCCCCCATGAACTCGCCTTTCTGAATATTCGTTTGTACATATGCCCCACCCCCTTCACTCGTCACTGAACATGCTAAACGAAATCTGCATAATTTTATGAAGGCTTTGACTCAAGTAGCACCATAACCGTCTCTAAATGAAGATTAAAAAACTACTCAAGTTCAACCGATGCATTCATTTAGACACTGTAACGACTGCTAAAGAATGGAATATGAAAATGTAAACGTAGGTTTTATACACAACATTAGATCTACATCTCTCAACGCAGTGTCTTCAAGAAGCTGATACACGTTGATTTCGAATGGTAGACTTTTTTAATAATAGAACATTAGAAACCAATGAAGCTTTGGGAAAGAGATTTTAGCGATAGCTTTTGTCTTTATAATTTGAAAGTTATTAAAAAGAAATATTAGGGGCAAAGAAAGGAGGGATATGAACCCACCCCCACCTCCAAATATTGCTCTCTTCAAAATGAAATAAGGTATAAGATAGTTTAGATCTCCAATGTTTTGCTCCTATGTAAATATGATGATGCACAGGTTTGAAATTTCGTTCCACGTGTATGCTATTTTGAAGTCCAGTTGTAATGTATGCATGTTAAATACAGCGCAAGTTTGAAAGCAAGCTTCGGTTTCCCACCAATAAGATTCAATTTGCTTATCATGCTATTCATTTTCAGCGTTATATATAATATTTTCATAATAAAAACACTTAGCCTGCCCACAAAACAACCCATGTTCACTGAAAATACTTCACAAGAAACCTTAGATTACAAAATCACAATTTAATATTTTTAAAAATCAAACACGTTTCATACCAATAAAAACGTCGTATGTCTCTATATATTTCAATTGCCATTTCCTGTAAAGATCACAAAAATGATGCAAAATTCCTGGTTACTATTTAATAAAACATTTTTTTACATTAAACGTCGAAATATTTAAAATCGAGTTATTTATAAACAAAGAATCTACTTATTATTTGTATATACTACATCCTTATAATTCATCACAGATTTTTTCATATGAAAATGCAAAAATTACAAGCAAATTTTCTATTCAGCGATGATTGTCCCTTATCACATTGTCAAATTATTTTGTAAAGTCAATGAATACACAACAGACAATCAATAAATGATGCCAGTAAAACCGTTACTGTTGTGTGTTATAACTCGAAACAAAAATGCAATTCATATGGCAAGCGATATTTCAGATTTTTAAAGAATGTTACTAGAAAATTTGACACCACTAAATAATCACAGCTTTGTCCACCAAAAACAAAATGGTCTCTCGATTAATTTATTTCCGTACAGCGATAATTGTCCATTTTCACATTCGCAAATACGTAGTAAAGTCTATGAATGCACGATATACTCCTTCGCCCATATTTATAAACAGTGTTATCAAGTTATGCAGTTTAAATATATTGCTGACGAAAAATCATAAACTTATATTTATATTCATCCTAATAGATATTTTATCTCATAACAGCTCGGAAATATTGGATAATGGTGTATAAAAAAATGAGAAATCCGTCAAAAATTGTGTGAACCATGTAACATTTAGTACAGCAGGAATTCTATTATTCTGTCGGTAATATAGGTCACGGTTACCCACATTTTTCTGCTCTGATGCCTATGTTTAAATGTATATATTAATTTTTGTTTTCTAGTTCACTGCTTCATGTTAAGGTAACATATCCACTTTTGTGCTTAAACTTATATTATAGGTCAGTGTTACGTATTTTTCTACGACATTTTAAAATATTTACATGAGGTTAATTAAAGTATCGCCGTATGAAAACTGTCTCATTCCTTCGGGAACTTCACTCCCAAAACCCGGTAAAATTACTTGTCAAACCTTTGAATAAAGTTGCATTGTATAATGTGGGTAATGATGCAGATCCATTGTTCTTTTAGTTCGGAGATCGTCTCAAAATGAATTATCTCTTTCTCTCGCTGTCATTCACTCTGTCAGATTAATAAGTTAACGTTTGTTTTTACGCTGAAATAAAAAAGACCATTTCTTTTTTACTTAATTAATCATTAGTACAAAGAAATAAAACTGGATAAACTTTGTAGTTCATGTCACTAATTTTCAGGCTCAGATCCATTTAAACAAAGAGTCCCTTTATCTTCCTATTTATTGTATTCATTATTCACAAAAAATTATTACACGACTTAACATTTCGAAACTAGATTTGTGTTTGTCATTGATCACATATTCTTAAAGACGTAATGCATACAACTCAGGATATTTGAAATTTATGTAATATTACCCCTAATCCATTAGTTCCACCCCAGGATCATGATCAAAATTATAAAAGTGTTGGCACAACCTACACACTAAGACTATCATTGTCCCAACTAGTTTGTGTCTAGATTTAACGGTGTAGGAGGAGTTCAAACTCATTACACACGTACAACCGTATGTATTACAATATCTCCTTCCTTCACTGCCAGAAAGAACTGGTTATCACCGATCGTTACTGTTTCTTGGTTCTGTACAGTATTGTTTTAAGGAACATAGTCAAAATGTCAAACTAAAGGTAAAGAACATTTTATATCTTCAGCTTATAAAAATACTGTGCAGAACTAAGACTAGAGTCATGTGACAACTGCTGCAAATCCGTCTGGTACTATTACTACTAATACTAATAATAATAATAAATTATAACGTGATGATAAGAGGGCAATGACGATGGTGGTGGTGGTGGCGGTTGTCCTGATCATGCACATGTGTACTGATTTTTATCACCTTTTTCCACAGCCGGCCCTGACCCGTGGTACAAAAGTATTGTGGTTCTGTCTCCAGACAAGGTGATGTTAGTAGACTTCTCGACGAGTAATCTCTGTCTTCACATTCTCCAAGATGGACATTTACTGGCTGTATCAGACAGACTGAAGTATCCCCAGGATATATGTATATGTAACATACATGATAACGAAATCCAAATGGCGGTGAGTCTGTTTAACGGTCAGATAGAAATTCTGTCCATTAAATCCACAGGTCAAACATCAACCATAACACGGGTGAGGACATTAGATGTAACGACAGGATTTGATAAATGTCGTGGAGTGAAATATTTGAATGAAAAACTTCTGATCAGTGGTCAGAAACAGGACAGTGTGTGTTGGGGCATTGTGTCCGTTAAAGATGGACAAGTGGATATAGTTCATAAGATCTGTAAATGGGCCGGATACAGTTTGAGTTACCTGTCCACAAATCCTCGAGATGATAATATGGTTTATATCTCATGTCAGGCTGACCATCGTAATACTGGTATATATGTATATAGAAGTTCTGAACGGGAATTTCTATATCAACATGATGAGCTGAATTTCCCCAGGGGTGTAACTGTGGACACACGGGGATTCGTATTTGTGTGTAACGAGAGACCTGCCTGTATTCATCAGCTTACAGAGAAGGGTCAACTGATGACTATATACAGGGAAGAAATACCATCAGATCTCCTTGCCATATTCTGGGAGGAACAGCAAGGATATCTCTACGTCACCAGCTCGGGGAGTAAAGTAATCACTATATTCAGATCTGTGTATTCACATCAACAAGGTAATTCATATTTCTTATTTTAATGTCATAAACATTTGCATGATAGGAGAAATGTAACTACATACTTCATTTATTGACAATTCTCAAGGATTTCAATTCACATTTAGAAAACAAATGTGAAGTTATGTTATAATTATACCTTTATTATCAAGACAAACAAATTTAAAAGATGTAAAATATTATCAAAATTAGATGAAAATCAAAATGGAAATAATAATATTAATTAATTCAGAATGTTCATTCTATTTATTAATATAGGTGACAATTTTATATTAAACAGTGGATAAGATTGATGTCAACAATAAAATGTGTCATACAAATGGGAAGTTCTCTAATGTTTGCAATTCTGAATTTAAATATGTAAATCTGGATAAATGATCAACGATCAGCTTCATGAAATATAAATCAGTTATTTCTAGGTCTAAAGGTATTGCAGGAAGCTATTATACAGTACTTACATTAATAGAATTTTGTTTGTATCTATATGAAACTTATTCCATAAAATGTTTGAATATTCGCACGTGAAACTGAGTCAGGAAAACTAACTTTTGTCTGCTAGGTGAGTATGAAATTAAATTAATCTATGTTATTATTATTATTATTATTATTATTATTATTATTATTAAGGAAATTTTTAATTGTTTTTCTTGATGAGAGTTGGATTATATTGGTTAACTCTGGCCCCCAATTGTCCAGGGGTTTATTAAGGGCGGAAGGAAACACAATTGCTCTGCCCATAGGGCTACTATGCCCAATATTTTTTAAAGGGCTGGGCTTGTCTTCTTGTCTTCTAGGGTGGCATTGAAGAAATACAAAGAACAAAGTTTTAATTATTGGTAAATTAAATTAATAGTAACAAGAATAAAAGAGGTGCCAGGAGAGCCAGTTTAGGTGGTTTCAATTGGCAGAAAACCATTTTCAGCCAGCGCTGCCCCCCCCCCTCCCCATCCAGATACATGTAATACATGTGGTAGCGCTTTCTCCCTACAAAAAAAAAAATGTTAGGAAAAGATCACAAGACCTCCCTTCCAATTTTCAGTTTCTTCTTTTTTATAATCTCTTCAGTTTCATGCCTGACTGTCAACATGGCCTTTTGGTAGATTATAAGAAATAGGAAAAGGGATCATTTTGGAGGATATATAATTTGGTAATTTAATAGATCGTCTTAGAAGACATTGTTCAGGAATATTGGGAAATCAACCATCATTTTAAACATTTTTATTTTGATTAATTTTGGGATTGAAAGTATGGAAGTAGTATAGTGGGGTGGTATGGAGACTAATAAGAATTAACATTACGCCATAGGTTTAACATGTGTGTGCCTCTATAGCAACTAAGAAGAATTTAACATTACACATTTACTCCACAGGTTTAACATTGTGGGCCTGTATGGCGACAATGGGAAATTAACATTATGCCGTTAGTTCACTTGTTTAACATTGTAGGCCTGTATGGAGACAAGGGAAAACGTATTGCTAAAAGTGTCCATTCATTACCCCAACACTTACTATCCAACACTCCACACCTACAATCCGTTTAGAGTGATCAACACCCTACATTTATCATCCAATACGCCCTTTGGAATAACCAATACCCAGTCATGTACTATACACTACTCCACATTTACTATCGAACACCCTACATTTACTATCCAACACGCCATTTGGAGTGACCAACACCCAGTCATATATTATCCATTATTCCCACATTTACTATCCAACACATCGTTTGGAGTGACCGACACTCACTTATCTACTAACCAACGGATAGGAGTGCTCACACATAGACCAACATACTTGTGTACTAAAAATCATGAAGTTAAAGAAGAGAAAAGAATATGAGTGCCTACCCACATACACAGACATAACCTTCTATAGACATTAAACAGGATGGAGAGAAGAACAAACACACACCTAACGACAGACATTAGCTTACTTTTTCAATCCAAGAAATGTCTTTAATTATATGCGACATTGACATCAATGCTGTATGGAGACAAGGGGATTTAGAATTTGTAATCCTGTTTTTCATTTATATTGTTATAGATTTAATTCTCTCTTTAAACGGCTACCTACTGTCGCTTGATAAACACTGGCAAAAATGTTTGTTACAAAAATATCCAGTGTCTAGTGAGGCAGATTTGGTCAGTAAACTTCGTTACAATTTTTGTTGTTGTACGCTGAGTGAAATGTTACCTCTGAGTTGTTGAGACGAGAGTTAAATTTGCGACACTGTCAAACGAAGTCAGAATTTGTCGTAAGGCTAAGGTTTATTGTAAGGCTGTGACATTTTGTATTTTTTTAAATCGGCAAAATTGGAATACATGGAAGTTATGCATTGTACATGGAGTGTTTGTACTTGTAAAGAAAATATTTTTCTGTCTCTCTGTCTGTCTGTAAAAATGTAGATTGCCTTTAGTCCTATGGAAAGAAATGATACGTAAGATTTTGTATTGCAATAGTTGTGCTATTTTACCTTTACATTAAAAAATTTGGATAATTTGTTTTGGTGCCAAACCAAAGATTGACAGAGAGAAAGTAAAATTGTATGTTCGAGTTTGAAAACAGCAAAACTAACACATTAAAGTTTTGCATCTTACGTGGAATGTTTGTATTTGTTAAGAAAAGAATTTGTTAGCCTGTATGCTCTCTACGATGGTGGGCAGCGGTGGCAACTATCACAACAACTTCAGCAACTTGGACGTGGAAAAGGTGTAAGGCAGCTACAGCAGATGTTGTCAAGTTTATAATTGTTTCAAAACCCAACAGACCTTTTCAGAGCTCGCCCAGATCTCTTAGAAAAGATGTACTACTCAAATGATTGCCAATCCTTCCATTATGCAACGTGTGTATGTGTTTGTTATCTTAGTCATACTAATACAACAAATCGAGACAAAGAACACTTACGTTTTATTTGGTACATTCTGGTGAATAAGAATTACAACACAATTTTAAAACACACCACAAAAGTCCATTTAACTTCATTTTTACTGTCTTTCTTTTTTAAATGCCTCACTGGTATGGGTTCTTTTTCTCCTGTTCCGTCTGCTTGTCTTGCCTTTTTGAATTTCTTCACTTGAATGAATTCTTCTTCTGCTTCTGAACGCCCCTTCTCCCTGTTCTCTTTTTTCTTGGGACACTCTGTTGACCAATGTCCTTTTTCTTTACCTTCATAACAGGTATCTTTACTTTTGTCTTTCTTTTCTCCTGTCTTGGAGATTTCTTGTCTTCGACGTTGTGGACATTCTGGATCCAAAGCCCTTTTTCTTGACAGATATAACAAGTATTCTGACTTTTATCTCAGGAGAAGCAGTTTGAAGGCTTTGTTGGAATTATACTTTCGAATGACTGTCTATAAATCTCTAACCAGAAGTGTCATCTGTTGTTGCTGTTCCATCTCTACAGATTGAAACTGCATAAATGTAAGGAGTGAGAAGTAACTTAGTCAAATCACTCTTTAATCAACAATAATCATGAAAAGATCACACCTTTCCAAGGAGAAACCAGAAGACAAGCCACGACGACGTTCTGAGTCGTCACGTGCCCTGGGAGAAGTGGTGGCAGAAGTTCACTTGAGCGATTTATGAAGACAACATGAATGATCCTTATCCAATACCATTTATCTCCTTAACAAGAGAGAGTAAGATCAGCCAAGAAAGAAAGTTGTTAAGTAGCGCCTGAAGATTATTTTCACATTCGAACTACCCAAAAGGTGATTTCCAAAAAATTCATAACGACGTTTTACATGTACACGGTCCAATTTAAAGAGTTCAAGCCTCAAATCCCAGCAGAGAAAGCAGCTGTCTTAATTACGGATTTATTGGAGTCAATGTTAGAGGAACTGAAACGACAGTGCAAAGCTAAAGGTCATGATCGTTTGAGACTATCCAACACTCACGACAGTTTGAAATCTCCTGTGTGGATCAAGTTTAGTACACCTGCTGAATATTAACTTTTTCCAAAATCTTAGACAAGATTCATCACGTTCAACAATCGAATGATGAGTTTGAAATGACCGATAGAAAAGCCACTATTCACGTGACACATGTTTCGCCTCCAAGGGGCAGCGGAAAACGCAAAAACAGTTTGTATGGGTGGATACATTTTCCAGTACCAAACGAAGTATCGTCTAAATTAGCAACCATCAAGATCAGATGTGTTTAGCTGGTGCCATCGTGGTGGCTCAAACTTATGCAGAGAAAAACGACACAGCAGAATGGAAACGATTATGGAAAGCATTATACGATTAGACAGAGCCAAACAACGGAGATAAACAGAGCTCCTTTGGAACAAGCAGGCATTACGAAAGAGACCGTGTTTGGAGTTTCAAAAATGCAACAAAAAAAAAAAAAACAAAAAAAAAAAAATTCAAGACGTGTTGGCCCCTCGCTATATGCTGAAAGTGTACCGTCAAGTCGTTCGTGAAGATCTCGCGTGTCAAGAACCTAATTTTCCATGCAGAAAATACATCAACATTTATCATTACTAAGGTCATTTCAATGCTATTACTACTGTCACAGGATTTCCTGGATACAGTTCGACAAATGTGACCAAGGATGTACCAGTCGGGATCACCATATTCATTGTGGAGAGAGACGTCGTGGCTTTTTAGCATCCAGACCTTGTATTTCTGAATTTCTGAAGGACAAGAAAAGATTCGATGCTCTACTTACAAGCAAACATTCGTCAGTTCAGCATATTACGAGGGACTTCACGTGAAATAATTCCAACAACAGAAAAGTGCTTGCGAATTATTGACAGTGTGGTCTACTTGTGGGTAGATTGTTCGTATCAATAACAAAAGGTTTCTCGTTTCTGCAGGAAAGAAACAATGTAGTTTTTGTGGCCAAGTTGTCGAGTTGGATCATCAGTGTTATATTTAAAGATATGACAACGAACCAGAGAAACTACTGAACAACGACCAGAACAAGAAAAAGAAACATGACCATAGTGTTGATTTTATCTTTCTTGACTTTGAATGTTCTCAAGAGACTGGAATTCACATTTCTAATTTTTGTGTGACTCATCGCGCTTGCAACGTCTCCATTCAAGAACCTTTATTTTATCTCTGTCGGAATTGTAGTGTAATTCCATGGGGACATGAAAATAGATTTCGCAGCTCCCAAATTTTTTCACATTTTCTGAGTGGATCTTAGACCCCACCGAGGACACTTGGAGTGAAGAGCAGGTACATCGTCACGGGAACTGTCATCGACACACTACAGTCATTTCTCACAATTTCTCGAGATGCGACGGACAATTTCTTTTGAAATATTATTCAGGACAAGAAACCGAATTCCAGCAGTCACCATGAACGGAGCCAAAATCATTTTCATGAAAGTTGGAAAAGTACAAACTAAAGATTCCATTAGTTATTTGGTTATGCTTTTGAATAGAATGCCTAGAACGTTTGGAACGACAGAAATGGCTAAGGCTATTTTCACACGTTTTCAACACCGAAGCAAATCAACACGCCATACTCCCGCATTTTCCGTAAGTTCATGACTACGACCCTGACGGTATACAAACAGAACGAGAAGCTTCCTGCGCTTGCTACCAAATCCACTCTTCAGATCCTTTTAATTTTCAAGAAGAAATGTTGAAATATTGTCAATCCTATGTGGACATTTTACGACGTTGTTGTGGAAAATGTCGACAATTATTTATGGATCACGGAGGTATCGAAGGAGGCTTCTACCATTGCCAAAGCCTGTGAGTTAGTGTACCGACAGAAGTTAATGCCCGAGAACAAACTAGCAACCTGAATCCTATCTACCTGTCTGCCGACGATATTCAGCCAGAGCTTTGCGTTGGTTACATTACTTGTGTGAAACTCAAGACAAGTGGATACAACATGCTAGAAGCGGTGGTGGAAAGAAGATTGGATCTTATTCCGTGGATGGTTGGGATTTAGAAAACCCACAGATCGTGTACGAAGTTCATGGATGTTTATTTCATGGATGCCACACTTGTTATCCTCAACGAGACATGACAAATGCTTTGTCAGAGTTCACCATTGTAGAGTTGTACATCAAAACATACCAACGACGCAGCGTTTAGACAGTCAATGATATCAAGTGACAGAAACGTGGGAACATGACAAAACAGATCTAGAATTTCGACGCATCGTCGAAGAGTACGATGTGGTGGACATCGAAGCTATGAATCCACGCGACAGTTTGTATGGTGGAAGGACCAATGTTACACGCTTGCTGCACGAAGTTGACGAATCTCAAGGAGAACAAATCAGATACATGGATGTGTGTTCGTTTTATCCTTGATTGTGTAAATATGCTCGATTCACACCAGTCACACTGAAATTGTTACTGAAGTCATCGACGTTGAACACATTCGCCAGTACGAAGATTTGATCAGATATAAATTTCTTTCACCGACGAACTTGTACCATCCTTTCTTACCTCACAAACACACACACGCACACACATTTATAATGGAGGGATTTGGATTTTGTTTAATTTGGCAGTCATTTGAATAGTATATCTTTTCACAGAGATCTATGAAGGCTCTGAAAAGGGCTGTTGGGTTTTAAAACAATTGTGAACTTAATAACATCTGCTATCACTGAAATAATGGTAGTGATAGTGCCACCGTAACCCCCCGTCAGAGAGATCTCACAGGTTAGCAAATTCTTTTCTTAACAAGTACAAACACTTTACGTAAGATATACAACTGTTTTGCTGTTTTCAAACTCGAACAGACAATTTAACTTTCTCTATGTCAATCTTTATTTTGGCACAAAAAATTTATACAAATATTAAATGTAGAGGTAAAACAAGTCATAACTACTGCTATACAAGATTTTACTCATTATTTATATCCATAGGACTAGAGGCACACTGCATTTTTACAGACAGTCAGAGAGAAAAATGATTTTCTTAACAAGTACAAACACTCCTTGTACAATGCCTAACTTAAGTTTTGCCGTTTTCAGAAACACAAAATACCACAACCTTACAGTAAACCATAAAACATCTGTAACGAAGCGAACTGGCATTGAATAAGCACAGGTCAGTCAGTGTACTAAATCTAAAGTGGCAAAATGTTAATCTGTAACAAACTGAAAAACCAAAATTTGCCTCACTTGACACTGGATATTTTTCCAACAAAATGCTCTGTCAGTGTTTATCAAGCGACATTAGTTAGCCGTTTAGAGAGGATTAAATCTAGGATGATAACAACGAAAAATAGTATTACAAATTCTAGGCCCTACTTGTCTCCATGCAGCGTTAATGTCAATGTCGGATATGTTTTAAGATACTCTTTGGATTGTAAAAGTAAGCAAATGTCTGTCCTTAAGTGTTTGTTTGTTCTTCTCTCCATCCATTTAATGTCTATAGAAGGCTATGCTTGTGATTGTGTGTAAGAACTCCTATTCTTTTCTCTTCATTCACTCCATGTGTGATAGTATATAAGTATGTTTGTCTATGTGTGAGCACCCCTACCATTTTCTCTCCTTTTCGCTCCCTGTATGATAGTATATAAGTATATTTGTCTATGTGTGAGCACTCCTAACCATTGGTTAGTAGTAGATAAGTGGGTGCTGGTCTCTCTAAATGTGGGGTGTTGGATAGTAAATGTGGAGGTAATGGATTGTACACGACTGGGTGTTGGTTACTCAAAACGACCTGTGTCCAACAGATTCATCCATTTTGTGGGACAACTCCTCGTATTTACAAAATTACTCAATTAACTTGCACACTTAAACTCATCTTTCAAAACGAATAATAAACAAACTCATTTTATTCTACATTCTAAAAATGTGAAAGCTGATAGTTTGAAAGTGGTGTTAGAAATGGAGAGTAATTATATGATAATAAAAGAAACCTGAATAAATCATTAAAGAAAAGAATGGAAAGTTGAGTTTGAGTGTGCATTTAAGATGAATTTTATGAATTATATATGCGCCACCCCCACCCGCCCCGCCTCGTACTACTGATGCAATGTTTAGAACATTATATGCCACAATACGCAAAACATATTTGTATTTTTATTTTTGGGTTTTAACGACACTTAAAACACATTATTGGCTATATCATGCCTAGGAAATGGGAGCTAAAAGCCTTTCCCAAAGACTCACTGAGGCAACCGACCAGGGTTGACCTGGGCGGATATCGAACCCACGATACTTGGATTACGAGTGGGCGCTCTACCAACTGGGCTATCACAGCTCCTCGCTTAGAAGAACCATTGTTAATAAGATCCTGAAAGTTCTATGATTCTTTGTAATTTAGTTATAGGATGTCAATGTATTGGTTTTATAGAGCTTAAATTCTATTCTTACAATGTTTAGAGAATACAGAGCCAGTTCTAACATGATGACCTGTTAGATTACACCCAATAACCTTTTGTCCCGTACGCTAAAAACGTTTTTAGTAAAAGGGATCCAACCATGTCCAGTTTTCACATTTGAACAGGGGAATTTAGATTAAAAACTGTGACACGGACTAACACAAGCTGGAAAAAGATATTAGTACCGACCTTCCTATCCTTTTTGTTTTCACACCATTACCATAAGCACGTTTTTATTCGCGGGGGTGGGGGTGGGTGGGATTAGGACTGGATAGGTAGGTTACAAAATTATTTTTTGTTGACTTCCAATAAACTGTATGAGGATCATATCTGGTGTTTTACAGATCGACCGTGTCGATTTTGGTGGGCTTGGAGGGGGTGGGGGGTGGAAACCCTTTTGAGCCCATTTATTTGTTTTATCTTTCACCTCAAGATAAATCTTATTTTTTCCCCAACTAATATAATGGATATGATAAATTATTTTGTGCTTTAAATCCGAGCATAAATCCGAGCAACCTTTTTTTTTTTTTTTTTTGTTCAAGCTTTCAAGCTATTTGAAAATTAAATGGTCGGTCCATGAGCATGTTTTGGTGCATGTCATGTACTCTTTGATTCTCGTTTATGGGGTGTAGCATGCTAGCTATCTTTGTAAATTGCAAGAAAGCTACAAGGTTAGCACTGTATTACATGTCCACGTGGATCACAAGCCAGTATGGAAATTATAGGCTCTTGCTAGTGTCGGTCAACACAAAAAGACACATTTTCAATGGCACCAGAACACCTAGCCCCATCTTCGCTAGCCAATGGTTGGCTCTTATATATTGTATTATAGATAAGGTTGAGTGTCATAGTGAGTCATGGCAGTGATTTGAGGAACTGTTGTCAATCGGTATGAGTTTATAAAATATTTTTCCCATTGCTTTTATTTTTTCAACATTAAGCTTGTGTCCAGCACCATCGTTGCACGCCACGGGTGACAATCCGCTACTGGGGCCCCCGGTGGTGTCGGCTCGACCAATGTGGGTATGTGCGAAAGCTTGCCAGTAGCTTCTCGTGGGTCGGTGGTTCTTCCCGGTGTCTTTCTGGGTTCTTCAGCCACCAAATAAACTGGCCGCCATGTATAGCCTATCCAGTGCTGATACATGGCGTTAAACCCCATAAAACCAAACCAAACCAAACCGCTACTCTCCTTTATAAAGAAGCGCCCGTGATTTGCGACGATGGTCTGGCACCTGTGGTTTCGCATTCATAATTCGTGCTTCTTCGCATTTTGATCTTTCCGCACAATAATATTAGTTCTACATTACAGACCTGGCCCAAACTTTGTGCACGGCTTGCACTTAGATAAAAAAGAAGTCAATTGATTTTGGGGTTGAAAGGTCAAAGATTAAGGTCACTCAGTCTGAAGCAGAAAAATGCTTTATGCACAAAAATATCAGTTTTCTACATAGAACTAGTAAACACCGGACAGGTGTATAACGTGTTGAATCTTTATTCAATAGCTTCCTCTAGTTCTGCTTGTGTGTTCTAACATGAAGCAATATACTCCCAAGCATTTCTTTAAAACAAGAGCATCCGACGGTAGATTCTAAACAAGAAGACAAAAGGTTTGTGCAAGCTGACTGAATACTATCACAATCAAGAACGCACAAAGCGCATGAGAGCATCGCATTCAAGAAAAGAAGCAAAGCAGAATAACTTAATTTCATTCTAGTACACCAAGTACAACCGAATTATATATATAATGCCGTCATGCATCTATCAACATTTTTCTTACAAACTTATTTTCTTTCAAAGGAACTGTAGAACCAATATCAAGTGATACATATAAATATATGTTATCAGAATCAGGGTATCAGTTACAGAAAGGAAACTATTTTGCTGGACTCAAACAAAAAATCGTGGAACCAATTTTTACCATATCTATCATGGAGCACTCTGTCATTACAGCCGTTTGGTTTAATACCATTGATATCTTCCACCGTACAATAGAACAGTCAGAAGGAAGGACAATCAGAAGGAAGGATAGTAACAATTAGAGACTTCTAATATATATATATATATATATATATATATATATATATATATATATATATATATATATATATATAAAACGCAAAATTAATTTTTATTACGTTTGTCAGAGACCATTTAATATTTCAAATAATGCAGATTGACCATTTAAAATATAATTGTTATCGTTAGGAATAACCAAAATCCAGTCGTAATGTATTATTGTAATTTCATTTTTCTTTTGACAAAGCAAACGCTTCACAAATATCATTCATCGGAACGAAATCATTCTACGTCAATTTATAGGTGGACTCATTATGCGGGGGCGAGTATATCTTAAAATCCTGTATTAATAAGTTTGATATTTTCCCACAGTAACTTCCATTCAATATGTTTATTCTTTAACACTTGTAATTAAATCATGCCTTACTTTGAACTAACTAAAGTTATGATCTTCTTGTAAGCCTGAAACATTCAGTGAAAGAAGAACTTGGTGCCATTCTATATATTTGTGAATACATGTATCTTCGACTTGTTTACCAGAAAAAAAGGAGTATAATAAAAAAATATATTTGCACATTAGGCTTCTAAAATGAAGAAGCATTTGAGAAAACTTACAAGATATTTAGGCATAAGGAGTTTTTGGATGTGTCTAGAATTTCTTACACTACTGTGTGCAAAGAAATATTTCTTGTATATATCTTGGGAATAGAATACAGTAAGTGCTGTTGTGATTGACACCTACTTTAACAGGCATCGACACATAACGAACCTATTTGCATTGTTCTTATATAATTTCAATATTTAATGTAGGTCTTTAATAAGTGGACCCTGTGAATATTAGAGTTAATGAATCAGACCCTGGACTGCAGGCAATTTACATCATTTTTATCATTTAATCAGAATTCTTGCAAAAGAAGCAATACTATTTTTTCAGTGATTGGTCCAAATATATTTTCCAAAGTGATCGTTCAAAAAATAGTTCCTTAATCATGTAGTGATTCATCGAAAAGAATTTTTTATTGAAGACTTATAGTGGTCGATCGGAAAGTATTTTCCAGAAGTGTGTCCCTCAAATTGTGAATTCTAGGTTAATCGTTTTATAATTATATTATATTTGTTCAATCACTACTCATGCACAAAATGTCTAGTATCAACTCTGTCTTGTCAGAAGCAGAAAAATACTCAAGATTACAACGCCTTGTGAGGTTGTTAAATGAGCAAGCCCAAAAGATAAAGGTCATTCCGGAGGAACACAGAGGAATCATATATCAAAGGGAGACAACACCCGAATTAAATGTTAGAACCAATATTGAAGAAAGTGTCATTGAAGACAAAGATTTTTCAACTAGTTCAGAGCCAGACACTAAACAGAGTATTGAATATGCTGGTTCAGAGGCAAGCAATATCCCCAGACTAGAAAGAAAAAGAAAGCATTCAGGTGACTCTGAGGGGAGAGATCCAATGATAGAACTGCTCCAAATGGTCAACGAAAATGCTGCTGAACTGGCAAAGAACAGAACGGAATATGCTGCGTTGACAGTGTGGGACTTTGCTGGCCAGTATGTGTTTTACACAACTCACCAAACTTTTCTGACGAGTCGTGCAATATATCTGCTGGTTACAGATCTCAATCAACATTTCTCAGATCCTGTGACAGATAACGAATGTTTTCTTGATATAGATGGTATTAAATTGTGTAATGTTTACGGTAAGTTTCTTAAATAAGCCTTGTATCTAAAAATTTTATATTGCAAATATATGCGGCTGAAGAACAACAAAACATGCTAAAACATTTTATAGCATAATTACAAAGAATCACATTGCCAGGAACATATTTGTACAAATTATTGTTTTCAGATGAAACCTGTAAGGTTCCTCTCTACAGTTATTAAGTACGTTTGAAAGCAGGACAAGTATAGGATGAAGTTATATGCATTTGCAACACGTACATTGGATGGAATGTTGGCATACCTCTATGCTATTTTCGTGTACTGTGACTGAACATTTCTTTATATGTGGTATTAGGAAAACAACGCGCTGCCTAAAACAGGTAGCTGAACAAAATTGCTGCTCGCATGTGCTCGAGAAATTAACCTGAACTAGTTCAAAGTACACTAACTTTAGCAGTTATTAAAATAGACAAAATGAATTTAGCCAGAGTGGCAATACTAACTTCTGAAAGAGCAATACATGAATAATAAAAAATAAAAAATAAAAATTAAAACAAATAATCGGCTTGTTTTTGTTCCAATTTACATCTGAAGTGCTTGAAGTGAAAATGACCATGCGGAGCTAGCAGTCTTTTGAGAGGTGCACATATGAAGCAAGGCAAGCTATGTACTCTATAACCCAACTTATACACATCAATCATACACCAAAATAAAGGGAATTAAAAGTTAGTTTAATAATACCTAAGATACTCAGGATCTTTTTAAACAGCCAAGATAAACAGCAAGTAAAACATGGGAAATTATTTTTGTTTAAAAATCAAACCCTGTGCAAAGTACAAAACTGTAGAGTGGACCCTTAAGACAAATATAATCCTTTGTGCACTTGGTTTTCTCTCTTTTATATCATCACGTATGATTTTTTCATTAAAATGTTACATTGATATTGATGCTATAAATGATAAAGCTAATTATGCCTATTTTGCAATTGCTTATACAATATGCCTTGTGGCAGTACTATGTGTGCAATTTTCTTAATTATGGGGAAATTTAAAGTCTTAGAACATAGAAGTAAAATCAACTTAAAATTAAAACTGTTAGATGAAATGAAAGACAAATATGGCAAAAATTATTCTTTTCATTCATTTGTAATAAAATTATGGAAACAATGACGACAAAGCAGATTCGGATTCCTTATATACTGATGTTAGAAGAATTAGCAAAATTTTACTCCTTCCTAAAAGACTTTCATCAAACAATGTAACTTGTTATTATCTTCATATCTAATGACCTAAGTCATGATGCACATACAAAAATTACATCGGGAATATTTTATACCGCTCTCTGTCAATATTTATTTTTGGGGGGGGGGGGGGGCAGTCAAATTATTTCTGTCATACTTTCTCCAATAAAGAATTGGACTGAAAAAATACAAAACTTTGTAACGTTCTGTACCTCGCTAAATAACGACATGTGAAGAATTCCATGAATGAAAATGTACAGGAAAGTCAAGTAGGATTTGAAACATTTTTGCATGATGTTTGACAAATCATGGGTTCAAACCGTCAGGACCTGATTTTCTTTGTTCATCTACTCAAACTGTGTAACGAATGCAAAGTTGTCAGGAGCACTCATTCGTCACTGTAAATTTGTCCAAACTTCGATAAGAAATGCAGAAAAGAATGCAAATATTTTCCCGACGTAATTAAAATGCGCCAAAAGTTTAATCTCTGCTATTTCTACGATTGAATATTATGCAGAAAATCCGCTGTTCACTATATTGCTGTGAAATTTATTTATTTCTCTTTGACTTACCTTCCACACATCTATCTGTCCTTTTCTAGAATTCGTAGAAGTTTGGCTGAACTCCATACATTCCATTGCACCATCCCCTGCAGCAGGCATTCCACCTGTGATTTTGGTTGGCACACATTTGGATAAGATACCAGAGGTACGTTAAGGTGCTATTCAATGATGTGATTTATTTTTGTTGAATTAGGACATCGTCTTTACAGTTGTAACAGCAAGTATAAAATATAATGTAGTAATCTAAGAAGTAGGTCACAATAACCTGATTTTTATGCAGTATTGTAACACTATGCCTACTATAAGTACACGTAAATATAATATGCATAAAATTACTTACTGTGACAATGCATTGAAAGGTAAGACCATGATTTATTGGATTCTTCTGCGCTAAATACAATTTTAATAATTATTCAACTATAATGAGAATTGTAGCCTATGTAGAGATTACTTAACTGTTGATGTTATTTTCTCTCTAGGGATCTCGGCAGATAGTTGTTGATGGATCTTTTCAGCAAATTCGCTCTATACTAAAAGATCAGCCTACAAGATTCCACCTGGCGAACGATGATTTTGCTATCGATAATACCCAGCGTGACCCCAGGTTGGAAGACTTGAAAAGAAAAATAATCGATTTGGCTCGGAAGCAGCCATATTGGGGTCAGGAAGTACCCACCAGATGGCTCCCCTTGGAGCAAGCGATAATGACGCTGAAAGCCTCAGGTATCAAGGTACAGAAAAAGAACAAATATATTTTTTAATACCCGAGGATATTTAAATGATACTATTGTGCTACGACATCAATCTGAACTTAATTTTAGGTATAATTAACAACATTAACACGAAAAAGAGAATCGATAGTTAAAATTGTTCCGTTGTAAACACATCTATTGATATTTGAAAGTTATGCTTATAATTTTTGCTAAAAGCCACATTTACACAGGAAAAAGGGATTTTGTACAATGTTTTCTAACTATACTCAAAAACTCCTATCATATTACTCGTATTACTTACATTTTAGACCATCTGCCCAACAAATAAGGTGAGTCAGTGCAAATGTATGTTGTCCATTTACGTTGCTTGTCCGTCGTCTTGTTGTCATCTAACCTCTGTCCGTCAGATAAAAATGTCATATAACTTGACATTCATTTTTGTTGTGTTTTTTATCAGAGATCACCGAGGTGTTAAGTAACGTGCCGTCTTGTTAAGGCTGCTCTTCAGGGTGACGATGTGATATTAATGAAGCTTCCAAACAATCATGCAATATTAACTCATTGTATTGCATGAAAAATGTTTTCTGGAAACATAACTAACATATTAGTCCCATAGTCGAATTGGCCTTACATTTTGTACAGCTGCCATAGAACCCATATGTAAATTCATTAATTGCCATTCATAAAGGTATCTTTGCTCCCCGTGATATTATCATAGATTCATTTTTACAAGATAACAGGTTGCCAATATGCTAATCAATATGAAGGCCAACTACTACAGTCTTAATTTCCTGAAGTCTGCTACTAACCAACCACTGAGAGGATGGTGATAATGTTTGTGGTTCACATTTGTCATGGTTGGAATTGATGGTCAGCCAATATTTAATACACTTTTCTCCTCCTGCTGATTATATATGTTTCAATACACTCTCGCCACATGGTAATCATATGCTCTATAGAGAGAAGAAGTTTATTGAATTGGAGTTAATCAGATATTCTGTACTCTTTCCTACTGTTTACCATCCAATATTATATATGTCCTCGTCTTCATAGTGGTCATCGAATATTCAACACAATCACCCATTATGGTTGGTATTCTATTATACTTTTGATGGTGGTCATCCAAAATCAAACAAGCTCTCCTACTCATTGAGGTCATCCGTTATTCAAAACGTTCCTTTCCCCATACTGGTCATTCAATCCTCCTCCTGATAGTTGTCGTTAAATATTCAACTTGGTGTTATTCTAATGGTGGTCATGCAATATTCAGTATGTTCTTCTCCTTATTGTGATAATTCAATACCTACAACACTTTTATTATCATGGTGGTCATACACATCTCGTCCTCATGGTGGTCATCAAAGATTGAAAACGCTCTTGCCCGTATTGTGATCATCCAATATCTACTGTTTTCCTCTTCAAGGGGGTAATCAAATATTCAACACATTTCCTTTTTCATGGTGGTCATCAAATATCCAATGTTTAGCACACAATCTGCTTATGGTTGTTACGTAACATTCAGTACTATCCCATCCTTATGGTAGTCATCCAATAGTCTCCCCGTCATAGTAGTCGTTCAATATTCGACACGTTCTTCTCCTTACAGCGGTCATCTAATAGTACACACGTTCTCTTTTTGTAGTGTTCATCCAATATTCAACTCTTTTTCCTCAAGATGGTCGATATCCGCTATTAAATACATTCATATCCTTATAGTTGTCACCTTATATTCAATACACTGTCCTCTTTAAGGTGGCGGCCCAGTACTCTCCTTACGGCAGTCCTCTTAAGAAGATTGTTTGTCATGGTCCTTGTCACAAATTAGTTGTAATCAACCAAACTGACTTTTCTGACAAGCTTTCTATAGTTTGTCGTTGTTGAAAATTGCTACAAAGTTGACATTGACTACAATCACTAGGACCAACAATTTTAGAATCTGATATAATGAATCCACCGTAATCAACATAGGGGTGTTTAGGAAAGTTGACATATGCACACGTCCCGATGTCTAGCTGGTTCAAACCGAACATTTAGTTTCTGTCAACTTTTGATGTCTTTTTTAAAGCATATTATCTTCTTCTGGTGCATGGCTGGTTGTATGGATATTGACATTTCATAGTAACATTCCGTACTATTTAGTAGTGGTGCAGATATGACTGTTGTACCTATATTATGTTGTCTCTTCCAAACACGGGGGTATTATATTTAAAAATGGCACACATGCACAGATCTTCAATGAGAGAATTACATGGTCCCACATTGACAATTATTCACTTCTGTGTATCTGTTTCATTTGCCAGTATAAAGAATATATTTTTATCCACTAATGTTTTACTGTTTTGCATAATTTTCTTGGTTATCAAGTTCACATTAGCTTTTTGACATTCAGAATTGTCTTCATGTTGAAGATTTTATAACAGGCAAAGTGTTTATTGACATTTATCATGGGCGCCTTGATGACAATTTTCGAACAAAATATTGAGCAATTTCTTAAAGCAAGTTCACAGACCATGATTGGGGAGTGTCAGTATAATATTCTCTACGAATTCAATGTCCAAGTCCATAGTAAGTTAACAATAAATACGTCTTTTCAGTACAACATCAGTTTCTTGTTGGATTCCTACTAGATGATTATATTTGTTACTTGCTTTTATTAGATCTCTCCATTCACTGGAGGGAATAACAAGATCCATTTCCTTTATTCCTTTTCTTTCTGTTAGGTCGTTGATCTCAGTCTTGTGAAGGAGCTGAATCAGGGGGGATCTGTACTGATAGAGACAGAAAAAGAACTCGATCTCTTTCTCAGATTCCAGCACGAGAAGGGCATAATCATCTACTTCAGGTGAGAAAAGGTCCATTTTGTCCAAAGTCTGAGTAAATTGTCTCGCCTATCTTTTATTAGAAGAAAGGCATATTAAACAAGAGACAAAAGTAATTTTATTTATGCTGGTCTCGAACGAAAAGCTCCCCAAAATAAGCCGCCTAATGCCTACATTTTTTATTTGTAAGCTTCTTTACCTACTTAATGTATGCATTGTGTGCATAAAGTATGCACACATGAAGATACTGTGTTGGAAATTGTAACCAAGCTATTGTGTATCAAATAAGATCAGTAAATAGGAATGTTTTTGCATATATTTATTTTTGGTTGTTTGACCTAAATTTGGGTATATTTATTTTCTTTAGTATTTTCAGGATTCCTGGTAATTAAGAAACTTAAATATGTGTCTTTTGTTTTTGTTTCTTTGTTTGTTTGTTTCATTTTTTTTTTTTTTTTTTTTTTTGCTCATCTTTTTAAGAATGTTATCATTTACAAGTTATAATTACAAAGAAATAGCTAATGCTTGACTGATTATTGGAACAACAATATAAAAGGAAAGCAAAAGCAACAAGCAAGAACTGTTGCAACTAAACGGTTGATTAAAATGAATGCAGTTAAAAGTGCAACATACGTCTATTTGGAGTTATTGCTGATGTCAAAAATTTATGTGCATTCCCAATTCAGCCGATCAACCTTTTCTCGACACACATGTATTTAATATCCAAGACTCTTTTGAAATGATTTTTGTATTGTCAAGTATATAATCGACATAAAGACGATTTGTTCTTCAAATGGTATCCAATTGTAAATCACTCTGACGTATCAGTCTTCCCATGAATGGTCTTCGTCCACTGGCTATTCAAATGTCAATCAGTAATGGCGACTAGCTCCCTCCGTGGTGGAGAAGCACAAGACGTGTCTGTAGAGTTGAGTTGGTGATTTGTAGCTATTTATCCCTCCACCGCGGAGCAGCTTGGATGGGATTAAGGACTCGCGGTACTAACTCAGCTCCCATAGTAAACTTATGGAAACACCATGATAGTAAAAATAAAATAACTTTAAATTTCTAAATGCTCATCATCAAACCTATATTTCTCAGTATGGACCCATCCTTGAAGCAAACTTCTGAGTGGAGAAAGGCATATGTCCGCGGCATTTTTTTTTTATATATCTATATGTGTTTAAAACATGTTTTCAATTCCGCACCCAAAGAATTAGGTGCTAATTTCAGTAACGAGTGTTCCAAATTGAAGTCTGTAAAGGACTGAAATTCCATCAATGAAATATTGTCTCAATTTTTTTCGGTTACAAATAGGATAACCTCTCAAAAGAATCTTTTTACTAAAATTTTACTTTACATTTTCAACCAATCATGGCCAGTAAAACCCATATGCTACTATACTCTATTTCATCTTCACCCATTTCTAGACTGGTTCCCATTCTTCCATATAATTTGTACCATGAGTCCTTAACTCCCCTACCGCGACACGTGGAGAAACGAAAAATCGCGTTAGCTGTACTCTACTGCACTGCTATAAGGGTGATGAAACGGAAGTATTTTATTCCTAAAATGTAGGCTTGAAAGGTAAAGATGAGTATTATTTACAAAACTGGGTAAGTTATAAAAAAGCATCTTGAAGGGAAACAAAATTATTTTAATGGGAGGAGTGTAGAACAGAGATGGGTTATGTGTTTAGTCGTTTGTGAATTAATATGTTTCGGCGAACCTTTCAGCGCTAAAGGACTGAATAAGAAGATTGTGCTGGACCCAAAATGGTTAATTGATGCCCTAAAATCCCTAATAACGGCTAAGATGTTCATCTTACGGAATAACCCCGCCATAAATGAGAAGTGGGACGAGTTTGAGAAGAATGGCAAGCTTACCCCAGAACTTATAGGTTTGTGGCCGTTTTATTGCATAACATAGTGTATGCTTTCATAATTGGAATTCTTTGCCATGTTCCAATCATTTCATACATTTGTTACCTTTTCAATAAATTTTTTAAATGGTATGATTTTGCTAATGAAAAGACTATGTTTGGAACAATATATTGTTGAACTAAGATCTCTCTCTTTCATAAAGAAACAATAGCCACCCACCCCCACACACATACACACATGCTTAATTAAAACTTATATAAAGACAAATTATCTTTAATTTTTCAGATTAAGGTTGGATATATCTTTTCCAATTATATTCTTGAGTTCTGGATTTAAAATTATATAAACGATTCAAAATATGTTAGTGAGATGCAGATCTGACTGTATTTGCTGACTTCTATGTGTGCGTGTAAGTGTGAGTCAGTCTCCATTGTTTGATTACACATATGTCTGATAAATCCAAGGTGATTATTGTATTGGGCTAAATATTATGTTAGAATAGAACTTCTGAACTGGATATATATATATATATATATATATATATATATATATATATATATATATATATATATATATATATATATATATATATATATATGTGTGTGTGTGTGTGTGTTTCAAATAGATTACTTCAACTATTCATTGTCAAAACATACGGAATAACAAAAACTCACAGGAACATGCGGTATAATTGATCTTCATTTTTAAAAGTGCTTAATTAGTTGTTTTCTCTGTCATTTCATTCTGCAAGTCTGTATTTGAAATTCTTCACTTAACTACATAATATATTAAATGGTATTTACTCAGACTACACTATGGCTACATTTGAGCATGGTAAGATGGTATAATATTGTATAAATTGTTGTGTGTATGCAGTGTATAATACTAAATCTACAGAGTTTATTTTTCACACTGCTACACCGTCGAACACAAAATTTCCATATCTATCACTTCTGCACGAAATGTTCACCCATGTTATGATGTTTCACACTCACCATTATCTACTTTCCTTTTCAAGTATTTATATTTATAATTGGGTAAATATGTATGTGTTCTTTTGCTAGATATGTTATAGTTATTAATGCATTACTTATGGTAATGACAGCATTTCTTTTCTTGCAACTGTGAAAACCGTGACTCTGCCATTTTATGATTAAAAACAAACAAGCACACAAAGACACAAAAATTAAAACAAAATATTTGATTTTGACATTGTTTAATTTCTAGATGCAGTTTGGACGAAGGAGAATAATCTGGATTTTCATGAAAATAAGGAACACATTTTGCAGCTTATGGTACAGTTGAACATCATCGCTATGCCAAGATCATTCAATGAAAGTGGAGATGAAGTTAAGGTTAGTTAAGTCAAAACCTAAATGTCGTTCATGAATTCAGCTTACATATGTACATCCATTGCACTTTTTTTTAGAATTTGTGAACACAGAACAAAGAATATGGTCATATTTAGAGCCCGCACGATCACTCACAACCTAATAGAGAATAAAATCTACAAACGGTTTCGTTCAAATAACTTAGATTATTTTTGAGCATGTGCATTAATTTTACAGAAATAAAGCAAACAGTAAACAAGTTGCAAGATACCCTACTAATTAAAGTAATTCTTATCTAAACATGAAATATCCTTTGGAATATGTTTTTGTTATCAGATGGAGAGTTTCTATATTGCCCCATGCATGCTCCGTCAGCCTACACCAAGAGAGGTTATATCCCCTGAGCTCCATCTTCAAATGGAGACTACATCTGTCCTCTGCTGCGTGTTTACAGAAAAATTTCTACCATCTCCTGTTTTCCATCGGCTTCTTGCTGCGTGCATGGCTCAATGGCCTGTGGCTAAAAAGGAATCGGAACATCTCATCTTCTGCGGCTGCTCTGTTTTTGACCTTGACCGTTCTCACAGACTGATCTTGCACTTCAAGAAACATGGTATTTTTGTTAGGATCACTAGAGTCGGAAACAGGATGACGACACCAATTTCAAAACTATGTATAGAAGTCAGAGAATATATAGACAAGACGCTTTCTCATATTATTGGGTACCTTGCTCGCAACCTACGATTCCAATGGTTTATACAGTGCCCAAGATCTGATGTAGAATGTTTCGAGAGTATGATCTCTATTTCGGAGATGAAAGGAAATGAGGAGTTGGTGTGCAAATTTCATGCAAATCATGCGATTGAGAGGCGTGAGTTATGCAAATTTTGGTATAAAATTGAGGTAAGTAACAAGACATAGTGATTTGCATACCTAAATTTGTATATGTTCTTGGAAAGCCATGGTCTTTCTTAAAGCTAAAAAAGTTCTTAATGAAGAAACTTGTCTCTTATTTTAAACATACTTCTAGTTTGGAAACAAAATGCTAAATATATGTGATGTAAATGAGTGGATATTTGATCTGAAATTTACTTTTTTAGCAACTACGTTTAACAAATTTCTTCGTATGTAATCATACCTAGGTACTCTCTGTACTAAGGGATTGTTCTGTAGTATGGATCATATCTAAGTACTCTGCTGCATACGATTTGGTAGTAGACTTTGACAGGGTAGATTACAACAATGGAAATCCTTAACATACCAAAAATTTATTTTTGGATGTACAGATTGCACTAGATCCAAATTTTATTTTATTTATTGCGACTTAAGAATGCATTTTTCGTTCAATGTTGGTTGTGCAAATACTTTGGATATATTTCAGGAACTCCGTTCTGAGATAGAACCTGGTAAGTAAAATATAACCCTTTCTTATATTAAAAATGTTTCTGATATTGATCATGTAAACATAACTCTACGTTTCTCTTATTTTTTGTTTTGCTAAGATTCTTGCGAGGGTAAAGGTAAATACTGAAGCATGTTCCTTTTGATATAATATCAACAACAGAAGTAATGGTGATGTGTTGATTAACAATTCTGCAAATTCATGTCTTAAAACTCATTCACAAAGTAACACTCTTATTCACATTGTTTATGAGCAAATCTCTGCCTCGGAGTTGAGAAAGCATCCACAGTGTATTCACTATTTGCATTAAAAAGATCACAGGATTATTTTGCAGTAATTAATCTTTTTCGTTCGATATAAAAGTCATTAACCTGAAGAATTTGTTGACTGATATGCATACATTTTTACATGTTTCTAAAAAGAAATGCATCATTAAAAGTGTGCTTCATAGATCATTTTACAAACAGTTGAAGTCCATTTTTCCTTTTCATAAAGTTCTCAAAATAGTCGACTGACACTACTTAAATTCTTTCAATTGCTAATACACACTGGGACCTTTTAATTTAGTTGGCCTTTTAATTCATTTTCAAGTCTCGATATTGTCAAATTGTAACAAAGCGTAAAAAATCATACTGTGTTGTAAGATAACAGATCCAAATGGATTATAGGCTCTGACAAAAAAAAACAACATTATTGCAAATAGGATATGACAAACACCACAAAAGAAACATAGCAGTAGTCTACATTTGCCATTGATTCTTTAAATAGTCCTGATTAAGTGCAGAACCCATTGCAATATTGGTGACTTGAAAACTTCATGCATGCAGCCAATGTATTATACATAAAGACCAATAAAAAAACCCTACTGAACAAATAAAAATACAAGGTGAAAGAGTGTTGGTAAAATATAACTGAATACAGACGATCAGGTTATTGATATGTGATATTCGTGAGTTTATTTAGTTAGAAATGCGAAACATCCAGAGCTCCGGTTTTTAGCCTGTCAGATTTGTTATCAGTGGCTTGCAGGCTCGACTATGAGCCAAACTAGCCCAGATCGACTGCCGCGAGATGCCTCAGGGCAAGGCATCGCCTTAGTACTAAATAGTCTGGCATGTGCTGATGTACCACTAAATATTAATAAATTCATCTGTCAATTAAACGACAAGCCAGGTTTACATGTGTAGCTGTGAATAATCTTTCTCCTGATTTTATACATTTCAGAAAATCCCATATCCTATTATCCACTTGATCTGCAAGATAAACGACCTTCAGATCAACAATTGAGTCGACTCTCTCTGCGGATTGGGTGGGAATTCCACACCCTGGGGCTGGAGCTAGGGATTTCTGAGGCCGAGATCCAGCAGATACAGATAGAGAACCCATTTGTGGCTACGCAGTGTCTCATGATCCTGTTCAAGTGGGCTCACAGAAATGCGGGCCAAGCCACTTTCAGAAATCTCAACAGGGCCTTGCGGAACGTTGGCGCTGATATTCAAATATTAAAGACACTTGATGAAGCTGGTACATTTGTTATTTAGTGCATATTCAATATCTTTTGTGTTTTTATAAGTTGTATTTTGACTACATCTTTAAAATGTTTTAGACCTAAGACACTACCCGATACGGAATTGTATTTGTTAACAAGAATACATGTCTATCTCAATGTTACATAGATTATATGATTGGAATTACTCGGTACTGGAAATAAAACATGAATAAATGAACAAATAAATGATCACCAGGAAGGACGAACCTACCACAATTTTGAGTCCAGGGGGTAGAGGGTGGGAGAGGTGGGTCCGCGGGGGTGTTAGTCGCCAAAGGCTTTTTAAGCTGAGAATGGTCCCCGAGCTAGATGTTAATCCCCAAAGGCAACCCAGGACAAAACATGGGCTCCATTATGAATGTTGTCCCCGGCAGCTCTTCCGGTTCTTTTGTCTTTCTGGCGGCTGCCATTTCTCTCATTTCTTTCGCCTTTCCTTCTCCTCTTTTATTTTTTGGCGGCCTTTGTTTTCCAGTATTTGTCAGCCATACGCTTGTATGTGGCATGGGATATACAGAGGAATTTGGCATTGTACACCCAGGTGTGATTTTTCCGCAGACCATGCAACTTCCCGGGGAGGAGATTTTTAATGGTTGAAGCAACCAGTCGGCTTGTTATAAGTGCTTCGCATGTGGTCCCATCGTCTTTTATGTACGTACAGGCGTATTGCTCCTGGGGTCTCTACACCTGATGTGGGTCTCGCCCGGGGCGGCTGGCTGACTGCATGATGCTTGGGTGTGTGCGCGATCTATATCTCCTGCAGTCATTTTTTTCAGACCAAAAATAATCGTGTGAAAAATGTTCTGAGGATGAGATAGTATTGTAGCGCCGGGTAATAAACCTTGACACCCATATGACATATGCATAGCAGGCATGTGTGTTGCGCGATGAGTCCGAGACCCTAACGGGATTCCGACACCCTTACCTCAGAAGCAGCGAAGCACTGCAGCAGCTCCGAGAATGGCTCGACCGCATAGGGCGGCCCATACAGCTGAGCGGACAGTAGAGATAGACAGAGGCAGGAATTCAAGTCTCTGTACCATCAACCCCGAGATCCCAATTGACCTCGATAAGGCGGCTCCGTACCCTGTGCCTATTCCCAAAAATTTGGACGTGGGATGGTATCGCAGCTTTTGCATCAAGTAGGACGACCCATTTGGGCTCAGTGACAACATCATGCCTGGGCATATAACTGGAGGCAGACGTCTGATCATGGACAGACAGATGAGCGACTTGTGCACAACTGCCATCCTCGCTGCCCTCCCTGCAGGCAGAGAATATTTCATCCATGTTAAATTCCTCTCCCAAGACCGGAATGCGGATGAGTGTGCTGTAACGGACAAGATCGAATCTCAGAATCTCGCATAACACACGGTCAGTGGTTCTCACCAGCATAGTCAGGCCCTACTAAAAACGCATACCCAGTGCGAGCAGTGGTATACGACCTCTACCACATGCGCAAGTCCAACCCAAACAAGCTGGCTCCCCTCAGGAACGGTGAGTTCAACTGTGTCGCGCAGCGGGTGATGAAGCACTTCAACAAGACCTGCAGCAGGTACACAGACTCGAGCGAAGCCACTAAGGAGATGGAGGCCAAATGTCTTCATCGAAGCCTCCACCACAGCCCAAGGGAATGAAAGGACTGGAAGCCAGGCACACAGCCATGCTGGAGGATGCATCGAGTTCGGTCACAGTGGGCTTTGGAACAGTCCCAGCGGCTGCAATGTGTCAGAGGGATGACCGAGGATGACCAGCTTCTCGATAATGACCAGCTGGGATTCGCACAGCTGCACTCCTGAACATTGCGCACGACTGCTAACTGGTCATTGTAACCTAGCTAGGCTGCTGCTTCAGCCAGCCTTGATAAAACTAGGCTGCCCGCAATTATCATGTCTGGGGCCTAATTATGCTGCTGCGGGTTATGGTTGTGACGGGCGTGCTCACACACCTCGAGGTGGCCGGCGTCATCGTCTCTAACAAGGAACAGACGTCTGGCTATCAGACGACAAGAAAATAGGGCGTATCACCATCGGCAAGTTCACAACCGGCAGTGCGAACAGCTGCAAGCTCATGACGCACCAACTGGCCACTGACCCATGGGAGCTGGACTATCTGGTTCACACCTTCAGCGCTGCCAAAGCTCTGATCGGTTATGACAAGATGCCGCTTGCAGCAGCTGAAGACGCACCTCCGGGCTTCTATGTTTAACTACATAGAATTAACCTTATCAACATACTGCAGAGGTTTCCTGCTGAGGTCATGTGGGTTGCAATCGACTCCATTTACATCAGGCCCAGACACCAGGCTCGGCTGAAGGGCGTCAAAGCGTATTATGCGGGGGAGTCGTTATGCTTCGACTTCGTCTCCCTCCAGTGTAAGATCCACGACAACAGCCCGAAACATGGATGCAGGAACTGGAGATGAGGGGCGTGCAGGCTTTTTTCATTGCTGTTATCCATACTTGCTTCATTGTACGCATGTACGCAGTAGAAGGTCGTGAACTATCAATACCATTACTAATTTTCGTTCCGATGGGCTGGCTTTGATGCGTACATTCATAAACCAGCCATACACAAGACTACCACAGTCAAAGTCGCCAAAAGTTACAAAGGCATCAATAAGAATGCAGCCAGTGCACATTTTAGCCAATGAGTATAGTACGACACCTCTAAATTGCCATTGTAAGTCAACTAATTATTTATTGCCTCCACAATTGATTAATATTCGTAAATACTGTTCTTTCTTAGTGTAAACAGACTTCGTTGTCATTAGATTATTTAAATAAGCTTTATAGTAATTATTCAATGTTTTTGCAAAAATATCATCTACTCACACTTTTTACTCAGTCAGTACAGAGGACAACCAACTTAAGTACTTGGGTGCACTGGCCATCCTCGTGACAGGATCAGCTTTGCTTTCAGAAATCATATTCGGTGGTATGAAGTTTCGATTGATTGAAATACTGTAGCAATCTGCAAGTTACCCTTAAGTTTTAAATGCACTGAAAACCCGTAAATCGGTTGTATTTCAATCAAACTCAACTCATACCGTGCCAGATTGATTCCATACTTGCATCGCTGAAGGACAAGAATGAGTAGGTCAGCCCAATTAATAGAAACGATGTGCCGGAATGGAGATTCGACACTCAGTATCGTCTGTTTGCTCGGAAATCGATCCTTTCTACCTCAAGGCCATGAGGAGAACTTGAAAAACTCCCTAATAAATGCTATATAAAGGACAAAGCCTGATTCAACTTTGTGAGGGTCAGTGGGGAATACAAACAACAAGTTTCTTATCATAACAAAGAAAGTAGAAAAGTTATTTACTACGAGGTAGGTTATTTTAAAATTAGCAAGTGGCAGGCTCATCGTGAAGAGCTTTTATGGACGAAAGCTGGCACAAACCGCGGGAATATCCTCCGGGACCCATTTTTTTCCTGCTGTGTGGGGCCTTTAGGGACTAACGTCCAACCGAGGCCCATTCTCGGCTTAAAAAGTCTTTTGGGACTAACACCACTGCGTAGGTTTGCCATCCCTGCTGCTGAATGAAAGAATGACCTAATTGATTTGGGAATCGAGTGGCCTTCCTTGTCTGCGTTAAGATTGTTTATGCAAATCTTATAATTACGCCAACTATTAGAAAGCATAACATTTTAGATAAGTGACCGAGGTAACAAATGTTTGCAACAACTTTATTAAAGCTAAAATTATTTGATGAAAAAGATCATAATATATAAAATATTCAAGAGTCATTAGCTTCATATTAGATGCAAGCTTGCTGCAAATGTTGGTTCCACTAAAAGGAAATTATCAGTTGTATCATTCCGTTACTGATAAAAGATATGAATCTTACATACTTTAAAAATATAAAAGTTGGCATTTACGAAAGAAAGAAGTAGATGAAATGCTTGAACAAATTTGCTAAGCGAGGTAAGCATTTGTTTTTGCTCCGCTCCATTTTCGAAGGACACCATTTTGCTTCCAAGTAGTACACATTTCTGTTATCGATCCACGCAGTTACAAAGCAATGATAATATGCACTGTGTCAGAGAAAAAGAGTGAAATAGGAACCAGACAATGAATCATGAAAGTACAGAATTGATCTGAGCCATTCAGTGGATAGCTGGAATGCTTTAAAATAGAAGAGTGGACCAAACGTAACAGTCAAGGGGTTAAATATCTGCTAGACTGTACAAATGTATTTGTTTTAATAACCACGTTCTTTATGCGCGAGTTTATGATTTAAAAAGGTAATTAAAATTATAACAATGATAAGACCTCTATTCTTAAATGTGTCGAAAGGCAAATTTTCTCCATAATTAGGATTTATATCGGCACTTTGTCGTCTCCTACATACAAGTCAGATGAAATACATGTGGTTTTTACATTTTGGTATTATCAATCGACGTTATAACTTATATGTTTTGACCTTTAACTGGAATAGCTATTATAGCCTGGTCCCACAGATAAATAGATACAGCGTTGTGCATGATCCATTTGTGTTTTATATGATTGAGATAATTCTGCCATACTTTGCACACATGCTGCATGCACTGCGATACATTTTTCTCAAGTAGACCAGTTCCCTTATATAGATCTCAAAGTGAAGTAAAACCTACAGGTCATTCCGGTCAATATCTTAATGGGGTTTTTAACGCTTGTATGTAAATAAGGAGCGATTACAAATTAGTGTTGACAATAAGGACACAACAATCAGCTCTTATTGTCCAGTCGAAATCTCTCTCTCTCTCTCTCTCTCTCTCTCTATATATATATATATATATATATATTTGGCATGCGCTCAGCCGACAAAAATTTCAGATAGAAAGAAATTCGTTTTATGAATTCCTCAGTAAGGCTAATCATTAGTGGCCGAGACCTTTGCATAACTTAGTAACAGAGGTTTGATTTTATGAAGCACCATTCTTAAACGATATGTTACACTTCGAATTAGTGAGAAGATGCCATGTATATGTTGTTTGAAATGAAATACTACTGATCCATCGATGCGTTGTGTATAAGTTGGCTTTAACATATCTCACTGTCGGCAGTGATTCATATTTTATAGTTCCAGTTTGATAATCCCTCGTTTTGGAACAAACCAACTAATTTTTTGCAAAAGGAGGAGCATAATAATATAAAGTGATGTTGCCATAGATTATATCCTGGATCATTCATTGTATCTTTATTAACAGTAACCATGACAATAGGAATATAATAATACCAACAAGAATTACAAAAAAGAAGTAATTATAGGTAATGAAGGAAAAATGAACTAAATGAACTTATTATTTCATTGCAAAATATGGGATCTAAACAGATAATACTTTTATGTACTTTTGTTTGCATGTGGGTGACCGTTTGTAGTCTTCTTGATTTAAGCCGCATGGTTTCGGTGTTCTTAGGCGGCATAGCCAGAAAGATTCCTTTTCGTTTCTGGTTTCGGACCTGCAGCTGTGGCTGTGGTCATTTGCAGTTAGCATAACGAAACTTAAAGTATGGGCAGGAGAAGAGAAGTGTCCTGCTAGTGGACTTCTGTCAAACTTTCTTGTCATCCAATCAGATCTGTTAAGATTGATCCTTTTGTGTAGCTATTCGGTTTCTCCGACATACCGAAGGCCTCAAATCTAACATGTGATGAGATAAATTACATTTTCTTTTTTGCATATTTTGTTTGAACTATCAATATTCACTTTTTCGCTAGTCAATGTGGTAAAAAATGTGTTTGTCTCTATTGTATGCTGACCTATGTTGTACCGTTTATCACCACAGTGCCCCGACGTGCCATTATGGTCCTGCTTTGTGATTGGGTATTGCTTTGCTCTGCCAAGGATGTCCATAAGGTTTTTCAGTCTGCGGTAGGCTACTGTTGGTTTGTTTGGGAAGATTAACTTTAGTGTATCACACGATTCCACGATGGTCCTGGATTTCTGGATGATTTTACTTACTTTTGGGTTGCCTAGATGGTATGTCAGGATAGATGGTGTGAGGTCAACTTTTTCCTTCTCTCTATATTTTAAAAGGTCATTGCAGTTTGTATGTTCGGACTTTTTTCTTGCATCCGCTATCATATATTGGTCATAACGTCGGTTCATGAAATGTTCAAACAACCCCTCAGACCTTTTTTGGAAGGTTTCATTGTTAAGTAGCACTTTTATTTCAAAGATGACCTACCCTAGTTTCCAGAAATTATTTCATCAAGTCAAATGTATACAAGTTATGTTCATACCTAGGTTAAATCCTGCAGGACCAAATAAATGGCAAAACTGATCAAAGAAGCTCGATTTATTATGTAAAAGAAGATGGAATATATCTTTTATTTATGGTGAATGATAACTAAGTGAATTTAAAGGACATGATATGCGTAGCCTGAGATAACTATATCTCTGCAAATTCCTATCATTGACTTTGGAGGTTAGGTGAAATGCATAGACATATGAAGCAAATTTGCCTGATCCATGGCAATCGAGTCTGGTTTTACGATATTGTTTGTATTATTGTAACCAAATAAAAATTTATAATGTATTACACAACTATTGTTTTACTAGTTTTGGGCGCTACAAAATGCGAAATGGCAAGACCCTAGCGATTTCAGCATGGAATGTACAGAGATCGAAATGCTTGCGATTGGTTGATCAGCGAACTGTTATCGAAATTAAAGGGTTGAAAACATTTGGTTTATTGTCATTTTAAATGTTCGAAACGAATTGATAACTGATTTGGTTTATATAATAGCAATTTATATTTGGTTAAAATATATTCAGAGATACAGTAAAGCATGGTTCACCTGACAGATTGTTGGAATCTGGCAAATCTTCTGAAAATGTTTATTCATCTAATCTTCACTCTAAAGTCCCCATCATCTTTAAAGGTAGCAAGAGAAATGTATAGCTAAAATGACCTCAACAATGGTATTGTTTATATCTTTTCGTGGCTTAGGAACAATTTAACAAACAGAAAGCTTCATTTTTTTTCTAGACGATTTGGTGTCATGCCTTTCTCCTGAGGTATTAGACACGAGGCCCACAGAGCAAGACCTGAAGAAGATCAGTGGACATGTTGGGAAAGAGCTCCTTCATCTTGGTGTTGAGCTGGGAATTCACCTGACCAGAATTGAGCAGATTCGTCTGGAGTATCCACACTCTGTGGCCAGACAATCTCTTGAGATCTTGTTTGTTTGGAGGGGAATCAACGCAGGCCAAGGTACATTTAGAACTCTGGAAAGGGCATTCAGAGGCGCTCGCATGGATGTTAATATTCTAAACCCAATGCAGCAGACTTAGTCTTATGGACCTTTCTTCAAGATTTTAAGATTATCAAGTCTTCGTGAATAAAGCATCTATGCTTTATATCTAGACGATGTTTTAAGATCTTAGCTGAGTGAAGCCGAATCTAAGCTGGCCTAGATACATTCAGAAACCTTGAGAGGACATTTAGAGGTGCTTGTATGAATATATATGCAGATATTCTGAGAGGGTCTTTCGGCAATATGTTAATAGAAAAAATTGCGGATGAAGAACGCATAGTTTAACTTAGCATTAGTTTCTGTTCGAGCAAATCCCTTGAACACAGTCTTGAAACCATAGTAACAAATCACTTGATTATTAGTTTCAGTGCAATAGAAATTTAGTATATATAGGTAAGATTGCAAACAACGTCATGGAAATTCTAAAATGTTTGTGTATTATAATGAAATGAAAATATTACAAGAATTGTTTGTGGATGTATCGAGTGCCGAACACTTTCTATATAAGTCATACTTCAAACTCGATGGGTCTCAATTTCAGGAAGAAATGGGTCATAACTTATGAGCCATAAACAAGGTATACAAATACCATTTTTATCATTTTCTCATTCGACTGGGACGGTAACAAAAACACGGTATACAACTGAGGACAGTATACGCCGTTTTTGAATTTGACAAATGACGGTACGCGTTAGGTTTCATTCGACCGAGTCATGAGTGAAGAAAGTGTCGAATGCAGTCTAGCATGTATTTCGCCAGCTGAATGCGAAATAGCGTGTACAGCCCTCCATCAAATATTTTTATGCTACCTTGGGAACGTCTGTGAAAAATGAATCTGTTCGTGTGTTATAAATGTCTCCTCGATTCACACATTTGGAAAGCGCGATAAAACTGAAATAATGCCCTGAAAATGTATAAGAGTGCTTTTCTATATACTAAATTTTCTACAGTCCACTTTTTTTGCGCCCCGACTCCGACTAACAAAAAATGATCATATGAATCGCTTTCCCGTCAAATATCCGCCCACGTAATGATGTTTAATACATATCTATCAACTTTTCACATCAAACGTTTCTTTTTACAGCGGACATGCATTGCTCACATTACAAAGTTCAAACAGAGTTGCGCGAGTTTTCCCTTCCTTCGCAAGTGGTGCCTGTTTCTACTAGCAGAAAATTGGCTGATCATTTTGCCTTGATGATTCTTGGTACCGAAAAACGTGCATTAAGATGGTACAAGTCTGGTTTGTGCTACTGGAATTATTTAAATACATGGATGATTGTTGACTTAGTCTATCCTACAGTTCACATGATATAAGCCTTGTGAATGTCGAAAACTTGCACTCAAATGCGGTTGAAAATCACAGCACTATAAGCCACATGAAACTGTATTTTTTTGTTTAAACTCGGAGGTAATCCATGTGTTTTTATATTATGTATTTCGTGAATTCGATAAACTGATACAAAACTAAAATACACAGCCTAGATAATTTAATTAAAGATGGAATTTTGGAAATGCATAAATTTAATCGATGGTGCCAAATGTATGCACACGCACAGGAATCTAAACTTAGCACCTGGAGCTACGCAATTGCTCTGGGCACAAAGTGATTTACTGTTGTTTTTTTTTTTTTTTGTTTTTTTTTTCCGATGAGTATTTTCTTTTGAGAAATAAGGTAGCATGATTTCAATTTGCTCAGCACCTAATAGGCTTAAGTCAGGTTGCAATATGAAGAAAATAAAACCCCATTCTGCCTCATAAATACTTACCAGAAGACCGGATTAAGCTATCAAAGTAAATTACGCAATTCATATGCTCATTAGTGAATATATAAGACAGTAGAAAAGGTAAAGCAAACTCATATATTATAATATGAAAACAAAATTCACTTCTTCAGCTTTTAATTTCATGTTTAGTAGTTTTAAAGATAACTATGTAACAATGATGAAGTTCCAAACCTTGCTCAGCTCTGAAAGTCGTTCGGCGCATGAAATAGTCACCAGTGCAAGAAGGGATATATGAATGAAACACTGGTTAAGATAAATCTAATTACTTGGTTAACGTTTCAAATACATTTTATATGTATGGATGTTTCAAAACTATGATCAACATGTAAACATCAAATGAGACGGTATTTATCTAGAAAACCATCAATCTTTATCATTCAATTAGTGGGTTGACTCACATGTGTCTGCTACTCGTACATAAATCTTGATCATTCAATTAGTGGGTTGACTCACAGGTGTCTGCTACTTGTACATAAATCTTTATCTTTCAATTAGTGGGTTGACTCACATGTGTCTGCTACTTGTACATAAATCTTTATCATTCAATTAGTGGGTTGACTCACAGGTGTCTGCTACTTGTACATAAATCAGAATCATTCAATTAGTGGGTTGACTCACAGGTGTCTGCTACTTGTACATAAATCTGTATCATTCAATTAGTGGGTTGACTCACAGGTGTCTGCTACTTGTACATAAATCTGTATCATTCAATTAGTGGGTTGACTCACAGGTGTCTGCTACTTGTACATAAATCTTGATCATTCAGTTAGTGGGTTGACGCACAGGTGTCTGCTACTTGTACATAAATCTTTATCATTCAGTTAGTGGGTTGATTCACAGGTGTCTGCTATTTGTACATAAATCTTTATCATTCAGTTAGTGGGTTGACTCACAGGTGTCTGCTACTTGAACATACAGTAATAATCACAGCTTGCTTTGTCAACGTAATTTCACATACAAGTATTTTTCACGAATGTCTACTTATTCAGTGATATTAGATAAATGTTGTTCTGTCAGTTCTTATGGGGAAGATGCTAAGAAATTTGACTTACCTCTACAGCCAAAAAGGTAAACGACACCATATTTCCTTCAGTGGAAATAGGAGTCACCTGCGTACGAAGGGGAGCAACCGCGCAGCTCTGTTCACACTTTATAACGCGAGATATGCATGTCCACATTGCTCTTTAAATTAGGGTAAGATAATTTGGTTTTCCTGTGGTTCCAAATTTCAGTTACTGTTGTTGTTAAGTTCTTCCCTATGTTAATGAGAAGACCACAACCCTCGCATGTAGAATTACACAAATGTAATATGTTTTATCATGACCATCCTAAAGAATATATAATGAACATAAGTCTTCATCAGGAAGAAATAGTCAGCAATTGAGAAGAAACCGTTTTCTTTCTTCCATGCGATTTTAATACCCCCCCCCCAAGAAAAATCGAAAATGAACCCTAGCCTATATGAATCATTTGTAATTTTTTATCAGTTTATTTTTTTAGAAGCCGCCTTACTTTTGAGGTAGATGTATTTTCGAGTAAATATAGATGTGTAACGAAAATTACTTGTACATAATTGAAGAAGTATTAAATTCAGCATTGGTGAAGAACCTGTTAGTTCTCTCCTAATTGATACATTATTTTAATAGCAGTAATTCAATATCTCTCACTATTGCTTTTGCTCGTTCACACTAGAAAATGTCATTCTCCCATTGTATATAGAATGTTTAAGAATGTCTAGGACAGAGAGAACACAGACTCAGTCTGACTTTCACGTCATACGCCCATGCGCAGTAGTAGCCATCCTCTTTTCATGGGCGCCATTGTTTCACATCTTTATCTGCAAAAGTGCCGTTTTATTGTGTCCAGGACACATCCCCATTCAGATCTGTTTTTCCGTATTATCAGAGGGATAATACCCTCAGTCCTTTGTATATTTAGTGGTTGTATAAGCTCTCTTGTGATACCTGAGGCATTATTGTGCATTTTTTTTTATTTTTTCATCGGTGCCTTCCCTTATAGTCTTTCCCATCGGCGATAGGATAGATGTAACATCCCGAACTGTACCTCATGACAAGGCCAACTTCAACTTGATGTCAACTTGGTATTTCAATCACAAAACATGAGAGCTATTTAAGTTTCAACAATTTAATAAACACTAATAAGGATAACGATGAACTGTACACTGTGTGAGAGTGATTTAAGGATAAAAATTATCAGTCTTTTACTAACCAGCATATTCAATTGAATAAAGTCTTCTGTTCCAAAATGAGTCCAAATAATTTGTATTTGCTCTTGATTATTACATTTCCACACAATTCTTCTTGACTTGCATATATGTAAATGACTTGTGTCTGGCTCAACATTAAAAGTTAATGACACACATATAAAAAGAATAACTGAAAATATAATTATTGTATTTCTCAGGAAAAAGTGCAAACAGAAACAAATTGAATTATAGAACATGTGGAAAATATGATACCACGCGGATGTGTTTCCCAATGGATATATCACTTTGTTGTGTTCAAGAACGCACTAATACTTTAAATATAAATTTTAGAAATATGTTTTCCTTCCTTATAGCGAACCAAACGTCACTTAAAGAGAATATACACATAACGAATGCTCCCTGTAATAATAATATAATGGTTGCTCCCTACTATACACATTTATCTATTACCGTAGTAACAGTTGTGACACTTTAATATACGTCACTAGTGTAATTTCATTATGCAGTAATATTCAGTGTTTTACAAGTATTGTTTGTCACTCCAGTCGATATAGAAGCGTACAGCCAGTTAAATAACACTGTAGCAGAACAAGCAATGTATCAGCACTATTACGGCAAGGTTAATTCTTCGGAAGCATCAATCTTCAGCACTGAAGAATATATAACTTTACGCGTTTATTTTATGTACTTCTCGAATATTATATAGCATGATATACTTTATTTCATTGCACTATATTTGGATTTCCATAGTAAGCATACCGCGGTCGTATTTGGTCGCATCTGATCTTTAATCTCACATATAGACACTGCCAGTCAGAATGCGTCTGCCATAACACTGCGCACGACTGGTATTTAAAGTCCTGGGACCCCATAGTCTTAACACAGAAGTTGACGGGAAAAACCTTGGTCGTAAGCTAACAAGGGAAGCACACGAGTGGTTCGAGTGATACTTAACAACACCTTAGTAACGCTCAAAAGTATGATGGCGGGAGGGTTGCGATTCTCACTTACACAAGTAATTTGTCAGTGGAATTGCTTTATATTTGAAGACTTCTTGTGAAGATATTCACAACGTAACTTAACTATGTATCTCAGGAAATGAATATACTACACTAATTGGTGTAAAAAGACTTAAAAGAGACCAAAACACGATGACCATAAAGACCAATTTGGACCAACATTGACAGCGGGAGACAAACTCGTACAAAGTAAGTGCCAATCACAACCACCCAAAATTACAGTATATTAATCATTTCAAGTCACATAACGTGATATTACAATACTTGTATAGTTATTTATTGTGCCTAGCGACCATACAAGTCATATGTATATTCGTGTATGTATTCAAATTTATCCCATGTTGTTGACCTTTAATATAGATATATAAAACACTGAATGTTAGTATTTAATGCTGACTTCTGAGAATTATTTTAACACGAGTCACACACTATTTATCTTTTGTGACACCAGAATTTATCACAGTAGGTAATAGCTATTCCTATTGGCATTCAAATTTTATCATTAATATAATTATTTTGGATGTTTCCGGAATTTTAGGGTAAGTATCGTCTTCCTCTTTACATAAGGAATATATATAGTGAAAACCCACAAAACCGAAAACTCTTGGAACCTTCAAAAAATTTAGATTTTTAGAGGTCGTCGGTTTACTGAGGTTTTCGCAGACATGAACAACTATTTCTTTATCTAAGCGCTTATTTGACGAGAGAGAGAGATTATATATTATGGGGCCTGAGACTAGTTCTAGCATGGCTAAATCATTGCCAAATAAGAACATTCATTTTGTCAATTTTGCAGACATTGTTGAAACGATGCTTGTTTGCATCAACGTTGTTTTCAAATTCATTGTTTTTGTTTTCCATTTGCTTTAGAATATCTGAAACAATAGCTGTTCCCATGCCGAATTTTCCCTAGTTTCTTCAATTTAGGTTTTGGCACAGATTTATACTCATTTATCAGACTAATTGTAGCCTGTACGGATAGTTCAATCCTACTACGCTTAGCTGGTCATTCTGACATCTTGACAAGTGAGTGAAGACAAATGAGTCATGGCTACTTAAATATATCTCTGTAATGATTTTCTCCATTGAAAATTAATTGGGTGAATCTGGCTTTTAGAATACTGTTTTGTCGGTCTCCGTCGGCAAAGGATCAAAAGCGGGGTAACATGCCTGGATAATAAAACCCTGATATTTGATTAAAACTAAAGATACAAAAATGTTTTAGTGATTTTGTATACAAATGAATAGCATCAATCACAATTAGATAATAAGCAGATGAACATAGTATTTCTTACATGGCTAGCCACAACACAAGCATTTAGTTATTTGTAATGCGCCTTATAAACTGGCTCTTTTTGTACGGTGGAAAGACTTCAGATTAACCTAGTGTAAGCCAGATCTGTGTCAGCGCATGTTTCAAGTATTGTATTAACCTCACGTGCCCTTGTGACATCGTCAAGATCTTTGACGCTGAAGTAAGCCTAGTTCAGTACTTGCTAACCGTAATTAATCTGTTCCAGAGTGTGTCAGGAATTTAGCAACTAAAATACATTTCCAAGTTTGAAGTGAGTTTCGGTTAAATAAGGGTTTTTAAGCGTAAAATTGAAATTTGGGATCGATATTTGTTTCGGTATTCGCAGTTGAGGAGTTTAGGTTTACTGGGAAAAATGAAAAAATGATGATATTAAAGAAGGAAAAATTTGGGACTCCAAAACAACTACCGTCTTGAGGGAATACCTGTATACTGAGGTTTCGGTTATGAGAAGTTTAACTATATATATATTTTTTTTTTGACCATCGGACACACCCTCCACTTGCCTAATTGTGAACGGATGGACGGTTGTCATTTCTGTTGTCTATGGTCAGACAAGGACTGGGAGCTTGCAGAAAGTCGGCGCACATATAAGTGGAGGAAGAAAGGTCCTTCCTTCTCCACATCTCGATTTCATGAGCGTATGTGATTCTTCTCTGGGTCCCTTGGCACTCAGGAGAAGAAGACTCCTCAATCCCTGGAGAGTATGGAATCCTTTCTTGGGCCCATAGTGGCTCAGAAGAGGAAGATCTCTTCGTTAAAGAAGAGCACTCCTTGATTCCAGGAGAGCATGGGATCCTTCTCTGGGTCTAGCTGGAATCAGGACAAGACTTCTCAATTCCAGGAGGGTATGGAATCTTTCTCTTCGGAGAATTATAAGGCCCTAGGATCCCTGATGATCGATCCGGCTCAACCAGTGCCGGTGAGGATTTGATCCAGGGTCCCTCCCGGGGGGGGGGGGGGGGGGGCCGGGGGGGGGGGGGGGGGGGGGAATATTCAAGATAAAAGTGTGTTGTACTCTCAAAGCCCTTAACCCAGTGAATGCGACAAGCAGATCGAGCCACCCTGGAAAGGGAGAGCAACGATCTCGCTCTATCAGTGCTGAGGAGAGCACCTCCATCGGATCAAAGTCGCCTGACCCGTCAGATCAGCAACAGTCACCGGTCATTAGAGCCGAAAAAGTATGGGGCTATCGATCAATTCTGTTGGGGACAGGAAGTTGGCGTATAAACGCCAGACTAGGGAAGGGGATTTGGAACGGCATCCCACCCCTTCCCTACGATCCCTATTAATTTCTAGTGGATGTGGGGGATCCATTCAGGAGAGTGAATTGTCCTTCCCATTTATGGCACCATGGATGCCAAGGCTTTAGTCCCATAGCAGTATTGATGTAGCGAGTCTCAGACCTACATCGACTGCATGTGAGGAATGAAAGAGAAAAAAGGGGTTCGCTCTTCTTCCACCAGACGCTTGAGGAAGGTCAAGAAACGTTATCGTCCTCCTGCAAAGTCTGCTACTTGGGTCAGTTTCATCACATCCCTTGAGGAGTTGCGGGACGAGGATACCCCTCTCACCAGGTCCTCGCCCTTAAAAAAGAGACGTGGGGTTGAAAAGTTTTGCCTCACAGACCTTGAGCAGGACGAGGATGTCCTGTCGTTATTGGTGGACTCTATGTGTTTGCCGAGGAACCTCCTCCTACCTTTGGGTCTCCTGTCACCTCTCACCCGTCAATTCGGGTGCCGGAGGAGAAAGAGATCTGGTCTTTCAATAAGGTGATAAATGACGTTACTGCCTTCTTCCCCCAGATTTATGTCCCAATACCTCGGCTCAGAGGACAAAAAAATCATCTCCAGTTTGGAGAGACTCTCGAGGGATGCCTTGTGCCCAGATCTCCTGTTACTCCCTCATTCGGCTATGAATAGGGAGCGCTCTCTAAGGTTTTCGAGGGGCCATGATTTCGTTAGGCAGCGTAAGGAGTGGTTCTTCCCCCCTCTTTGCCAAGACCATTGGTCTCGGAGGCCAGCTATAGAGTGCACTCCCCTGTTTGGCCCCTTAGGTTTTCCTCCTTTGACGCTGGGTTGTCACAAGTGGGAATTTCGAGAAGGACCTCGCATTCCAGCAATGAAACCGGAGGTGCTGAAACTTAAGGCTATGGTTGCTCGAAATCATAGTCTCGCATACCGATCTTTCTTTGGCAGCCACCTTCAGTCTTCTGAAGGATGAATTTCTGTCTCCAGCCGTGCTACAGCGCTTGCTGGAGGCGATTGCCAAAACCCCAAGGCATGACGCTATCAGAGGAGCTGCTCTGCCTTCATACGGATGTTGCCCTGGACACTTCAAAGGTCTTACTGGATCACAGTAAAATATTTCCTAGGGCTGGTCCTTAGGAGGCAGAGACGCTCTTCGGAGGTTTTATTCCGTCCATGGCCCCTAGGACCTGAGAGGCAAACAACACCATAACTCATATCCGCTCCTAGCCCGTCGAAACCGGCCAAGAAACACGTTCATACTGATCTCCCCTTGGCGCCTGCAGCAAAGTTCTTTAAAGGGATACGGCCTCAGTTCAGGAAGCAATCTGAATTTAAGCCTCCCACTTGCCCGTCTGTAGTTAGACGAGGCGACCAGCAGGGCCCAGGGAGGAAGTTTGCATGTACCTATCCCTTCCTTAAGGAAGGTGCGGGAAACTTTAGGGACTCGCTCCCCTTCTCCTGCCATGAATCACTCTTCCCGTGATTTCCCGTGGATGCTAGGCTAGCTCTCTTTTCAGAGGTTTGGTCGAGCATCACGAAATGTACGTGGGTCCTTTCTATTCTAAGCGAGGACTAACGTCTTAGTTTCCGGGAGAACCCTCCAATTTCAAAGACCCCCATCCTTTTTTGCCAGTCAAAACTGGTTAAATTAAAAGAAGAGACTGACACTCTTCTGGGCGTAGTAGAGAGGGTGGAAACGAGCGGTCTAAGACCTTCTACTCTTGGATTTTCCTGGTGTCCAAAAAGGCAGAACGTTTTGGCTTTTTATTGTTCTTTCCGCCTTAAGCAAGTTTCTTCAGGAGGAACCATTCAAGATTACCGCCTCAGGCAGGAACGCTATAAGGTGCGGCGACTGGATTTCCTCCATCGATCTTCAGGATGCATATATTAGCATCCCAATTTTTCCTCCTCATAGGAAATACCTCCGGTTATGCCTGGATGGGGAGATTTTCCAATTTAGAGCCCTGCTATTTAGCCTCACCTCCGCTCCCAGGGCTTTCAACAGGGTGATGGGAATTTGTTGCTGCTCACCTGAGGTTTCTGAATATCCCCATCTTCCAGTATTTCGATGACTGGTTTTTATACAAGAGTTCCTCTAGCGAAATATGTCCAGCTGAATGTCCACGGTGATGCAGTAAGGACTTATTCCAAACCTAGAGGAATTGAAACTTATCCCTTCGCATGATTTCGTTTATGTGGCGATGAACTTCCTCACCAGTTTAGGGCGAGTTCGTGTTCGTGTTCCATTGGACAGGCTCTTTTGGTGGCTGTTCAAGTCAAGACCTCGTCGGCTCACCTTTACCTATCCCTCCTGGGGATCTTAAACTCTGCGGCGGACCTGGCTCCCCTAAGAAGACTGTAATTGCGCCCTCACCAGTTTCTCTGGACCAGTCCCTGTTCAGACTCCGTGTGTGTTGCGCGCGAGAGGTGCCTTAGAGGATTTGTTTGCGTCGAAACTGAACAACAAGCTTCCACCCCCAGCACTAGATCAGAGAGCTTGGGCAGTGGACGCATTCATTCTAGGGTGGGTATGTCTGTTCGCTTACACCTTTCCACCTTTCAGAATGATTCTGCAAGTGCTGCACAAAGTCAGGACTTCTACTGCTCAGCTCATCTGTGGCCCCAACGATCGTGGTTCAGCGATCTTTTCTACCCGTTGGTAGACATATCCAGGACATTACCTCGGAGGAGGGACCTGCTGTCGAAAGACAGGGGGTATCTTCTTACAGCAGCCCACACATTCTCCACCTTCACGCTTGACTCATCTATAGCAATCAGTCTGCTAGGACAAGTTTTCAAGCAGAGTTTCCAATTGCATTGTCCAGGCTAAGATGCGGCCCACGTCCAAGATCTAAGATGCAAAGTGGAGAATCTTCTGTGGTTGGTGCACTAGGATGCACGTTGATCCTAGCGTCCCTCTACAGGTGTAGTAGCGGACTTTCTTCTCTTCCTGTTCGAAGAGAGATAATGGTCGGTCGCTACTATTAGGGGCTATAGGGCATCCCTCTCTAACACACTGAAGTTCTCCAAGGGTCCGGCCGTTAACTCCGATCCTCATCTCTCCGATTTTATCAAGTGTTTTGAGCTGCAGCGACCTGTATCACGCTCGCTGATGCCTAGATGGAATCTATCATGTGTTTTGCGTGCATTGGCAAATCCCCATTATGAACCGTTGAGTGGAGCTTCTTTCGAGAACCTTCATTTTAAAACTGTTTTCCTGCTCTCCTTAGTGTCTGCGAGGAGAATGAGTGAGCTTCATGTCATGTCTGTACAAAAGGGTCGTTTACCGTTCAGCTCTAATTATGAATCCGTTTCTCTACTTTGTGAACCTGGTTTGCTGGCAAAGAACCAGCTGCCTTTGGTAGCTCCACTTCCTATTGAGATCCCCAGTCTCAGTCGTATCTGAGGATGATCAAGATAGACTTCTATTCCCAGCTGGGGCTTTACGGTTCTCTTTTGCCTCTTCTAAAAGGAAAAGAAAGGGTAGGAAGCCTCTTCTCCTACCTATTAAGGGCTCCGCTGATATTTCTGCATCCACCATTTCCAGGTGGATTGTCCTCGCTATAAAGAGAGTTTATCAGTCCCTAATAGAGAGGGGATTTTCCTTCATGACTATTAAAGCCCATGAAGTTAGGGCTATTGCTACTTCATGGGCATATGTCACTCATTCGTCATTGGATGATGTCCTGAAAGCCACGTTTTGGCGGTCACGTACTACTTCCTTCTCCTTCTACCTTTGATCTTCAGCGCACCAGAGCGAAGGCATTTTTTTCTTGGGCCAATAGTTACTACAGAAAAGGTGGTCCAATCTGTCGCCAACTTACAGTTATGGATACTCGTACCGTAAGGATGAGTGTATCATATTTATACCATCCTCAGCCTCCCTCTGAACTGACAAATTAATCAAGGCAATAGTGACAGATGTTGTAATACTTCTATTAAATGAAGTTATTTTATGTATGCATGTATGTATGTATGTATGTATGTATGTGTGTGTGTGTACTACTTTGAATGATGTATGTAATACTTACCTATCACTATTGCAAGCAAGATTCCCTCTCCCCCCCCCCCCCAGCACAGATGGTCTGGTCCAATAAAAAGAGGACGGCAACTATGCATGGGCCTGTGACGTGGGAGTCAGGCTGGGTCTATGTTTTCTCTGTTCCAGACTTTTTAGAACGTTCTATCAAATGGGAACATGACATTTTTTAATGCAGACGACGGTAATACTCTCACCTCACCCCAGCAAAAAAGATTGTATAATTCAATTTTCATCTATAGTTTTAAACTTCATTATTACTTCTGTAAAAACACAAGTTTCTATATTCAGGTCATCTTATATACATGCAGGATATATTAGGCGTGTTATTTTCTACAGCAAAGCGTCATATGTATAGAGCGGTTTATTTTCAAAGTATTTCGATGTCGGCTAAATTTCCAGTTTTTGGCGTATTTTAACATTCACGTATCAATTGTATGCATTCAAAGGTTGGACTAATTTAACATTTTGAAAACGTATACATTACATTCAGTGCTAAACTTGACACTTTTGTGCAGTACGTTTAAACAAGGATTAAGCATTAAAGTGCATCGAGAGTTTTTTTTTTTTTTTTTTTTAAACTGTCATTTTTAACACATTATTGACTATATCATTCCATGGAAATGGGAGCCTAAGTGTCTTTCTTAAGGATGCACTTAAAGGCAGCTGATCTGGGCTGGTCTAGATTACGAGTCCGACGCTCTACCAACTGAGCTACTGCATCTTTAGTTAACTCGCTATGGAAGAATAGACGGTGAACTCTGGTTTACCTGTATGTTAAAACTTCTTGTGTACTCCACTTTACTTCCGTGTGCAAACCATCCATCAAACATTTGTAAATATGTAGCAATTCATAATAAATTCTTGAAATATTTAAATTACCTGGTTGCTTTTGATTTTCAATTCTACTTCAGTCTTTTGGATATTTTACTTTTTTATTCATTTGCTCTTCTAGTTAATCAATTGAGTACCAGGTATTTTATCAATTTGTTGCAGCTGCTAACTGATTCATTCATTTCTTTTATGTTTTCCCATATGTGTTTATTTGTTTATTGCTCTGTTCATTCATTCAGTGGGCCATTCATTTATGTGTTCATTCGTTAGTCTATGGATGCAAATAGAATGAATAAATCTGTAGCGGAGGAAGGTAATAAATTGAAAAGTATCAATTTATAACATGGGGTATAATTTATAACATGGGGGATAACTGAACCAAATACGCATGTAATAAAAATACCTTGTATGAGTTGGTAAACTCATATATGGTCATACATTTTCCTGTAAAACAGGAGCCAATTCAGTGAATGTAATTTGTGATTAGGTCAGCATCAGCTTCTATCTTGTACGGCACTAACTTCATATGATGATTCTGGCAGCAATGGCCGCAGATGAATTTATTTACTGAAATTGGAATTTTATTTTAAAATAATCTTAAAACACTGGTTATCGTTTGTTAGGGGATCAATTATTTGATAGATTTTTAGGTACCTTTACGTTGGCCATGGGGGACAATTTAAAGACATAGTCAAAAGACAACTGAAACCGACTGGGTCTAAACCTTTGATACTTTCCATGTTATGTCGTCTACATAAGTTATTTATGTTATGGATTCATCAAAAATGGCGAAACTGTAGGGTTATCATATATAATTTTAAATGTCAGTAAAAATCTCGAATCCACTTAAATAATGGATAGTATTACAGAAGTTCATATTGTCCCTGCAAACAAATTCTTATCTCGTTTCTTTTTTGAGATTATGAGACAGAATCCTATACAGATCTGCATAATAGCATATTGTGTTCATTTGCCTACAGTCTGTTGTGAATACCATTAACCTACTCGTACGACCAATTCATAGAATAACCATAGAAACTAAAGTCATGATGGTGTTGAACAAGTCGTCATCAAATATTGCTCAATATCTTAAAAAAAATAAGATTGCCTACGAATAGGAGCGTATGAATGATGTTATATTCATAGTTGTAAATTGTGCAAGCGATACATTTTTGTATGAATTTGAGGAAAGATTAATTTTCTCTCTGGCTTGTATGGGATCCATGTCTTTGTCAGAAGTTGCCTTGGGACAAAATGTATATATCATATTCAGTAATCACATCTCTACTAAGTTTGAGAAAAATCGGCTCAACCGTTTTGAGAAGTGAGGAGTTGGTATCTGCACGGATGCTATGGACGTTACTTTAGAAACAGCTGTAACTGTATTAAAAGTGGATGTTAAAATCTGGAGACATAGAGTTTTCCAGTTGTTTGGATTGGTACCACAACAATTTATTTATCAATCGAGAAGGTTATGGATGCCACAATTTACTGAATAACTTTGTAACTTCTAGGGTCAAAGTAGTGCATTCAGTTATCATATATATGGCGAACATGCCAGTGACATGCCATGGTATTAATAAACACATTCTGTCTAAATAAATGCCCCTCTCTATTTTTCTTTAAGACCAAAATGAAACTTAAAGTTACCCAATTCCGTTTATTCTTCAGCAATTAATATAGCAGAACTGAAAGCAACAATGTTTAAAAATGTAGACAAAAAAAAATGTCTAGCCTCCCACAGATTATAAGAACTAATGATGTAGTTATCTTAATACCAGAATGTCAGAGAACCATACGTGTATAAGGATGGGAACAGCTATTAAACAGGTGTTCGTTCCATATAAGGGTAGTCCCTTATTCTATGAATTTAAAGAACATGGTCACACTCAAACGCTACAGTTGCAATTAGATTTTACACCCATTACACTCATTTTACACCCATTTACACCCATTACACTCAATTTTATTCACATTCGAGTCCCCTGACTCCAATATTCTCTAACTCAATCAAAGAAATTCTTCCTCATCAGCTCCACGTTGTTACCATGGATAAAGCATCTCTTTAACTAGGTCAAAGGACAACTATATGACTTCATCGAAAAGCTACAGCAGTACACATATCAAGCAGAGCATAGTGCTTACAAGTGAAATAGGTAGAAGTATTTGTAAAAATCATGATATCCATAATAGAAGAGAACTTCTTGCTACACACGCCGTCTTTGTTGCATGGGTTTCAAGAGAAGAAAGGACACAGCAGTAAGCGAATGACCAAATTTAAATTTTGTTACTGCCTGTGGGATTAGAGACCGATAACCGAAATACTCGAATGAATTAGAATGTCTTTAATTATCAATAGTCAGCATATTTGGATCTGTCACCCAATTCAGTTTAACACTTCATCATAACATGAATTCAATTCAATTTGCATTAGCCAAAATTAAACTTCAAGTTGACAAAAATTAACAGTAATATATATATATATATATATATACACACCGTGGAAATCAATTACCTTTTAGACTGCAACTAGACTAACAGAGATATTCTAATTTGCTACCAACTCATCCTGTACGAGTTACCAACTTCATCCTGGAGGAGAACTTGTGGGTAATGGATGCTGGATAGAAGACAATTAATATATAATTGTCTACTAATTCCCCGTTCTAAATTTTATCTTATACGGTTTCTGGTTCATAAAACATCGCACGCACTATTATGTGTGGCTGAGTACCATTACTTTGTGATGTACGATGGTTCGTTCAGCCCAAGCCTGATTATATATGGATACAGGTCATTGATGGTTGTTGTCAGTTGTAATCCTCTTTGGGTATATATCCCGCCTCAAGCTGGCCTTGGTCCATTTGTATGGAAACAACTGGTTTACTGTCATGGGGAAGTGTCTGTCCCTAAGTGCTACGTTTTCAAATAACGATGACTAAAGTCTCATCCCAGTGTACATAGATGCTGATGTTCATTTGGACTTTCCCTTAGGCATCTGGTACAAGTAACTGAAACACAAACCAAGGTCAGTTGATGTCTTTTTCTAATTACCTATTTCCCCGGATGATGATGATGATGATGTGCCATTGTAATATACTTCTTCAGCATGTCAAGTCATAGCCGTATTCTACGTGCATACTTACCCAGAATGCAATGTTCATTCTTGGGAAATACAAGGATTGGTCGTGTTATATGATCAACTGTTGTTATGCTGTTTGACTATATATCAGTACCAAGCAGTAGTAGCAGTAGTGATAGCAACGGAAGCAAACAATTGTATAGTGAGCAGTGACAGAATCCACCTATGTAATTGTAAATGAAAGTTCTACATGCTGGACACAACTGTAAATATGACATCTTAACATTGTGAAAGATGGATCCTGTTACAGGAACAAAGATAAAATATAGACTAGGTATCATTGTCTTAAGTCATAGGCAAAAATCCCCTACGCTCTCTTATTATGAAAAAGGAGCATAGCGGATTGTTGCCCGTGGCTTGCGACGATTACTAGGTGCCAGTGAAATAATTTCATATTCGATTAAAATATGTTTAAAAGCCACCACACAAGTGCCACAGAACAAAGTCACTACAACAATACATAGAGAAGCGTAAGCTTCACGTCAAAATGATGAAAATATGTCGTCTGCATTTACTGGACCAGCCATTATTTTGTTTATTGTTTTGTTTTTCTTTTTTTGGGGGGGGGGGGGGAAGAGAGCGGAGGGGACCCTGGGAATTTTATTTTGAGATAGCATATTTTTCATCTTGTGCTTCAAGATATTTTTTCCAACTAATATAATGGACATAATAGATTCTTTTATATATATATATATATATATATATATATATATATATATATATATATATATATATATATATATATATATATATATATATATATATATCGTATATCATTTTGTTCAAGCTATTTGAGGGCCGGAAATTAAAAATTAAAAAAACCAAGAAAAAATCCCATTCACTACCCCCACTCTCCCAAACTGAATGGTCAGTCCTATAGTACATGTCATACAGGTCATGTGGACGTGTTGTGCCAACTATTTCAGCTGTAGGTGTAATTTTTAGATTTGATTACACAAACATTTAAATTGCGATTATTCAATTTATTTCGCTGGATCGTTGATCAATATTCCATGCAAGATCATTATATAAACTCCCCCGGGAAATATATGCAACAAAATCAGAATTAAAGTACGTGCACGTTTTTAGACGAATTTAACTAGTAGATGTGATCTAGTGTAAACTGGATAGAATTTTCTGCACAATGATGTCACAAAAAATGCTCCACGTATTAGAAAAAAATAAATTTAAAAAAACCCTGTTCTACCATCCACTGGTAATGATTAAACCAAACGTCCTCTTTTCTAGACCCAGTTCATTACGCAGCTGCTATTGTAAAAGTCCATAGCGATCGATGATGTGCGTCTGGAGGTGACATCATAACACGGTGGCATTTGGATGTGCGACTGTAGCATTTTCAGTTACTCCTTTTGTCGTTGGTGTTCTTTTGTGAACCTAAATGGTATAGCTTCTAATTTGAACTTTGAGCATTCAGGAATGGCTGAAAATTCTGAATCTTTTGGAAGGAATACAGTGTTTCGGAGGCGGCAGCCATATACCGTACATGACATATCTGGCAAGGGATATCGCCAGGACTCAAAATGTAAGAGTCAAGCCACAGGCCCACTATGTCCAGCAGCTGGTAAGCAAATTTAAAATGAGAGCAACATTTCTCTTAATCATTGCAAGACTCTTAGCATCGACAATAAATTAGAATCTATTTTTGTTTATTTACAAGAATACAAAGATACCTATGAACGAATCTCTGCTGTGGAGCATGTTGCACGTACCGCCAGTGACATTGCCAATTTAAACTGAGACAGAATCAAAACATTGGCTTAGAGATCAATCGACCTTGAAGCACGCCAGTGACAGAACAGTTTGATATTTCGGGGTTACCAGACGTCATAAATGAGGACTGTTTGTGAGTGTTGTACGACTTTCTCAGTGGCAAACTAGAACTTGACCCAGACGTTATATGTGTACACAGAGCCCACCGCATTGGAAAAAGGCTGAGAGGTAGCAACAGAAATACTAAACATATCGTTTGTTAAAGTGAGACACAGGCCAATGAGAGCAGCCTTACGTGACTACCAACTTACAATGTTGAATTGATATTAAATGTTTTGAGACTGAAGACCCCCGAATTTTGCATTAACCGCGATTATCCACAAGAAATTGCAGTGGCTCGGAAATCGCAGTTTGGTGAGGTAAACTTCTGAAAGTAAAGCACCCAAAATCAAAAGTTACCATCCAGTTTCCGACTAAATTAATGGTGAATAGTAAAACAGTCAAAGATGTTTGGGATTTGTTTGTTTGTTTGTATGTTTTCCAGATTGGCACAGAAACATTAGACACAGCAGACGGAGCAACATTAGCTTGACCCTTTGGTAAATGTCTATGATGAGAAAGAGTCGAAAGGCGCACAAGCCTCTCCCAGGTCGTGGAAAAAAATTCTGAAACAAGTTACGGCGTAGCCAAGGCGCCTGTCAGACCGCTCTGGGTACATCAGAGCAGCAGGACGGGCACCGCTCGCTCCACGGCGGTGGGTACCTAAACAACGTCATTTAGCACGAGCGCGCGCTGCTCAACCTCCCCTCCCCCCTTCGCCCGGACAGGGGCCAAGTATTAATACTAAGATGTTCTGTCGCTGGCTATCCTTCGGGCGGTACAGGGAATGCACCGGCAGGTCTAGAAAGTGATTTCTATAACTTTGAAAACGGCACCTACTGGGCCCTGTCCCGCAGAGCGGTACATAAGACTACGAGCATGTCAGCGGGGTTCCACAGCACCAACCATGGGCAATTTGGGTCAATAAAGACATGATTTTGCCTAAAAAGTATTGTTTTAAAGTGTGATTTGTATTCAAGATAGATTTGATAGTGATGCGCATATATTAAAGTAGCTAGTTCATGTAAAAACATGCAACAGGTTCATTAATCAGTCGGTCCCCACCTCGTTCGCTCTAATCTGCCTCGACATCATTACATGTTGCATGGTTATCACTAAATATTTTTGAATACTCTATTTGATAGAATTCAAGGGGATTGTGTGAATTTCAGCAAGAAAAACAAAAGCAAAAAATACGAACACTGCAGCTTTAAATACGATTGAATCAGTGATTATTCTTAATCTGTACAGCACATTTCACATTATGTGAACCCTACAAAGTCCAGGCTGTATGATAAATTATTGAATCCATGTTGCAGTCATGTATGCTATGACAACCATACCAACTCAAAAAATTCTTCGATTTTTAGACACTGCAGCGATCCCTGCAGAAATTTTGAGAATGAATTACCGATCTATTCAGTTGTTCAAAGAGGCGCCAAAACATGGAGAAGAAAGAGTGTACAACATTCGTGCAATGGTTGTGGGTCACTTGTGTGTGGGCAAGACGGCACTCATCAAACGTTTTAAAGGAGAGGAGGTCAACATCAGTGAAACACAAAACGGGATACATTAAAATGGACTTGAAATAAAGGAGGTGGGTCCTTATTATTGATTCCAACACTTTTTTTCTGACTGAAAAAAAAGGAGCTCAAAATGAGAAAAATCCTTGACATAAACAAGCCACTTCAAACGTACAAGGTTCGCTTTTTGATAACATCGTAAAGCTTGCAGAACTCGATAACCACATCAACGTAGAAGAGGAAAAACTGATTCAGATGGGAAAAGAAACAAGTCTAACCAAAGAGGATAGAGAAAGAATTAGCCAGTAGATACGAGATCGCCTTCAAAATCTACAAGACCAGCGCATACTGCGGCTAAATGATGCCATCATTGACCGAGAGGGCCTCTGCAGCCAATTAGCCAGGATTCGGGAGACGATCAATCTGGTCCTCCGTAACGACACACTCGTCGCTGAAAAATTGTGAACCCTCTTCCAGGAGCAGGGCATACAGTCACCTCGATTCTCATGGCGCTCGCTTTTATCATAAGCTCGCGATCACAGGAGGCATAACACCATCTCCAGCCCCGGCGACTAAACCAGGCTACTGCGGTGTAAAAGAATGGGTATAAAAGCAACTGGAGCGGCTGGCCGGAATGCTGAAAATGCTGACAGAAAAAGTGGCGACGGCTCTGTCCGAAATCATCGGGTCAGTCATGTCGTTCTTGCTGAGGACCGCTGCGAATGCCATCACCTGGCTGGCCGAAAACTTAGTGGGTATTTGTCACCACGATAGCTGTAGTGTTCTTTACCGTTCTCCTATCTCAGATGGGTACAGAATGCATAGAGCTTGCGCATGCACTCAGCGGAGAAACCAGGTGGCTAAAATTCCCACCGCGATGCCGTCCACAAGTAGAACCATTATATTGGCATCGTGGTCTTCGGCTTCTTTTGATGCCTGCACTTTTTGCTCAGTGCCAGTTTTCGACATTGTTCCAACAGACGCGGGCACTGGCAAGTCTAATAGCACCTCTTCATGCTTTGTGTTCTGGGGTTGTTGCGCTTAGCTTTGCTCCGACTCTTGTCCAGGTATCTTGGTTGCATTGATACTAACGTTGGGTCCGACCACGATGTTGTCGGTCGCTTCATGAATAATGTTGTTATACCCCACATAGGTGCCAACTTTACGTTCCATGTCAGACGGAATCATGTAAAGGCCGCCCCCGAGGAAGTAATCTAGCTTGATCCTGGTCTTTGTGATCGCATCTGGTAATCAACTATCGACTTTGGGACGTCGTCAGCGCCGGTGATTTCTGTGTTTACGATCTTGAGAAATTTATTTTGTGCATCGAATGCTTTATCTACTACAATGATCGAGGTAAGTCTCAGGCACTGCGCGCCACGGATTGCCTCCGCATATGCCAATACGCTATCGTTGAAACCCTTTACACCAGACCGTGTGAAACCCTAAGACCTGTCCAGAATGAAGTACACAAATCCATTTTTGGTCACTTCGTCCACATCCTGTGCAAAATATGCGACATGCTGTTTTCCGCCTGCCGGATCCTAAATGTATAACGGCCTTCCGATATGCCAGGGCTAGCTCAGTGGGCTGGCTCCCCGAGATGTAACTTATATATATCGCACACAGGCCGTTGTTTATGCCATGATTTATCCGCCAGTGGTCCCCTCCATTTGCGAGAAAGTTATTACAGATGGCCTAGTATTATTTCATGTCAATTCCGTTTTCGAACGCTTCCCACCCTGTTTCTCCCAGAATGATGCACTTAAACTAATTGAGAATCTTTCTCACCTGGTAGTAAACATGAACGCGCTAGAAACTTTGCGCCAGTGCTGATAGAGCTGATGTTCCCGTCGGAATGACTCGCAACAAGTGTTTGCCTACTCTGAAGCCGCAACCGGTGGTCGCGCACCATATGGCAAAGTCTTATTTAATAGTCAGCATTTCCTGAGATCCAGTGGTTATAAACCTCTTCAGTCTCGGCTTGGGGCAGCAAGTATTTTTCGAACAAGTCGAGAAATTTGTCGTTCCTGACTCCGCACTAGTGCTGACAATGTATGCTGTATTGTCCAATCCTCTAGTTGGGCTCGTGGCTCTAAAACAGGTGATATGCAACAACTCAAGTATGCGCGTAGTGCTCCTGGAGATTTCGTACAACCAGGATGGTTTAAAATTTCGGCCGAGTTTGGTAACAACACCTTTGTTGTATGCATAGGGCTCGACCAGTCGACAATCACCGTTCCTGATGGGTATTACAACCTAAAATGGTAAACATGTATTAGTATTGAAGAATAAGAGCGTTGTGTTTGTATAAACTTGTTCAGAATAAATGGAAAACAAATTTCCGGTAGAAACTGTGGACTTCCTGTGAACAAAGTTGGCAATATTCTCAACAAGTCCAGTGAAATTCGTGTTTCAGTTTTATCTTTGAATTTGATTTCGATGTAATCATCATAAATGTGACACCACCATCACCCCATCACCCCTTTCAAACATGGAAGCGTCAATCGACCGTACATTAAATGATGCCCACGATTGTTTCTGAGAGAACCTAATTAAGAGACAGACCATTAAATTAGAGGTAGGCCGATGCCTCGGAATTGTTTTGAAAAAATTATCTTGCTCTCATTTATAGGACAAAAAAGACCTTCTTTCATTCATCATTTTTGTTGAAAAATATATCTTGTGATAAAGGAAAAAATATCCTGACTGTTTTCATCTGCAAGTTGCAGAAGTGTTTTGTTGCATTCTTGCAGTCAATAAAAAGTACCGGCAGATATGCTTTGTATTATCACATTAATTAATCTTTCCAAAGCAAGTAAGGGCAGTAGAATAGACAAAGATAAACGCATGCAAATCTTACCTGTTTAAAAGCTAGTGGTCACGGTCATATGTCAAATCAACTCATTTTCGAACACTGTTTTAAATTGACCAGTCGAACAATGTTTTAAATTGACCAGTCAAACACTGTTTTAAATTGACCAGTCGAATACTGTTTTAAATTGACCAGTCGAACACTGTTTTAAATTGACCAGTCAAACACTGTTTTAAATTGACCAGTCGAACACTATTTTAAATTGACCAGTCAAACACTGTTTTAAATAGTATTAGAAGATCATTGAAGTATATAACATTAATCCATGTTTTATTATAATCATTTGCAAATGTGATCAAGGATTGCAAGGAAACCAAGTGAAAGGCAGATTCGGTTTATGAAAAATTTAGTATCATAAATAGGGTTCAGTACAGATCAGCGAAATCCAAAGTTTGCAGTGAATGTAAAATATCGAGTTTGTACTCGGAGGTTTGTTCAAGGATGAGCAGCAATTTCGTAATTACTTGCAATGAAATCATTGCATTAATATTTTACTGATAGAACAATAAAAACAAGTCTGTGTGGTTGTTTCTCAATAAATGTCCATCGTTTTAGAAGGATAAAAAAGTATATTTATGCTCTGAATCAAGAATAGCACTAGAATGTATCCACTTTCACATTTCAAAAATCAGGCACGTAATACACAATGTTTTCGCTGATACCCTTCTCACTGTCGATCATTACCATTATGCTAATATTATCTCAGATTTTATGGGGAAACAAAAAGAACCTTGTCCGTTAATTTATAACATAGCTCTAGATCATAATTCAGTGAACTAGTATGGAACTAATTGCGTTGTTTATTTTATTATATATATATATATATATATATATATATATATATATATATATATATATATATATATATATATATATATCTTCAGCGGGTTATTTTGTGAACACCACAAAACACTCATTTACAATATTCAACTGAGTCTTAATCATCAGGGCATTAATCATGCATTATAGAATATGTAAAACAGCTATAATAATATTAATAACGGCAACAATCATGGTGATTATTATTTTTATTATTATTATTATTATTATTATTATTATTAAATTTGGGAAAACCAAGTTGTATTGATGACCTTTCGAGTGATTGGGGTAAGGCAAGTTTGTGTTTTATCAGCTATTTTATTTTCATTATTTCTAAATGATTTAAAGACACACATTTCCCACCAGAATAACGGTGTAACATTAGAATATGCTAAGTTATTTGCACTGTTGTATGCAGAGGACTTGGTTGCCTTTACCAAAACTCCTATTCAACTTCAAAGAATTCTAAATAAACTAAAAGAATACTGCAACATCTGGAAACTAAAGATAAACCTGTAAAAAGTTAAAATTGTAGTTTTTCGAAAGGGGATATTTTAGAGGATATGAAAGTTGGTCTTTTGGTGATTGCCTAATAAAGATGGTATCTTATTAAAAATATTTTGGTTGTGTATTGTCTTCTAAAAATTCTTGGTATATGTGTCAAAAAACGCTAGCAGCACAAGCAGCAAGGGTACTTTATAGTTGGAAGACTAGACCTAATCGTTTTGGTAAACTGTCTACAAAAGCTCTATTCTTGATATTTGATACTAAAATAGCACCAATATGGAATTATGGGTCAGAAGTTTGGGGTTTTTACAAAGGAAATGACATTGAAGACTGTATATATGTCATTTTGTCAATATATTATTGGTATTACAAAACACACTCCAATGTTTTTATCTATAATGAGTTAGGTAGAATGCCAATGCAAGTAGTAATATTTAGTACATAACTCTTAAGTACTGGATCAATTATTAAAAATGACTGATGATAGATTCCCAAAACAAAGCTATAACCTACATTTGACATGGGGCGAACGCTGTGAATGTTGGTTAAAATAAAGTTAAGTATATATTCAGTGGCGTCACTAGGATTGGCGTCACCCAGTGCGGTAAACTCATGGTGTCACCCCTTCCAGACTTCCCCCATGGACCTCCTCCGAGTCCTCCTGTACCAGACCATACAGAATCGCCTATAGTAATGTTTGTAAATTTAAGTCCTAAAGTTACAAAGGACATAAGAAGAAAACAATAAAATTTGAGGTAACAGCGTTTAAGAACTGCAACAAAATTATGTTATTTTTTATTTTTCCATTTTGGTGTCACCCCCCTGTGATGGTGTCACCCGGTGCAGCCCGCACCCCCCTAGTGACGCCACTGTATATATTGTTTTCATACGGAATGGGAGAAGTTTGGGTTAATCAAGGGGTGGGTGATTATAACTTTTTTTTCATTATATTTAAACAACGTTGCAAAGATATTTTCCTACAAGAACTAAATGGAAATTGAAATTCAATGGATAGATTATGATTCTATCATAAGATCAGGAACGATTTGAGTTGTCAATACTATATAGATCGTTTAAACTTTTCGCACAGTGTTCGCTTACTATGTATATTCAGAAATGGAACCTTTCCTATAATGCTAAATATAAGTAGGTTTAATAAAATATGCATCTTTTTTGAAAGACTGTCCCCTTTTTGTGCAGATATAGAAGATGAGTTTCCCTATGCTGTTAAATGTCCCACGTATGATAATTTGATAAACGTCTGTTTACCTTTGTACGTTCATTGTAATGCAAATCACATATTGTTCTATAACGTTATGCAGAGAATTAATAATAATATTAATATCCTACATAATTTTGCTCTTTATCTAGCAAAATCTATAAAAGTTAGAGTCAGTGTGTTAATCCTAGAATTGTTATATTTCGTGGTTGTGCCATATTTGTTCATACATGTATGTAATGTGGGCCGGTGAATTATGTTATAAGAAGAATAAATAGTATTATTATTGTTATTATTATTATTATTTATGGCTGTACACAATTTTAATATGTATTATAAAAATAAATAGTTCGTATAAAACATACAAAGTTCATATTTACCGAGGAGTATGACAAAACAAAAAAGAAAATTACCTAATTATTTACTTAGTTATTATTTTTGTTTATTTATTGTAAGTAGTGTAAGTTATAAATATATGAGGATTATGCATAAAAGATCTTGTTATCTAGAAATAGTAAAAGAAAGATATACACCTTGATTCAGATAGGAACATCTTCTATGTTTGTCATATACTCCTTGATTCAGACAGGAACACCTTCTCTGTTTGTCATATACACCTTGATTCAGATAGGAACATCTTCTCTGTTTGTCATATACACCTTGATTCAGATAGGAACACCTTCTCTGTTTGTCAAATACACCTTGAATCAGATAGGAACACCTTCTCTGTTTGTCATATACACCTTGATTCAGATAGGAACATCTTCTCTGTTTGTCATATACACCTTGAATCAGATAGGAAAATCTTCTCTGTTTGTCATATACACCTTGATTCAGATAGGAACACCTTCTCTGTTTGACATATACACCTTGATTCAGATAGGAACATCTTCTCTGTTTGTCATATACACCTTGAATCAGATAAGAAAACCTTCTCTGTTTGTCATATACACCTTGAATCAGATAGGAACACCTTCTCTGTTTGTCATATACACCTTGATTCAGATAGGAACATCTTCTCTGTTTGTCATATACACCTTGATTCAGATAGGAACACCTTCTCTGTTTGTCATATACACCTTGATTCAGATAGGAACACCTTCTATGTTTGTCATACACACCTTGATTCAGATAGGAACACCTTCTCTGTTTGTCATTTAAGTTTATAGGAGCATATTTGATCCCTAGAAGATGTTATTGCGGTGAAAGAATTTTCTTGATAAGAAAAACGTAATTATAACAAAGGCAGAAGCATACTTAAACACAAGAGATTTTGGCCACAAGGCCAAGTGAGCTTATCGCATAATCCTTAATCTGTATAGTGCGGGGTTCATCCATCGTCCGTTCACAGTTGCATTTTTTTTTTTTTTTTTTTTTTTTTGAGGGGGGGGGGGGGGGGGGCTGTATTTATTACCCCAGACATATAACGATACCAAGATTGGGGACCCTTGGACTTACTGTTTACAAACAAAACTTGTATTGAGCATCACTTGTACATTATAGGTTGCAAATTTTTAAAAAAAATTTAAAAAAAGAATTGTAAGTCAATAAATTTACTTCAACTATTGTCTGAGGTTTAGAACAAGAAAAAGAAAGTAACAAAAAATGCAAAAATAAAAGAGGAAGGAAAGTAGTAAGCCAGGAAAAAAAAGATGTAAGACATGCACTGATGTATTATTTTCTTTGGAACTTGTGTAGCGTGGAGAGGGCAGCTTTTCTAATAAATTATGTTCATTCAGTTCCTGGTGGGCTCCATTGAGTAGAACTAGTTGTATAACTAGTTGTATTGCGAGGAAAAATTCTACTCAATATACCCCATTTTTTTGTAGAATTTTAAAACTAAATTGTTATTTTATTGCCATATAAAATTCAGAAAGATAGTACATTTTTAAAATTTCAATCATGCCTTGTATATTCAAATTTTTTGTTGTTTTACTTTCAGTACAGATGTGATATTTAGTAATAAATATTATACAGTTTAGTATTTCGAGTTTATTGACGTGTCGCCAAGAATAATTTGTTGAGGTGTGAAATTAATTTGTAATGCGCTTTTTTGCATTACATTCTCAGAAAAGGTTGACCAGAACTCAATTAGTATGATTACATTCCCAAAACAAATGTTGAATGGTTTCTTATTATTATTTACAGAAACTACATAGATTGTTTTGGATTTCACCTATCTTGTTTAAATATCCCTTTTACAGTTAATATTCTATTCATTTTTTCATTTCATTTCTCCCGTAACCTTGCTGGTCGTAGGGCGCCACTGATGACTTTGCGACAATCTCTCTCCATTTCGCCCTGTTCTCCACTGCTCTTTGGGACTTTGCAAAGTCCATGCCTGTCCACTCTTTGATATTGTCTTCCCATCCCTTCCTCTGTCTGCCTCGTTTTCTCTTTCTTCTCACTGTGCCCTGTAGGATTGTCTTGGACAGGCCAGTTGAGCGTGAGACGTGACCATACCATCTTAGTTTGCGTTTCTTTACAGTGGTGAGCAGATCTTCATAAGGTCCAATTGCACCTTGGATTTTAGTGCGTACCTCCGCATTAGAGACGTGGTCTAAATAAGAGATTTTCAGGATCCTTCGATAACATCTCATCTCTAAGGCATGGATTCTTCTCTCTAATTCTGCGGTTATGGTCCATGTCTCACATGCATATAGGAATATGGACATGACGAGGGAGCACATAAGCTTGATCTTGGACCCAAGCGTGATGTTGCTGTCTTTCCAAATAGGCTTCAGCCTAGCCAGAGCAGCTGTTGTCTGCGCAATCCTGGAAAGAACCTCAGGTTTTGAACCTTCATCAGAGGCGATAGCAGCTAGATACTTGAAGCTTGTTACTGTGCCCAGTTTCTGTCCATTCACTCTTATTTCCTTTTGGATCCTACTTGGGTTGTTTGTCATTAGGTTTGTCTTTTCAGCGTTGATCTCCATCCCATATCTTAGTGATGCTTGATTGAGACGGTTCACTAAGGTTTCCATTGCTTCTTCATCTCCTGCTAAGCCATCGATATCATCAGCGAAGCGCAGGTTGGTGATTGTTCTGCCTCCAACACTAACACTGCCCTCATGGTCTTCCAAGGCGTCGGACATGATCCTTTCCAGGTAGATGTTGAAGAGAGTGGGTGAGAGAAGGCACCCCTGTCTGACTCCGACTGTGGTTCTGAACCAGTCTCCTATATTGCCATTGACGTTTATGTTGTATATTCGCATGGTGGCCCACAAGGCTGCATGCCATACCTTGTCGAAAGCCTTCTTGAAGTCAATGAAGACATGATAGAGGTTCTGTTGATGCTGGAGATATTTTTCACAGAGGATTCTAAGATTGAAGATCTGTTCTGTAGTGCTACGTCCTGCTCTGAAACCTGCCTGTTATTCCGTAATGATGTGCTCTGCTTGGGGTTTCAGTCTATTGAGGATGATCTTAAGCATAACCTTGCTTGAGTGACTGATGAGACTGATTGTTCGGTAGTTCTGGCACAGTTGTAGATTCCCTTTTTTAGGAAGAGTCATGATCAGAGACTGGGTCCATGGGGTGGGCCATTCTCCTGTTTGCCAGATTTGTTTGCAGATTGTTGTGAGGACATCTATCATGGAAGTTCCTCCTGCTTTAACAAGTTCTGCTGGTATATTGTCTACCGCAGCTGACTTCTCCTTCTTTAGCGCCTTTACTGCAGCCTCTACTTCGTCCCTGAGGATCGGGTGGTCAACCTCTGTTCTGGTCAGTGGTACGTTTAGTACAGTTTGGTCTCCATGGAGTATTCTATATTGGAACCATTGCATTTTAGAGTCTCTACTGCTTTTGAATACATTTTTGTAAATTAGTTTCCATATATCTGGGTTCAAATTTAAAAGAACTTCCCATTTCAGTCTTGATTTGGGTATTAAGATATTATTATTAAGAATTTTATACATATCTTTACACCCCTTTGTGCTTTTTAATAATATCCTAATATGGGATGGTATGCAATATCTGAATAAGAGCTAATTGATTTGTTCCGGATCTAATAAATTTGTATTACTATTACAAAGACCCATAAAAAGTAATTGATCTCCCTTTTCAATATTAAATTTTATCCTGAAGTCTTAAAATGTACTAAAGTTAACTCCATCAAAAATATGGCTTTATAAACTTCACACCTTTATTTTACAAAAAGTTTCAAAACACAGTTTTATCTGCAACCATAATATTTTCATTTTCCCAGATATGTTGATTGAAACTTTCTTCCAAAGAATCAATTTTTTGTGTAATTTTGTAAACATTAATCCAAGCACCGAAAACATCTCTCCACAAAATATTTGTTGTATCATTTCTGAGTTTCTTCACATGCTCCATCCCAAGATCAGCAATATGTTTAATGTCCCAAACAGTTTCATAAAAAATATCATCCCAACAATGTTTTGATTTAATTTTTCTTGTAATACAAAAGCATTTCAGTTCCTGAATGAAATTGTTTTAAATTCGCCATATTTAGTCCACAGTTCTCATAATTTTGTACAGTTATATCCCTTTTTATTCTGTCATTTTTGCCCTGCCACATAAATTTAAAGACCGATTTACTTAAATTTGTTAAAGTATTAACATGTGGGTTGTGTAGAGCCAAGAACAAGTGATTAAGTTTGTGGATGGCTAGCATTTTAATTACTGTTATTCTTACAATAGGAGTCAATATTGTTTTTGATCATTGAGTAAGTACTGATTGTACTTTGAGGATGTATTTTTGATAATTAATATCTATCATTTCATCTAAATTCACCGAAAACTATACGTACAAGACTAAATTGGGATTCCCTCCAAATTAATTTCCAATGAGCATGATGGTATACATATTTACAACATTTCTTACTTTGGATCCATATTACTTTGATTTTATCACGATTTACTCGGAGGCCTGGTATTGAAGCGAAACATTCTAGTAGATTCAGACCACAATACAAAGATTTCTGAGAACTGTCAAGGATCAGAGTTGTATCATCTGCAAATTGTGTAACTTTATGTTCTTTGTTTTTAACTACTATTACTTTAATATTTCTATTACCACTTATCAAAATTGACAATATCTCTACACAAAAGTAAAAACAGGCAAGGTAATGAAGGGACCCCTTGTCTACAGTCTCTTCTTAATGCAAAGAAATCTGATATAAAACCATTCTGTATAACTGCTGAAGATATATTTGTTATAAATATCGTAATCCATTTTTGTATAGAATTACCAAAATTAAAATACTTTGTAACTTATTCTAGAAAAAGCCATGATGCAGTATCAAGAGGGGTTTGTTTGTTTTTTCGTTTTTTTCTTCTTCTAAATATCAATAATAACTAGTTGACCAGAAATAATATACATTTCTGAATAGAGTATTAAATCATATATTAATCCAATGTTTTCACCTATATATCTACCTTTAATAAATCCAGTTGGCGATTCTGATATTATTGTATTCAACATCTTTTTTAGTCTCTGAGCTATGCATCCTGATACTAATTTATAGACTACATTTAAAAGTGTAACAGATAGCCATTTTTAAAAAAACTGTCTTGGTTTATCTCCTTTCGGCAAACAAAGAATAATACCTTGTCTCTGACTGATTGACAGCTGTTGTTGTTTGTCATACGTTTCATTAATTGATCTTAAGATGAAATATTTAAGTAATTCCAAAACAAAATTAAAAAATCCACAGTAAATCCATCATATCCTAGAGATTTGTCATTTTTCGTCTTTTTGCGTACGCTTTGTAGCTCATCTATTTGTATTTCTCGTCCCTTCTCCTTTGGTTAGTTTTGGGGCATTATACTCTCTTAATGGTTGGTCCAAGTCTACATCTAATATGTCTATTGATTCTGAATAGAAGTTGGTGTAGAAAGTACTAATTTCATTAAGCATGTGTTTTTGATATAATAAAATAGGTTCTGAGGTTTCTATTCTACTAATCGTTTTTTTTTATAAAGTTGTATTCTCAAGGCACAAAAATATTTTGATAGTTTTTCGCCATCTTCATTCCACTGGACTCTGCTTCTAATAGCATCCTCTTGTAGATTATCCTTCCTTAAATTTTGGAGCTCAATTATTTTTTCTTCGATTTCTCTACTCTTTGCATCAATGTCTTTTTCTAGCTTATTGATTTCATTAACTAGATAATTTTCCATTTTCTCCCTATCTTTTTTCTTATGTGTTGCAAATGAAATAGTTGTGGCCCTTATTTCCATTAGTAAAACTTCTCGAAATATACCATTATCAATCATAAACTGAATATCTGCCACATTTACACCATTTAATGCATCAGAATTATACACAGGTAATGCGTATTGTCTTTGTACTCTGTTAATTTATCTTTCACTTTTGTAGCATAATCTGGATCCTTTAAAAGACTTTTATAAAATTTCCAGAAGCCTTTTCCGTGTGTAAAGTTATTAAGTTGTAATTCGAGGGTATTAATTGAGTGATCCGACCTGTAGCCTAATGTATTTTTATGTCATTTACTAAGTTTGTTAGACATTCAGAAATTCGTAAAAAATCTAATCTTTCTTGATTTTATTGGATTTTTCCTGCGCCAAGTTCATCTTCTTAGATGTGGGTTAAAGACTCTATAATAGTCAACCATGTTATGATCCTCAATGAGTTTTTTCAATCTTTCTCTAGTTTTGGAGTTATTAACATTTACGTACCCTTCCAAATCCAAAGTTTGATCCAACACTAAATACAAGTCGCCACATAAAATATTAATTGGGTTGTAAAACTCTTAAACTGTTTCTTCCACTCTGTCAACAAAATTAGGATCATCCGAATTAGAGCCATACAAGTTAATACGTGCTATTCTATTGTTTTCTATATTCAAGTGAATTCCCAGTAAAATACCACCAATTTTGAAATTATTACGCAATAAGGCTGATAAGCTAAAACAAGAAACACACGAAAATGTACATCTAACAATGGTGGATTTTGCTGGTCAATACGCATTCTATACAACACATCGACGTTTCTAATAGAACGAGAAATATATCTCTTGCTTTCAAATATCAGTCAACAAGTTACGGATCCAGTGAAAGATGATTGTTTTTTGGATATGGAGGGAATTTAATTATGTAAAGTATATGGTAAGTTTATCCTTATAAGCTTTTACAAAGAAACAACAAAAAAACAAACATAAATTGTATTCATTACATTTGACTTACAATATAGGGATTTTATTGTACCCCACCCCACCCTGATCTATTGATTTCTGGATCAAAAGCTCAAAGGTCAAGGTCACTGTGACTGAAGAAGAAAATATGGTTTCCGCACAATAATTCAAGTTCTCCACCGCACCTACAATTATCAAACTTTGTGGATGACTTGCACTTGGAGTGAGGAAGAACCATATTTATTTCTGATCAAAGGTCAATGTCACTGTGACTAAAAGAATAACAATGGTTTTGGAACAGTAACCTGAGTTCTCCGTCATCTATTGTTACCAAACTTTGTGGATGGCTTGCACTTAGGGTAAAGAAGTACCCTGTTTATTTTGGGGTCAAAAGGTTCGTTCCCCTCTGAGAAGGAAGATACGGTTGCTTTATGGGTTGTTCCCATAATTGTATGTTTCACATGGTAATGCACATGGGATTGGTGATTTTACAAGCGGTATTAATCATGTCCTCACTTAAAGACCTTATGGAGATGGGAAAGCAGTTTGGTCATGAGGTGGAGTCCCTTAGATAATTCGGTCAGGAGGAGCAGACATGGGAGAGGGAACAGAGATTAAGGGAGAGTTAGATAAACAGTGAAAAGTTTGAATACAAAAGCAGGCAGAAAGTGAAAGAAATGAATTTGAGGAAAGAAAGATAGAAATAAAAAAGCAGGCAGAGAAGGAGAAAACAATTTAAAAAGTAGACGGAGAAGAAAAATATAAAATTAGAAAAACAAGGAGAAAAGGAAAGAATACAGTGGCAAATGGAAGCAGAAAGGAAAAGATTGCATTGGAGAGCAAGCGAAGTCGCAAGCAGAGAGAGAGAAAGGGTAGAATTGGAGGATAGGAAATTGGAGATGGAGCAAAAAAGGAAAATTGAATTTTTACATGTTAAGAAAGATAGAGAACAAGACTCTGACTCAGGCAAATTAAGAGGCCCCAAATTATCCCTGTTTGATGAGGGTAAAGATAATATGGACAGCTATTTGCATAGATTTGAACGATACGCCACTGTCCAGCAGTGGAGAAAAGATGATTGGTCGCTCCATCTCAGTGTGCTACTAAAGGGTGAAGCGCTCGATATTTAGTTGCGTCTCCCCGCGAACGACGCGTTAAATTATGACGCGCTAAATGAGGCACTCCTAAAGAGATCTGAGTTAACTAAGCAAGGATTCCGGAAAATGTTTAAATATATTAAACCCTAGAGAGGAGAATTATTTATAACGATGGGTTGAGTGTGGTATGGTCGGAAAGACGTTTGAAAAAGTCTGACAGACTTCTTTCCCAGAGACCAGTTGTTAACTACTTGTAGATCTAGTTGTACCTGTTGCTGGGGGAAAAATTCTTCACGAATGTCTTTGGCGTGGCTATACGGGCAGAATATTTCGCTGAAGCTCGGGGAGGTACCCAGAATGTGGTCTTGAAAGATAATAAGTCAGTTAAGCAGTCTAAAGACCAGAGACCTAGAACCGAAAAAAGACCAGCACTAATAAAGGTGGAAGTTTAAAGTCTGCGATGGGTGTTAGTCTTAATTATAAACAGTGTTATACATGTAATGAGTAGGGTCACATATCGTCCGATTATCCGAAAAGATGGGATTTGTCAATAAAATAGTAGCTGATACGGAAAGCAGGGGGTAGTCAGGAGGCGACAAACACGTCGATTTTCCACATGACAATTCGGGGAATGGATAACACTAGTACGATATACGATTCCGCGGCGCGAGCGCAGATGGGTCTGGATGGTATCCAGTCAATCAGCACTTGTCTTTATCCCGAATCAAGGGTACCGTAAGCTATAGCTAGTGGAACCACCAACAGTCAAGAAGTAACAGTCTGTAACAGTGGGTGTATAGGCTTCGTGGTAAAACGGAGTTTCCTTAGGGATGTCCAAATACTTGATTGGAAATCTCTTTGTCAGTTGTTATATCAAACGACTGATCACATTCCCGTCGCAAGTACTGAAATCGAGACTTCTTTCCTAAGCGAAACCGTTGAAGAGCTGTGTATGGACAATCACATATACGACTTAACAATTGGAAATATCGATCGCTCCAGATTTCCAACTATGTCAGGTTTTCCTTTTCCCATTGTAGGTTGCAGGCGCGGGCAGGGAAACAGCCACTCCGCAAAATTCAAAGTTCCAGAAACCGTGGCCGATAAATATCTCACACTATAAAGTTTTGCGGGAGCAAGGGCATAATGCATCCTTGAGCACGATTGCGGAGAAAACTTTGTCCAATAGCGGGAAACATTGTAAACGTTGGGTAAGTTCATAATCTTCACGCAGGAAAGGATTAATGTATAGAGAATTTACCACGTCTGAGGGTAGAAATTTTTCCAACTGGTTATTCCCCATAAATACAGATCCCATGTACTCAAAGTGGCGCACGAGTCCAGTATGGCAGGTTACTTGGGCATGAAAACAAAAAACAAAAAAACGATTGAATGTTGACTGAATTGTATTGGCCTGGCGTGAATAGCGATGTAACACGATGGTATCAACCGTTCGACATCTGCCAGAAGACCGTGTTGAAGGGGAGAATAACCATTAGGCATCAAGCTTTTAATACACGTAGACGACCCATTAAAAAGGTTGGTCGTCGATATCGTGGGACCCATATTTCATTTCCTGTTACAGCCCAGAAAAACCAGTACATCCTCACCCTGGTTGATTGCGCAACTACAAACCCACAAGCCATAGCATTACCAACAATTGAAACTAAACACGTATCTGCGGCACTTGTTGACACGTTCAGCAAGTTAGGGGTGCTTGAGGAGGTCCTCACGGAATTGTGGGGTCCAATTCACTTTAGAACTTATGGTTGAAATTAGTAGGTTGCTATCAATCAAACAGTTAAGCACAACACCGTATGATCCCTATGTGTAATGGCTTGGTCGAGAAATTTAACGAACCGTTAAAACAAATGCTACGTCGGATGTGTGCATAGAGACCGCGAACTTGGGACCGATATTTAAATGCAATTTTGATAGCGTATCAAGAGGTACTCCACGAAAGCGTGGAATTTTTGCCGATCAAGTTGTTATACGGTAGAACAATTCGCGGTCATATGCAGATTCTGCGCGAACTATGGTTGGGTGACGTCACGTAAAAGGAAATAAAAACGACCTTCCAATATGTTGTCGACTTGCGCACAAGATTAGAGAATACCTGTCGGATGACACGCGACGAGCTCGCGAAGTCGTGTCGTAAGGATGCAAATTATTACAACCGCGGAACGCAAAATAGGAACTTTGAAGTAGCTGATCGAGTGTTGGTATTTCCCTCTACTAGTAGGAGCAAGCTATTAGTCCAATGGAAAGTGCCTTATGAAATCAAAGAGGTGAAGGACAAAATGGACCACAGAATAGACATGGGAGGTAGGTTGGGAATATTTCACGCCAATGTGTTAAAACTATATGTAGATAGGTCAGAGGGCGCGGTAGGAAAAAGGGTATTTAGCGTAATATGTACTGCGGTCATTGAAGAGGAGTCGGGTGGAGAACTCAAAGAAAACCCAGTATAGCAGTTCCCTTAGAGTGCCCTATGAGGGTAGGGAAAGGAGTAGATAAAGTCAACGTGAGTCCAGAGTTACTTAAAGGTAAATATCTACAAATTGATGAGATTTTAAATAGGTATCCACATGTGTTTACAGACAAACCAAGTCATACTGGGTTAATAGAGCATGAGATAAATTTAAGTACATCAGAGCCAATCATAATTAAAGTTCATTCAATACCAATTAATGCACGGGAGACAATTGACGAGGAAATAAGTATAATGCTATACCTGGGTTGATTGAATCCTCAAACTCACCATATTAGTCCCCCGTGGTCCTGGTCAAAAAGAAAGATGGAAAGAACTGTGTTTGCATAGACTTTCGTCAATTGAATAAAGTTACCTTGTCTGGTGCGGAATTTATGCCAGATTTCAATGGCTTGTTCTCAAAACTGGGGGGGGGGGGGGAGTGGGGCACCAAGATTTTTCGAAATTATATCTCACCCGAGGATATCGGCAGGTGCCCATCGCTGATGATGCCCTCGCGTTAACGGAATTTGCGACCCATATCCCAAAGGCTTTGTTCATTCCTTTTTTCAACTTTTAATTGTTATAGCATTTTGTGTGTGGTCCTTCGGAGAAAATTAACTTGGTTATGACGGTTTTATCATCTGACGTGCCGAAGCCGGGTAAACAATGGCGGTCGTTTAAATAACAAAGGCGTGATAATCACACCTCATTCATAAAAGATAATTTAGAATCACATGTTGCTGGTTCAATGCAATTTAAGCATCGAAAGAAATAATTTTGTTTTGTAATTTTTTACTAAATAATTTAGTAATATTCTTTGGCTATCGTTGTATACCCGAGTAGAGCTGAGAGTGACACACCTGATATTCTTTGGCTATCGTTGTATACCTGAGTACAGGTGAGAGTGACACACCTGATATTCTTTGGCTATCGTTGTATACCTGAGTACAGGTGAGAGTGACACACCTGATATTCTTTGGCTATCGTTGTATACCTGAGTACAGGTGAGAGTGACACACCTGATATTCTTTGGCTATCGTTGTATACCTGAGTACAGGTGAGAGTAACACACCTGATATTCTTTATGAGCATCTCCATGTTATTGAAAAGATATCAACAAAAGATCTCAAATTAACAAAAAAAAAAAAAAAAAAAACAGATGACTATTGACAATTTATTTCCATGCAAATAAATAAAGAACTAATTTACTAGTTGTTAAGTTATTGAGCAGAGTCGTTTTTACGTAAAACTGATTTGTATTATTCACTGGCATGTACATGTTCATATATGTTGACACTTTAAGCGGATGGTAAAATGTTCTGGTTTATCATTTTCTTCATGACAACATGTATTTATACAAATGTATGTTGTTTGAAAATGTAATTACCATTACATACGAGTTCAAATAATTGTTTCCGACAGTAAGCATACCAACTATTCAGTTCCACTGGAGACTATATTATGACGTGAATTGTGTGAATAAATGCTTATTTTAAATTGTAATGTTTATTCTGTTAAATGAAAGCTTGTACACAATGTTTGTTTGCCCTTTCCTTAAAACTTAACAAAAATGACAACAACAACAACAAAAAAAAAAAAAAAATCCAAATTACCCAGAATCTTGAACAGTCACATTGTTTCACTCTCACTCACTCTATCTCTCATAACTCATACAATTTAGACCGACAGCACGCGGGGTAGTGTGTGGAAACATCAAAATTTCAAGTTCAACTTAACATTAAATTAAGATATAATAATCAAATGGTTGTTTCTGCTATAAAAGTTTACTTGTTTGAATTTCTAATTTACACATAAAGATAATGTTAATACTGGCAGCTAACTGGTAGCTACCTGGTTTTTAGCTCACCTTGCAGTAAGGCCCTAAGGAATGAAGAAAAAGAAATTACCCCAAATTTTACACTTTTTGCATCAAAGAGTGCTCTTGAATACATAGCTGTTAAGCTTGCCAAGATCACTGACTATCTTCCTCATAATCTACAATATATATATATATATATATATATATATATATATATATATATATATATATATATATATATATATATATATATATAATATCTATTAGCAAGTTGCCTGTGTTTAAATTTGATGCAAAGTAACCAGTGCTCCACATTAAATATGGATTGTTTGGAAAGTATGATTCCTATATCAAAACTAAACCATCCTGAACTAGCGTGTCCTTTTCATGGCGACCATCTGATTGTGTCGCGTAAACTGAAAGAGTTATGGTTTATTTTAAGTTAAGGGAAGCGATTTCATTTTATATATGTACAAGAGTCATGGTAAAGAAAGAATACAGAAGTGTAAATACTAATCTGTACAACAAGAGGAATTACATTGAAGACCAGAAGAGCTTATGGGATGGTCTGTTGTCCATTGTCCATCCGTCCGTTAGCACAAATTTGTTATCGCTACTACTCCTAATCTACTTGAGTATTGCCAGTCAAGCTGTGACTTTTTTTAATCGCATACATTTAAAACAAATTTATTTATATTTTTCTCATTTTGTCAGCTTGTTACCCATCAGTAATGACTGTAAAATCTGAAATTATCTTGCTTAGTAGTAAGTAAGATCAAATCCTCATCATATCTCCTTTGCAATAAAAAAAACAGAAAAGAAAATGTGAGCATATTTCATGCTTTGTTTAATATTTACTCACAAAGCCTATCTGATTTTGTAATACACACAAATAACCATTATATACTAATTCAGTAACATTTCACAGAGGACAGATTTCGGGTGGCCGAGTGGTCTAAGGCGCTAACCGATCACTGCAATCTCACCTCTGTCTGCGTGGGTTTGAGTCTTCGGTTATGAGAGAAAGCTTGCCAGTAGCTTCCCGTGTGTCGGTAGTTCTTCACGAGATTTTATATAGCCTATCATGTGCTGAAAAATGACGATAAACCCATAAAACCAATCAAAGATGATGCATCCATTTCATGTTTTTCTTATGATGGTCTTTCTATATGTCAGAGAAGAGCCAATGAACAACTGAAGGAGAGACCGGTAAGCAGTATGAAATATCCCTAGCAGAAGTCTGTATGCATTTCATTTTAGTGTCTCATGATTACACAAGTCACAGTTTCTCTGGCAGATCTTGATGGTTTACAAACAAAAGAAATCACATTCTCCCCTCAAGTTATATAGTTCTCTGTACATCTTTGTGAAAGTTAGCATGAGAAAAAAGTACTCTAACTTTGAATGTTGAGTGACAAAGCCATTAAATGGCAATTATAAAAAAATTTATTGCTTTGATTTAAAGCAAATATTTCGAAAGCACAGGTGATAAATTATAAAAGATATAAGAAATCAGATAATCCTTTTCGTCACGAAAAACTTCCTCACTTAATATTAGAATCTTTAAAGGTATTTCAGAGTCTTCACTCTTATAAGAAACAAATGACCAGAAAAGAAAGATAAATATAATAAAGTACCAGATCTTGTTAAGACATACACAGGGATATATCCTGACTAATGAATAGGATTGTAAGAATACAAACCAGTATTTCCTCAAGAATAACTTATCTGCTTTCAAACAGAAAACATGCCAAATGTCTTTTTTTGAATAAATTTTGCCAATAGGTTGTCCAAGTTACATGGTTGGATCTACTATTATCTTTCTTATCATATATTCCAGTTTCGCCCCGCGGCCTAATCTTAGAGATAAGAAACTGTCAAAGAGACAATTAGGCAGACAGTCATTGAAAATTGGATGGAGTTCCCCCGCCTCGGTTTAGCTCTAAACCGAGGCTAGAACTCTCTGAGGCTAATACGCAACAAATACATGATGACTTTCCAGATACATGATTGGTGAAACGGAAGCAACCGAGTAAGGACAAGACCACCTTTAGAAACCAGGAAGAGGCAACCAAGGACAAGACCACCTTTAGAAACCAGGAAGAGGCAACCAAGGACAAGACCACCTTTAGAAACCAGGAAGAGGCAACCAAGGACAAGACCACCTTTCGAAACCAGGAAGAGGCAACCAAGGACAAGACCACCTTTAGAAACCAGGAAGAGGCAACCAAGGACAAGACCACCTTTAGAAACCAGGAAGAGGCAACCAAGGACAAGACCACCTTTAGAAACCAGGAAGAGGCAACCAAGGACAAGACCACCTTTAGAAACCAGGAAGAGGCAACCAAGGACAAGACCACCTTTAGAAACCAGGAAGAGGCAACCAAGGACAAGACCACCTTTAGAAACCAGGAAGAGGCAACCAAGGACAAGACCACCTTTAGAAACCAGGAAGAGGCAACCAAGGACAAGACCACCTTTAGAAACCAGGAAGAGGCAACCAAGGACAAGACCACCTTTAGAAACCAGGAAGAGGCAACCAAGGACAAGACCACCTTTAGAAACCAGGAAGAGGCAAAAAAGGACAAGACCACCTTTAGAAACCAGGAAGAGGCAACCAAGGACAAGACCACCTTTAGAAACCAGGAAGAGGCAACCAAGGACAAGACCACCTTTAGAAACCAGGAAGAGGCAACCAAGGACAAGACCACCTTTAGAAACCAGGAAGAGGCAACCAAGGACAAGACCACCTTTCGAAACCAGGAAGAGGCAACCAAGGACAAGACCACCTTTCGAAACCAGGAAGAGGCAACCAAGGACAAGACCACCTTTAGAAACCAGGAAGAGGCAAAAAAGGACAAGACCAACTTTCGAAACCAGGAAGAGGCAACCAAGGACAAGACCACCTTTCGAAACCAGGAAGAGGCAACCAAGGACAAGACCACCTTTCGAAACCAGGAAGAGGCAACCAAGGACAAGACCACCTTTCGAAACCAGGAAGAGGCAACCAAGGACAAGACAACCTTTAGAAACCAGGAAGAGGCAACCAAGGACAAGACCACCTTTAGAAACCAGGAAGAGGCAAAAAAGGACAAGACCACCTTTCGAAACCAGGAAGAGGCAACCAAGGACAAGACCACCTTTAGAAACCAGGAAGAGGCAACCAAGGACAAGACCACCTTTAGAAACCAGGAAGAGGCAACCAAGGACAAGACCACCTTTAGAAACCAGGAAGAGGCAACCAAGGACAAGACCACCTTTAGAAACCAGGAAGAGGCAAAAAAGGACAAGACCACCTTTAGAAACCAGGAAGAGGCAACCAAGGACAAGACCACCTTTCGAAACCAGGAAGAGGCAACCAAGGACAAGACCACCTTTCGAAACCAGGAAGAGGCAACCAAGGACAAGACCACCTTTAGAAACCAGGAAGAGGCAAAAAAGGACAAGACCACCTTTCGAAACCAGGAAGAGGCAACCAAGGACAAGACCACCTTTCGAAACCAGGAAGAGGCAAGCAAGGACAAGACCACCTTTCGAAACCAGGAAGAGGCAACCAAGGACAAGACCACCTTTCAAAACCAGGAAGAGGCAACCAAGGACAAGACCACCTTTAGAAACCAGGAAGAGGCAACCAAGGACAAGACCACCTTTCGAAACCAGGAAGAGGCAACCAAGGACAAGACCACCTTTAGAAACCAGGAAGAGGCAACCAAGGACAAGACCACCTTTAGAAACCAGGAAGAGGCAAAAAAGGACAAGACCACCTTTCGAAACCAGGAAGAGGCAACCAAGGACAAGACCACCTTTCGAAACCAGGAAGAGGCAACCAAGGACAAGACCACCTTTCGAAACCAGGAAGAGGCAACCAAGGACAAGACCACTTTTCGAAACCAGGAAGAGGCAACAGAGTAAGGACAAGACCACCTTTAGAAACCAGGAAGAGGCAACCAAGGACAAGACCACCTTTAGAAACCAGGAAGAGGCATTTTTAAGTATCAATGTTGGCATTCCCAAATCAGTTAAGGTAGGTCTGGCCGAAATGGGCAGAAATATAATATTAATGTAATTTATATGTAAAAAAAATTAAGATGTGATCGAAATCTTTACAAGAAATGAATTAAATTAATTATAAAATCATGGAAAATTCATGAAGTCCAAGACTTTGTTGAAGTAGTCATGGCAGCATATTATGCGCATTAGTTCGTTACCTATATACAAATCAATCCTTATACAGGCATTTATTTATTACTCGTACATATAATCAGACTCTGTTCTGCTTAATTAGAACGGTGCTCTATGAACTCAGTGAAAACCTATAGTAATCACGGTATCCATCTGTCAATCAGTCCAGCTCTCCAATCGTCTGGTAAAAATTTGGTTTCTACGCGATAACTTTAGTGTGTGTAGTTAGATTTCATCAAAATTTGGACCGTATGAAGCCTCATGCCAATAAGACATCAAAGGAATTTGAATTCTAACATTACATGACATCATTTATCTTATTTATGGCTCCTTATACAGAGTTTTTCTAAGGTTGGAGTCAGCAGCATAACTTTACCGAGAATTATTGGGTTTCAACTAAATTTGGTATGCATCTTTAGACTAACAAGTCCACAAAAAAATTCAATTTCAAGCATTCCATAATTTAGAGGAGCCAAGGCCCATGATTGTTTGCTCTCCCATCCTTTGGTGTCCACAGCATAATTTTATGGTGGTTTCTTGGCTTCCAACCATATTTGCCATGCACCTTGAAATTGATGAGACCTTGAAGAAGTTTGATTTCCAGCATTTCAGCCCTCGTTTAGACGCTTTAGGTACCTGGTTGTTCGTTCTCTTATTTTTTGATTTGCAAAAATACCTTACCAAGCATTGTTGAATTTCAACCCAATTTGGCATGTTAACATTCACCACAGTCATTTACAGTTCCTTGATTTCTTGACCTTGGACAATAAAATCAATAGTCCTGTTCCACTCCGTATATGCAAACCCTCCACACACTTTGGTCAAGGTACATGGTCTAGAACTAATGTTATTCTGCAAAATACATTTGTCTTCTTTCATCTCGACTGAAGGATGTGTTGCTTTATATCCCCTCCTTCTCTGTCAAGATGTTTTTTGTTTCTGTTAGATCATCTCGATGCTTTATAAATTCAAGTGTTGTCAAATTACATCTTTCTAGCCTGTCGCTACATGGAAGACATTCAAATCCAGTTAGATCCATTAGTCTTGTGGAGCGGCGTTTTACACTCTCCATGAGTGTAACGTCTTTTTTCATAATAGGAGTTCCATGCTTGAATACGTTACTCCAAATGTGGTCTAACAAGACTTTTATAGAGACGCAATATTATGTCTGTATGTATCGATACAAAATACTTTTAACTATCCCCAAAACTTGATTGGCCTTTTAATACCGTCATCACACTGTATAGACGGTTTCAATTTCGATGTTTTATGGATACCAAGGTTCCTTTTCTCTATCCACTAACTGTAATTCTTCTCCGTTCATGGTGTATATATTCTTTTCATTGTTGTAATTAAAATGCAAGACTTTACTCTTTTTTCACACGGAATACAGTGCCCCCTTACTCCATTAATTTACACCAATTTTTTAATATATTGTCACAGAACATCGACAGTTTTAGCTGACTATAGTTCAATACACTTTTGTATCGTCTGACAATTTCTGATGCAACATTGTCAGTGGAGGACGAGGTTGGTTGGTCAATTAGTTTGTTTTAACGGCACTTTCAACACATTACTGGCTACAACATGCAGAGGAAATGGGAGCGAAATACCTCTACCTATTGCACACCGATGTAGACGACAGGGGCTGGCCTTGGCGTTTATCTAACCCGCGACCTTTGGATTACAAATCTGCATCTCCAAAATGAGCTACCGCGGCTCCCGTAGGCGGCGGAGAGGGGGGCAGGAGGGACACTTTGGAACAAGAGTACTGTGAACGGCGCATTATACGCATGTCCCATATTTAATAGTCCTCTATGCAGGCACATTATACGCATGTCCCATATTTAATAGTCCTCTATGCAGGCACATTATACGCATGTCCCATATTTAATAGTCCTCTATGCAGGCGCATTATACGCATGTCCCATATTTAATAGTCCTCTATGCAGGCACTTAACACATTAAGCCCAATATACAGAAACCCTTCTTTTCTTATTAGACTTATCATGATCATGACCTCCGACCTTTAGACACCATAATCTTTTTTTTTTTTTTTTTTTATAACCCCAAGTGCAAACCATCCATGAAGTTTGATCAAGGACTTTAGAATAAAAGTTATTCTACACAACCCATTTTTCTGGGAACTATAATGAACTTGACCTTGTACCATAAAATCAATAGTTGCCTTCCATTCCTGATGTACAAACCCTCTACACACTCTGGTCAAGGTACGTGATCTAGAACTAAAGTTATTCTGCAAACAACTTTTTTTTTCACTAAGTGACCTGGACCTGTGATCTTTTAACCCACAAATCAATATACATTTTTCTTATCCAACATGCACGTTATCCACTAATTTGGATGAAGGTATATTGTCGAGAACTGACATTTTCATGCAGAAACTAGTTTTCCTTTTCCAGCCACAGTGACCTTCGATATGGTTCTTCTTTACCCCAATTGCAAGCCATCCATAAAGTTTGGTAACTGTATATGGTGGACAATTAAGTTGTGGTGCGGAAACCAAAATGGTAACGGATGTACATCATAATGCAATCCAAAACGAGGGTATAAAAACGCTGACCAAAACCTGAAGGCAATTTTTTATTACTGTGACCTTGACCCCAAGGTCAAAGTGCCAAGCATGCATGTCAATGGATGAATTGTCTTAGCTTCATAACGATTCATGCAAGTATGAAAAAAATTCATAAAGGAGTTTATCAAATGTAACGAAAGGAAAAAACCTAACCAAAACCTTCACGCAAATTTTCATAGACTGCAGCCTTTACCTCAAGGTAAAAGGGGCAAGCAAGCGATCCTGTCGACAACTATAGGACTAAATCTTGCCAAGATATATAATCAAAATTAGAAAAGACCAAGTCATTAAAAATAAAAAGTAGGTCATGGTGATGGCTGCTGTGGTGGCCATATTGGATGTCAGATTGGCACCATTTTCATTTAGGACCAACCAGACATCATATGAGGTCTTTTAGTGAAGCCCCCATGTTAATTTGACCATCCACTCAGGAGGTGTAGCGACAAGATTTTCTATATGGGTGCTGTGGGGGCCATATAGACATAAAAAAAAATCTGGTGAAAACCCCATGTCGATACGACTTTCCATGCTCATGGAGTAGTGATAACAAGATTTTCAAGATCACTGATGTGGTGACCATCTTCGATGTCAGATTGGCACCATTTTCATTTTAGACAAACTAGATATCATCAGAAATCTTACAGTGAAAACCCCATGTTGATATGACCATTCATTCAGGAGCAGTAGCAATAAGGTTTTCAAGATGGCCATCCTCCAAATGGTTTAGGAGGAGTATTGCTAACAAACTTGTGCTAACAGACCAACAGATAACAGGCCATCCCATAAGCTCCTCTGGTCTATGACTAGTAGACCTAAAAACTAGTAAATGAATTTACAATAACACCTATAAGGATAGTTCAAGAATAAGGAAAAATGTAATAATGAAACCTATGTATAAAAGGCTGTCAAGGCACCATTTAAATGTCTTTTAAGGTCATTTGTCCCTACTGCAGTCAAATACAACTAGTACAAACATGGATACAAGGAATTTACAATCTGTATAAATTCAATCTGCATACATGATAAAGTGTAATATAGGGATATGACCAAATATGGAATCAATTAAATAATTTTTGCAGTCTCTCGAGGTTGTTATAAATGTAATTTAAGATACATTTTGAAAGAAATGAACACCAGAGACAAAAGTACTGTCCGGTATATGAAGGTGTCCAATACAATTGGTTGTAGTCTAAAAATGGCCATCCAACAACCAATAGTACTTTCTATTACGTGAACAAGTTTATTCCATATTAAGACATGCAATAGTAATGAAAAAATGTTGGTGGGCTGGTTGGTTTAACAGCTCTTTTAACATATTCCTGTCTATAATGCCATGGAAATTAGAGCTAAGCACCCATCCCATGGTCACAATGAGGCAGGCAACCTGAGCTAACCCGGATTCAACCCACAGCCATTGGATTACAAGTTAGACTCTGTACTAACTGAGCTACTGTGGCTCACAGAAATGAAAGAAAATGTACAAAAACATACAAGACGTTTGTAATATTTTATTTATGGCTAACATCTGTATAACCAAAATACAGCTCATCTACTGAGCCTAAAAATGGATCGTGTGAAATATACTTAATGACTGTTTTAATGTCTTGATGAGTATTTCGGCAGAGAAATCAATTACAAGCTCAAGGATTTAATGGAACACTGTATCTAGCTTGCCAAACGATGTACTCCCACTATATAGTGGTTCCTCACTGTAAGGCCCTCAGTATAATACCACGGCTCCTCTTCAACCTCAAGCACTGTCAATGACCACACAATATTAGTAAAACTTTGTTAATTTTTCTACCAAATAATTTCACTTAATTTTAGTTTCAGAGTACTGAAAACCAATTGTGGTTTCACACAATTACATACCCTAACTTTTGTAGTTTTGTATACAACATGCGCAATTATGACGCAGCCTTCTGTATAAAATGGCCTTCACTTGCATCAAAGGTCAATTCTGTGGCTCCCAATAACAGCTTTTGAAATAGGGAGCACTGTGTATGACTTTATCAAAGTACTGAACACTGACAGCTTGCAGGGTTGAAGTGATAAGAAGATCAGATGGAATAACACAACTCCAGAGATATCATTATTCATGGTCCTTTTTACTAATGTAAAAGACGACTCAAAACAATTTTTGTTTGGTTTTTTTTCTGAATTTTGGGGTTTTCTTTGTCATTACAGAATTTTTTTTAGCATTTGAAACATTTGTGGAATTACTGTGATTTCCTTTTAAAATCATTTTCTACTACTGTTTCAAGTATTACCATCAATTGAATATGCAAGGGAAAGAACTACAATAATCATTTATCTAAATTTGAATTCCCTTCCTTGATATATCAAATTAACCTGAAAAACCTTGGCTCTATGTTTTGCTACTGATTTTAAAAAGTCCATACAGTTACTATTATTAGTAATAGAAACTATATTTGGTAGAATAGAATGAATACTATGCCACAGACATAGTCGACAAACGTTTACACTACACTTGAACACACAATTGTCACACTAATATGACTATCATTGCCAGGAAAGTTATACCTATGTTTCACTTCTAGCTGATGAAAAAATAAAATGGAAAAATAAAGTGGTCCATTTTTTGTATAAAAGCAGAGTTTATACACCATGCAATAATGTGGCTCTTCTACTTCACAAACCAATTCCATGATTAATCAAGAACCCCTCAAAGGGACTTGTGCTCTACTATCTGAAATTCTTTTTCCAGGATTTCAAGACAAAGCCAATTTCTATTTTTAACTGCAGAGTGTTGAAACTATCTCTGATATTCTCGAGTTATATGATTTTCAAATCAGCTGCTGAGGTGGCCATATCGGATGTAAGATCAGCACAATTTTCATTTAGGACAAACTAGGCATCAGAAGACTCATTCTGAAAAGCCCATACATTCAGGTGATTTAGTGACAAGATTTTCAATATGTTCATTGTGGTAGCCATACTGGATGTTTGTAGGGCACCATTTTCCATTTAGGAAAATTAGACATCATAAGAAGTCTTTTGGTGAAAATTCTATGTCAATATGACCATTAATTCTTGAGTAGTGACATGATTTTCAAAATTGCCACTGTGGGGGCTATCTTGGATGTTCTGGCGGCACAGTTTTCATTAAGAACCAAGCAGGTACCATAATTCTTCAGGTGAAAACTCCAAGCCGATAACACTTTCCGTTGAAGAGTAACAATATCCAAATTTACAAAATGGCTGCTGTGGTGGCCATATTGGATGAAAGATTGGCACCATTTTCATTTAGGACAAAGTAGACATCATATGAAGTCTTTTAGTGAAAACCCCATGTTGACATGATCATCCAATCAGGAGTAGTAGTGACAACATTATCAAAGATGGCTGCTGTTGTGGCCATACTGGATGTCTGGTCATTAAGACCCAACTAGACATAATAAGTAGTCTTTCAGTGAAAACTCCATGTTGATAAGACCATTTATGGAGGAGTAGTGATTACAAGTTTTTCAAATGGCCACTTTGGTGGCTATATTGGATGTTTAAGTAGCACCATTTTCATTTAGGACCAACTAGACCTTCAAATGGACGTGTGCGTAAAGTTTCATGACAATCCTACAAGAAGTTTAGGAAGAGTAGCGGTAACAAACTTGTGCCAACGGATGGATGGACACTGGAGGACGGACTTCAGACCATCCCATAAGCTCTTCTGGTCTCTGACCTGTAGAGCTAAAAACCAAGACCATTCTCAAATGCCTCTATTTTGCCATATAATGTTGATAGTAGTTTTCAAGTTTATCATTTATTCATCAATGCTTAACATCAGACTCTATTAAAAGTTCAATCTGCAATAACAGCAGCCACTTTCATGAAGCAGCTACCCATGTATACACAGGTCAGGTACAACAGGTCCCACCTGAACAGAACTTGGTATTTATTTGCCAGTATACAAAGATCTGCTCACAAATGAAGTTTTAACAAGAAAAATCACCAGCACATTTTTGCATGAATTTGCAAACATTTTATTTATCTGAAAAGCAACATAGCTATTCAATATGCATCTTCCAAGTGAGCAAACTGAATTGCAAGAGCTGAAATGAATACCACATTTCCTATTAGAATATTCATTGAATGCATTTGGATAGAATTTGAATATTCATTTATGGAAATTACAGCCTTTTTGTTTTTTGGACACGCTGACCAATACATAAAGGTTTCGTGAGTTCGATAAGACAACACCAATTCTATACCATACTCTTTATCAACACATTATCTTTTCAAGAGTGCCTGAATGACAATGAATAGAAATGGTGATGTTGGGAGCAATGCGAATATTCAGAATTTGGATATTGTGATTACCTAGTGACTGAATGATTAAATTTCAGGCAATCTGGCAGGTTTTACCTTGTTCCCTTCTTGATCAACTCAACATTGCATAGTTCACATTTCACCTTCTTTCTTTTACAAAATGCTGCCAAAGATATATCAATATTCAAATTCTGATTTTCTATTCCAATATTCACATAAAGGATATTATTATTCAAATGTTTTTATTCCCATCAGCTCTACAAATTGCACAAATTTTACAATGCAAATATGCAACATTTCCTGCACATCTGAAAAACGATGTTCAAATATCTATATTTTACAGTCGTTGGCATCCACTTCTGGCTTTCCTGTATTTTTCTGAACCATATTTGCAATGACAAGGTAGTCTTTACTACAAAATTGCAATAAATAGAGACAACGAGGCCCATGTTTCAAAATGACAAGCAACAATATTTCAACCGCAACATGTGATAAAATTCGCATAAAAGACGCACTGAAGAGATGGCATCTCCAAAATACTTAGTAGCAAATTTAAGAATGCACAAAAATTGCATTAAAATACCATGTATTTAATGGTGGCACAACTCGTGTATTGACGAGAACATTTTAATTCCAACCGACACTGATACTGGTTAAGTTCCATTCAATAACCTGAAGAAACAACACTGTAGTGATGTGAAGAAAAAAAAAGTTTCATGTATAGGGTAGTAGAACAGTAATGAGTGTGATAGGGTGGTTGGGTAATAGAACACTGTGAATTAATTTATTTCCATGATTTTGTGAATAAGAACATTTTTGTCAGTACATAATTTCGTGGATTGGGAAAGGGCTGCTATTGTTTCCAGAGAAGAATGACTCTTTGACAAGTCTTTAAATTTGTGGTTGGTAGTAACCACAAAATCCACAAAATTGGTACTGAATGTACAGTATGTCAACCTGATACTGGCATCTGGCCTGGAGATCATAAAACTCTGAACTTTGAGTTTTCACTCTCAGCCAATCAGAAATGACCTTTCAAAACTAACATCCTTTGTGATTGGTTAAAACAAAATCTAAAGTTCAAATTCACACTCACAATTTTTATCAATTCCTGGCCTGGTAATCACAACAATCACAGAATGACCGTGTCTGTCTGTCTGTTTGCATTTGGTGTTTTATGGCACATCAACACTTTTAAGGTTATATTGTGCTGAGGCAAGCAGAGTAAAGTGCTTTGCCCAAAGACATACCACATTAGTCAATCTGGGCTGATATATATGATATTGGGAACTGAACCTGCACTCTTCTGGTCACAACTCCCAAGCCTTAACCACTGAGCCACTGCAGCTGAGTCACAATATCAAGTCAAATAAAAGGGCTTTCCAGTACGTAAAATTTTACTGAAATTCATTTCTTATTTTCCCCTCTTCAGTCTCGAAATATCAAAGTTACTTTCATGCAGAGTAATAAGAGAGTTCAATTATGTGTGTAGAGTGCTTGTCATAAAAACAATGCAATATGGAACAAAAAATTCAGTCATAAAACATATACATATCCTTTAAGGTTTCATTAATTCAGTCCTCTACATTTTGTAAGTTTTTCTTTTTTTTGTGTGTGTACATTTCAAGACCCGATTAAATACAGAAATCTCTCTCTTCCTCTCACAGTATGTACACTTGTATACATCTTTCACTTTCTCTATCATTTACATAAGGCTTTCATACATAGTGCAATATTACATTATTTTCCTGCTTTACAAACAATGAATTGTATGACAAGAATAATAAATACATGTACAAATCTAGTGAAATATATGTCATTTCTATAAAATTCATATCTCGATAAATTCTATGCCAGAAAGCTCCAATGTGTAACATTTTTGTTCTAGGTAAAATGTATTATCACGCCAACAACATACTATATAAGGAATGGCCGACTTTTCACCTCTGGTGTATGACCAAATCAACAACACAATTTATTGTGAATTCTTAAAGGGACAATTAATAATAATAATAATAATAAAAATAATAATAATATTAAAATAAAAAAATAATAAAAACAACATTAATAATTCAAATTCAATATGAAGAAAGATAAAGACAAATTACAAAGAATAATTTGCTAAGTAATTCTTAAAAGTCTTTCCATATTTCTAGATATTAATTGCACACAGTGTATTGACCATATTTCATTCATGTTGATGAAGGATGCTCTTGAGTGTAGTTCAGTGAATTGTACATGTGAAATCTCCTACCTCTAACTGTATTTCTCTCACCAGATGCAATTTTCACTCAACTCCACTTCAAGAGTGGATTCTACCTGGCCAGTTTGTGGATCGCCTCTATATCCCTAAAGGACTTACTTCAGGTAGTAACATTAAGGGTCGTAAATCAATGAAGTCCATTACCGAACAGCATGGTGTAGCTCAGACATGACTCGACCTGTAAATTCTAGACTTCACTATGTAGTGAGGTGTACTTCAGTGGATACTACACAGACATGAATGGAAAACGGTCAATACAATTTATGTATACTGTATTTCATCTCCTGGCATATTTAGTTTGACACGACAAACTTAAAATACATCATGTATTATGTTCAACAAAGAGACGTGCAAAAGCTTTCCTATGTGAAATCCTGAATCTTCAAAAAATAGTGTCAACTAAACTGCCAGAGCAGATATCAAGCCAATATTACATTTAGATCAAACAACAGCTCCAAATCAAAAAAAAATTTTTATGTTAAAGGACCAACAGATCAGACTCAAAGAGACTGGTAAATATTTGTGGTCCAATAACACTCATGCCCTTGGTAAAATGACTGATATACGGCATGCATTTACCAGTGTAATTGTAAGCAGATGTGGCAAAATTTATCTAAAATGAATGAAAAGTATGAATTACAAACAATGGTCACCATAAATATAATTGTATAATTTTAGTATCTTGTATTACCATCTCTGACAATTCAACCTCTGCAATGCAGGCAAGAAATCATCTTTTTCTACTCATGATCACGATTCATTCTTCCATAAAACAAATGAAAACTGTTACCTTAACATTTTCAAACTCGAAAGAGAAAGATCATTACAGGACTACTAGTGTCTCTTACTTCTGAAGAAAAACAAAATCTTTAATTACCATTAAATCAAAGCTATGGACTGAATGTGGCTAACCATGAAAAAAAAATAAAAAATACCAAACCATCGATATTTTGGGAAACAAACAGCATAACACCTGAACACTACATATTGAAACCAATATTTAAATCAATTTACCTATATTGACAGACTAAGAAAAGATCCTACATCATAAAAATAAAGTCATATACAACATTACACTATCACATACTCGTATGCATCCATTGTAAAAAAAAAAAAAAAATAAGTAGAATAGTCTAGTCTCCTTAATCTGGCCTCAGTTTTTCTGACATCTTCCAGCAAAACAAGTGGAATAATATTAACCAAGGTCAATCAAATCAATTCTTTTGACAGTTGGATTTGTGTCAAGTTTTTATCCAGAATAATCTCAGTCACATTAAGGAGACCAGACTGTACCAGTCTTACATCAGAGTGGTCAGCATTCATAAAAATTCAGAGCTAATTCACAAGTATCATCTGTCTGCTTGGCGTGATCTAGCTTTCATATATTTCGTACACATGTCAATCTTCCTCATGATTCGGAGCAAGTCTAGCTTATAGAAAGTCACAGCGACAGACGAAGTTGTAAACCATGCAAGCTTCACAACTTGTTTGTAATCTTCAAAATGATTGGACCTAATTTGATCACATGTTCCATTTTTCAGCCAATCAGATCACAGCTACTTGCAGCAGCCTCCACCAGACTGCTGATTTTGATCATTATCCAATCGTACACCTTGTTGTCTCTGTTGGGTTGGACCTCCAACCTCATTTTTAGGCAACCTTTTAGCTGAAGGGGAAAAAACAAAACAAAAACAAGTTACTAAAAAATGTTCACTGTATTGTCTGCAATTCTTTGTACACTCTTTATTTATTTTTGTGGGTAAAGAACTGTATCTAAATTTGTAACTAATTCTTAAGTACAAATATTTGCAAATATAAACAAGAAAACAATGTTTTATGTACAAACAAGAGTCCCTAAAAGGAACTGATGCTCTATGCTGGTAGGAGCTAACAATTCGTTTTAATCCCTATTATTTTTCTTTGCAACTGACAAGTATTGAAGCCATTAAATATTCTTAAGTCACTTCTCCCTCAAGGTAGAACAGGGAGAAGTGAGAAACCATCAGGAGACATGACAAATTTTGATCATGATACCAAAAAGCAACGTATTGTAGTTTTTAATAATAATAATAATAATAATAATAATAATAATAATTTTAGTAGTAATGGTGGTAGTAGTGCTATTGTTGCTGCTGTTACTGCAGTGGTGTAAAATTATTCCCATATGGGGATGAATGTGTGTGTAAAGATTCAGGGCAATCATCCAAGTAGTTTAGGAGGAGAAGCTATAACAAACTTGTGCTAATGGACAGACGGACAATGGAGGATGGACAACAGACAACAGGCCATCCCATAAGTATAACTAAAAAAAAAAAAATTCTAAATGTCCCAACAAGTTTTTTAGTGAAAATTCATGTCTTTAAGACCATCTGTTCAGGCAGAGTAGCTATACGAATATTTCAGTGAATGTCAGGGTTTAGGAAATGCAAGCAAATTAAAAACTTTAACCTAAACTTTAAACTTCGATTTCTATGACTGTGACCTTGACCCACTGTCAAAGAGGCATGTGTGCATGTCACCAAAGGAAATGTGCGAGTTTCATAATGATTCATCCCAACTATGAAGAAAATCCATTGAGGGGTTTGGGGAAATATAAGCAAATTTGGTAAGACTGTAACCTGGAGTCAAACATCATTGGGGCAAGCAAGCAAGCCTGTTGTAGATTGAATTGTCTTAGCTTCATAAATGTTAAAGCCAAGTATCATGATAATCTATCAAGGGTTTAGGAAATATTAGCAAATGAAAGAATTAATGAAAATCTTACCTATTGCCAAAAAAATATCATTTACATTCATAGCAGTTTTAGCTGATGTTTCCATAAATAATAAACTGTTTTCCTCTGCATATGCTTGTGCCTCCTGAAATGAAATAATCTGGATTATGAGAACTTAAAATATTTATATTTATTAACAATGTAAAGTTAGGTCACAACGCCGGTATGCCATACGGTGACAAAACTTAGCAACATTAACATAACAATATCCTCGAGTTCTGATGTGCAATTTTTTGATCGCTTTTACAAAGCTAGTCCAGTACTGTATACCAATCATGACACAGAACTTTTCTCATAAATATCATTAAACTCATTTCATAGATTTGATATCTAATGAACATTCCTCTACATAACTAAGGTAAAAACTTTCATCTTCTGCCATACAACATAAGAAAGCCAAGGAACAAAAAATGTACCACTTGTATGTTTTAGGCTGCAAGGGTTTGAAGCTCATGATTCATCATCAAATTGTATACTAATGTACAACATTTCATAATGCCGTTTGCATGGTAGAATGACTAGTGTAGATTGAAGATCAGGGTTTGATATCAACGGTAGTCCACTAGCCTGAGGTTAGTAATGTTTACGTAGTCGCCAGTCAGCATTTGTGGGAAGTAGTAGTGAAGAGTCAACAGGAGTAGTAAATTTCTCAATCTACTAGTCCTTCTGGCTACCAAGAAATTTATATTATATTCTTAGCCTAAAGATACACATTTTTAACATGGTAGATAGGAACTTTTGAGAGCTGACTGAAAAATGGGCAAAGCTGGTTCCGTACTATTTCATAGCAAGCTATTCAACTACTCCGAAATACATATTACTTGTGATTGAAAAGATATTTTGAAACATTCTCAATTAGTGTTCCTGTGTAGTAAATTAATGATGGTAGAAGGTACAAGAATTCATTACTGGGCATGTTCTATAAGAATTTGATGGAATGTTTCAATGAAAATCTGTCAAGAAAAGAACATTAGAGAAACTGTGATTGTCAAGAAAATAACAGGAAACAATCTTCAATCTGACATAGGACTGCACTTACCTCAAACTCTACCATTCGTTTGTTGGCAAGGTCTGCCTTATTTCCTGCTAGGGCTATTACAATGTTTGGACTTGCCTGCCTCTGTAACTCTTTCACCCAGGTCTTGGCTCTCCCAAATGTGTCCTGAAAGGATAAATGAACTTTAATGACCCAGAAAAATCCAGAAATATTTAACTTTGCTGGAAAATTTTTTTTTATGAAACTGCACTGAAATTTGGATTTTTTCTTCTTTTTCTATATAAAATTATTGCCAAGTGATGGAATTTTTTGACTTGCCCAGCAAAGATTTTCAACTTGTCCTAAGCTGCAAGACAAGTGATTTTACTTAAGAGCATTCAAGACAATCGAAATGAAAAGAAAGACCAGACTAATTATTAAACATGACCTCAACCAATCCAACCATTGCTCTTATACTTAGCAGTAATGGGAACCAATCAAACAGGCCTTTGAAAATTGTACATTTTGTCCGACAATCAGTTAATCTGGGCTGTATTTAGGACAGATAGCATTATGCTCTGATTGCCTAAAATACAAAATCTGGCTCTACTTGATGACATGTTTTCTCTTACTAAGTTTCAAAATGGTGGACAAATGTTCACTTTGACATGGCATAATATGGAAATTTGCCAATTTCAAAACCATGGTTTAAAATGGTATCAATTGTAGTAAATACACCTCAGTAGAACTCCATTCAAAATAAACAGAAAATTAATATTATCCTAGTCTCATTTTACAAGTAAATCAGTTTTCTGGAAATCAAACTCATTCAAGGTCTCATTAATATAAAGCCACATGCTATATTTGGTTGAAATTCAACAATCCTTTGGAAAGAAAAGCTGCAGAAATTAAAGGCAGTAAGCAATCAGGAGCCATAACTCATGAAGAAGATGATGTGGAACAATGGAAATCAAACTTCTTCAATGCTCCCATCAAAATAAACCTGCATGTCAATTATAGCTGAAATCAAAACAGTCCTTGGTCAAGTTCAGCTGCAGAAATAAAAGTTACAAGGTCAGGCAATTATGGGCCATATCTTCTCAAAATGATGATATAGAATGCTGACAATTGAATTTTTTTGGTGTCTCATTAACATAAAGCTGCAGATCAAATTCAGTTAAACTCCAACAATTCCAATTAAAGTTGTTTTGTAGAAACCAAACTGCAGAACTACTGGGTTCTGCCAACTTCATCGAGTGGGGCCCTAATTAAGGGGGAAAAGAAAAATGAAAGACATTAGAGTACTTAAAAGCTACTTGACTATACCTGGTTGGTTATATCATACACTACAATGGCTGCTTGGGCACCTCTATAGTACATGGGGGCTAGACTGTGGTACCGCTCCTGACCTGCTGTGTCCCAGATCTCAAATTTAACTGTTGTGTCATCCAAACATACTGTCTGTGTGAGGAATGCAGCTGGAAAGGAATGAATATTGAGAAGTCATTTAAAGGATTTTCTATTTTTAATAATGGCATCCATATTTGATGGCAGATTGGCATCGTTTTCATACACAGGGATGGAGCTGGCTTTAAAAAAGTTGCCAATTTTCAAAAAATGTTGCCAAGCAAGAAGTCAATATTTTTCCATGTCTATTAACTCTTTAACTTCTAATGCTACTGTAGTGGCTCACTACTCTGCCTAGCTTACGGGGTCACTACTGCAGCTGATTTGGGGGCTGACTACCAGAGCCTGATGCTGCTGCAGCCAAATGATAACTTTTTAGCTGATGATTTGGGGATATGGGCTAATTGTTTTAGTTATTTTCTGTATAATAGACTGATTTACAGACTAAAACCATGCATATATAAAAGTTATAACTACCTTATGTCTGTTTTATTATTTTATCCTGCTGACATCCCAAGATTGGTATAAAATCCATTAATAGAACACAAAACACTATTTGTAAACACTAAAATTTATGTCGGTCTTTTATACAAAGATACTGGTCAAATATATACATGTAATTACTAAAAAATGTTTAACTAGTCACTATGTTCTACTACTTCTTAAGTTCTGCATGGTATTTATAGAATCAGTTATGCTTTATACACAGGCAGACATTGCACTGTTTGTCTATTTCTTTATTCCCCTCATCTAAACAAAAGTTGGGCCGACACTTTCGGTAAACACTGACTTTGGAGCACGTGGCTCTCTTGTCCACACTTCGCTGTCTTCTTCATCAGATTCTGTCTCAATTTTGGACCAAACTGACAAAGAAGATAGTTCAATGTCACTACCAACACTTCTTAATTCAATATTGTCAAGTTCGTTCTTGGAAAAACCTGAAAATTCGGATTCTCGATCGCTAGCATAAGCAAAAGCCATTGTTTCCACTGTCAACTACAAACACATGTATTAACTAACACGTGGTACAAAATTGTAAAAAAAATCCCCGGATTTAGTAAGAACAATCATTTGTTAACTCTATTTTGATTGATTCAATGTCCTTTTACTTCCAATTATTGACCAATAAGACCGATTGTAACATGAACATACAGTGTGGATCTATCCGTACCGAGGTACAGGAAGCATAACCAGCAAGCGGATATGTCAGTCACTGGGAATAGTAGTGCTTTGTTTACAAGTGGATTTATCAGTCACTGGGGAGGCAAGGCACATTTATGCAGCGGATATACACGTCAGCCGAAGTTAAAGAGTTAATGTAGTAGGCAATGAAAATTGAAAAGATGGGGTATTTATTACTTTATTGACAACCAACAATACAATACACAATATTACAGAATAAATCATTACATGACAATTTTGATTGCCTATTTATAATGTTTTGCACTATTAAAATGTTGTTTCATAAAAATAATAAAATCGAATGTCACATGAGTGTGTCATGATTTTACTGCTGCCCACTTGCTGAATGCAGTTTAAAAGTCGAAGCCTCCTTCACATTTGTACGTGCCGATTATCATTAGATTCTCCAGAGTTGAGATGCCGAGTTTATTCCTGACGTCAGTTTTGATGATATTCGTCTTACTGAACCCACGTTCACAGTCGCTGATAATGGCCCTTTTACTTTTACTAACATCAGCAATCTTGGCTACTATCTCCGGTTTTCTGGTTTATGATTTATATCTTGTTTATTTGATACTTGTTCGGTGCCAAGGAGAGTCCTACAAGTCTTTCATATAAGTGTTTGACCTTAATCCCTTAGCACCCTTTGTTTTCCCACATTACAACCCTTTGATCGAGCCGCATATTTTATACTTGTTCAGTGCCAAGTAACTGAGGGTGGTTATTTGAACTCGCTGTCATCTTGCCACACAATTGACACCTGTTCAGTTGCATCCTTTAATAGATTTCACAGACTATGATCGAAGTGTCACTTACAGAGCCCAAGCTCAGTCTCCAAGTAAGGATCCGTATACGACAGTCAAGACGAGGAATTGGAGTCGGACGATATTTACGATGACTAGATGACGATTGAGGATTTCAACATTATAATTGGTCACTCAGACGATGCGGATGAATTCTTGGGCTTTGTACCAGATGACATCAGACAGTGACCTTTATAGGATACTGTGAATCACAAAAGTGTGGACTTGACTTTCACTGTTTATTTGTCAGACGTGTAGAATTAACTTATTACGGGATATTGTGAGTCAGATCATTCTGGGCTACTATTTTTATGCTGGTATATGACCTATGATAGAATTCATGGATTTATCATATCAACGGATTTAAAATGTCAATCATTATTGATTTCTATAGATTTTTATGACATGATGAAGAACAAAATGTAAGTTGTCAATTTATTTGTGACATATTCCACTCGATAACATACCTAAGTGTATTTTACACTGGTTTTGTCTTTATTATTCCTAGCTATCTATCTATCCATCCCATCTCCTCCAATGTATACCAGTAATCAACAAGAAAACTTACACAATTTTAAGTTTAGACCTTGTCCTGTGAATAAGCCAACCCAGCTTCATCCAGACGTTTATTTTTTCCTAAATTATTCGGCTTATACGCGAGTATATATGGTACTCTTAGGATGAGATGATGAACACGAAAAGTCTAACTGACGTTTACCCATGACAGTATATAGTTCTGATTAAGACTGATTTTTTTTTGTTTTCATTTGCTTAGTATTTATACAGAATGATGATTGGTGCTTCAAAGGTAATCAGTTTTCTTTGAAGTTTCAGCAGAACTATTTTTTCTGGTACATTTTTCAAAAAAAAAAAAAAAAAAAAGAATTAGCCGTCGTTTGGTCGATTGTAGCTAGTCCAGTAGCATGACTATTTGAGCGTATCACAACATACAGTACTCAGGCCAGATGTCAACATAAGCGGATTATGATATAACAATGCACTGGTAAGATGGTTTGTCAATATGAACAAAGGATTTGTTTATGTAAAAATATATAGATTCCAGTGCATTTTACATCCAAGTTTACGGCTTCCTTTCAAGGTGCCTTTGAATTCCTCCACTCCAAACCCAAGATTGTATATACATGTTTTAACAGCCAAAAATGTTGTTGACAAAAAAATCGCCAGATGGTACATTTTGTCGCCAATCAGGAAAAAAATCGCAATCAGCTACATTGGTGAAGCCCAGCGTGATCCCTGCATATGCTTTGTGCAGGTACTACTATGCTTATGAAACACCTAAGATTTAGCGAGCCATGTGTTGGCTTGGTTATTAGAGCTGTTCATTGCCTGCCTGGTCACGATATGATACATATCATGATCCTTGGGTGTCGATACAACAAGTACTATACAGGTAACAGGTGATACAATACATATTGTGAAATGGGGGTGAACAGAACAAGAGTCCCTAGAAAGGACTGATGCTCTATTGGGCAAAAAGAATTTCCAGGAATTCAAGACAAGACCATTTCTTCCATTTAACTGCTGAGTGTTGAAACCATCTCAGATATTCTTCAGTGATAACAAGATTTTCAACTTAGCTGCTGTGATGGACATACTGGATGTCAGATTGGCACCATTTTCATTTAGGACAAAATAGACATCATTAGAAGTCTTTTGGTGAAAACTCCATGTCATAATAATGATCCATTCAGGGATAGCAATGACAACAAGATGTTTAATATAGCCATCATGGCAACCATACTGGATGTATGACTGGCAAAATTTTCATTTAGGACCTACTAGGTATCATAACAAGTCTATTGGTGAAAACCCCATGTTGATACAGTCATCCATTGGTGAGGAGAAGAGATAACAATATTTTCAAGATGGCTGCTGTGAATGCCATATTGGACATCAGATCAGCAACATTTTCAGGTAGGAATAAATAGACATCATAAGAAATCTTTTAGTGAAAACCTCATGTTGATACGATCATCCATTCAAGAGGAGTAGCTATAACAAGATTTTCAAGATGACCGCTGTGTGGCAGCCATATTGGATGTCAGATCAGTACCATTTTCATTTAAGACCAACTGGTCATCATTATGAAGCATTTTGGTGAAAACCCGATGTCAATAGGACTTTCTATTCAAGAGGAGTTGCAATAACAAGATTTTCAAGATGGCTGCCATGGTGGCCATATTGGATGTCAGATCAGCACGACTTTTATTGAGGATCATTTAGAAATCATAAGAAGTTTTTCAGTGAAAACCCCATGTTGATATGACCATCCATATAGGAGTGGCGATAACAAGATTTGCAATATGGACACTTTGGTGGCCATATTGGACTTTAGATAGCACCATTTCAGTCTGGACCAACTAGAAATCATAAGTCTTTTAGTGAAAACCCCATTTCGCTATAACCATCCATTCAGGAGGTGTAGCAATAACAAGATTTTCAAGGTGGCCGCTGTGGTGGCCATAATTGATGTCAAAACAGCACCCTTTTCATTTAGAACCAACTATACCTTGGGATGAATGTGTGTGTAAAGTTTCATGCCAATCCTCAAGAAGTTGAGGAGGAGTAGCGATAAGAAACTTGGGCTAATGGATGGATGCATGACAAAGACCATCCCATAAGCTCTTCTGCTCTATAACCAGCAGAACTAACAAAAATATGATTGTAAAGTTTTGTCAGTGAGACTGTTGATTTCTCTTGCTGAGTATGGGAACCAGTCTGAAATCTAACGTCTTATACAAATGCATAATAATACACAAAAAATACCGTGTCAAACTCTTCAATACTTTTATTGATTAAACATAAATTTAATAGAGTAATAGATGTTTCTCCAGACTTGGAAATCTTGAAATTGACAAATGCAGCATTTTTATTAGAATATTTCTTATGATGGAGGGGCCTGTTTTGTTTGGTTGCAGTGTCCAATATACATAATTGTTGCCCTTCCTGTTTTTTTTCCCCCAAGAATCTAAATATTCCTTTTTATTCTTCTGTACCAACTATTAAAACTTTTTTAAGAAGCTTATTGTCCCTTTCACCTTGAACATGTATTGCTTGTTGGATGCCATTTTTAGAAACTTATATAAGCATTAGCTTGATGATGCAGACACTTTGCATGAAAAAATATGTGCATTTTAAAGCGTCTGAGGAACTCCTGTAAAGTTAGTCTGGTTCCCTGACCAACTCCACTGAATCTAATAGGAAACTCGGATCTGAATCAAACACGGATAAGCCAGTATCTGGATTTTACCTCAACAATTATATTTCCGTAAATTTTGCTTTTATTCTGCAAGTCCATATTTTTAAGCGTCATTTCCATAAGACTTGCGGCCAAATCGTAAGGGTTGGCAGGTCTGCTATAGTGTGAAGACACTTGTATATGTACTCTCGTGTACATTTATTGAGGTTGTGTCAATATTGTTTTGAAATGTTTTCAACTTTGTCATTTTCTGGTAAAGTTTTAGAAACTAAAAAATTAAATTGCTTGTTCAAGTGGCAGCTGATTAACTAGGTACATGTACTCCTATCAGTTAAAATTAATTACAATGTAGGATTTTACTGTGCTAATTGGAAGTCATATGGCCAAAATACATGGTGTAATGACCAAGACAAGGCACATAAACCTTGAACAGTAGTACAGTACACGCATCACACTTTACGGATTGCCCACTCAATCCAGTGGACATGGACAGATGAGCAGGGGATTAAGTGCATACTGGGAAATCCACTCAATCTAGTGGAAGTCCTTCACAGATTCTATTGCAGCCATAGTGGGTTTTATGGCACCCCTCGCTGATTCTATTGTATTCACTCCATGACTCGACACACTAAACAAACAGATGGGAGAAGCCCCAACACCGTAAACCCGACCATGGCAGGTGTCAAATTCATACCTTTACCTGTATAAACTATACAGTGGTAAAATTTCTCGTTGTATTTATCTGTGGCCTAGCTAGGGATACATAAAGACGAACGCGCATAATGTAGAAAAAATACAAAGTTTTTAATTTCTTGGATATCTTCCCACCCCTGTCCATGACAAAGCATACATCAGAAAAAATTGCTTAGCTACAACATACATCCCTGTTGATTGAATACATGTATATGTACCTGTTGTCATATATAGAAGCGGAAATTTGCATAATGTTCTGCATCAAGCGGTAACTTCGATGTTCTTTCTCAATAAATGATATTTCATTAAAGTGCTTTGTGTACTGGTTATTAATTTATCATAGTTTCCCTTTAATTTCAATACTATTTCCAAGACCCACTTTGAATCAATTATTGAAAGCAGTAATACATATACAACTCTAAAAGAGATTACTAACGAATGCCGTACAATTTATATCAGACATGTACGATCAAGAACATTGGAACATTATGACATATCATAATTCTTTCCAAAGTTTATTCTACAAGAATAACGTGGCATCATATTTTGAATATAAAAGATACACGAGCTATGCTACAAAAAGATTCTTCTGTACTTTTATCCTTTAACTTTGAAAATAACATGGTTTATGAGAAAGTACGAGATGTTTTTAAATGCACAGAATTGTGGACACTGTATTGACTGTTGTGCTCTATCAGTGGCCAATCATGACATGAAACAAAGTGATTTAAATGGAAAAAAGAGTTACTTTCTGTCCTAACTTTTTCACGAATCTACAGTACAGCTCACGTGATTTTTCGGAACCCCACGCATCGCGGTGGGGGTGGAGAGGAGTGGAGAGGATTAAGAAAAACCCCTCCACCATCACTCCACGCATCCTGACGGAGTTGTCACGGAGAATAGCCCTGCACACCATGCTTTCTCGCGGAGTCGCATCCGATCACCACCGCGGAGAGACGTGGTCTCGATAATATGGGCGTGGTTTACTGTTTATCACCCATGCAAGCAGACGTTGAGAGGTGGGGGGGGGGGGCACCGATTTATCTACATCGTTATCCCTCTGGGGAGCAATTTGCTAACTTTTTTATACTGAAAAAAACGTAGTAATTCAGTTAATTATAAATATTTCCTTGTTCTAACGAAGATAATATATGATACATAGTGCCAAATCATATTTTAGATGATGATAACGTAATGACAATGCCTCGCAAACTGTATTAATACTACATTTTGCGCAATGAATCTATTTTTTTTTCTCTTCAATACTGTGTTATCGGAATCTAAACATGCATTCATATCCTTATTTCTTTTTCAGTAAACGCAATACAAAATTTTAATGATCATATGAAAGTCAGTGATATTGTACTACCTGCAATGAAAAGAACAATAAACATCGAACACATTAATAACAAAGCTGTAGTCATACCTGACTGAAGTGAAACAAAATCGCTCAAGTTCTGATGGTTACTCCATGCATGAGTACTCATTCACATATTGTACTATTTTTTCTGACATCCAATCGCTTAAATAAAGCATTATTAAGATTTCACATCGTTATTTTATTTTAAACTGTACTAATTTGCATTAATTACCAAAGTAGCGGGGTTTTTTTATAATCACAAATGGCCGCAAAAGGTCATCCTAGATACATGTAGTTGACACGTGCAAGTAACCTAGCACAAGAGAAGCCATCAGCACTGCTGATATTGACGTGCTAATTTCATGTGCTAACTGTAAACCTAAAAGTACAACAGCAGCGCTTCTGCGGGTTTGTTTTCTTTGCCATTGATCTGACAAACTTGCGCATCAGATGAAATTAATGTTTAACTTTTTCTTTTCTGTTCGTTTTCCTATTGCATAATACAGAAAAATAAGATGAATAATTTTAGATCATTAACTCTTCTTAGTAAAGTTCCCCACCCTCTCTCTCTCTCTCTCATAAAATATGGAATCCAAAGCACTACTGCGCAAGTGTTTGTAATCTATTACTATTAAGAACCGTTTGTTTTTTTTTGGGGGGGGGGGGGGGTTGTACGTGCTTCAGTAAGAGTTTAAGTATTCCATGATTGGCAAGCTTTCTTCAATTAGCGGCCGCCTCATTCACACTAAGCCGAAAAGATGTTCCTGCCATTAAAGTTATTCGTGATTCTGCTTATGTTTTGAAGAGTTTTTCACTAATGCGAGTTTCAAAAATAACGCTAAAATGCTTATTAATGTTAACCAAAATTTTTCTTTTTCGCTGCTTGACATGTCGACATTTTTAGTCAGTCGTCAGAATTAAAATATTAAAATCTGACTTATTATAAATCTCAACGTACACAAACTGAAATCTGGAAACGTTCAGTAGTGGTAAAAAAGTAATAACGTGCTAGACATTATAGCATTATGGAGCAAAAGAGAAAGAAATTTTCCCACCACTGCACAGGAACTCCCGAGCACGTGCTCTAAAGTCGTGTGTGTGTTCATGGGCATCCGCAGGAATTTTCGGGGGGGGGGGCGCCGAAGTAAAAGGGATATATTTTTTTTTTTTTTTTAAATCAGGGCGGGACGAGGCACATAAACACGCTCAATAACCAAAGGCTCTAACAGTCACAAACAGGAAACTGCATTCTTTAATATCTGCGTAAAAATAATTAAAAGAGTATATTTTATTTTTATATTTTTGCCTTAGAAAAATGAGCAAATAATAGGATACACGTGAAGACAATACATCCATGCAAAATGCTCTAAACTTGTTGGAATTTTAAATCTCAGAACATCTCAGATTTTAGAATTTTCCATATTATTTTTCATTTCGGTAATAAGCCGAGTTCAGATTAATTACAAACAATTATCAAACTTCCGTTGTTAATGGCGAGACCAGACCATAATTGCAGCTGTAAAGTACAATGCGCGTTAAGTCAGATGGCTTCGTGTGATAAAAACACTGTTCCCAAGCTGAAACTTACATCATCCTTTGATGTAAACCCTTGTTAATATTTTACAACAGTGTTCACAATGGTCACTGCCTTGATTTCTGTAGAACATCCGCTGAAGTCGTCTTTATTAGGGAGAGACAATTGAATTTTCCAAGGGGGTGGGGTAAATGCATGAAAACAATTGTCTTTCTCTGATTTTTGTAGTAGACATTAATCCGTTCCATATTTCACTTAAAATAAATAAATATTGTGATTAAAGAACAAAAAATATCCCCGTCGAAAAAAACAAAACAACATATAAACCCCATATATTAAATGGTCAGTCCCTTACAGTACACATGGAGTCGTAATATTCAACCTCGTCACTCTGCTGTTACTGCTTAAAGACTAAGGACGCGGTTTGCATTTCAGTGTAAATTCAGTGTTTTAGGTTTGTTGTTGGGGGGGGGGGGATAAGCAGAAGCGGATGTCAATTTGGATTTTAATTGTCCATATCTCAGAGAATTACTTTCCTTTGAAACAAAATGATACATTTATTCTGCTTGAGAAGCTCAGCAATGTGTGCTTCTCGTCAAGTCAGTGCATAAGTTTGTTCATATTTCTTTGAAATAAATTAAAATCATAAACTTATTGCAAAAGAAGTCGATCAACCTTTTATAAACAGTAATGTGTACTGAATATACAAGCCTTCTGAAATAATTTTTTTATTGTCCAAATATGATCGAAATAAAGACGACTGATTCTTCAAATGGTATTCGGTTGTAAATCACTCTTGACGTCTCCGTCTTTCCATAGGTGGTCTTCATTCATTGGCTGTTTCGATGTCAGTCAGTAATGTTGACTAGCACCTCCACGGTGGAGTAAAATCGGCGTGCTTGCCGAAACGCGGTGGTGATTTGTAGGTATTTATGCCAATTTATGCCTCCACCGCAGAGTGCTATCGCGGAACTAGAGTGGAGGGGATTAAGTACCCCACCGCGATGCATGGGGTTCCAAAAAATCACGTGAGCTGTACTGTACATGCATCACCAGGCACAGGCTGAATAGTGACATTCTTACTTTGAAGTAAACCGCTACACCCATTACTGTAGCTTCCTGCCTCAAGTCAACAACAGTACATCAGGACAGTTCATACATGTATAAGCTACTGTTCAATGTCGCACTTCGATGTTTCAAAATGTACATTAACTGTTGAATGAAAATATCACAAAATGTACATTAACTGTTGAATGAAAATATCACAAAATGTACATTAACTGTTGAATGAAAATATCACAAAATGTACATTAACTGTTGAATGAAAATATCACAAAATGTACATTAACTGTTGAATGAAAATATCACAAAACCACACACTAAAAACTAAAAAGATGTTAGTTTGTGGAAAAACAAATTTGGACTAAGAAATGCATTTGATGTTAAGTCCTCATGTTATCGTTTAAAACTGGTCTCTAGCATGATATGAAAAACTAAATATAATTGTTTTTTATTTTCCTAATTAGAGACCTACCATTTAACTTAAATTTTGAAAAAAGTGTAATGGCCTTGATGCACATCTAAACTTGGTTATTTTTTTTCTTCTAAAAATCAGAACAACTGTATTTGTTTCAAGCTATATTCCATCCCCGTCTCTCTTTTTCTCCCAGCCTACCCCCCCCCCCCCCCACTCCACAGCGTAATTAGCAAATAGAGTAGAAGTCTTAAATAACTTAAATTAGGGCAGTTCCTAGCAGCGACTGGTCAATGTCGCACTTCGCTGTTTCAAAATAAACACAGTTAATTCTTGTCACAAAATCAAATGTTTTAAAACTAAGAAGATATTAGTTTGTGAACTATGAATAGAGACAGAGAAACGCATAGCCGTTAAGTTCTGATATTATCGCGTAAAACTGGTTTCAAGCGGTATATAAAGTAAACTATATTTGGTATTTTTTTTCCCCCCCAATTAGGGACCAAGCATTTAAATGTAACAAGTCGTAACTGTCCTGATTCACATCATAGTTTCCCTTGAATGTCCATACTACTTCCAAAACCTCCTTTAAATAAATTATTGAAAGCAGTATGCAAATACCTTTATCCATAGACAAAGAAAACACTGATTATTTGAGAGTACGATAATATTTAAATGTACCGAATTCGTCTACACTGTATTGAAGGCTACTCTCTATCAGTGGCTGTTCATGCCATAAACAAAATGATTTTTACTTTCTTCATCACTTTTTTCATGAAGCTATCATCAAGCACCAGCTGAGGAGTGACAAGTCAGCTGCTACTCTTGTTAACAATGGCCAGTCAGGAAGGTGCATTACACTACATGCTTTCTTTGTCTAAAAAAATGCATCTTTCTTTGTAATGAAATGTTCATGCCATAAACTAAGTGATTTTTATGAAAAAGGTAAAATAAGAAGCCACATATTAATAGCAATCAATGCAATTAGAGATAGATTTGATACCCTTGGCTAACACGTGGCTTAGCCATTTTAGGCAATATACAAGGCATTATTGATAGATATGATGTGTTCAGCTTATGCGTAATACAGTACAAGTTAAACAAGGGAAAAAGTATGAACAAGGAGAAATTCCACTTAGATAAACTAAAACCAAACCAATGTACAAAAACTGGAGGCAATTTTTATGGTAAGTAAATTCAATCGCATCTACCACAGATACCCATTTCACAACTAAGTTGGCATAATAGTAGGCATTTCAGTTGAATTGCAAGAGATGATGATGATATGATGGATGTCTATGAAAAATTAACTGCACATACTAACTTGCCCCACCCTTTTTTTATGCTGTGTACATGTATATCTTCAGGCAGCTAATCTTCGATTATTACTGCTTTAAATTGTACTAGTCCAAAATTTGTTCATGTGACTTTAAACTTAGTTTTGGTTCCCATAGATTCAGTGCCCTTTGGGAGATTATGGGCATAATTTCAGTAATTTCACATTGTTGGCCTAATTGCTAAACCCTGTATAAATATACATTTGGATCCATGTTCTTTGGAGACAAAATGTTTCATTTGTATTCACATCAACTTCTTAAAAAGGATAATTGGGTCAAAATGTAACAAATTAGTAGCTAAACTGATAAACAATATTCGCTCGACATTTAGCTTGAATCACGATATTTTAAGTAATTTCATAGGAACGACAAAATTCAACACAGAGTTTATCTTAGGAAACAAGACAAAAGTCCCTTGAAGGGACTGATGCTCTACTGCCAAAATGAATTTAGAAGAAGCCAAGATAAGACCACTTCTTCTTAATTGCTGAGCGTTGAAACCATGTATTGGATGTAAGATCTACACCATTTTCATTTAGGTTCAAATAAAGATCATAAGAATGGATTTCCCGGGGGTACCATTTTCATTTAGGACCAACTAGACCTTGGGATGAATGTGTTTGTAAAGTTCTTTGGCAATCCACCTAGTAGTTTAGGAGAAGTAGTGATAACAAACTTGTGCTAACGTATGCCAGTTGACCAAAATAAGCCACTAGTATTGTTTACCTTCACTGTAAAGACTCTTGTGAGGAAAGGTGCCGATATTTATTAAGGGTTTTGCTGATACAAAAGTGAAGCAACCCCTTCACTCCCACTGGGCAGTTGACAGGCTACTTCAAATCAAGGCAAAATCTCCCAAGATATATGTAAGAATACTTGTATATCATGAACAAGATCAGTGAAATACGACAAAGTATTGCCTTGGTAGGCCAGTGCTTCAGATTGTTTTTTTGTGCCAGTGGGCTGACTGGTCCATCAACTTGAAAAATTGGGGGCTGACTTTCAGAACCATGGGCCAGACAGTAGACCTAACTGTGACTGGAATTCCTGAATATTTGCATGGAAAATCAAGGAGAAAAAAAATGGCAAGTTAGAGACCTGATTATCAAGGACATGCATGATATAGTGCATATTCATTTAGTGACCGTTTTTTGTGTGAATTTATAAACATGGCACTGGCACATAAACATTTATTTGCTTGTGCATTTTTATCAATATTTATTTGCATCAAAGTTTAAATTTCATTTTAAAATTGAATTAAAAATTAATAATCAAGCAGTGATTCTCAAAGTTATTACAACCGGAGACATTATTCAGAGACAGAGTTGTGCTTCTGGACTGAAAGGCATCAATGTAGCAGAGAATATTTTTATTTCTCTGTAATTGTTAGTTGAGATTATTCATTTTAATTATTTATAAATTCATTTATATTCTGAGTTTTTTAAACCTTCAATATGGATGTCTGTCATCACAAAGAACATGACCGAGTTCAATGGCAATTGGTAACAGTACCGTGCAAACCTAGAAATTTCTGTAAAATTTTCACATGTGGATATTTTGGTTGAACTGAAAAGGGTATTTTTTATTTTAATCAATAAGACTGAATTACATACATCAACTCATAGATACCAATTTATTCTTGCCATAATTATTTTGGAAAGAAATTTTTAGTGTAATCTGCTTTTGGTCATTTACTCTTCAGTTCATTATGCAGTAAATAGGTACCTGATGAACAATTGACCTGTCAAGATTAGCAGTCAATCAATATTACTGAATGCTTGTTGGGAGAATGCACCATGTGTGGAAGAGCTCAATAGTCGGATATATTCTAGTGCTGGTCACAGAGATAATTGTTTTTATACGCTTTTTGTAATGTCTCCTACAAAACAAAACAGCTTGGTGACCAGGACTAGAGAAATCCATGGTGTCATTTTGTTAGTACTCAATGTTATTTACCTTTTGACCAAACCAGTAAATTCTTAGAAATTGATGAAATTGTCAGATGTGATGGGTTATTTATTAAAATAGTGACCAGCTTAATGAGTGGAATAGATAATTTTATGCTGCACCAGAAAATCATTGGACCATACCAGGAGACCCTTGATGTGATGGATACTCAACTATCTGAAGAGAATTTCCTGGAATTCAAGGAAAGACCATTTCTTCTTTTTAACCGCTGAGTGTTGAAACCATCTCTGATATTCTTCAGTGATCCATCTCTGATATTCTTCTGTGACAGGATTTTCAAATCAGCAACTGTGGCAGCCACATTAAGATCGGCACCACTCTCGCTTAGGACAAACTAGACATCATGAAAAGACTTTTGGTAAAATCCCATGTTGATATGCCCATCCATTCAGGAGAATTAGTGACAAGATTTTCAATATGTTCATGGTGGCAGCCATATTTGAGATTGGATAGGCACCATTTTCTTTCAGAACCAACTAGGTATCATAATTAGCCTTCTGGTGAAAACCCCATGTTAATATTGCTTTCCATTTAGAGGGAGTAGCAACAACAAGATTTTCAAGATGGCTGCCTTGGTGGCCATACTAGATGTTGGATCAGCACCATTTTCATTTAGTACCAACTTGATATCACATGAAGTCTTCTGGTGAAAACTCAATGTTGATATGACTTTCCATCTAGGAGTAGTGACAAGATTTTCAAGAAAGCCGCTGTGGCGGCCATATTGGATATCAGATTGGCACAATTTTTTAATTGAGACCAACCGGACACTATAAGAAGTCTTCTGGTGAAAACCCAATGCTGATATGACTTTCCATTCAGAAGTAGTAGCAATAACAAAATTTTCAAGATGCCTGCTGTGCTGGCCATATTAGATGTCAGATTGGCAAGATTTTCAAGATGATCTGCAAGTATAACTATTTTCAGATGCAATAACAAGATTTTCAAGATGGCTGCCATGGCAGCCATATTGTACATCAGATCAGCTCCATTTTTATTTAGGGCCAACTACACGTCATAAGAAGACTTTTAGTGAAACCCCCACCACTAATAAGATTTTCATGATGGTTGATGATGTGGCCATATTGGATGTCCAAGTGGATAATTTTCATTTGTGACCAACTAGACATCGTAATAAGTCTTCTGGTGAAAACACCCATGTTGATGACTTTTTATTGAGAAGGAGTAGAGATTACAAGATTTTCAAGAGAGCTGCTGTAGTGACAATATTGGATCTCAGATCAGAACCATTTTTATTCAGGACCAACTAGACATCATAAGAAGTCTTTTAGTGAAAATCCCATGTTGATATGACCATCCATGATGGAGGAGTAGCAATAACAAGATTTTCAAGATGGTCACTGTGGTGGCCATATTTGATGTCTGAGCAGCACCATTTTCATTTAGAACCAACTAGACTTTGGGATGAGTGTAAAGTTTTATGGCAATCCTCCAAATAGTTGAGTAGTAGTAGCGATCAAAAACTTGTGCTAACAAGCAGATGGATCACTGATGTCGGAAAACAGGCCATTCCATATGCTCTTCTGGTCTATGACCAGTAGAGCTAAAAATCTCTTCAGCCTCAAGACTGTGTTAATTCAATGGTATTTTACAAGCTGTTCTTCTAATGTAATTGTATACAATTACTATCAACTTAGAATGTTACTTATTATATTGCTGTTATATATTTGTCTTCAGTTTCAATTACATATCATTAATTATAATCCCTAATAATATGTACTATTTACTTTTTCATAACTTGTAGTTGCTCTATTTAAACAAAAAATTGTATTTTTGTATGTTGTACATTTTTCTCTGGAATGGGAAAAACTCTGCATAATTCCAAATATGTGATTCTAAATAGTAGTTTGGTTTCCTCTAATAAAAACTGGCCATTAATTTCATACAATGTACCAAGAGTACACATGGTTTCAATATGAAATTAGTAGAAGTGACTTTTGTTACATTCCACAAGTACTATAAACAATAATCCAACCCAGCTGAGATCTTGTTGATACATGCTTACATACAAAGTTTAATCAAAATCTGATCAGAAATCAGGCCTCTAGATTTTCAGCCAAATAGATGCATCATCACCTCATTAATATGCCCAAATATCGCTCACAACTAAACTCAGCGATTATGTATGATGTAAGCCTACATAACAAGTCAGATAAAAATCTTGTCAGAAATGAAGCCTCTAAAGTGTTCACAAACAAGTATTGATGGGCGCATGATGTATGTTGGCCCATACAATAAGCTCACTTGGCCATAGGCCTGATGAGGTAACAAAAACTACATCTCTGATCTTGTGAGCTACATCACAATTGTCACCCTATTAAGATTCAAGGAGGATACATAAGAAATGGTTTTCACTTAGATGAAAAACAAAAATAAACTATATATATATATATATCAGTGGTAGAAAAAGAGCAATTGTCAAGCAACCCGGGACAAATCTGGAATTCTTTCAATATTTTCTGTCACTTGCCCAGGTTTTGATATGGAATATAAATGAAATAACCATTCTTTTACTTTAAAGACATCTTCATTTCAGATAGAAATTTAAGTCTCTGCTCTCACATTCTGTTAAATAAAAATTGTACTACATGCAACATTTTGCAAACAAATAGACAAACTTGATTATTAGCCACCATTGTAAGACAGTCACCATTATAAAGTAGCCACAATTTTGAAGACTCAAGAAATACATTATGTATCAAATGAATCTCCATAGATCAGAGATTGAATAGAGAGAGTACTAACAGTGGCTTTCTCTTGAACAGGTTTTGTTTCATACACATCTTTAGTAACCTAAACTAGCATATCAAGGTCACTTGCAGAGTATTCTAAAGCCATACAATTCTGACCCACTGTTTCTCATTTTCTTTTTCTCAACAATAATAAACTGTACACAGCTGTAGCAGTCCTATGTCCTGCCAATCTGGATGACACACCAAATTGTACAGGGACCAAGCAAAATATTACTCGGGGTTAAAAATAAGTAGCAAACTGCAAATTTGCTACCTATTTTATTGCCTCGCTACTTGGTGAAAAGTCCATTAAAACGTTTTGCTACAAAGAATTTTCAAAGAAAAGAACCCCCATTACTTGTCTGCATCTTGTTAAGTCCTTTTGCTTACCACAGTAAAAGGTGTGTAGCGAAGTTTGCTACCTGCCCGAGTCTATTCTAGGATGCATTAGTGAGATATTCAGGCTTATTTTTTTGGGTAAAACTGTCCCAAAATATCAAATAAATGCATAAAAATTCCCTATGTACACCACAGAAAAAATGTGGGCAGATTTTTCTTTTCCTTTAAGTTTATAAACTCTACCGATAACCAATAATCATGCTGCATCTGTGCACAGGAGTTGAGATTTCAGAGACAAAGGACTAAAAATTGGGGGAAACCCATGATCCCACGTTCAATGTGCATCACTGCCTTTAGAAACCACTTCTTTTGTATCTAGCTTAGCAGTAGTACCCATAAGCTTGAAAAGAATTTAAAGATAATGATGTCTGGAATGAGGTGAATGCATTCACTCCGTCCCTGACCAGTTTAGTACTCCCGCGTACTTATCTGAGGAAAGAAATTGGAGGAATGACTTGTGAATCATCAGATCATCAACTGTTGTCTGTGCTGGCTTTATATACCAACCAACAACCCCTGCAGCCAGTGCAGCTGGTTTGGTTGCATGGTATAAGCACAGCAGATGGCATAAAGTCTTTCTATTTTTCAGGTCCACTTACCTCCTATTGTACTTTCCTGGTATTCATGAAACTGTCCTTTGACGAATCTTAGCACAAGACTAGATTTTCCCACTGCTGACTCTCCAAGTAATACCAATTTAAACTGACATATCTTTCCCTGGGTAGCCCCATTTGGGCGTTGTGCCCCTCCTCTACTGGTCATATTCTGTTGCCTCTATGCGTAGAATGAATTCTTGTGTTAGATTTGGGGTCAGGCCCTTTACAGTGTCACCAGAAGAGAAATACTGTCTCTGAAATGGAAACAAAAAAATTAATGATTATGTAAATGGAATAAAAGTTATTAAATGATAGGAATTAAATAATTTGATAAAAAAAACAAAAGGACCAAATGGGCTTGATATTATTTACCTGGGTATTTGACATAAATGTATGTCAACTTGTGAATGCAAATTGACACACATACTGAAACTTGTTGAGGGGAAAGACAAGTTTGGAACACATAGTTGCTAAAGTGTCTATCAATGTTTGTGTCATCATTGATCTCCCAGACCATATATAAAATATCACTTTCTCTGCATAAAAAGGACATCATTTACACAGCCAGCTTTCTCCCCTGGATCTGTCCCTGAGACCAGGCCCCAATTCATTCCTTAGAAACTGTTCATAGCCCCCATCCCTAAAGAACACAGACTGAAGTACCTGACCGACATTTTTATCAGTCTTAATGGCTTTGTCAAGACACCATCCATTCTCTTAAACATCACAAGGTGGTTATAATCCCAAACAAGACTGAGTACTAATACGCATGTAAGTGACCGAACCCAGAAAAATTTACTAAATACATGTGATCCAACATGAAGGTACAATTCCAAAACAATAACTTTCTGACATTTATAAAAGATGTAAATTTTTTTTAAAAAATTTTCTTGATATTTATATCAGGAAATTAATGCTTTCCAACAAATGCAACCTCAAATACAAGCACTTTTCATAGTAACTAACAAAATTCATGCATTGCTCAAGATTGTGCGAACCCTGTTAAACAAGAAAAGTACGTCTCTCTAACCCACATTTTATTGTTGTGAATATTTCTTTCAAGTTCTAACCCAGGCTTGTCTTTTACAGCAATAGTTTCATGAAATAGTTGTGACCCTCAAGGTTTTGTTACATGTTACAGTATTAATTAGTAAACAAACATTTGAAATTCTGGTAATAATCTCTGATTATTACTGTTCACAAAGATAATCCCTTTCTGCAGTTGAGTTTGACACTAATGTTAAACCTGATTAGAATATATGTTTATACTGCAAATCAGCTATTTTGATTCCTTCTGGCCACTGATACATAAAAATATGAGTTCCTTGCTATGGAGAAACTTTAGTGCAATATCTAACCAGGAAGCTAAAAAGGAACAAAAATATACAAGTCTGCATCAAAGCATTCTTTTCTGAGGCATACTTACTCCCCTCCCTACCCCCCCCCCCCCAAACCATTACAGCAGCCACGGTGGCTCAGTAATCAAAGGTGTTTGACTTGTGACCAAAAGGGTGCAGGTTTGATTCCTACCAATGGATCAACTACCATGGTGCACACTTGGACAATGCACTCGCTCATGCAGCTCAATTGTATCTAAGGTAAACTTCCTGTGTACAAATGCTGTTAAGCCCAAGAAAACAGACCATGAGTCTCTATTAATAGCATCTCAAGGCTGAACCATGAAATCAATAACTAACTAAAGGTGGATTGATCACAAGAAATACTGTGGTAAGAACCTGGAGTAATAATACAGTAAATCAAAGATTTATGGGCTGTGTGCACTGAAATAGAGGTTACTGTATTGGAATGTACATGTACGTGAAGACACATCTGGTGATTTCAGTAATTTTATTATAATCTGAACATAGCACAGGTAAGCTACTCTGATGCCTTGCAAATTGAAAACCCTCAAGCTTTCTACATATTAACATATGTAAATGAGTGTAATAATCATCTTAAACCCTAGCCCCTCCCCACATCACTGCCCAAACAGCCCTAGACCAGATGAAACAAGGTGTCCTAAGATGTAATCCATTACAAGTCATGTGACCGTCTTCCTGCTACAATGAAAATATATAGAGCTTTTGTCAAAAAATGACTTGTAATTGAAATTTTAATACATAAAGGCTCTTTGTGCCCCCCCCCCCCCCACCAGCCCAAAATGTACCCAAGGACAATTATACCACAATGGTCAATTAATTGCAAATTATCAGTCATTTAGCTGCATAATGGAGATATGGAGATTATAATACCATGAAAGTCTGAAAAACTTGTATTATTTATTAGTAACCTTTGTTCTGCTTATTTTCGAGGACAGTTTTACTTTTGAGGTAACTGAGCATTCATGTAAACAAGTAAATAATAGAGGGCCACAAAGCAGATTAGTTAAACAAAACTAATTGTGTCATTCTGTATAAATAAAGCTGTCAATATTATTATTATTATTAATATTACAGAAAACAATGAAAAACCTATCAATAAGGACTGGAGCATTGAGATTGGAATCAAAGTATGTTCGCCACTATGATGGAAGTGGAATCATCCATGTATATATGTACAAAAGGTCTACAAAGGATCTTCGAATTTATGCATATTTTTACTGCTGGCCAATGGAGGGATAACATTTGTGTTCTATCTCTCAAGGGGTCAGTATCAACAAACTACATTCTTTCATGAAGAATATGTGCTCCAAAACAGGGCTTCAAGGACACTATATACCAACCAGTGGCAAGAAAACCTGTGGCACAACGAGACAACTAGGGGTTAAACGATACACCTGTGCCGCTTATCGATACGATTCATGATACACAGCCTACGATATGATACATTATCAATACACATATCAACTTGATGGTCTTTTCATCTTTAAGTCTGTCAATGGTAGGGTTGTGCTGTTTTATACGTGTTGATATATTGGTTGTATTTCTAGTATGCAGATTACAGACAGGCATAGATTTAGCATCTGTTCATATGCCATTTTCATCCTTGACAAGATAAAAAAAGTACATCCAAACAGACTGCATTATTAGTTGTTATAGATTTTAATTCAATCATTTAGGCCATTTGAGGCTTTTCCATTTGATCGGATCCAGGACTCATCTTGGTAACCACACCCTTTGTTTTGCTCTGCATGAATACTTTAAAAATATCTTATTATCAATTTCATATCTTCACTTAAATTTGAAAGACATAACAGTATTATCTTCAAAACTGATTGAATAGTGCAATTTCCACCTGCAAGGAAAGTCTAATCTAGAGCAAGTCCAGGTGAGGGAGTGGAGATGACTAACAACCAAAATCTATCACACTGTACTTCCTACAGATGTAAAACAACTGCCACAGCCATAGGCACTTGTTTCTGTTAGTGAAAAGGAAACCTACTGACAATGCCCACTCCACTTCTATACAAAATTAACAAATTAACACAAGGTGACAAACCTGCATGGTTTGAAATCTGCCTTCTTGCTGGTTCTGTGCTAATTTTATTTATCCTGTTGGCACATTTAGTCACGGACTACCTATATCAATATAAAAGGAAACATTCCAAACTTGTTATCCATGTACGACTTTAGTAATTTACAGATCATTTAATAACCATTTTGAACGAAGTTTCTCTTTTGCTTTGTATCTGTCTGGATCGAGTTTGAATGCCAATACTTCCGGTGTGTCACGCAGTGAATAAGCTGCAGTCAATTCTGATTGGTGGTTATTGTTTACCCTTGACTGCAACAAACAATAACCACCAATCAGAATTTAATGTAACATATTTCACTGAGTAATACACCAGAAGTGTAGCCTTTAAATTTGATCCATATAGACAAGATATGAAGCAACAGAGAAACTTCGCGTAAAAGTGGTTATTAAACAATCAGTAAAGTACTTCAATCATACACGTGGAACAAATTTGGAAGGTCTCCTTTACATTGTGTTAATTTGCAAAAGGTGAGTGGGTGTTTTCAAAATTTTTTTTTATTTTTTTATTTTTACTGACAAACATTAGTGCCTGTGCCTGCGACAGCCATCTCAGATAAATTCTCAGTTTAAAGAATAAAAAGGCAAACGACCAATAATTATTCATGACTTGCCGAAGATTAAAGTAACTTCTATAGGGTAAGTATCGTTTTGTATCGACTCTTAACCTCTTGTATCGATACATGTATTGATATGGCAAAAGTATCGATGCATCGATATACTGATGAATCGTTTCACCCCTAGGCACTATCAGCACAATGTTCCAGAGATCCAAATTACAGCTGGTTCTGGATAAATTAGTTTCCTGGTGCAAGAAAAATGGCAAGAAGATAAATACTTTTTAAAACCAAGGCTTTAATGAGTACTACCGAAAACAAAGGAGAGCAAAACAAGAAAAATGATACCAGGGAAGATTCTGCTATATTAACTAGGACCATCTAGTGGCCCCTATTTATACTGGCACTGAAAAGGTTAGTAAATCATGTTTGCCAGAACTTGACTTTCTTTTTTTATTTAATTATTGAAAAGGAAAGCTAGTTTTTAATAGTGTTCAATATTCTAGTTTATTGACTTGTGTCTGCTTGGCAAATATGCTGCAAAATTCCTATTCTTTAGATGAGAACAGAATTTGAATTTGATGTGAAACTAAAGGTGCCATTTGATCATAGAGTACCGTTATTGGAATTCCAATAACACCTGCAAGTAACAAATATACAATAATGCAGCCTAAATTTATGTTATGTTACATGAGTAAACATACATTTGTTGACTGCAGCAACTCAATCTCATGAGGGATAGGAGGTTAGAACCAGAAGCTTATGTGTTAAAAATTTCACTAAATACTCATTCGGTGATAACAAAAAATTGACAATTGGAGACCCCAATATTTTATTGTTGGAATCATCTCTGTATACTTTAAGTTTTAAACTGAATTATACAAGTTAGCCCAGAACAAAATTCAGGGAGTAATTTAAGACAATTTGCAATGGGATGAATAAATCCAGGTTCTTTGTTGAAAAATAAATTCTTTGTTGTGGTCATTATACAAAATAAAACTATAATGTCAATGAAGCATAATGTACTATAAAAGCTATATTTAACCATATCTAGATCACTGCAATGTTGTCTGGGGAAACACATCTGATAAGAACATGTACAAATTATTCTGTCTTCAAAAATGACCATGTAAACTTTTCAACTTACCACTGATAGCAGTGACAATGTTCAGTACAAAATGAATATGAAATCCAACAGTTAACCCTTTGACAGCGGGATACGACTCCAGTCGTACTTTACCTTTGCCAGCGGGATACAACTCCGGTCGTATGTTCACTAGATTCCGTTACCAACATTGGCAGACACGTGTTTAACTGTATAAAACGAGTTTTAACGTGCAGAGATAAAATATGGCGGTCATATTCTGAAGAGGGAATTGGAGAGTTATGTGCTTGCTGAATTAGTTGGAAATAAAGACCATTTCACGTGGAAAATTGACATTCTAGCCAGTGGGGATCACTATCTTTACTTCTTCAAAATGAACGGCGCTGATGATAACTGGTTATTTGAAAATTTGACTTCAAACACGACTTTTAATGTGTGGAGATCAACATGGCGGACAGCGCTGAAACAGCAATTTACGGCAGTGATGTGGATGCCGATTTTGATGAAAATATAGACAATTTTGTGGCGAAACTTTATGTTTTAAGCAGTGCAGATCGTGAGCTTCATTTCGATGAAATGAACGGAGATGATGAGAACTGGTTAGTAGAAAATTTGATTTCAAAACTGAATTTTAACGTGTGTAATTCAAAATGGCGGACAGTACTGAAGCGGTCGTGACGCTGATACCGATTTTGATGAAAATTTAGACAATTTTGTGGGGGGGAATTTATATTTTAGGCAGTGGGGATCGTTATCTTGGTTGCATCGAATGAACTGAGCTGATGATAAATAGTTAATTGGTATTTCTGACTCGGATATTGACGATGATGAAGACATGGATGCTTTTCAAGCTAACTGGACATTTTGAGAACTTCACTTCTCATAAAGTTCGCACATATACCGATGTTGAGTGTGTGCATAATATTATGAAAATTTCCTGCATCCCTGGAAATGGACCAAAATACACCCAATATAACTCTTATATTATTACATTAAAATTTATTGTAGAATAAAAACAATGAACCAAAATGAAAAGCTTTGTCAACTTACCAGTAAGGATTATTGTTTTTTGTTCTCCAATTCTCATGCGAGTAAATTTAATAAAATTGTAATAACTTTAGATATTCTTGATGGATTTTTACTATTTTGTCACCTTCTTAAATGGTATAAAATTCCCCCCATTTCATACAATTACATAGAGGAGGTAAAATGAATATTGCAGATAGGAAAATTGCATTGAAAGTAAGTTATTACAAAAAAATGCAAAGCATTTATATTTGCTTACATATCTTCACTTTCAACTGAAGTTTTACATCTGAAAATTTTCAGTAAAAAAATATATGACCTTAAGGAAAATTTTATGCTTTTTAAAATGGTATACAACATTGAAAAATAATTTCAAAAAATTGTCCTGTAAAGCCAGATTTACCAACGTCTCTGCATTCTCTCCTGCTGCTACACCACTGACTGAAAAATTTCCAGTTCTATACAACTGCCTGTCTGAATGGGCTTCAGTATGAAAAGGGTTAATGAAAGAATCTTCCTGAAAGCAACTATATTCGTGTACAGAATTTCAAACAACACAGCTCCAATGTAAGTTATTTCATTTGAGAGCCAGGCAATACACCAAATTCAAAGTCTTTTGCAGCAAAACATTTTCTTGTTCCAAAACTGAACAAAATTCTGTGAAGTTTTAACTACTCAGGGTCTCTCATTTGGAATAGCATTTCAAAGAAAATATACATGTAGGAAAGTTCAACAAATTCATGTTGTTATTACCTGATCAACTGAACAAAAAAACTAAACTTCCTGAATATAAGAGAGAGTAATTATTATCAATTCTTTTCATGTAGTTCAAAAATATTCCTTCCTGATTAATATGCAACTTGTAATCCCATTACTTAAGAATACATCCAACTGTGGTTGGGTCAATTCTCCCCAGTGATAACAGTTGGGACAGGTATAATACCACTGACTTGATTCTACTCAGAACATACAAACAGGAAGTTTTGAAGACTTCAAATCATGTGTAGAAGATAAGAAGAAGACTCAAATAGGGTCAAGTTGGTGAAATACAAGTTTTGTCCAGTTGTCATCTTAAGCCACACAAAAAATATGTTTCCAGTCAGCTGACTGTCCTTGTTTCTCATTGCCGACTCTAGCACTTTTTAAACCCCCCACCCACCCCCCAAAAATTATTTTAAAAATTTAAAAAAATCACATTGCCGAAATTGAGTTGTGCATCTAATAGAGTCGATTTTGCCCAGTACTATTAAGCACTTGAAATATTATTTATTTATATATAAATGTTTAAAAAAAAAAAATCCTACCTGCCTACCCTAATTTTAAAACCAGTGCAATAGGAAACATACATTTTCTTGTATGGCCTTAGCTTTCTTACTAGAGAATCATCCACTAATAGACCGACACTTCTTTGGGAACAAAGATGCCAACCCTTGTGCATGCTTATCAGGAATCCTAGTGTGTGGAATGGACAAGACATTCATGAAAAGAAACAAACTTTATACAATCATAATGCATCTACCCAAAAGCCTATATGGTTAAGATACAATGAGAATAAATGGCGTATCCATTCCTCCCATTCCAGACCCTAGAATTCCTTTAACATTTTGGGCCCAAACAATTACCATAAACATTAGTTTTGGTCAATAATTATCTGCATCCCATTTGTCACCTATTTACCATTTAATCAACAAGTTTTTTGTCATCTACATTTTTTTTTTTTTGATTGAGCAACTGGTGTTATTAGTACCAGTATATTATATTGGTGCCAAAATACTTTTCTCTCTATATCCACATAGAAACTCCTGTTCAAAATGTTATCAAAGAAAGATTTAGATTTTCTGTAATTTTGTCAATTCAGAATTCAGAATGCATAAATCTGCACACAAATTTCATAGTAATTCCACAAAATCCTAAATTGTTGGCACCTGTGCTGGAACTATATATATATGTCTCTGATGCTAAATTTTACATACTTCAGCTGTTGAATAAAGTTAGTATAGTTCCTCCTAGAGATTTTAGATACTTGTGGTGAAATCGTGTTAATTCAGCCTGCCATGTAGTCCTGCTGGGCATCTTCGTCCAGTGCTACCCTTGAACAATTTCAATTTTTAAAGAGTTTCCTCTGACCTTTTGCACCCCATGCTAGATATTTTAGACCAGCTATGTTGGGCAGGCTGTCAGAGCACATCCACTATCTAAAACCTAGAATTTGCCAAAACCATACAGCAGTGATACAGGGTGCTTGGATTAAAAAATATCACTTGCCCCCGACCTAAATCCACTTAAGTGACATGGCAATATTTGTTTACTATTATTTTGAGAGAAACACAACCCTTCCCAAAAAATTACCAATAAATTCTCATGTATAAGCCAATACCAACTGCAAACTGCATAGACCCAGATCTTCTGGCGCATAAAGCGTTATTTTGAATAACTGTTGCATAAACCTCAGCTCTTGCGATCTCTGACTGTATGCTTAAGGTCGAATTTCAAGTCAGTGTATTTCATCACCATCTGTATATGGGGGCCTTAGAGTAGTTTCATTTTCTGAACACTGCATAAATCTCCATGTCTCTCAATCAAAATTGGAAACAAATGAAGTCGGAGAGGCATTGTTCATTTATTTTAAAGATCAATCAGTACAAACTGTAGATTCAAGTTCTGAAATTAGTTTGTGTGGTATTACTGTGGAGGAGTCACAATTACAGACAACACATCTTATCAATCAGCAGCTACCAACTCTTTGAACTAAATGGATTATTAACTTTTTAACTTCGACTGACGTGTATATCCGCTGCATAAATGTGCCTTGCCTCCCCACTGACTGATAAATCCTCTTGTAAACAAAGCACTACTACCCCAAGTGACTGATATGTCCGCTGGCTGGTAATGCTCCCTATACCTCAGTGACGGATAGATCCGCACTGCATGTTCATGTTACAATCGGTCTTATTGGTCAATAATTGGAAGTAAAAGGACATTCAACCAATCAAAATAGAGGTAACAACTGATTGTTCTTACTAAATCCGGGGGATTTTTTTCAATTTTGTGCCATGTGTTAGTTAATACATGCGTTTGTAGTTGACAGTGGAAACAATGGCTTTTGCTTACGCTAGCGATTGAGAATCCAAATTTTCAGGTTTTTCCGAGGATGAACTTGACAATATTGAATTGAGAAGTGTTGGTAGTGACACTGAACTATCTTCTTTGCCAAGTCTGTCTGAAATTGATACAGAATCTGATGAAGAAGATAGCGAAGAGTGGACAAAAGAGCCAAGTGCTTTCGGTGTTTACCAAAAGTGTCTGCCCAACTTTCATTCTAGATGAGGGGAAGAAAGAAAATGACAACAGTGCAATGTCCGTCTGTGTATAAAGCATAACTGCTTCTATAAATACCATGCAGAACAACTTAAGAAATAGTAGAACATAGTGACTAGTTAAACATTTTTTTGTAATTACATGTATATATCTGACCAATAACTTGGTATAAAAGGCCGACAGCTAAATTTTAGTGTTTAAAAATAGTTTTGTGTTCTATTCATGGATTTTATACCAATCTTGTGGATATCAGCAGGATAAAAGAATCAAACAGACATAAGGTAGTTACAGCTGTTATATATGCATGGTTTTAGTCTATAAATCAGTCTATTATACAGAAAATAACTAAAACAATTAGCCCATATCCCCAAATCATCAGCTATAAAGTTATCATTTGGCTGCAGCAGCATCAGGCTCTGTAGTCAGCCCCCAAATCAGCTGGAGTAGTGACCCCAGCAGCTAGGCAGAGTAGTGAGCCACGACAGTAGCACTAGTAGTTAAAGAGTTAATCTAATGATGTCAGTTCCTTTTGGGTGAAAGACATTGCCTTGGGAGTTTTTATAAGTAGCTAATTCCCTAGCTTAGCTTAAATATAAGACAATCACAGAGGAAATGTCAAACAATCACACAAGTAATGCTCTATATATTTAACCAGCAATGCATTACAAAGTCAGTGTGAGCAAGGGACAGCTTATTATTATTAATGCAGTATAACTGAGCACTAATTATAGGTAACCAATGAAACACACTGAACGGAAATTGTATTGTGTCCCATTCAGAGGTCACATGCTTGGCTTTGCACACAATGTTTATAGCTTTTGATACACTAGAGCAGACAATTTTCATATGGTGAGATGAAACACACTGACTGGAAATTGTATTGTTTCCCATTCAGAGGTTACATGCCTGGCTTTGTACACATTTATAGCTTTTGATACATTTCAGCAGACAATTTTCACATGGTGGGGCCTACAAATGGAGCCCAAACAGGGGGCTGTGTATTAACAATTTACCAGTGTCTTTCAAGAACTTCAAAATGAAATGCCAAATTGCATCAGCAGGCTCAAGGTTTCTTTCAGGCAAATTACAATACAATGTTTTTATGGCCAAGCGTGATGGGCAACTCACTTAAAATATGTGAGGGGCCTGATCTAGATTTAGAGGGGCCACAGGCACCAGACTATCCAATTTTTTGGACAGTTCTCTTACAAATTTTACAAGCATGATTTTGTCTTAATTGTTTCCCTCTATCCTCCAATTTTAGAATTCCCACACATTCAAGTTCATACTGATTGATTCCCGATTTGAGTTCAAGGTTACTTATAAATCTTAAGTTTATTCTGTGCTATTTGGAGTTTGTTTTCGAGAATTTTACCACTTCCTTCATTACACAAAGAACACATATAATCAAAATTACACTGTATTAGAGCAGCTGAGATTTTTCTAGTTTTCAGTGATAAACATCTACCTTGTCTAAATAGAAACTTTAACCTTGCATTTACTTTTTTAGTACACTACTGACCATGCATTCGCCTGAGAATAAGTTATCTATATGGAGACATAAACATCCTTAAAGTTATATAGATGAAAAGGAAAAACAGCAAAAATCAGTCGACGTCAAAGTACGCTTCATTTTAGAAGTACATGCAAGGTAAAATTTTACAAAAATCTATTCATTTGTATTAATCCATCTGAGCAGTAAATTCTGTCTATTATTATTTTATTTTTTTTACATATATTTCATTTGCATGGGAAAAGCATGTTTATACAACAACATGCCAACTCTGTCAATGCACTTAGTTCAGTGTAGTCTTATCATTTATGCCCTATTAACCTTTATAATTAAGTACTAATTTACAAAGTTGAAATATAATCAGCCCACCAGTGGCAAGTGTATAAAGTGCCAACAAAGTTTTTCACTTAAAGCCAAATAGGCTGCATTGCCTTGTCAGAATGTAATGTTTGTCATCAGTGAGCCAAAGATTGCAAGATTCTAGCTCTTTCACAAGCTTGTTTGAAATGTAATCAGCATTATGATGTGAAAACATGATAGCCCTGTCATTTGCATATAATAAAAGCTTACAATCAGAGCCTATGCTAGTAATCACAATATTCACATAGCACAAAATAAGATGAGGTCCTAAAATACTATCCTGATGTATACCACATTATGTTGTCAAAGGTATGGATTCTGTACTGTTAACACTGACAATCTGTTGTCTATTTCTTAGATACAACTCAGACCATTCAACGGACATAACTCCTAATACTAAAAATGTGTATACACAATACATCACGATTCACTGTATTGAAAGTTTTCTGTAAGTTGAGCATGATCATTCCAGTGCAGAAACCTATGGACATCTGACCCTTAATACGATGAAAAAGATGTATCAAACATGTATCAGTATCAACATCTTCACTTAAATGCTGTCCAAGATAACCCTCCTGACTATAGCAGTCTGGCTTTCCTACAAGAACAAATCTGGACAGACCACAATTTCATGGCTGAGGCTAATTGCATGGCTGCCGTGTACTTAACTGAGAAGACTATTCACATAGCAGCCTTGTACCTCATCTGGAAAGACTGTTCGCATGGTTGCCATGTAGATAATTTACATAAAGCTATTCGTACAGCTGCCACGTACCTGATCAGATAAATATACAAATTTTTGCAACTGATTACCTTTAATTCTATATTTTCAAGTCATTGTTCTTAAAACTTGTACAATGCTATACTCCTTCACCTCTGGTAGAAACAGAAATTTTAGAATAAATATGAACTGAATCTCGTGGTTGAGAAAACTCCAGTATTGTCGCACAATCGATTAACTTTTTCCATTATTTACTCAGAACAAACAAAATTTCTTTTTATTTTAAAATTGTTGGCTAGCTAACAATTATTAAGAGTTTGAAAGTAGCAGATTTCTTAGGTAAGCTCAGCTGTTTACCGTTTATGTTCTGTAGTGTTTTGCGTACATTCACACAGTAAATCTGAGTAACATAACAAAATTCTTTCTGAATTCAAGAAAACAAAGCATACACTTAATATGTCCATTCGCAATGTAAATCTGAGTATCATAATTCTTTTCTTAATTCAAAACAACAAAGCATACACTTAAAAAAAACAACAAAAAAAAACAGACAGATTTGATCCTCGATCTTTTGCGTGACAGATCAACATATTTCCACTCGACTATAGTAACTGACATGTTTCTAAGATGACAATTCTTTGCTTATGTTTTGGATGTCTATTGAAGAAAAAAAATTCTGGACTGTTAAAGTAAAATTGAATTATCAACATTTTTTCTCTCGAGAAAACTACTAATTCATGGACAAGCCTCTTACTGTTTGCACACCATATTATAATCCAAACTGTGAGACAGACACTGGTTGCAGTGCGAATATTGTTATCCACAATGGGTACACAGCAGCCATGCGAAGTCTTTGTAAAATTAGTACACAGCCGTCTAATGAAATAGACAATATGGAACAATTTCCTTTTTTATGGTGCTTTGTAGTTCGATAAATTGGCCACCAAACCTGTAATGGTATCGATGGGTATGTGTTATGCTTAGCTAAGTTTACATCATTCAAATATTTTGAACTTATCCTTAATGCATGATTACTAGGAATTTGCCTTACTCTGAGTATCTTAGAGTTCGAAATTTTCGGCAAACTCACACTGCCTTCATCAGTGACTACTGTTGATCAACATTGTCGAACCCTAAGATACTTATGCTCTGAGTAAGGGAAATTCCTAGTAATCAAGAATTATCCAGAGCAAGGAAGAAACCTTTTTAGTTGTGTCCTTAATCCGTTCACTGGCTGCCGTGTGGATAGTCTTTTCTATTGTGGGCACACAGCAGCCATTTGAATAGTCTTTCCAAAAGTTGGTACACGGTTGCTGTGCAGATTGACACTTCCTAATTTAATCCTTGGACAGAAATCTGCCACTAAGCAAATATTCTTACCCAATATATTCAAATGCATATACAAGCACTATTGTCAAGTACATCCAAATATCAAGCTACATCTTATGATAGCCCCTGATTTTGTATACACTGAAACAGTACACCTGTTCAAGGTATCACAAAAACATAGAAATGTATATTTACATGCCGAGTAATCTTCGCTCAGCTGATCATACCATTATGAGTCATAAATTAGAAAAGAAAACATTCAGACAAAACTGCAGTCTTACATAAACTGTACATAACCTCACTATTTTACAGCGCTCTCAAAATTCATCCTCTACAAAGAGTTTCTAATATGCTGGCATGTACATCGTGCGATTATCAACAAAAGAACATCCGCAGTGTCAAAACACTGACACCTGATTTCTGAACCCCAATGTCGGCCATTTTAACTTTTGGACAAATTAGTTGCTATTTTTAAGGACAATTTTCGATGAAAATTACCCCATAGTCTCCTTCAAAGCAATATAAGCTTACCAGTTTTTCTACGGATTCTTTATGGACGTGGCTTACTGTACTGAAACAAAGATAACAAAATGATAAACACTCTGACACTTGGATGCGTAGAACCTCCCTCTACAACCTGGAAATGACCACACAACTAAACGGAAGTTGTAACGCCTTCAAAAAAGAATTTAATACTGTTTGCCGCAATAATTTACTGCTGGTATATTTCTGGTAAATTGGATCATAACGCATAAGAATCAATTGTTTAAGTTCGAATTATGGAGCAAAAGGCATTTCATACATCATAAGGACCAATGCGTATGAATACACACATATTTCGACAACCGTGTTCATTGTATTGCGATCCCCAAAGAATGACGTCATGCTGGTGCGAGAACAAATTATGCAAAAGTATGTGAAATATACACAAATCAATAAGTTTGGAATACGGCCAATCAATATTTAGTAAAAATCAAACAAATTTACGCAAAACCTAAATAAAAAAATAAAATAATAATAAATTACATTTTCTAATTTCATTCAAAATGTAATCTCTGAAACTATTAATAGTTGGCCTAACAAAGTCACATTTTTCGTAGTATTTATCGAATATATCACCTGTCATTTTTTACTTATTTCAAAAATATCAATCCGCCTTTCACTAATTGTGAGCGCATATTTGTTCATCTACTTAATTTTATTCTGAAGATAAGTACTGTGTGTACTAATACTGGGAGAAAGGAAAGAGGCAAATTTTGTTAACAATGATTGCGGCCTTTCAAACGTTTCTATTATGATGGCGCGTCCTCTTTAATATATTGGGTTTTGTTAGATACGGATATTTTTGAATGTTTTTATTTTTTGAAGTAAAAGAGCATTTACTTTTTGTACGGTATATCTCGGCTTAATACAAAAATAGTTGAATATAGTCGCCAGAGCCAGAGATATCCACGCTTGCTCATTAGCAAATTACATCATACAATTTTTTTTATTTTGACAGTTACACCAATATGGACGATTATGAACAGTAAATATACACTGAAAATTTAATACAGATTGGTTGAAAAATTATAAAGTTATATCTCATACAATGCCAGATAGCTGATGGACATTATACCTGGGCTATTTACCTGACTCTTTATTCCCTGTTTCAGATTATTAAATCTGGTGTTGCGATGGAGGAGAAAGTATTTTCTTGTTGTTGTTATTGTTGTTGTTGTTGTTGTTGTTGTTGTTGTGTTTCAAATTCTTATTCCGAAATAAAATGGTAAAAGTCATTTTAAATTGCATTAATAAAAAGTAAAAATCCCTTTCGTACAGTGTCGTATATGTTTTCAAACAATTTTAACTTAACTTACAAATAACAATTACATACAGTAAATTACAAATTAAATAGATCTTTTGAAATTCGGGAATCTTTTTTTTTTTATTCCAATGCATTCTGGGTAAATATTCTATCACACTCTCATTCTTTCTAATATTTGGTGTAGTCTGCTATTGACTTATATATTGATATACTTAAGAAAATGCAAAACAGCAACATGCGCATAATTTTAAACTGTCATTACCATTCTCACGCTGTTGATATGATCAAATCAGTTCAATTTCTAAGAACTGTCTGTACTCGCTTTTAAGTTCAGCTGCAAACTGCACAGACCCGGATTTGCCGTCACATAATGCGCCATCAGATCTGGTTGTATGCAGTTTGTTAAGATTAATCAGTAGAACAAACAGCACAGACACTGATCTGCCGGCGCCTTATGCGACATCATAATAGGGTATATATTGCTTGCAGTTGGAGACGTCTTATTAGCGAGTATAGACGGCATTTCAGAACGGATTAACATAAAGAGATGTTGCTTAATGTGGACTATTTTATAGCATGACTTGAGTCCCATACAATTGACAGATCAGTTCATAATCTGGTGTCTATTTTTGAGCACGACTTGGCTCCCAAACAATTGACAGATCAGTTCATACTCAGGTGTCTTGTGATTGGCGCTTTATTATATCACTTTCAAAACTGGATGTGAATTTTTGTTTGAGATCACAACAATTCCTTTAAGTGTATGGGGTCCAGGGCATTGGAATGACATCCCACTAGATGTACAATCCACTTCCTACCTTTATACAATTAAGCAGAAGAAGACAAAAATGTATCCCGTATATAAACTCTTGAATAGATTCATTGTAATAGTTATGTCATGCAATAAATGGTGTTGTTGTTTTAATTGTTCTTACCACTTTTAGTTTTTGTATGTATAATTGCTTTATGTGATAAGTTTAATATGTAATAATATCTTAATATCATCTTGTCTGTGTGTTTGTATCATTTATCACAAGCATGTACGTATGCAGTACAGCTAGATAGAAACACAACCCCATTCCTCTGACCCGAGAGCTCATCCAGCCCTTTTCCTTTGCCCTTCCTGACTCCTTCCCTCTTCATCTGTCAAAATCACATTAATGCAAACTTAAAACTGTGTTAGTTTCGACTTTTTTTATTCCACTTAGTTTTATTTAATTTAGGATAAACATATGAATGAGCTTTTGCCTGTTTCAACATTCAAAAAGAAGAAATCTGAAATTTCATTATCTGCATCAAGTCTTTTAATTTTTATTTGTTCCCAAAGGTGCTCCTTCGTTCAACAAAAGCACCCCTTTCGCTAAAAGTGCACATCTTTCCCTATAAGTAGCTTAAATGAGAGCATCTTAATGTTTCATGTTGCTTTTATTTTTGCACTGTGCCTTAGTCCCTTAAGTTGGAGTAATTTCCTGCTTATTTTACCTCCATTATGTTCTTTTTCTTTTTGTTTAGTTGTCATGAGTATGTTTAACTTTTAAATTTAATTTTTGTGAAACCTTTGAAATACAATTGTTTTACAATTGAAATGTATCCATACCAAAACTGAATTCTCTCAATTTGTATTTGAAATCAAAATTTACAACACTAAATCGAAAGGTATCAAAAATATCGCCAAATATTAGTTCTTACTTTTATCTGAAATTGGAGAAAAATGACAATGTGACAAAGGATTAAAATTAATGTAATAAAGTATACAAATAAAAGTGACAAAGTATTAAAATAAAAGTGACAAAGTATTAAAATAAATGTAATAAAGTACTAATTAATGTGACAAAGTATTAAAATAAAAGTGACAAATTATTAAAATAAAAGTGGCAAAGTATTAAAATAAAAGTAACAAAGTATTAAAATAAAGTGACAAAGTATTAAAATAAATGTGACAAAGTATTAAAAAAAATGTTATAAAGTTTTAAAATAAAAGTGACAAAGTATTGAAATAAATGTAATAAAGTATTAAAATAATAGTGACAAAGTATTAAAATAAAAGTGACAAAGTATTAAAATAAAAGTGACAAAGTATTAAAGTAAAAGTAACAAAGTATTAAAATAAAAGTGACAAAGTATTAAAATAAAAGTGACAAAGTATTGAAATAAATGTAATAAAGTATTAAAATAATAGTGACAAAGTATTAAAATAAAAGTGACAAAGTATTAAAGTAAAAGTAACAAAGTATTAAAATAAAAGTGACAAAAGTATTAAAATAAAAGTGACAAAGTATTAAAATAAAAGTAACATCATTACATTTGTAACCCCTGTACGGTGTACATTTCATTCCTCTGTTACAGGCACATAAGGAAAAAAGTGGTATACAAAAAGCTGGGAATAACATACAGGTGCATACCAACTATCACCCGTTTCCTATGGTTATGCATATGACGTTCCCACCAGTAGTAAATTGCGCAGGACAGAACACAACACAACTTTATACATGTAATATTAATCAAGCCACTCGTAAGTGGCATATGAGAAAAGACACGTTACATTTAAGATGGGCGTAGCATATTCATATTAAGGAGGCCAGGATTTCATATTGTGAAAGTCATTTGATGAAGAGAGAGAGAGAGAGAGAGAGAGAGAGAGAGAGAGAGAGAGAGAGAGAGAGAGAGTTTGGAGTGTACATAATTCATACAGATTAATAAGTAAACTAGATATTCATAGACACAGTAAACTCAATATAAGACGAAACAACGTCTGGAACAAGCTTTATTGTTCTAATATTTGATGTATTCTGCCAAAGATTGATAGACTTCAGCAAATGCAAAATAGCAACATGCGCATAAATTTAATGTGTCATTAGCCCACGCACACTGTTGATATAAGATCACTAACTGGATCTTTATAGTATTTAAGATATCTTTACTACAATCCTGAAAGTCCAGTCGCTTGCACAAATATCAATAATTTATAGAATCAAAAGTAAAAGGGACAAAAAGAAAATAAAATCACTGAAACTAAAGAATGGTTAACTGAAAATCTCTTGGACATTACAAAAGCAGGCGAGAAAAAAAAAGGTTTATGTCAGGTTCACGTTGACGACCAGTTGATTTCAGATGCGGTTGACATGCAAGTACATGTATATGTAAAAAAAATAAGATGGATACAAATACGTTTTGAAAATGATATATTTTTGTTAAAAATGACCCTGGGATGAAAAAATTAGAAGGGGAAAAAACATACATGATGCTTTTAGAGAAATATTCAAAGACTAAAAAACTGAAAAGATACAGTTTGATGATGCAAAAATGTTTGACAGCATGAAAGTTGGCGATTTTATGAGAAAGGAAACAGTGAAAGCTTTTCATCGTACTCATTAAAAAGCATCTGTAGGGGAAAGGTTTAACAGAACCCTAAAGACCTGAATGTGGAAGCACTGCACTCAAAATGAATCCACAAAATGAGTTGACGTTTTTACCATAGCTAACTGATAGATACAATAACACTTGTCATAGATCAATAGACATGACTCCTGTTGAGGCAAGCATGCAGGAAAGCAAATCAAAATAATGACTCAACCTACTTGGTTACTTGATAACTGATGCATTTGTATAAAAAAAATGTTAAATTGTGAAACGGAATTTCAAAACACATGTACAAAACAATTTTTCAAAGGAATACCTTCCTAACTTTACCGAGGAAATATTTAAAATCAGGCGAGTAATATCAGTTGATCCACTTGTTTACAAACTGGAAGATTTCAAGGGAGAGGATATAGAGGGCATGTTTTAAAAACAATAGTTATTTCCATTCGTTAAACATGATGACATTAACAAAGTGTAAAATATTTTAAAAACAAAATGAATGAACGGGAAAGAAAACCATGAATTCGTTAAATGGGAAGTATATGATAAATCGCATAAGAGTTGAAAACCAGCAGAAAACATTATGGCTATAAAATAAACGAAGGAAGGACAATACATAAATAGCAATATTAAAGAGTATGTAAACTTTTTGTTGTGTGAGTGTGTGTGTGTGTGCGTGAAGATAACGCGTTTCTAGAATGTGACAAATACAGTAAATAAAAGTGCATTACAAACGGCATACATGAAAAACTTGATAAGGTGTTACAATGTAAACGCTGTCCTAGCAGAATAATAAAATTACATCACAAAAGAAACGTATAGAGAACATTGAAAAATACGAAGTTAACTCCAACCGCATCTCAAAAAGCTGAAAAGACATACAATTTTAAAGGCTACAAATTAGTTTCTGAGATTTGAACAAAATAACGGGTAATGAAAACAACAGAATGTTAATATAATCATGTTGATATTTAAACAGCTCTCAATATTATACAAAGGCAAATAAATGTCACAATCAGCTATTCAATTTCAAAACGTTCATAAAACATTCAGTCACAAAGAATTACCACAAAATTTATTTAAAATGAATTAATTTGTGAAGAGTTTTTACTCCATATGGAAAGAGCAAACTCCTGCACAATTCTTACCATGTGTAGACAAGCAGATTTATCGAAGATGCAATTGTTCCTGAGAGAAATGTTGCTTTCAGGACCATTTTCTCAGAACGTTTACTGACATCAAATAGTATTTCAAATGAAACTTTACAAATAAATGGCAAAATCAATATTTGCGATACATTCCATTTGTAATGTATTACAAATGCAACAAAGAAAACTGAAGATGAAATGGATAAATAAAATACGAAACACCACAGATATAAGGATTACGTGAAAGAAACGATATATAATGGTATTATGCTGGGGGCAATTGGAAGATTAGAGAAAGAAGTTAACAAGGAATTATATGTTAATTTGTGGAAAAACAGTAATGCATTTGTACAAGAAAAGTCACTTTCACATTAATTTGCAGACTTGAATATTGGACTTCAGATCTAAAATTTTAAAAATAACAATTACAGCATCTGACCCTTGTGCAGCAAATGAGTGTAACGTTCCAGTTGACACGGGCATTATTGCACACATATTTAACGAGATAAAAATTAACTACGCTGAAACTAAATTTTTCACATGCAAGTCATTAAAGATTTTCGATTATTACGCTTTAAAATGTTATAGTTTGACGTCAGAGTTTAACAGAAGCAATTAAATTGGACAGTGTAGATGGCAACAACGGATTGTGGTATTTCTAACTGGCATTTAGCAGATCAATGTTTACCAGATTTAGTTAACTCCCGTTACCAGCTTCATATTTATTTCCAAAAAGGAAAACTATTATCCGTTTGCAAGATACCTTTTCAAGGAGAAGATGCTTCGAATTTTAATAGATTTAAAACAATTTCATTTGATCTGCAACAAACTAACATTCCAACACATTATAATTAGAGATACATCAAGAAAATAAATAAGAAAAAGTCATAGATGATGCAAAGTACCTTTGGAAACCATATCAAGATTTATTTTATTTTTTAAAACAAAAATTACAGGGAAAAGACATTCGATGATTTGGATGGTGTTACTGGAAGGTTTAATCACCGTACGGCTATTATAATGATAAAATTGATGGACATGAACTTACTGGCTGGACTTAATTCTTTCAACAAGATAGCAACAAATTGATTGGCAATTTAGGTGCACAAGTTAAATGCAGATTATTTATTATACATTGTATCTCCACAGTGTCTGACACTGTTAAACCGTTACTTCAGAAGATAATACTAGGTGAAAAAGGTTGCAACACATATGAAAACATTATGGAATTTAAAAAATATACAAAAACTTCAAATGTGAAATTGAAATATATTGTTGGTGGTGACGTTATATTTTAGATATCGAGTGACATGATCAGCAAAATGGGTAGTATAGTTGGATGCAACAAAAACTTTAAAAAATCAAGTGACTCTTATAAACTTGGATTGAACTCCACCATCGATACCATTGTAGTAAAGACCGGCAAAGAAAGGCTGATAAACAGTCTGTGACAGTAATGCAAAAAATTGTAAAGGACAAAAAAGACGGAAAAGTGAGAAAATTATATAGGAAAGAAGGATTATATTGGCGATGGTCTTACTGTCGCGATGGCGGGACTTGTGCATACCTCTATTGGATGCCTGGGCATTCAGATGACACTTGACAATTTCCAAATATCAAAAGACAATATTGTAATGAAATAAACAAAAAAATTGTTTATATTGATACACTGCCAATAACTCCACGCAATGCTGATGCTGCGTTTTATTTTTTTTATGGGTGTGTGTGTGTGTGTGTGTGTGTGTGTGTGCCGAACTCAAACAAATAATCATAAATGTTTATTAAGTCGTTTTGCATTTTGTCAGTGAACGAATTAACTTTGTCACTTGAATGACAGAACCTCCCCTATCCCACTTCACTCATACTCTCTTGGTTTGGTTAATTGGTTAATTTGCTTTTCTTGTTGCTCAAACTGACTAACACTAATTCATCGTCAATAATTGTTCTCCTGGCATATGATAGACAATTATTTCTTATCTGCACATATTTTTCTATTGTTCTTTTCCGGAGATTTGTCCATCTGTTTATCAAACACATCGTTATTCATTAGTTTCAAAAACTTTTTTGTCGATATTAGTTGTTGCTTTTTGTCTGAAATGTGTATTCCGTTGAATGTATGATTTAAGACACTGTTAATGTTCAAACAAGACAACTCTGTGTCTTCTTCATTTTCAAAAATTACTATATAAAGCTTTAAGTTTCTGTAGTGCATTACAAATTTCACTTTCTTTTTAATGTACATCATAGTAAAGATGATTTTGTTCTTTTGACATCAGTACTAAATCAACTCCTGATGCATTTAAAAATCTTGCATTATTTGCTCTGTAATAATGGGCAGGGTCTAATATTTAATTTTTAATACTGACATTCCTAAATTCCTCAGAAATCTCATATCGCATCAAAGAATCCTTCATGACACAATAGTCATATAGATACCAAACGTTTTCGGACTAATGTATTCCATGGCATCCTGAGCATAATGGTAATCGTCATTTGATATATTTAAATAGTTTAAACTGGAATAAAACTTTTATTTGTGGCGTATAACTGTTTGACTAAACCTTTCGAAGCTATTCATGAATTCGTATGTGTAAATCTCTTTCCTTAGGTGTCATGTCTATAAAATGTTTTAGTATCACTATAAATTTGTCATCACTTGAAATTTTATCCAGCTGTTCTGTTGGCTATCGTATGAACTGAATGTTATCTACAAACCTAATTCCCCATGAATTCGTATGGGTAAATCTCTTCCCTTAGGTGTCATGTCTATAAAATGTTTTAGTATCACTATAAATGTGTCATCACTTGAAATTTTACACAGCTGTTCTATTGACTGTCGTATGAATGTTATCTACAAACCTAATTGCCCTTTTGAGTTTTATTTCTTTTCCTTCCTTCATGAACCTTTTAACTATAAAGTCTTTACTGAATAATATGTAGTTTTCGTCCTTGATTTTTACATCTTCATTAAAAATAAATTTTAGCAAGGTTTTAATGACCTGATTGCTGTCATAACCAGACAAGTTTTGAATGAACATGCTACGTATTTTGGCTATATTTTATTTAAATTCGTTATGTGCGGTATTTTTATTTTTACCTATCAGGTAATAATGGTGTCCAAATTTAATTTAATTTTTCTCTCACAAAAGTAACATATATTTCTTGAATTAAAATGATTTTCATCTTCCTTTGTGAACACCAAAGGGTTTGCAGTTTTCGATCTTATTTCTTCCTACACTAGCTTTGCCATTTTACCCAAGCCAATTTATTCCCCATGTAAACTATTGGTATAAGTCTGTTGTGCGTTGATTGAACATTCCGACTCATGGAATGTGTTTGGCTCTTTTAATTGACCATGACAGGTTGGAATGTGTTTGGCTCTTTTAATTGTCCATGACAGGTTGGAATGTGTTTGGCTCTTTTAATTGTCCATGACAGGTTGGAATGTGTTTGGCTCTTTTAATTGTCCATGACAGGTTGGAATGTGTTTGGCTCTTTTAATTGTCCATGACAGATTGGAATGTGTTTGGCTCTTTTAATTGTCCATGACAGGTTGGAATGTGTTTGGCTCTTTTAATTGTCCATGACAGATTGGAATGTGTTTGGCTCTTTTAATTGTCCATGACAGGTTGGAATGTGTTTGGCTCTTTTAATTGTCCATGACAGGTTGGAATGTGTTTGGCTCTTTTAATTGTCCATGACAGGTTGGAATGTGTTTGGCTCTTTTAATTGTCCATGACAGGTTGGAATGTGTTTGGCTCTTTTAATTGTCCGTGACAGATTGGAATGTGTTTGTCTCTTTTAATTGTCCGTGACAGGTTGGAATGTGTTTGGCTCTTTTAATTGTCCATGACAGGTTGGAATGTGTTTGGCTCTTTTAATTTTCCATGACAGGTTGGAATGTGTTTGGCTCTTTTAATTGTCCATGACAGGTTGGAATGTGTTTGGCTCTCTTAATTGTCCATGACAGATCCGATTATACCGGACATTTCGTTTCCACCTTCTGTGAGGCTCCATTGCCTATGGTATGATTGACGAGTACAAGTGTCTGCATGTGGAAACAAGTATACTTCGTTATCGAGACAAATGTCATACGAAAAGTTTAATTGATATAGTTTTTTAATTTTACAACTTCGCATTTTATCGATCGACGTTCTGACACAGTCTCTTGTGTTCTGATAATATTTCTGGTGTATTAAAACATTCAATCATTTCTACAGATTATATTTCTGTCCGTGACGTCTATATATCAGTGAGGATACTAATCTTAGAAAACAAATATGCCATCATACATGTACTCTTCATCTCTGTTGACAAGGTTAACCCCTACTTAGCAGACAGATATTTGTTTTGTTTTTTTTAGTTATGATAGAAATGACTACTAACTGCTCCCGAATGTTCTGGAAGAAAACTTGAAATAACTCAAATTACACTGCCTGTTATTATTTAAAAAAAACAAAAAAACATTTGCATTTAGTAGGTATTGCTTTTTTCAGAAAGTGCGCTTAATCAATTAAATCAAAGAAATAGAAGACATTTATTTGTATCTAGTGAATTGAGAATATATTTCATCATATAGTTTTTCACCCACGAGATGAAACAATGCCGTTATTCGCTCGGAACAGGGAAAAACAATTAGGTTCAGATGTGTTCGTTAGCTAAAGTGTATAAAAGATTGAAGTAGAAGATTTCTTACGGTAATGTCAGCTGTTTACCGTTTGTTTTCTGCCGTGTTTTGTGCACATTCGCACAGAAAATATGAGTAGTAACATAATTCTCTTTCCTAATTCAAGGTAAGAAATTACAGACATTGGAAACAAACCTGAAAAAAATTAAGCTCATAGTGGAATTCGAACATGGTTATCTTTCGTGACAGGATGACGTGACATGCCGTCATTGCAACAAGTAATTGACAACATGGTGGATGACATTCTTTGGTCATAATTTTATCGATGTCATGTTTTGACTGAACAAATAAAATTATTTGTTTTAGAAAATCCACTAATTCACGGACTAGCATGAAACAAAAATAAATCTGAAATTGTTCTTTTTGTTTATTATTGATGAAATTAAATAAATAAAATGATACTTTAAAGGGTTTCCATATACTGATGTATGAAGTATTCACAAATATTAGTGTAATGTGACCTCAGAATTGATTTGTGTTCTCTCAAGAATAATTGTGATAATTTTCATGTTCCTATCTATCAGCATAAAAGGTATTCTTATGTTGAGAATGTTGAATGTACTTTCTAAAAATAACTCATTTTTTCACACTAGTATGGCACGGGGAGGAGTGTGGAGGGAGGGGGTTTGGTCTCACGCCACAATTAGCACCCCTTACCCAAAATCAGAAACATATCCCAAAAAATAGTAAAAAGTTTGAAAGGTGTTTTTTTTTATCTCCTGTTCACAATGAATACAACAATATGTGAAGTGTCACCTAACTGCATGTCATTCGGCGCATTTTTGTTACTTCCCTAAGTCAGTCTGTTTAACTCATTAATGTTCAAAAATGAGCAGGCAAACCCTTTATGAAACTCTTTATGTCAGGATTTTATGCACTAAAGCTAAGTTATTGTGTGCAGAAAGTTACAAAGATCTACCAGTTATAGTAGCAAATAGTTAAGAAGGAAAATAATTGGAGTCTGATCACAGGTCAGACAGTGCACGACAGTATCAGCATTATGGTTAATTCTCAACGATGTTGGTATGAGTTTTATTTGTCCCGTCATGAATGTAACAGGTTCATAAAATGCTATCCTTGTTCGTCCTCCCGCAAATTCGGTTAATGTTTGTAGAGTAGGTCGTTAGTGAGCGTGGACGCGCGCGCGTGTGTGTGTGTGTGTGTGTGTGTGTGTGTGTGTAGAAACTCCATTTATATTGTCTTTATAGCCAAAATATTATCTCACATCTCACATCATTTTTGACTTTAAAATATGGCAACAACAGCAATCGACAATTTATGCACGCTCTGTATATGTTCAACCAAAAATGTCGTATAGTTGTCATTCCAATGGACTGCTGTCCAAGCCAATCTAAATCCAGGTGTGAATTAATTTTTCTTTTTATCACGTGGCATAATAATGACCAATTTTATCAGTTAGAGAAAAAATTGTTGTCTGCCTCATAGTAGGGAAAACCAAATGTTTACTGTCCAACTGTTTTCTCAGTATCCGTAATTGGTACTACACAACTGTTAACTCAGTATCCGTAATTGGTACTGCCCAATTGTTTTCTCAGTATCAATAACCGATAATCGGAAAGTGTTAATTAATTGCATCTGATAACCGCTGACCAGTCATATCAGAGCCCTCACAACGAAACTCTAACACCTAGATAGTTTTCATGATACAACCTATACCAGTTCATATTGTTATAATCTTTTCCTCATCATTTGGCTAAGGTTTCTATATCTTCTCAATAGTGCGTTTTTTAAAATATATATGTATTTTTTTCAAAGAAAATATTTGATTCGAAAGAAGTTGAAATGCTAATTGGCATGATAAATGAAGTCGACAGGCGACTACCGCATTTCTTCTAATACCCCCCCCCCTTTTTTTTCCATAAAGAAAATTAAGCTGACTATGTAGATAGGACCAGTGACTAGAATTAGACAGAGAAATTCATCTCCCTTACTGTCATGCCACTGGAGCTGTCGGGTACTAGACACATTACCGTACACACATTACCTTACAGAAAATGATTTGTACACAACACTGCGTCTTTATTTATTTATTTATTTGCAAAGATCATAAAAGTATTGCTACATTTATAACAGATACGAAAAATCAATGACATAATTTATTTTGACTTTGTATACTAGTCATAATTAAGAATTGCGATGGAAATTAATCCTTCGAGTTGAACGAATAGCTGGTAATACTGATGAGTTTATATCAACGGTTTTGCATTTTATCCAATGAAAGAAATAGTAGGCAGATGAAGATGTTGTGAAATTTCGGTTAAACAGAGATATATATATATATATATATATATATATATATATATATATATATATATATATATATATATATATATATATATATATATATATATTAAAAACTGGATTTATAATCTAATGGAATAACAATATCGCGACAGTTTCTTAATCTAAAGTCAGTTTAAATTTGGTATTTTACCAGATGCCTCTCGAAAACAACAAAAGAAATACCTTATTTAATAGCAAACAATTGCTTACGATCGATCTCGTTATTTGTGAACTCGAACTCGATGAACTCGAATTCACAACGATGACCGGGCAATGAATTATTTAATGATAATCAACGACACACTGAACGCACTGCATGAGTAGATAGATAGATAGATAGATAGATAGATAGATAGATAGACAGATATCGACCTGTCTTTCTGTATTACTTACAATTATTATTATTTTATTTTTTTTGCGATTATCCTCCCTTTGGGGGAAGTTAACGAGATAAATTCAGATTGTTTCAATATTGAATTTAAAAAATAGTCACTCAAATTGTATTGGCTGATTCGCTGGAAGATACGTGTCATTTGTACTGTTTTTTGTGCACTTAGTACATTTTCTGTGGTTAAAGCTATAATTGTTTGGAATCGGCTTCTGCTTCCAGTATATAGATATCTATATTCACCGGAAATAACCTTTGACCTCCGTTACCAAGGCTTTGTCAACACGCTTCCTGTTGGAACCATAATGTAACGATACAAATCCAGCAAATAACGCATCATAATTCGCATTATCAGTGCTTTTGATGATGCATTATTAAAGGAGTATACATTTTTCCGATATTTGGATCAAACAGAAGACAAATACTTTAATTTATTCGTAGAAGCCTTAAAGTGGAGAGTGTGGCAACTTTAGATCATGGCGACCCAACTTAAATTGCCAGAACTCACAACCCAAAGTATTTATGCTGGAAAGTTTAAGGACTGGAGCCCAGAAAAAAGGGCGGTAAGTTTAATATTGACGATTTAATTATTGAAATAGATTTTGTTTGACGATAAATAGCCAGATACAGTTCACCAGCTGCTATCAATATCTTTCAAGATGAACAGCCTCTGATTTTAACAATTTTAAATCCCTCATAAAGACCTGATCTGGGAGCTTATTGTGTAAATGCTTCAGAAGTAAAGAAGTTGCTGCTGCTACCAACTAAACATGTTTAGATGTTTTAGTTCCTGGTCTTGTATATTTGCTCACAGCTTTCAGTTACCCTCAATATTGGGCTTTGTTGCTTGATAGATTTTCCTCCACTTTTTAGATTTTACATTCGTTAGGTCTATTTTTTTATTATCTCTGCTGCATGTGTTGAGTTTTTAGTTCTTTCATCTTATAGCTTTTAGTTGGTTTTAGTTCCATTGTTTGCTTGTAGCTGTTAGTTGCATTTGATTCCTGCAAACTGTTTTCATACGTGTTTCCGTTTATATGTTGTTAATTGCTCATAACTGATTTGTCTTGTGATATGTATGCTTCCAATACATTAACACTAATCATATATGTGTGCATTCTGTAAGTCGACCATACATAAGTGTCTCACCTTCTTATTGTCTGCTTCTAGTTCTTGCATCAACTGTGTTCTGATCACATGATTCACATTCATTAACTGTACCCATTTGAACGTGTGGGAGATACAAAAGGTCAAAGATTTATTGTTGTTTAATGGGTCCAATATATTATTAAAGTAGTCTATTTTAAGGATCAATGATGATCATGATGATTTGAATAATCAATGCATGCCATACAAATTATATATGTATCTGTCAACATGTATCGATCTGACTCAGTCTGTATGTCTGAATAATCAATACATTCCTTAAATACGATCCATCTTTCTGTCTGCATGCCTGGCTGTCTCCTTTGTATAAGTGTATAGGATCAAATCGATCTGCTTTTATGATACACAATCAGAAAAGTATTGACTATATGGTGCAGATAAACTAAAAAATAAGTAAATCTTGGAATTTTCTAAATTTAACAATATCCACCCAAGTATATCAGGAATTAGCAAAGATAGGGAATTATCACATTGGATAGTGAGGATACTTCAGAAGATGACATGAACACATTCTCACACAACATTTACCTGGTATAAATATAAGAAATAATGATAAATAGAACAATTAACTTTAAATTCATCATAATACAAAGAAAAAGACTTTTAAAAATTGAGAAACCAATTTTATTTTTTTGGCAATACAATTTATTTGACAGTGATTCAATTCATGTACAGTTTAAATATTTTTAAATATACCTTTTTAGTTTTTACTTAAATGAAATATGTGGGTAATTTGTACATTTTAGCATTATTCTGGATTTCTCTTCACTAAATTTAGCAAAAATGGCAACAACTGGTTTGATGTGTTAAATATACTCAATACAGCAAAAATTAGATTGGTTTTCCTGGTTTAAGCATGATATGATGACATCAAATAAATGTTTTTTCTATGGAGTCAGAAATTTGTAGTTTGAAAATGAAATCTCATTTCATAATCTCAACAAGATCATATATATATATATATATATATATATATATATATATATATATATATATATATACATGTATATATAAAAGGATCGAAAAGGAGGACATGTCTGTGAAAAAGAGAACGTATGGTAGTCCTAGTGTGTATTTTTCCTGTCACTAGCTGGAACCCTGATAATTCACTGGTAGAGCCTTAGTGATCTATGCATATTTTATCACATAGCTCAACATACTAACATTTTACAAAGCAAGACTGTGTAAAATAGAGGCTGATATGGTATCAAAGGGTGCATTATGCTTTTTAGTAAAATGTGCTGATGAAGAAACATGTAAAGATTTCAGTTGCTTTGTATACCTTTATAATTGTTTAGTAGAGTAAAAGAAAGTAAAGTCCTTTATGAAGCAAAAACAAAGCACATTCAGAAAATTTGAGCCAGAGCACATTTATTTGTCACAGATATGTTCGAGAAGCCTTTAATAGAATGAAAAATAAAAAATTTATAATTTACTATCTATACCCAAAGGTGTGTTGACAATAGGAAATAAATATGGCCCAGGATTATGAAGTACAGTGTATAATGAATCTTTTAAACCTGTGTACAATACTTGTGGATAATTGCTTTCTGGTTACTCATTAAGTTTCCAAATGATGAGTTAAATACTAATTTGACACAAAAATTATCTGGAGGTCTAGATGTGCATGAAATGTCTATTTTCTTTCCTTCATTGGGTCTTTAAAATTCATTGTTTGTAGTAACCATATTATAAAGTCCACAAAATAGAAAAACTTGTCTCATATACTTTTTATATGAATTTGTGCAAAGAAACTTTCCTTGATAAATTTGCAAAATTGTGTGACTTGCAATATGCACTATTATGCAATATGTCCTTTTTTACAGGCTGGAAAACAGATGGTATCTGGAGATTCTGCTGCAGGATGTTTAAAACCCACCAGAGATAGGGTAGGTTTATTCTTTCCTATCATACTGTTGTGGATACCTCACAGGCTTGACTTGTTCTCATCTTATGACAGTTTTTGAAAATAATAAAATACATTTTTTTATCAATTAGTTCTTTTTTTATATAAAGCACATTTTTCCCAGCCTCTTATTTTCCTGATCCTTTACCTTGCAAGTCACTCATCTAAAGCATTAACTTACTTGATGATGTACAGTATTTATTCTATGATAAGCCCATGGGGCAAGCTTTATGCATTAACTTATGTGATGATGTACAGTATTTATTCTATGATAAGCCCATGGGGGAAGCTTTATGCATTAACTTATGTGATGATGTACAGTATTTATTCTATGATAAGCCCATGGGGCAAGCTTTATGCATTAACTTGCTTGATGATGTACAGTATTTATTCTATGATAAGCCCATAGGGGAAGGTTTATGCATTAACTTACTTGATGATGTACAGTATTTCTTCTATGATAAGCCCATGGGGGAAGCTTTATGCATTAACTTATGTGATGATGTACAGTATTTATTCTATGATAAGCCCATGGGGGAAGCTTTATGCATTAACTTACTTGATGATGTACAGTATTTATTCTATGATAAGCCCATGGGGGAAGCTTTATGCATTAACTTATGTGATGATATACAGTATTTATTCTATGATAAGCCCATGGGGGAAGCTTTATGCATTAACTTACTTGATGATGTAGAGTATTTCTTCTATGATAAGCCCATAGGGCAAGCTTTATGCATTAACTTACTTGATGATGTACAGTATTTCTTCTATGATAAGCCCATAGGGCAAGCTTTATGCATTAACTTACTTGATGATGTACAGTATTTATTCTATGATAAGCCCATGGGGGAAGCTTTATGCATTAACTTACTTGATGATGTACAGTATTTCTTCTATGATAAGCCCATAGGGCAAGCTTTATGCATTAACTTACTTGATGATGTACAGTATTTATTTTATGATAAGCCCATGGGGCAAGCTTTATGCCATAACTTACTTGATGATGTACAGTATTTATTCTATGATAAGCCCATGGGGCAAGCTTTATGCATTAACTTACTTGATGATGTACAGTATTTCTTATATGATAAGCCCATGGGGCAAGCTTTATGCATTCTTCAAAAAGTAGGGGGTGGGCTTTAATTATCGGACAAGGACATCTTTTGAAAGTGCAGCACTCCCTGACTATAAGGTCCTTCATTACAATACGGTTCCTATTATAAGGCAAGTATGGTCATGGATCCCATTTCATTAAGTGGTAGTAAAATTATATGTATCATGTTCTTCAGTAGAAGGTAGTCTCACTATATTGCAGTCTTACTATGAGGCAGTCTTACTATAAGGCAGTCTCACTATAAGGCAGTCTTGCTATAAGGCAGTCTCACTATAAGGCAGTCTCACTATAAGGCAGTCTTACTATAAGGCAGTCTCACTATATTGCAGTCTTACTATAAGGCAGTCTCACTATATTGCAGTCTTACTATAAAGCAGTCTCACTATATTGCAGTCTTACTATAAGGCAGTCTCACTATATTGCAGTCTTACTATAAGGCAGTCTCACTATAAGGCAGTCTCACTATAATGCAGTCTTACTATAAGGCAGTCTCACTATATAGCAGTCTTACTATAAGGCAGTCTCACTATAAGGCAGTCTTACTATAAGGCAGTCTCACTATAAGGCAGTCTCACTATAAGGCAGTCTTACTATAAGGCAGTCTCACTATAAGGCAGTCTTGCTATAAGGCAGTCTCACTATAAGGCAGTCTTACTATAAGGCAGTCTCACTATAAACGCCCATTTTCTCTATGTCTCCCATGGACAGCATTATAATGAAGGAGTACTGTATTTGCCAACATTTTGTAAAATTGGGGTTGTATTATCAAGTATGGGTTTATCATTGAATAAATACATAAGAAAGATAAAAGCCTAATTCACTGGGAACAAGCCTGTCCATATGAACAGGGCTTCTGTTGAACAATTTTGAATGCATAAATTTCTTCAAAGCAGACTATCAAAACTATGTTTTTATTTTCTTGTCAGCCGCCCTCTCCAGAGGTCATTCGCAAATTTCGAGCCACAGTCCGTCCTGATGCTGGGCAGATGAAAGTCTTTTATGGAAAAGCCTATGATCCTCATCGTCAATGGGCACAGGAAATGACACATGGAATTAATACACAGCCATCATTTACAGCAGGAGAATTTGTGAACCCAGGGCCCAAATCATTATTCCAGCAGAGGCTTATTGATAGAAAGGAAAGAGTGTACTCCAGTCATGTGCATGGACCCCTTGGTCATTCGCATGCTCCAGATTTGCCAACATATATACATCCTTACCAATTTACTTTTGGTATTCCAACAGAGTTAGGTACGGAAACAAGTTTCATCTTTAATTGGTGGTTCTTGGAACTGTTACCATATTTGTACTTGCTTATAAGTCAAGTCCAACTGCAAAACATAGACCCAGATCTGCCATAGCATAATGTGCCAGCAGATCAGGATCTATGTTCTACTGATTACTCCTAACAAACTGCATAGACCTAGATTTGCTGGTGCATTATGCAATGGGAGATCTGGGTTTGTGTAGTTTGCAGTTGGACTGAACTTATAAGTGAGTACATACGGTGCATTTCTTGTTATAATGAACTTTTGAGAAGCAGACAGTCTAAAGGATTCACTACATCCATCAATCTGTCTGTCTGTACATGTATGCATGTGCCAGTCCATTCATCTGTCTGTCTGTGCACGTATGTATATGCCAGTCCATCCAGCTGTACCCCTGCCTGGCTGTAACTTTTATTTCCATAAACATAATTGAGACAAAAATTTGCAGTGTGAGTGCATCTGAAGTTGTGTTGAGCACCAAAGCCAGGTCCTTGTGATCAACTTTCTAGGCTTCATTCATCATTACTCAATGGGGCTGACAAATATTCTTTTGCATCCCTGGATCAATTACTTTTTATTCAAGTTTTATTTGTCCAGAGCCAAAGCATCTTGGTCCAGAAAAAAATTAAATTTTATTTTATTGATCTTTTATATTTCATGTTAAATAATCTTATGTTTGATGAAAACAGAAAATAAAAAAAATTGGCAATAAAAAGCATTCAGAACAACATGTAATCAAACTTTTTATTAATGCTTATTCATTTATCAAGATCAATCAAGGACTTTTAAACACGGAAAACTGCTGGGTTTTCTAGTAGGATTTTTCTGAGTCATGAACCTTGGGTTGAGAGAATTTCCAGCCCCTTGAAACTACTGATCGTAACGACAGTTGGTATCTATTGAGATCCAGCTTCCAATCAATTATGCTTCTTTTTTTCTTCTTTAAAAGTGTTTATCAATTTTTCATCATTCTTTAAATTAGTAAGTGTACAATGGATGGGAATTGACAGATCACTTCTGATACAATACTTATCACGATATGTATCTGCTGATACATGATATATAATGATGATACACATTTAATGGCAGTTCAAGCATGTTTACCTTTAAATTGTTGTTGTTTTTGCCAAACTTAAGCCATATTACACTGAAATGTACCATTTACCAAGGATATAGAAAAACACATAGCTGCATGCATTATTAGTTATGCAGACAGATGCGGAACTGTAGCTCTACTTATGCCAGTAGTCGACTTTGTTTACCACTTGTAGTGTGTGAATAACTAAATCATACAAAAACAGCTGTTTTATTGGCTAATTCTGTTTTTAACATAACTTTTGATATGTTTGTTGGAACTTTTAAATTTCTTATTGAACCAGTACAGATAAGAATGATTGTCAGCTTTTGTATTGACATGCAATATTGATCTATACTGGTTTATTGGTATTATCACACTGATCCAGTATAATGCATCCTGTCTTATCAGCAAGGGTGCTTGATACTGTGTTATGTTACAAACAAGACTGTAATGTATTATAATGGGTTATATTGTAACCAGAACCAAGCTCAGTATGATTGGTTTTCACAATCGAAAAGCTAAAATAAAATGAGGAAAATTATGTAACATTATAATAGAACTACATTCAGTGTGATTTAAATTGAGTTTTCTAGGCTACATAATGGAGATCTGACATACACCAATCTCCAGTTTAATGAGATCCATTGCTGCACCTGTGTTATGTGAGTGTCTTGGTACAGTATACACTTATATGAGTGCTTTTTATACATGTATATGAGGGCTTTCACTGTTATTCAGTTATACAAGTACCTTGTTATATAGCTATATGAATGCCTTGTTAAACAGTTACAGCAGCCTTTGTTATACAGTTATATGAGTACCTTGTTATACAGTTATATGAGTGCCTTGTTATACAGTTTTATAGTGCCTTGTTATACAGTTATATAGTGCCTTGCTATGCAATTATATGATTGCCTTGTTATACAGTTATATGAGTACCTTGTTATACAGTTATATGAGTGCCTTGTTATACAGTTTTATAGTGCCTTGTTATACAGTTTTATAGTGCCTTGTTATACAGTTATATAGTGCCTTGCTATGCAATTATATGATTGCCTTGTTATACAGTTATATGAGTACCTTGTTATACAGTTATATGAGTGCCTTTGTTATATGGTTATATGAGTGCCTTTGTTATACAGTTATATGAGTGCCTTGTTATACAGTTATATAGTGCCTTGTTATACAGTTATATAGTGCCATGTTATGCAGTTATATGATTGCCTTGTTATATCGTTATATGAGTACCTTTGTTATACAGTTATAATGAGTGCCTTTGTTATACAGTTATATGAGTGCAGTGTTATACAGTTACAGTTATCTGAGTTCCTTTGTTATTCGGTTATATAGTGCCTTGTTGTACAGTTATATAGTGCCGTGTTATACAGTTATATGAGTGCCTTTGTTATACAGTTATATAGTGCCTTGTTATACAGTTATATAGCGCCTTGTTGTGCAGTTATATGAGTGCTGTGTTATACAGTTATTTGAGTTCTTTTGTTATTCGGTTATATAGTACCTTGTTTATACAGTTATATAGTGCCTTGTTGTACAGTTATATGGGTGCCTTTGTTATACTGTTATAAAATGACATTAATGGTGGCTTTACTGTCCCAAATATTCATAAACTCAATGATGTTAATGGTGCCTTTACTGTCCCAAATGTCCATAAACTCAATGATGTTAATGGTGGCTTTACTGTCCCAAATATCCATAAACTCAGTGATGTTAATGGTGGCTTTACTGTCCCAAATATCCATAAACTCAATGATGTTAATGGTGGCTTTACTGTCCCAAATATCCATAAACTCAATTTGCAACAGTAAAATGCACCATTAACATCATCAAACTTTCAAATACAAGACTGTTTTTGCCATAAAAAGACATAAAAAAGGTAATCCTTACATTTTATGTAAATGTCACAATTGAGATTTTTATGATACATTTTTGACAAAAAATCATTGTGTTTTACTTCTTGTATCTTTCCAGATATTGGAGCAGGAGGTCTGGTTAATCCCAATAAGAATTATGCAGAAGTGGAGATGGAATCACAGCAAGGGCATGAGCTTTACGTCAGATCCCACAAGGATTTCAATGTTGGGGAACAAATGCACAGGAGTTATACATCACCAAACTTTTGCTTCAACAGCAAGTTTGGGACCCCAACACCCCATGATAATACAGGTACCGTAATACCCCCATGATAATACAGGTACCATAATACCCCCATGATAATACAGGTACCATAATATCCCCATGATAATACAGGTACCATAATACCCCCATGATAATACAGGTACCATAATATCCCCATGATAAGACAGGTACCATAATACCCCCATGATAAGACAGGTTCCATAATACCCCCATGATAATACAGGTACCATCATACTCCCATGATAATACAGGTACCATAATACCCCCATGATAATACAGGTACCATAATACCCCCATGATAAGACAGGTACCATAATACCCCCATGATAATACAGGTACCATAATACCCCCATGATAATACAGGTACCATAATACCCCCATGATAAGACAGGTACCATAATACCCCCATGATAAGACAGGTACCATAATACCCCTATGATAATACAAGTACCATAATATCCCCATGATAATACAGGTACCATAATACCCCCATGATAATACAGGTACCATAATACCCCCATGATAAGACAGGTACCATAATACCCCCATGATAAGACAGGTACCATAATACCCCCATGATAATACAAGTACCATAATACCCCCATGATAATACAGGTACCATAATATCCCCATGATAAAACCATTTTGCCAGCCAAATAAATATGTCAAAATTTAGAGTGTGGACTTTTTATTAGACAAAGATATCCTTCATTAATATTTGTAAAAATTTAAAAAAATAGGGGCTGGGCTTATCATCAAGCATGGAGTTATCATTGGATAAAGATGGTGATTGCCATATTTATCTCCACAATAAGCCCATCCCCCTACTTGTAAGAACTCCAAGCAAAATTGAGGTCGGGAGGGGTCTCTGAGTAAAGTCCTCACCCTCACCCCACCAGTCCACTTCAGCAGATAATATGGAAAGTTTTTTGTTGATATATAAGCAAGTATTTACTATTTTTTTAAAAAAAAATGTTTAAAATATTTTTTCTCTTATTACAGTAGGACCCTGCTATAGCATGATGGTCGGGGTCCACAAAACGGGATCGTGCTATGTCCCAAACCATGCTATAACCAACCTAGACAAAACCAAGTCATTTAGCTGAAGAAAATGATGCATGCACCAATAAAATGGGGGGGAGGGGGGGTAAATTGTGGGCTTAAAACAACGTGCTTCATTGGCACAGTTACCATCTTAAATCTTAAATCAATGCATAATAAACTATAAATACACATGCAGTGAACACAGAGATTGCACATATAATATTTTACTTTATTCAGAGAACCATGCATTGGTACATTTATATATACATGTCTATTGTATAGCATGAATAGTTAAAGGATCAACACGTGTACTCACCAGCCGATCTCATGGCATGCATAGGAGTGAGTCCATAATAATTCCGTCGAAAATATGCACACAGAAGTATAATATCATTGTCTGATAAAGTTCTGAAATCCTACATCGTCGTCTAGTCATCATAAATCACGTCCGATTCCTTAGCTGTACTGTCATATGCGGGTGCTTATGCATAGACTGAGCTTGGGCTCTTGCAAGTAACACTTTGATCATAAAGTCAGAAATCTGTTAAAGGATGCAACTGGACACGTGTAAATTGTGCGGCAAGATCACAGGGAGTTCAAATCACCACCCTCTGTTACTTGGCACTGAACAAGTATCAAACTCATGGCAAGATCAAAGTGTTGTCATGTGGGAAAACAAAGAGTGTTGTGCCTTTACAAGCTAAGGGATTAAGGTAAAAGTATATGCACAGGAAGTTGTAGAACTCTACTTGAAAACAAAGTGAGTGCTTTTACAAGCCAGAGGCTTATCGGCCCAAGTGCACTGGCAGATAAGTTGGGAAATATCACTTGGGAATTAAATCTGACTTGTGGAAACACCAGACTTAATCCTGTCCATGACTTCAAGCTTCTTTTTAACTGAAAAAGCTTAACGTTTCCGTGTACTGTTATCCATTGTAAATAACTACTAGTTAAAACTCTGACACCTATTTGTTTGAACGACTACAGCAAGAATAATTGTTAATCAACAATGGGGTCATTTTTATAGGGAATGTACAATATTATTCACTGGTCAACTGATTGCGTAGCGATTGTCTAACAACACCGCCAAGCCACATGTGCGCATTGGCGGCTTTCGTTTTTTAAAAATGCTTTATAAATCATTGCCGCATGGTTTGAACAAATTTTAACTTTGAGATTGACTTTGCTGATTGTCAATGACTTAAATTAATTGATTTATAAATTCAGGTATGAATCTTTTATCAACCACCGCATTGTTTGGTGCTTGGCTGTGTATGCAGTTGAATGAGCAAACATATGTCGGCTATTGTTTGAGCAACGATTGTACACAGAATGTATTGACGACAAGCACAAAGAAGACTTAATGACTTTATTGTTCATGTACAATATCAGTAATAATAAGATTAACACTTGTCAGCTTTAAAATGAGCTGACATCTTTCACAAATAAACAAAGATCAAAGTACAGTGATTGACTACTGACGCATTTGAAATGAACATTCACAAATAGAAATGTTCAGCATCTTTATTCATATAATGAAAGATGCAATCATAAGACACTTTTTCTCCAAGAATGCAATACAGCTTGCCAAATTATTAAATCAAACTCTTGTTTATTTTGGCACAAAACTTTGCAGTAGTTCAAGAAATTGGCGAAATTATTGTAAAATTTCGGTAGCCACGCCATGATCGTATTATATCCGAATTCATACACGATCTCTTCCCCAAAATGATAATTAATTTTTTACACATTATTTTTCGTACTTTGAAAAAATAATTATTTTTTCATGTACGAAAAAAATAGATGAAATTTCGGGAGCCATGCCATGATCGTGTTATATCCGAATTCATGCTATAACGAAGCGTGCTATATCGGGGTCCTACTGTATATCTTATGCCTAAAGCATATCTCCTTGCCCTTTGCTTTAGTGTTTTTTTTTTCAGTGTTCAACATGAGTTGTTAGGTTGGCTGTCTGAGTGTATGATCAAAAGAATGTATTATAACCTAATGATTGTGATGGTTATGGTAATAGTGATGGTGATGATGACTATGACAACGATGATAATAATAAACATAATGATAGTGATAATGGTGATGGTGGTGGTGGTTGATGATGATGATAATGATGTTGATGATGAAATAATTTATTAATTGGTATTTTATGGTACGTCAGCATCTGAAATACTATTTAGTGCAGAGGCAGTGGGAGAAAAATGCCTTGCCCAGAGACAAACGCTGGCAGATTTGGGCAAGGTTGAAAGTGCAACCAACTGTTTGTGAGTCCGGGATGCTAATCAATGAATCACTGCAGCCTTATGATATCAATGATAATGACTACAGCAATGATAATGATAATGACTATGGCAATGAGAATGATAATGACTATGGCAATGAGAATGATAATGACTATGGCAATGAGAATGATAATGACTATGGCAATAAGAATGATAATGACTATGGCAATAAGAATGATAATGACTACAGCAATGATAATGATAATGACTATGGCAATGAGAATGATAATGACTATGGCAATGATAATGATAATGACTATGGCAATAAGAATGATAATGACTATGGCAATGAGAATGATAATGACTATGGCAATAAGAATGATAATGACTATGGCAATAAGAATGATAATGACTACAGCAATGATAATGATAATGACTATGGCAATGAGAATAATAATGACGATCTCTTTCAGGTCTGCATACCAGGAAAACTCTAAAATGGGTGCATGAGACTCAGCAAGGAAAAGCTGCAAAAATTGTGTCAAAGAGAGTAGATGACTTCAGAGAGAAAAGCCAATCTCAGCTGGGACAAGTTCATGATCCGTAAGTAATTTTTATGAGTATTGGTTGTTGTCTAGTCCATGTTAGTCACTTTGCCATTGCCGGCATGCAACAGCATTGTCATCGTTGACTGTTCATTAAGGTTTTTACATTTGTATAGATTTCCTGACCCCCTAGACAGATTCTGATCATTATGAAGCTAAGACAGTTCATTCTATAACATGCTTGCTTGCCCCTTTTGCTTTGAGGTCAAGGTCCCAGTCATAAAAATTTGCATGAAGGATTCGGTTAAAGTTTTTTCATTTGCATATATTTCCTAAACCCCTATATCGATTCTCATCGTACTTGTCATTAATCATTATGAAGCTAAAACAATTCATTGTACAACATGTTCATTTGCCCCTTTTACCTATGAGTCAAGGTCACGATCATAGATAATTTGCATTATGGATTTTGTTAAAGTTTTTTTCATTTGCTTATATTTCCTAAATCCCTCGATGGAGTTTGTTCATGCATTGTATGAATCATTATGAAACTATGACAATTCAGTCTGTGACATGCTTGCTCAAGATTTTGACCTTGGTGTCAAGGTCACATGTTTTATAGCAGTGTTTGCATGTGTGCCTGACATCCAGGCCCTTGCCTTCTTGTTTTTATCAGTATCATCAGGGTGTACATTCTTGTTGTCAAGTTATTATCAGAAACAGAACCTTTTATAATTAGTCAAGACATTTTGAAGATTTTTCTGATATTAATTTACAATATAATATACCAAACAAATACAATAAAACTTGTAAAAAAAACTCAGCCCTTCTGTGTCCTAGCTTGAAGGCTTTTAAATTTGTACAGGTAAGGATTGGATGTTAAATAATGCCAAACCTTACTATTAGCTGCATACTTTGACCAAATTTGAATGAAAAAAAAAGGCCTTTCAAGTTGGTACATATGATGCCCATCTGCCATTAAATTTGGCTCCCATTAATAAAAATAGAATAGAGTGTACCGGTAATCAATGATTACATACCTCACCTCTACTGTTGCAGTCTCCAGTAGATATTGTAAACATTAATTATCATGCAGAAAAATGGGTTCATACTACTGTATATACTCTCTTATAAGCCAATACCAACTGCAAACTGCATAGACCCAGATCTGACATCGCATAATGCGCAAACAACTGCTGGTGCATTATACGATGGCAGATCAGGGTCTATGTTGTTTGCATACATATAGACTCTACTTAACATTCATTATTTGTGTACAATTTTGAATAGAGGGTAAAACATTTAGATAGGTAGGAGCAAAACATTATTTTCAGACACATAATCTTACTGGTCATGAAAAAAAAGGAAATAGCTGGCAGAAAATTTGTTCAAGAAGACTCTTCAACATCTGTAATTATTACTGTGCAAATAAATTGCATGTATGGACCTATTTTGTCAGTTCTTGTCTTTCAGGATAAAGGACACTCTTCGTGTTCCTCCTGATCATTCATTTGGAATCCTTGTAAAACCAGATGAATATGGAGCAGGTGACCTACTACATATGCGGCCTCCAGGACAATATTTACGTGGCAAGGATCGTCAGCGAGGCGTGTTGGCATCCACTAGACAGCATCTCAAAAAGGCCAATTACCACAATTTTAATAATTTGGTGGAAGCATTTAAATTCTATGATAAGGTAAGACAGACAAGTAGAAATATATTTAAAAAAATTGTTTTAAAAATACATTTACATTTGTCTTTCACTTGAAAGCACCTCAATATAACACAGTCCCTTATTTAAAATGCATATAATAATGAGTGTATTTAAGTGCTATACAATATTTTCATTTTTGTTTTTGGATAATTATAAAACACTGGGATATGATTTCACATAATCATAACCATAAAGAAAATGTTTGTGCATACAGCATTACTAGTATAACATTGTCTCAGTCATAATTGTTTTTTATGACCCTATATGAGGTGACCTTTAAAAGTGGTTGACCATTATGACTCATTTGAAATGTATTATAAAGAGGGATCACTGCATCAGCTGTAATCAGTAACTAAAAACTAAAAAACTATTTGTTAAAACTGATTCACTTGTGGTCACCAAACTCAATGTACAGTAGATCTATATCAGTGGTTCCCAAACCCGGGCTTGTGACCCAAATGAGGGCTGCGAAAACCCTTGCGACCCTATACTGGTACTGCATTTTGGGTCGCAAAAGCTGGTATTTAGGGTTGCGATCAAGTTTGGGAACTACTGATCCATATCATACATTAAAACTCAATTACCCTTACCTTTTTTTATGGTCAGCTTCAGAATTATGTTTAAGCGATGTTTTTCATTTTTAAAAATCTTTTTCACCTGTGGCCAATAATTCAACATTGTTGATGAGTGATAGGACAAAGATGATTTCTTTCTTCATGACTCGGTTACTGTAAACTACTTTTGAAAATAATAAAAGCTCATTTTCTTTAGTTGTCATCAAAATGAAAATTTTTCTTGCAATACACTTGTAAGACATGTTGCACTCTATGACTTAATTATTTTTCAGAATTGTTCTTTTTTGTGAGCCAAAAGTAACTGATAATTCTTGGCTATAATCATTATCATCATCATCATTATTACTATTATTATTATTATTATTATTATTATTATTATTAAAACTAAAGACCTTCATAATTAGACACTTTTATTTGAGATGTGGGTCTTTTTGATTGATTTTCTGTATAACTGGAATTGAAGTTTACCTTAATTTCATTGAATCCAACTTATATTAAGATTTATACAAATACATAGTGTTTTTCAAAATGCAGTACAAACAGTTGATAAATTTCCTTCAACTTAGAACTAAGACAGTGCCATTGATGTTTTATTCCTTGTAACTAAAAAAATAATTGGATATTAATTCTTATACAGTTTTTAATCAGATAGCATTTTGAATTGTGTCTATTTAATTGTATTTTATGTGAAAACTAGAATTGAATTTAGGTGAAGTTGAGTCATTTGTTGTTTTATTTATTCTTTGTTGAAATTCTGACTGTTAATTTGATTCATTTTTTTTTTTTTTTAGGATAATACAGGCACAATAGATGTTAAAAAGCTGCACGAAGCTTGTGCCAAGTTTCAGTTACCAGTTGAGCCTGAACTTCTTGTTCAGTTGATGGATTACTGTGATGCAAACAAAGATGGCCAGATTGATTATCTCCGATTTGCCAACTTCCTGAACTGGAAGGACAAAATGCCATCTGGCTTTCCACCCAAGAGTGATAAAGGTACATTAAAATGAATCGTATTTTCAGCAATTCCTATAATATGTGGGACACATCTTTTGGCATTATTATGTTTACATTATCATGACTATCTCCTATGTTTCTAGTTTTTTTTTATATTGAAAAGACAGATTTGTCTGGTTTAAAAACAAAAATTCTTGTTTACAACACACTTTTTTGTAAGTATTACTTATTATTTTTTATACTGTATGAAATGATGTAAATTTTAAATAAAACACTTCGTCTTTCTATGGTCATCCAATAATGATGATCAGCATCTTCCTTTCCACTATTCTTTATGATTAGAAATGAGAGAAAAGTAATCCACTGTATGCATTGGTGTGGGATAGGGAATAAGAATTTGTGGGCAGGAACTTGTCAAAGCTTGGTCTTTCCCACAAATTCTGACCTTTGGAGATGGGATTTCCCTATCCCCAGCAGTGCATATGATGGATTCTATTATTCTCAGGTATAACATGTACCTAACAACAAACAGCATAGATTCTAATCTGCCATTACATAATGTATGAGCAGATTAAGGTCAACTCTGTTCATTCTATTATTAATTTTAAGTAAACAGCATTGACCCTGGTCTGCCGTTACATAATGGTATAGCAGATTAAGGTTTACTCTGATCATTCTGTTATCAGTTTTAAGTAAACAGCATCGACCCTGGACTGCAGTCAGTAAGGATGGTGTTAGGCACCATTAGTATGAAAGACTAACAGGCTCTACTGAAGGCCAGAACTCTTCTGGGAATTTTCAACCTGGTGAATGAATGCTCGCATCGAGTTGCCATATAGCACTGAATTTTCTCTTCAAAGTTTTAACAAATAAACATTACTTGCCCTTCGAAAATGAATATTCAATCCATACTGTCAAATTGATGGGTCTGTGCATGCTCATCAGGTGTACAACATTCTAGATAAATTATCTGCCCATCTACTGTTTTTACTTGCTTTTAAGTCCAATCCAGCTGCAAACAGAATAGACCCTGATCTGCCATCACATAATGCACTGGCAGATCAGAGTTGATGTTGTTTGTTCTACTGATTACTCCTAACAAACTGCATAGACCCAGATCTGCTGGCATATTATGTGATGGCAGAACTGGGTCTGTGCAGTTTGTAGTTTGCAGTTGGACCAAAGTATATATGGTAAGTTCTCAAAGCTCTATTTCGTATGTCTCAGCTGGCAAGCTCTTCTGTGAATGAAAACAAATTTGCATGCATTGCTCTTGGCAAGCGACTTCTCACAACTGTTAAGCTTTGGCCACCTAGCACCATTCACTGGTAGCCCCTTCAGTTAAAGGATTTTTGCCTCAAGCAATCTTAATATGCACATCAACATGGTTATGCAGGCATTTTTATTGATCTTAAATAAAATATTAATTGTTGTTACAAAATTTAGTACTATTATAGTTTTACTAAAGTCTGTTAATTCCTGATTGTTAAGTGAGCTGCACCTTAGTTGTCATCACAAAACTTCCAGATGAAAATTATCAGTTGCTTTGGACTTTTACATTGACTGCAGAGCTATATACTAAATTTAGTCAAGAAAAGAGGACATTGGGTCTAATCATTGCCACTGCAGGATTAGTATAAATTGTTTCCACTATGTGGCACTCTCATTGTGACATGATTGGTCATGACATTCAGTCTGGTTTACACATTTTGGTTGACATCGTCTGAAAAGATCCACATACTCGACATGGATTTTGTCGCATGAATTTCCTGGGGCAGTTAAATAATGATTTTGCAAGGAATATTGATCAACAAGCAAGCAAAATAAACTTAATAATCTCTATTTATATGTGTAATCAAATTCTAAAATTAGTCAGTACAACACACTGACATGACCTGTATGACTTGTACTTGAACACTACTTAAGCTTTATTGAATGCAACGCTGATGTGCAGGAGCATTATGTTACAGCTGATATGAGTTTTTTCAAATTGTCATTTGAACATTATGTATGGACAAGTACAGTTTATTCAGAACTATACCTTTATACTGTGAACCATTGTTTTATTTTATCTTGTATAAATTATTCCCATATTTGAATATATATAACACTCAAACCTCTTATATTTCACTGTGATAGCAGCAAAGGGGGCATATTATTTTGTTGCTGTCTGTCCATCTGTACATCCATCTGCATATCCATATATCCATCTGCATATCCAGATATCATCTGTATATCCATCTGCATATTCAGATATCCATCTGTACATCCATCTGCATATCCAGATATCCATCTGTACATCCATCTGCATATCCAGATATCCATCTGTACATCCATCTGCATATCAAGATATCCATCTGTACATCCATCTGCATATCCAGATATCCATCTGTACATCCATCTGCATATCCAGATATCCATCTGTACATCCATCTGCATATCCAGATATCCATCTGTGCATCTATCTGCATATCCAGATATCCATCTGTACATCCATCTGCATATTCAGATATCTATCTGTACATCCATCTGCATATCCAGATATCATCTGTACATCCATCTGCATATTCAGATATCCATCTGTACATCCATCTGCATATTCAGATATCCATCTGTACATCCATCTGCATATTCAGATATCCATCTGTACATCCATCTGCATATTCAGATATCCATCTGTACATCCATCTGCATATCCAGATATCATCTGTACATCCATCTGCATATTCAGATATCCATCTGTACATCCATCTGCATATCCAGATATCCATCTGTTGTAGCATGATAGTACAAAAACTATTAAAACTTAAGCCATGTAATTTTACACACTTTATCATAGTCATAAGTAGATGAACTTGATTAGAAATTCAGGGCATTACAACAGTTTTTCAATTTTTTTTTTTTTTTACATACTTTTGAACTTCTTGAACATAGACGTTTTTGACAAAATTCTTGTAAGCAAGATTAAACTAAAAGCACATCTGAGGTAGACAAGTGAAATTTAATAGGCATATTTTTTGTCACATATGCCCTGAATAGATTTTAAGGACATTACAGCAATTTTTCAAATTTTTACTTCATGTTGAACTTTTTGGACTAAGGCTTTGTTTTACAAAACCCTTTTTAGCATATTAAGCAAAACCTACTCAAGGTAGACAAATACAATTTGGTATGCATGTTAGTATGCATGTATGCATAAGTAGATGACCTAAATTAGAAGTTCATAACATTATATCATAGTTTCAAATTTTTCTAAACCTTTCAATTGTTTGGACTCAGACAATTTTTTTGTATGCACTTTTAGAAACACAAAATTGATTGATTGGGGTTTTGTTTTGTGGCACGTCAACAAATGAAAAGTTATATTGAGCCAAGATAACTGGGTAAAGGATCTTGCCCAGAAACACACCACAGTGGTTGATCCAACATGGTCTGGACAGGAATTGAACCCACACCTTTCTGGTCCCAAGCTAGGTATATTAGCCACTGAGTTACTGTGGCTCCATTTTAAAGTGTAACCTCATAAGAATAGTGTGTACAAATTAGTCATGGGGAATAATGTAGTTTGGAAGTTTAATACTTGCAATACATTTTTCTGGGGGTATCATGAGATAACATTACCATATATGCTCACTTATAAGTACAGTGTACTGCAAACTGCACAGACTGAGATCTGCCATTGCATAATGCACCAGCAGATTTGGGTATATGCAGTTTGTTAGGAGTAATCAGTAGAACAAACAACATAGACCCTGATTTGCCAGCTTATTAAGCAATGGCAGACCAGGGTCTGTGTTGTTTGCAGTTGGACTTGACTTATAAGCAAGTATATATGGTATTTGGCCAGTGGGCTTCAAACTGGAATATTTTCTGTTCTTTCATTCAAAAATCATGACTTTCAGTCCCTTTGTTTTCATTCTTATTCAGGGTGACCAGATAAAAATTTTATAATAATTTCATTGTGTCCAGCTAATGGCATGAGAGAGATTTCTTAGACACTTCTAAAATGTATGATTTCATCATTTGTTGTATGTTTTGCATTCCTAGTTATGCAAACACAGTAGTATATTAGCCCTTGACACAGTAGTCTATAAGCCCTTGACAGAGTAGTCCATTAGCCCTTGACACAGTAGTCTATTAGCCCTTGAGAACTTCTCATGCTATATGTTTCATATCCTGCTGAATGCTTTGCATAAACTAGTAATTTTACATATGCAGAAGCTTATTTGTTCATTAAACTGCTTGAAAAGTGAATACCTGTGGAAGAACAGCAAACATTTCTCTGTTTCTGCATAATTCCAGAAAAATCTGGCAGAATTGCATCTCCACAGAAATCTGTAGTATTTGTATATAAATAGTCCGCAGTTTGTTTACAACAAATTTATATCTGATCCACTAGCTTATTCTATCATCACTTTGCTTTAAAAAAAATCAATTAGACTCTTTATTATTATCATTGTTATTATATATATATATTTAAAATTCTGCTCCAGGGGATGTGGTAAAAGATTCACCAAAGATGGACACCACTTTGATTAAAAATGAGGATCTTCAACCCAAGTCACCACAGAGTGCTGAGAGCACACCACGCCGTCTGAAGAAGCAGATTGACCGTGCTATTGGAGATCACAAAACCAGTGCTAGCATGATCAATGCAGTTGTTGGAGGCATTCCCACAAAAGGTGTGAATAACTTACACTCTACAATGTTGGTTATTTAGATTCTTCGAATGACATGGAGTTAAATTTGTTCGAATAATTTGTGTAAATCCATACATTTCATCTAGCATTCAATTTTAAGAAATAGGTGATAAAATCAATTTGTTTTATATTTTAGCTTCTTATACATAAGCAGCAAGGGATGTGTGCATTATTCAGTATTATTGTTAGCAGCTGGCAGCCAGATTGAAAACCTTCTACCTTTACAAATGGTAACCTTGTAACCATCTACTGTTACAACACTGTAACATTTTTATTACATTGTTGCATTGACCCAGCCATGTTCTTTTACAACACTGTTACATTGTTGCACTGATCCAGCCATGTAATTTTGAATCTGAGATAATGAGGAGGCTGATCAGTGGCTGGTCTGTTCCTGTTGGTGTCAAAAGTGAGAGATAATCAGGGACATAGGGAGTGGGGGTGATGGTGGGGATGGGTTGTGTGTGTGTATCAATTTATACATTTATCTAAATTTTCTCACTTTGTGTAAATATGGGGAGGCCATAGTGTTCCCAGTTCTTAAGCATTTGATATTGTTTTCTATCTCCAAATAATTGTATTATGTCCTTATTAAGGTTACGCTCCATAGTTTTAAAAAAAATTCACATCCTCACACATGTTATCTGCATGAAGTTCCATCTTTACGGTGAAAACTGCCCAGTACTGAGACCTTTTTCATGTCGTTTGATCAAAAAAATCCCAAATAAATTCTCTATCTGTCTAGATGATGGTTTTATCATATTTTTCAGTCAGAATTATTCTGCATCTGTTTAAATTCAGCTTGTGAACTAGCAAAAACGGATCAGTAATAGCCAAAATTTTGTATTTTTGCATTGTCTCTGTTCTGACAAGTGAATTTTCCTGCAACTATACTCATGTGGAGATTTAAATACCGAAATTTGCCTTTCCCTAGAAAAAATTTGATGAAAATCAGACTGGTATACTTTTTTAATTTTATCTCAAACATTTGATACAGATTTTTGCTTCTTAAAAACCGGCATTTAGTCTGAGCAGAGTTTCACATTTGAAGCATGTGATAGTAATACTGAGCTATATAGCAGCAGCATCTGGTAAATGTATGCTTGAATAAAACTGATTTAGGCCAACATAAGCATTCATGGGTTCTACTTTAAATAACATATGATGCCGTAGGTCAAATGTTGGGATTCACTTTTTATATAGAAATTTGCCCCTGTGCAAAATACATGACTGTGGAGTGGAACCTTAAAGACCTTAATTTCAATAGTTTTGAACTAAAAAGCTACTCCAGTCCTCCCAGGGGTTATGTAAAAACAAGGATTGGACATGATTATAACATACTTTCAATGAAAAAATATAATGTTTGCATAATAAAGTTTTTAAATATGTACAAAATATAATATAAACAGGTTTACCATGAGCATATTTGACACAGTACTACAATTTTTGTATACATTTTTGTCCAAAATAGGTTCTGCTAGTATGACTCCTTGTCCCAGTGACCTTGACTTTTGACTTCATGAAAATATACATGTACTAAAAAGAAAGTGCAGGCCCTATTATGATATGCATACAAATTTCAAGTGTCTTGTTTAATAATATGTTGTTGTGATGTAAAATTTGCCTGTTCTCTATCTGAAGTGATACCAACTACTGCCATTTGTCACTATTAATTGTATTGTATTTACCCTAAATAACAAAAACATATGAAGCAAGTCAACCTGAAGAGGAAAAAGAATATTTTTCAGTGGCCCTAGGACCCTAATGCTATGCTCTTCAGTTTTCAAAATATTTTACTTCCTCACATGTCATCTGCACAAAGAGTTCCATCTCTCTAGCGAAAACTGGCCAATACTGAGATCTTTTTCATCTCTTATGACCCAAAACAAATTCTCTATCTGTCTTGATTATGGTGGTATCATATCTTTTTAGTCAGAATTATTCTATACATGTTAAAGTCCAGCTTGTGATTTAGCAAAAATGCATCAAAAATAGCCAAACTTTTGTATTTTTCCCTGTCCCAGTTCTGAAAAATGAATTTTCCTACAACTACACTCATATGGAGATTTCAGTACCTGAATTTGCATTTCTGTAGATAAAATTTGAAGAATATCTGACTGGCTAAACTTTTTTATTTCATTTCAAACATTTGATACCGGTATAGATTTTTGCTTTTTAAACTGGGCATTCACTCTGAGTGCATAGTTTTACGTTCGAACCCTGGGATAATCATACTAAGCTATATTACCACAGCATCGGTACACACTGAATGCTTAAATAAAACCGATTTATGATAACATAACCATTCCTGGATTTTTCTTTAAATAACACATGACCCTGTAGGTTAAATGTCAGGATTCACTTTTTTTTTCTTTTTACAAATTCACCCCTGTGCAAAATATGAAAATGTGGAGTGGAATCTATCCTGTCAATTCACTGTTCTTTTCATAGAGTAGAAATGTTCATGGAATACTCATTTTCATGGATTTTTTTAGTTGCTGCAAACCAGGAATTTAAAGACTTAATAAGCAATAGAACCCCTTCTCCAATCCACAAATGTAGGCACTGTACCAATAAATAATGTAATTTTTCTGAAATTTTGATATCAAGAAAAAAACATAAATTATAGTATCATCCAGTTATCCAAAGCATTTTTTTACATATCCTAATAAGACAGGATTATTGAGCTTACAATGTACCATGAATTCATTTACTTTTGTTGGTATCAATTTTTTGTCATTTGCAAAAAATTTCATTTTTGTCTGTACTTGAATGCATGTATTAGGAAAGGAGGTCCTGTTGTTTCTAAAAACGATACTTTTTGTTGTTGTTGATATTGATAGATTTATGGCTTGTAGCAAACACAAAATCTGTGCAAGATTGGTACATTATGAATAATAATGAATTTACATTGTGTAAAAACACTTACAGATCATTGTATGACTCATTTTATACTCCAAAATGAAAACATTTTGGAAAAGAATACTGACACATGATTTGTTTCCTCACAGACTACAGAACCTATGGTACCCCAACAATAAGAACAGATCTACATGCACCAAGGATCCGTAGAATGGATGACACCAAAAATTATGGGGATGAATCAGATGCGTACGGTCTTGTCAACCCCTCCATGTACAGTCAGAGAGGTGTTTACGAGAAGGATTTCCTCCTGCCCCGCACATTGGAAGAGGTATTGTCACTTTGGAAGTACATTGAAACCTGTTTATTTACTGTAAATCACAATACTTTAGCATCATTAAAATTTAGCACATCTTTAATTTTAGCACTTTTTTTTACATCAAATTTTAGTGAATTACCAATAGGCAACAGTATACATTTTTGGTGGTAGTTTTACTCTGCCTGATGAAAAGCAATATCTTCTTGCATGCAATGCTAATGTGATACTGCTCAAATAAAGGGTGGTCTTCTCATTGGAGCATGGGGTGTTGTCACAACTGTACATAACAAAAATAGCTGCCATCAATTAGGAATTTTAAAATTAATTTATATACAAATTATCAATAAGAGCATTCATTTAAAATAACATCCACAAATCCATCAGTTCATTTGTTGGTATTACATCGTTAGTATAACATGACACGTTTAAAATGGTAGCACCTAAAATCTGTCACCATTACAATTAAACTTAAAGAACTGTCCATCAGAATTAAAAAAATTCTTTGATTCATCTAATTTTTATCATCACTCACTCACTCAGTCCTCTCCACACCAGATGGTGCTTGAGGCGACATTGAGGGAGTGTCACTGTTGTCAGTCAGCCACTGCCCTTGGTGCTGTTTCTAAAGTTAGGCCACTGCTTTTGAGATCTTTATTGTCCATTGCCATATTTCCTTTGGTCTGCCTCTTTTTCTCTTTCCCCGTTGTGTACTTTGAGGGGCTACCCTGGGTAGGTGGCATTCTGCACACATGCCGTAGACATCTCCATCGTCTTCATCTCATCTTTGATGCAATGGTTTCCACTCCAGCTATTCTTTGGAGTTCTTCTCATTTAGGCCAGAAAATTCTTCTGATTCTGTGGAGGCTCTTGGTTTGGAATGTTTCCAGCTTCATTTCAATAGAACTTGTTGTTTGCCAGCACTCATAACTTTACAACAGCACAATGAGGACATTATTTATGAAGATTCTTAACTTAGTCACCATGCTTAGGTTTGTTGACCTCCAGATAGTTTAAAGCATGGCAATGGCCTGGTTTGCTTTGCTGATTGATGTGTTGACCTCTCTCCTTCAGTTGACCTCTCTCCTTCAGTTGCCATCTGCTGACACCTTGCTACCTAAATCAGTGAATTCTTCCACCTCTTTCAGAGGTTTGTTATTCACTGTAACAGGCTGGTTGACCCTGGAGTTGATCTTTCACTGTAACAGGCTGGTTGACCCTGGAGTTGATCTTTCACTGTAACAGGCTGGTTGACCCTGGAGTTGATCTTTCACTGTAACAGGCTGGTTGACCCTGGAGTTGATCTTCATGAATTTTGTCTTGTCTATGTTGATGTTGAGACCAAAGCTGCTTGCTTTTTCTGCCAGAAACTGTGTCTTCTGTTGAATGTCCTGGTGATTGCTGGAAAGAAGACAGATGTCATCTGCATAAATCCAGGTCTTCTGGCATCATTGTCATCATCCACTGTGTGCCATGTCTTCCATTTCTATTCCCTTCATTGACAAACTTGCCATATTCCCAGACAGTGTTGTTTTTTTTTTTGAGACTCAGAAAATGTGTTTTGAGGTCCCAAGGGGGGTCAGTGTGTGTGACCCCCCAAAAGCAATGTCATCAAATCAGCCTATAGCAAATGACTGGAAATTCAAATCTGAATAAAAGAAAATACCATCCGTTTTCTCTGAAGCATTTAATATACTTACAAACAATAACTGCAAAAAAAAAAAAAAAAAAAAGACTTAGCATTGTCAAATAACATCATCACAAACATGGTCACAACCTCACAGACATTAAATACAAAAATACACCAAGTTACTGTCTTTAAAATCCATTGGACCGTGGAATGTAGTTTTAATTACATGCAGTCTTTGCTGCTTTCAATAATTCAGTAGTTGGTTTGATGGTAATGCAAAGTGTCATATGTGTTCACAAATATGCCTACACTTTTCCTTCGCGAATATGCATCCATGTCTATGTTGGCGCAAGCAATGGCCAGAGTCGTCAGAAGTGATAAAACTTGTAAGATGGCAGTGAATATCCATTTCAAAACAGTGAATCAGGCAAGTAAAACATCAAGGTTTGTGGTAGTTAACTGAGTTGCTAAAGTCTTTGACCGCTGCTATTGTAACGTATTTTCGAGGTTAGAGTCACACATACGGCAGCGAAGATTTAATTTATTCTCAAGCTGAATTAATGTAAGAAGGTACTAATTTATGCAAATACACAATTTGTCATTTGATTAATGATTTAATACTTTTAAATTATTTAAATTCCATGGTGCAGTTCATTTCAGGTTAAGCAGATATTCAAACATGTTGATGTTTTCAGGAGTTACATGATCACATGATAAAACGTTTATTGCAATCATGTAAATGTCCAGGGAAAATATGAGAAAGTTAAGATGGCAAAACTGTCGAAATAAATAAGATTATCTCATTTTTTAGCACTTCTAGTGCATTATGTACTACAATTTTCCTTTGTCCCTTTAAAATGTTGTGTGTCCCCCAAATCTGGAGGGTGAGGGACACAGTGTCCCCTGACCTTTGGATCCTAGGTGCAACACTGCATTAGAGATTGAATGGTGTTGTTGTTAAACCTACCAAAATAATAATGTTTGAGAATTTTATATATGGAGTAACAATCCAACTTCAAAGAAACGTTGCCACTGATCACAAACTTTAATAAAGGTGGCTTCAACATTCTTATTCAATGCAGTCAGTGATGTGTAATAACATTTGTTTTTTAACATGCATCTGTTTGATATACTTAACTTCAGACAAATTGGGTTGTTCCACTTAGTGTACTTTACCTATGCAAATTTATAGCCTAATGGGCTCTCCCTCAGTAGTGCTTAAAGGATTTGACATGACACATCACCCTAACTATTGTGAGCCAGTTCAGTAAATCTCCGAAAGATGTCTGTTTATTTCTGACCGCCTTATTTTATAATTGTCTCTAAAACAGCTGTATAAACTGCCCTGAGGATAGTTTTACATGAGCTCTGAGCAAGACTGTTTACTGTTAAAACATACCACAGATTATGTGGTCAAAAATGTAGGGGGGGGGGGGGAATTTTTTTTCGTGCTAAGATTGCTGAAAATCGTGTTTTTCTAAACACGACTGTGTCGGGGGGGAGTCCAAAATCGTATTTTTCACATGACACGTCGTGTTATGGCATGTATGTTCATTGCAAGAACAAAGAGGAATGGTGACAGAATGCAGCCTTGTTTCACTCCAGTCTCCATCTTGAAACTTTCTATTAGGTGGATGTTGTGTAAAACTCTGTATTGGAAGTTCTCATATAGTGCCCTGATGATACTGACCATTTTCTGTGGGATGCCATAATGCCTTAAAATCTTCCAGTGATCCCCAGTGTCAGCTGTCGAAAGCTTTCTCAAAGTTGACAAACACCATGTACAGAGAGTTATTTCTTTCACTGCATTGTTCAAGAATCTGCCTCAGTACAAAGATCTGGTCTTTGCATGACTTGCCTTTTTGGAATCTGGCTTGCTCTTGGCAGGTGTGATCTTCATAATTAAAATAAAATAATAGCAAAAATTAGTTTGCTAGCTAAATTCTCTAAAATGTTATTCTTGCTAAAATTGTGTGATTTATTGTAATTATGACCATCAAGGGACATAATATACTATAATTATGACAATCAAAGAACATAAATAAATTGGGTCCCTTATGGGTTGGTGTTCATTGCATCAGGGGCCTATTGAAAGCCCTGTGCACTGAAATTATTTCTTGTACATGCATCTATACAATTTTTATTCAGAAAAAACAAATTAGTGGTAAAAGCAAATTGACTGTATTCAATTGGTTTCCTTCAAACAAAGTTCCCCTACATATACTATTTATTGCTAATGAATGAAAAGATGCTGACTAAAATATTCCATGAGTAAATTGACTTACCTCATTAAAACATCTGGAACAATACAATACCAATTAAACAGGACAAAAGTCAAAATACTTACTCTAGTGTGTCTGCCGAAATAATTTTTTATGGTCGGTCTCTTCATTTTATCTCCCCTCTGCCAAGAGCCGGCTGATTTTTATCAAAGGCTCAGAAGACATCATGGACCCCCTTTGATCGCATTATTATTTACAATACCTCAAAAAAATCCCGCATTTGGCCTAAACTCCTAAAATTCCAACAATAAGGTAATCAATTAGCAGCTTGCTGTGTACACATATCAGCTGTTCTTTAGCAATTCTAATCCTATTACCCTGCAACTCATGATCGCACTGGTTGTTGTGTGGAACATTTCTGGTCCCCAGTAGACTGGTTCTGGCTGGTTTTGCTAATGTGTTGACGGAATGTGTAAAAATACTGTGTTTGGGTATTTTCATTAAAAATATAAAAAAATTCTTTTAATTTTCAAAAGCGGTAGATTTTAACTACTGTACTAAACGGTATGTGCGGTCGATGGCCTTAAAAACGGTATTTTTGGCCTACTGCCGGTAGAATCACATGTATGTTTAATGGTTTCATTGTGGATTCTTAAGGGTTTTACTGAGGATTCCTGTTATGGGTTTCATTGGAGACTCCTCTTATGGGTTTCATTGGGGATTTTTTAATATGGGTCTCATTGGGGACTCCAGTTACGGGTTTCATTGGGGACTCCTTTTTATAGGCTTCATTGGGAATTCCTGTTATGAGTTTCATTGGCGATTCCTGTAATAGACTGTAATGAACAGATGTTTTTTTTTATACAGATGTACCTTAAGGCACATTTTTTTTAACCATTGAGAAATATTGTTCTTTTGTTATTGATATGTACCATCAAGCACTGCTCATTTAATATTTCTTCATCGGATGACAGTTCTTATATCCAGCTAGCCTGGGTAAGTACACCTAATCATAGTTGGACCTAGTAAACCATGATATAACTAGCCCAGTTTTTGTATAGAAAACAGAAAAACTTGTAAGTTTAAGACAACTTTTCTTGGATCTTTGTTCTGGGCAACTAATTAAGTCAATACTGAATTGTCACTCCTGTTTCTTATCACCATTTTATGTATAAAAAGCAAGGAACTCTCTCCCCCTTACACTTTCTTATGCTTGCAGTTTAAATTTTGAACCACAGTATAGGTGTTTTACACTTCTTTATGCATGCAGTCCAAATATTGAACCACAGTATAGGTGTTTTACACTTCCTTATGCATGCAGTGTAAATACTGAACCACAGTATAGGTGTTTTACACTTCCTTATGCATGCAGTCTAAATATTGAACCAAAGCATAGGTATTTTACACTTCCTTATGCATGCAGCCTAAATATTGAACCACAGTATAGGTGTTTTATACTTCCTTATGCATGCAATCTAAATATTGAACCACAGTATAGGTGTTTTACACTTCCTTATGCATGCAGTCCAAATATTGAACCACAGTATAGGTGTTTTACGCTTCCTTATGCATACAGTCTAAATATTGAACCACAATATAGGTGTTTTACACTTCCTTATGCATGCAGTCCAAGTATTGAACCAAAGTATAGGTGTTTTACACTTCCTTATGCATGCAATCTAAATATTGAACAACAGTATAGGTGTTTTACACTTCCTTATGCATGCAGTCTAAATATTGAACCACAATATATGTGTTTTACACATCCTTATGCATGCAGTCCAAATATTGAACCACAGTATAGGTGTTTTACACTTTCTTATGCATCAAACCAGAACGGACAGAGGTGAGATGTGAGTGATCTGTAAAGGCGAGTGCCTTAGAACACTAGGCCACCCAGGGCCCCTTGCATAATGTGCCAGCAGATCTGGCTCTATGCAGTTTGTTAGAAGTAATCAGTACAACAAACAACATAGACCCTGATCTGCCAGCTCATTATACGATGGCAGATCAGGGTTTATGTTGTTTGCAGTTGGACTCGACTTATAATTTGAGTAATACAGTAGGTCAAATAAGTATTTGATATTTATTTTTTTCTGGCACAATTTTATGGAATTATGGGCCCAGTTTGACTGTGAACTTTACCCTTTAATTGCATTATACTAGTGGGCGCATCCATGATGTATGGACACATTTTTAGTTTATTTGTGTATTGTCATTTGCCAAACACAAATGGATAAAACATGATGCTGTTGTAAATATTACAAATTGATACATGTATTTCCTTTTTGGCAATAGATTTATTTGTTTATTAACAATAAACATATTCACAACAAGCAAATTATGAAAATTTGGTCACAATACATTAAGTGATGAATTTATCATATTCATAAAAATTAAAAGACTGAATATTTATATAATATTATGTTTAATTATAATTAGTTAATAATATTAATGTAATTGTTTATAATTATAATTAGAACTTGCAACTAAGCTCTTTGGCTAAGAAGGGATATATTTCTTTTCAGATTAAAGAGATTTTCACATCAATTGGAGTTCATATGACGGGTCAAACCATGGAGGACCTATATAGAGCTGCTGCAGCCAAGCACCCGAAGGGTCACGTCAGCGTAGAATCTTTCCGTAACATTCTTGATGAAATTCAAGCTGTTCAAGTGGTTGAAAAGAAACATCCCTTAGCAGTATAAATGTGATAAGTTTCAGTATAATTCTGAAGGCGTAAGATTGTTCCCATAAATTGATATGCACATGATTGTAAAACTGTAGGAGAATTTTATTTCATCTTGTTATCAAAGAAATCATAAGCACAATTTTTAAGTCTGAAATGTTCATGAATAACCATCAAGAAAAATGTACAAACAAACACTGGTGACACAAAGTTTTTTTTCTTAAACGTCAGACAGACAGTGGCACTACTTAAGAATTGAAATTCATATTTTACAGAATTCAAAAAGTCATGAAACTTACAAAATTGATTACACATTGCATGAACAGATGTATCAAAGTTCTGTTTCACTAAACATTTCAAATATTCTTCCTCAAGTTGACATTTGTAAACATCTTATGCTTGGTTTCAATTTTTCCCCTGAACATTAAGCAGGCATTAGGGATTCAAATACAGTCATTACATCCTGCATTTTCCTGAAATTAGTCTTGTTTTATCTCTGAGTAACAATAAAGGATTTGCTCAAATTTGAGGAATTCCTCGATTCGTTTAGCAAGAATAAAAGGACTCCAAGGTGTATATTTTTGTATTGTATCTGCCTCTCATAAAAATCCCAGTATTGTCAGAAATATCATCAGCCAAATAATGCAAAATCTCAATTTTAGGAAAATTCTGCGAATTTCTCCTCAAATTGACATTTTATATTGTCTTGCTTATGATACTTCAGATGATATCCGTATTATTTTCAGATGTAGAGATAGTTGAAAAGATACAAAATAACATCTTGGCTTTAAAATTTAACTTTGGACACCTTTCTAGTTTTGAAAAAAACAACAGTTGAAATTTGATGAAATTCTATAAAGTTTCTTAAATATTGCAAGAATGTTTCAGATAAATTAACAATTTTATTTCATTTTAATCCCTGGTGCATTCCAAATGTTCTGTTAAAAAAGCATTATTACTAACCAAGCAATGAGAAAGATATTGAAATATCTCAATTTGAGGGAGAAAAGCAGAGAATTTTAGTGAAATTGTTGCATGAGTCTATGCCTTTTGCGAGTGGATGTTCATGATACATATAAAATAAAAGTAGTCTATGAACTTAATGCATCTTGAATAGTAAATTGCCGCAAGTTTATTTTATATTACTTATAGATCTTAATTTGTTGTCGTCCAACTGCCATTTTTCCTTCAAATAAGAGAAAATATCATATATCATTCAATAACAATGTAATAACAGAATAAATAATGTTTATTTAAATCAAAATATGAGAAGTGTATTTCATGTAAATCAAAATCAGTTTGACATGTTTTGTATGATAATATACAAGGATGTACAACAAATATTTTTTTATCGATTGGTTCGTTACTTTTCAAAAGAGGGTAGATGTTAATCTTGCTATTTTAATACAATTTTACAAATTGAAGAAACAGTATTACATGTCACTTGTAACAGAATCTCCAAATCTTACATGGAAATGTGTTTCTATAGCAATCAAGTTTGTTTCCTATTACTGGGATTATGTAAGTTTGTATGATTTATGATTGACGATTACCTTGAAAATAGATCTTAATTCATAATTCATTTCACAAAAATTGTCCAACCAGCATTACTGACCATATACAGTTTAACAAGTATTCGTTACTTGCTGATGCTAATTAACTTTACCCTTCTAGTGTTTCTGCAAAAAGTTAACACATAATCTTTTACATGCATTGTTTTTCATTATTATTTGATTATAAACCAATACTACAAAAAATGTGTACAAATTTAATTATCCATTTTTACTGGGTTGTTTTTAAAGTTTAAAAATTAAGAGCAGCAAAATAATGTTGTTTTATACATCCTTGACAGTAACAAGTTTGCTTCAAGCATTCATTTTGATAATAGTATTAACAAAACTTATATTTTTTATCTCTTATTTTTTCTTTCTATTATTGTAGTGTAAGAATTACTACTTTGAAATTTGGAAACCATCAAGGAAATTGTTTTGTTTCTGATGTCATACAATATTAGAATCTCAAATACAATCAATTAAATTGTTATTTTATTTGTTGTTACATATTGTACTAAGTGTAGACTACATAGTTTTTTTTTCTGAAGGTTCATCTAAATGCAAATCTGTGCTGGTTGAATCCTTGTAAATTAAAAATTATTTGTGAGTGTGTAACCTTTTTATTGATGTGAAAAATCAAAATTATAGACCCTTGATACCTGAATAATTCCAAATATATTTCATATTGTCATTACTATGGTTACAGTTTTCTTCAATCAAATATGATTCGATACCATAAATCAAGTATTTTATGACCACAGTACACCTTCAAGTATACAAATTTTAGTTATCCACATTGTTTTAAAATTCTGAACTAGTACTATGTGCACCAAACATTTCAAACATGTACAAATACAAACTAAATTTAGGCAAACACTAATAGAATTAGCCTCTACATTACTCCTCTAGATGGTGTTTTTATAATGTTCAACATTTAGGTTCCTGGTTTCAGAAACTTTGCTGATGAACAAAGTCTTCTGAAACAGATAACCAGTCTAGAAATCCCATAGCACACTCATGCCATCTTGCAACAGACAAACCAGACTAGAAATCCCATAGTACAATCATTCCTTCTTGCAACAGACAAACCAATCTTGAAATTCCATAGTACACTCATGCCATCTTGCAACAGTCAAATTAAATTTGAAAATTTTAGTATACCTAGTTTGAAGTGATTAATTAACTAAATAATTCAAATAGCACTAAACCTGATTTAAGATTACTACAGATTATAGAGGTGAAAATTTTTGTCTAATTTTTAATTGAATGTTTTGTTTCAGATTTTTAAAAAAAAATGATAAATGTTGGGTTTTTGGAGTTCTTTCTGAATGTCAGAAACAAATAATTCTTGTCATATTATTTTTCTTCAATAGTTTTACTGGTTATCTTTGTGTTACCTATATTATTTTTGTCTCTTCTGCCATACATAGAATAGTTTAAGTATGATTTTTATGTAAATAATAATTTTTCAGAATTATTGTATAGAATAATTGACAGCATTTACATATTTTGTATACACATAATTAATTAAAATTAGCTATTTTAGAGTCACGTATATTTTACTTGTAAAACACAATCCATACCAAAATCAAAATGCTATTTAGGAAAATATATTTATCCTTACTCTTTTATTTCAGTATCAAAAATTCTTAACAGTATTTTCAAGTTGACAAATTTTCTCAACATTCAGCATTATTGTACATTGTATTTTGAAATTGTAGTATTACTTCCCATATGCAAACAAACTATAGATAATCCCTCAAAATGGTATTGAATACATTTAACTATGCAGCATTTAAGCAAATGAATCATTTTTTTTTAGCATGAAAAATATTTAGTATTACAGAGTAGATTTTGTGTTGTTGCGGTATTGGTGAGTTTGAACAGTTTGTTTTTATAACAAATTTTTACCAAATTAATGATATTTAAAATATTTTTGATGTCTCAGATGTCAGATCTTTGTTTTGAGATGACATGAAAACTTCTGTATTGAAATTCAGAATTGTACAAGTACTTAAAAGAAGGTGCCATCTATACTTGTTTATAAGTCATGTCCAACTGCAAACTGCACAGACCCAGATGTGTCATCGCATAAAGTGTGCTGGTACATCTGGGTTAATGCAGTTTGTTAAGAGTAATCCATAGAACAAACAACAAAGACCATGATCTGCTGGCACATTATGCAATGGCAGATCAGGGTCTGTGTTGTTTGCAATTGGACTAGACTTGTAAACAAGAATATATGGTAACACATTAAGCAAATGAAAGAGATACAGAATGCCATTACCATGATTTTATTGTGGTCTGTGTTAGAGTTTGTGAAAAATTCTGGCTACAAATCGTAATCACAATAAAAATATTGTGTAATTCTGTTGATTCAGCCAATTAAGGATTCCAAGCTTTCAACATTTAAACAGATGAACCCAAATTTAAATTCACTGACATTTAAAATATCATTTCACACTAACTTTAGGAGTTGTAACTGTGGATTTAACAGAAAAAAATCCAGAGCAAGTATAATAACTATGCAATCAATGATGATGATGATGATGCAGATGGACTTATTGAAAATTGTCCACTTCAAGTCTATTTCAGCATTATTTACAATATATATATATATATATATATATATATATATATATATATAAATATATATATATATATATATATATATATATATATATATATATATATTACTTTTGTAAACTTGTATAGATAGAACATGTTACTTGTAGGACACAAAATTGTATTTGGAAGACATTAAACAGTTAAGATTCATTATGCAATATGAATTTTAATGGAACATCTTTGTATACAAATGCATTCTTTAATAAAATTGAATTTTTAGCACATCAACAGTTCAAAATGAATCAAGGTTTTACATGTTACAGGTTATACAATTTTAATAGGCTTTTGTAATAAAAAGCTGTATTAAAACAGAAAATCACTTGGAAAAGATTTTTCTTCAGTATTTATGACTGTCTTTGCAGTGTTAAATAAAGACAAGTTTGTTTATCACATATATTTATGATTCAGTATTATATTCATGCATCCAGGTTATTAATAAATGAATTAATTTGGTAATGAAAAATATATCAAACAAAATTAATTTTAAAAAAATGTAAAGTATGAAACATACTTCCTTTAAAAAAAGATTTTTTTGAAAAATCATTGAATACACATTTGTGAAAAAATCTTAGCATCATGATAGATGTATAATTGTAATATTGCATTAAAACATAAATTGTCCCTGCTAAAGAGAAAGCAAAGTAAATAAGTTCATCCAACTTATGCAACCATTCCATTAGTGATTTATAAGACTCTTTCATTTCATGCTTTATTAAGAAACCTAACGTAAAACTTTTGTTTTTGGAGTCGCATTTAAGCTGATTACACTTCATAATTATACATCATAAATACATACAGAATATGATTTTTTACAAATTAGGTATGATAATCAGTTTGGTCTTCTGCATTTAAATTCATGTTTAATCCTATGCAAAACTAAAAATAATATATTAATCATTGTTTTTATTATAATTTCAATGATTTGAGCCTCAAATTTGTTGTTGTTCATACAGATGTTCCTTTTTCTATCAGTCAAGTGACACTTCTTCATGTTATTTGCATGCACTATTGTAATTTTACAATATTTATCGTAGTCCAGCAGGTATCAATTATCTATATTACAAATACTGTATAAATTATATATAAGATAAAGTTTAACTTATCTCTGACAGTTTGATTGAAAATTGTCTAGTTCAGAAATGTTTACATTATGTTTTCATTCTTGGAAGGTAGAAAGTTTACTCGGATGTAATTTAATTTTGTAGATTTGCCCCAAAAATGCAAACATTATAGTGACATGATAGTGACATTAAAAATTAGGAATTTTAAAATAATTTTTATATGAACTATTATGGAAATAAACTATGTGTAGTTGACACAGAGAGGGAAACACTTTTCCATGATATTTTCTGCGTTACAAAATCTATTGTCATCAAGGTTTAACAATATAGGATCTTTTTTTGCCCAATGTTAATTTTAGACCACACCTTTAGGTCATGATAATATAAGCAGTCAAGTAGTACAAGAAATATTTAGAAAATAGCTGTCAATATAAAACTCCTTCACTATAAGGCTCTTTAATATAACACGTATAGAACTCCTTCACTATAAGGCCCTTTAATATAACACATTGTATAGAACTCCTTCACTATAAGGCCCTTTATTATAACACATTGTATAGAACTCCTTCACTATAAGGCCCTTCATTATAACACATTGTATAGCACTTCCTTACTATAAGGCCCTTCATTATAACACATTCAAGTTGACAAATTTTCTCAAAATTCAGCATTATCGTACATTGTATTTTGAAATTGTAGCATTACTTCCCATATGCAAACAAACTATAGATAATCCCTCAAAATGGTATTGAATACATTTAACTATGCAGCATTTAAGCAAATAAATCATTTTTTTTTAGCATGAAAAATATTTAGTATTACAGAGTAGATTTTGTGTTGTTGCGGTATTGGGGAGTTTGAACAGTTTGTTTTTATAACAAATTTTTACCAAATTAATGATATTTAAAATATTTTTGATGTCTCAGATGTCAGATCTTTGTTTTGAGATGACATGAAAACTTCTGTATTGAAATTCAGAATTGTACAAGTACTTAAAAGAAGGTGCCATCTATACTTGTTTATAAGTCAAGTCCAACTGCGAACTGCACAGATCCAGATGTGCCATCACATAATGTGTGTTGGTACATCTGGGTTAGTGCAGTTTGTTAATATTAATAACACATTCAAGTTGACAAATTTTCTCAACATTCAGCATTATCATACATTGTATTTTGAAATTGTAGTATTACTTCCCATATGCAAAATCCTTCTCTATAAGGCCCTTTATTATAACACATTGTATAGCACTCCCTTACTATAAGGGCCTTCATGATAACACATTGTACATCACTCCCTTACTATAAGGCCCTTCATGATAACACATTGTACATCACTCCCTTACTATAAGGCCCTTCATGATAACACATTGTATAGCACTCCCTTACTATAAGGCCCTTCATTATAACACATTGTACATCACTCCCTTACTATAAGGCCCTTCATGATAACACATTGTACATCACTCCCTTACTGTAAGGCCCTTCATTATAACACATTGTATTGCACTCCTTTACTATAAGGCCCTTCATTATAACACATTGTACATCACTCCTTTACTATAAGGCCCTTCATGATAACGCATTGTACATCACTCCCTTACTATAAGGCCCTTCATGATAACACATTGTATAGCACTCCCTTACTATAAGGCCCTTCATGATAATACATTGTACATCACTCCCTTGCTATAAGGCCCTTCATGATAACACATTGTACATCACTCCCTTATTATAAGGCCCTTCATGATAACACATTGTATATCACTCCCTTACTATAAGGCCCTTCATGATAACACATTGTACATCACTCCCTTACTATAAGGCCCTTCATTATAACACGTTGTACATCACTCCCTTACTATAAGGCCCTTCATTATAACACATTATATAGCAGACCCTCACTCTAATGCCTTTCATTATAACACTGTTCCTGTTATAAGGTGAGTATGGTCATGGATCTCATTTCATTAGGAGCTAGTAAAATTAAATGTATCATATACTTCCTTATCAGTTAGTATCACTAAAAGTCAGTATACTCTGTGGCACCCATGAACAGCATTATAATGAGGGAGTACTGTATATTGATTTTATATTGCCTTTTTGTCTAAATCCCAGTATTGAATATTCAAAGATATCATTTTAAAAAATTTAAAAGATGAAACATGGTAAAAAAATTAATTTATTATACAATTAACAGAGAAGATTCCATTTCATTAAATACTTGTATGAAAAGAATGAAATATTTATTTTCTTTCAAGCACTGGATTGTTTGGTAGTTGTTTCCTCCCTTCATATAATCACTGCTAATTTAAATTAAGAAGACCTAAAGTTTCAATTACTATGACCTCTGTCACTTTTTTTACATTGTTTGCATACTTTGTTTGAAGAGAACACAGCATTATATATTTTGTTGTCTGGCACTTATGATAGATTTCTTTGAAATATTTTCTGTAAGTTTGTGATGAGCTTGTTTTAGGCATGATATACTGTATTTTAGTGATGAAAATCAAAATGATACGTCTTATTCCATGTAAAGGTTTCCCTAATAAAGAAAATATTTATAATCATCTGTCGTTTGTTGCTCTTGCACCTTGTGTTTCTCACATACACAACATAGAAATCTCACAGAATTGCAATCCTGATGTATGAATGAAGTACGAGTCAAAATAAGGTATAAAGGGTTGGAGGACTTCATTGTTCAACTGACTCGGACAAGTGAAAAATTTTGCTGGGAAAGTTGAATTTAGTGTAACTTACCCAGAACTTTATACACAATATATGAAAAAAGAAAAGTATATTAAAATCTGGCATTTTTCCAGCCCTGGAACCATATGGCTGAGGTATGAGCCAAATGAGGCATGGCCAAGGTATGAGCCAAACTGAAGCATGGCTGAGGTATGACCTAAACTGAAGTATGGCCATATTAAGAATTGAGCTATGGCATGGGTGAGGTATGAGCAAAACCTGAGTCCTGGTCAAGATATAAGCAAAACTGGCATGACTCTGTTATGGGCCAAAGTGATGTATGGAGGGTTCATGAAATTCAAGAACTTTCCAAGATGTATGTAATAATTTTCAAGGACCTTATTCATGACAGATCATGAGATTGTATAGTTTTTTTCTTTTTCTTATACCCTATTAGTGCAACAAATTATCAATCAGTTATCCACCTGTCTATCTTGATTACACTTTAAGTAAAACATATTTATTTTAGAATATGGACCATTTCTGTTTCAATCAATACAAATGATCAACTGTTTCAATCAATGCAAATGATCAACTGTTTCAATCAATGCAAATGATCAACTGTTTCAATCAATACAAATGATCAACTGTTTCAATTAATGCAAATGATCAACTGTTTCAATCAATGCAAATGATCAACTGTTTCAATAAATACAAATGATCAACTGTTTCAATCAATGCAAATGATCAACTGTTTCAATCAATACAAATGATCAACTGTTTCAATCAATGCAAATGATCAACTATTTCAATCAATGCAAATGATCAACTGTTTCAATCAATGCAAATGATCAACTGTTTCAGAGAATTTTACAAGTGATATTTTACCATCCTCTAATATATTCAAGGACTTTCAAGCACTTATTTGCTTACATTAATTTTGTAAAACCCTTTAAAGACTTTGATTCTGTAATTTTAAAATTCAAACACTTGAAAGATTTTCAAAGACTGTATGAACCCTTGATATGGCTAAGGCAAGAGCCAAAGTGAGGCATGGCTGACGTATGAGCCAAAGTGATGCATTGCCTGGTATGAGGAAAATTAAGGCATGGCCAGGTATGAGGAAAATTAAGGCATGGCCAGGTATGAGGAAAATTAAGGCATGGCCAAAGCTGAAGTATGGCCAAGTTATGAGTTGACATGAGGAATGAGAAAAAGTGTGGCATGACCAATGTATGAGCCAAACCGGGGTATGAGCCAAACTGAGGTATGGCTGAAGTATGAGCCAAAGTGAGGTATGATTGATGTATGAGCCAAAGTGAGGCATGGCAAGGTATGAGCCAAATTGAAGCATGGCTGAGGTGTGTGCCAAAGTGAGGCATGGCCAGGTATGAGCCAAACTGAGGCATGAGGTTTGAGCCCAAATGAAGTATGGCCAAGTAATGAGCTGAACAAAAGTATGAGCCAAAGTGAGTCATGACCAAAGTATGAGCCCAACTGAGGGATAGCTGAAGCATGAGCAAAACTGGTGCATTGCATGAGCCAAAGAGAAGTATGGCTGAGGCAAGAAGTAACTGAGGCATGGCTGAGGTATGAGCTGATCAGACTCCTGTGAGGAGAAATTCTACTATGAATGATTTATCTTTCAGATGTTCTTTACCTGTGTAATAGCAATGATTTACCCTGATACTGTTTTCTAATTACTAGTACACCTGATTAACACTGTCTTCAGACAGTTCATAATTCTCTCCATATCCTACATTTCCTGTTCGTGATAAGATTTAATTTGCAAGGTACTGATTAAAATAGTATGCTATATCAGGTCACAATGATATGCACCATATTACCCAATTGAAGATGTTATAAGTCAAATTTTTTATCAAATTAAATGCCAAAAAAGACTTTTTTCTAGTGCAGATTGGAAAATACCAAATTTTGTGGAAATATGTTACCTAGAAATTAAGCTATTCTTTGGAAATGAAATACCAATAAAAATAAAACTATTTTATGTGAAAGTGACTTCAACTTTCAATCCACTAGTCCCCAAATCAACAGGCTTCTACCTTGATTGGGTTGATCCCTAAATCAACAGGCTTCTACCTTGACTGAATTGATCCCTACCAATCGCTAAATTGACAGGCTTCTACCTTGATTGATTTGATCCCTACTGATCCCAAAATCAACAGGCTTCTACCTTGATTGAGTTGAGACAGAGAAAAAGACACGACACATGACCTTATGTACAGAGGTTGCAATAATTATTCCTATCATGCTATGTAAATGTCACGAGCAATCTGATTGGATCCACATCATTCAGCTGCATCCAATCAGATATTGGAGCGATAGATACTGATTTGGATAGCTACATATGCCAAGGGTCAACATAGAACAAAGTGAATTGACAAATGAAGATACCTTGATAGGGTCAAACAGACAATCCAATGAACAACCGTTTCACAAAATATCCAGGACTACAACTTGTTTGGCAGGGTATAAGAATGAACCAAAAAGCAGTTATATTTGCCATGACAATTTATTTCATATGAAATATCAACATGTATAAATATACATAAAACTAAAATATTTTACTGCCACATGTAATTTATTTTATAGTCTAACATTATATATATATATATATATATATATATATATATATATATATATATATATATATATATATATATATATACACACACACACACTCTTCACTTCAAATTGCAACAAAAAAATTTCAAAGTTGATTCCATTATTTTTATCCCAGTACTATTTTTCTTGTCGTATTTTTGTTTCAAAAATTGATACCATTGATACCAATGTCTGGAAATAGAATCACATAAAATTCGGATAAAACCTTAAAAAAATCAGAAATTATTAAATATTATTCAAAATTATGTAAACAGATGTTAGGGTTATCTATAAAATTTGAAAATGTCAAATTTGTGTAAACCAAGATAGATCCATTTACCATCAATGTACTGTATCTATCCAATGATAACCCCAAACCCTCATTAAAAAAAAAAAATCAACAGAATAAATATTTCCTAAGGATATCTTTATTTGATAATAAGCACACCCACCAAATTTTGGGACAAATTTATAGAGCTGGCCCCCTGGTCTTATCATGGAAGAAATATGTACATAGTCTAGTGACTTCTCAGTTCCAGAATTGAAACTTGGATAGCACACTGATATGTATATAGTCTCATGACTTCTCAGTTCCAGAATTGAAACTTGGATACCACACTGATAAATCGCAAATACATTTTTAGAGCAAAAAATTCCATTAAAAGAGGTGCAGATTATGCATTGAGCTTTATGAAAGGATGCTAGTAAGTACACACAAAATGGTAGACTACTAATTAAGTATACACAAAATGGTAAACTACTAATAAGTATACACAAAATGGTAGACTATTAATTAATTATACACAAAATGGTAAACTACTAATAAGTATACACAAAATGGTAGAGTACTAATTAAGTATATACAAAATGGTAGACAACCAATAAGTATACACAGAATGGTTGACTACTAATAAGTATACGCAAAATGGTAGACTACTAATAAGTATACACAAAATGGTAGATTACTAATAAGTATACACAAAATGGTAGACTACTAATAAGTATACACAAAATGGTTGACTACTAATAAGTATACACAAAATGGTAGATTACTAATAAGTATACACAAAATGGTAGACTACTAATAAGTATACACAAAATGGTAGACTACTAATAAGGATACACAAAATGGTTGACTACTAATAAGTATACACAAAATGGTAGATTACTAATAAGTATACACAAAATGAATAAGTATATACAAAATGGTACACAACCAAAAAGTATGCACAAAATAGTAGACTACCAATAAGTATACACAAAAAATGAAACTTTTAATGTCATTTGTGCATATATAAATATGTCATAAAAATCTAACAACCAAAACAAATATTTTTAAATTAGACAGCAGTATATTTGTTCTTAAATCTGTCTTCAGATTAGAATATGCAATGAGGGTTTTTCCATTTATGCATACATCGTACCCAGGTAAGGCAGTTAAAAAAAATATACACCTGGGTACTCTGATTACTCAGAGTTCTTATGAGAATTGTTAAAAAGTTCTAAATTGCATCTATGGGTAACTACTCCACATTGAAAGTGCCCTTCCCTGGGTCCCAAGTATGTTTTACTGGAACAGGCTTGACCAAAAATATAGGGGTATATCTCTAAAAACACAAACAGTGAACACTGACATACATACATACATACATACATACATACATACATACATACATACATACATACATACATACATACATACATACATACATTCATACATACACACATATACACATACATACATACATACATACATACATACATACATACATACATACATACATACATGCATGCATACATACATACATACATACATACATACATACATACATACATACATACATATATATATACACATATCATAGATTAAACATGTACAAAAGAGATATACATCAAGCTAGTTGAATTAATATTCTTCAATCTCCTAATAAAATCATTAAATTCAAACTTGTGTTTGTATACAAGACTTGTATACAAAAACAGAATCTAACAAATAAATCCAATAGACTCCTACAATGCAACAAATACAAGCTCATATTGTAGTTTTCTTAACTTTGCTTATACAATAACAGTAATATTTGCAAAAAAAAACTTTGTTGCCATATTCCATTATATTAGTTAACAACTGTATACATTCCATTTTTACTCTCTCCACTTCCATGTCATTTAGGAAGCCACAGTTACTCAGTTGGTAGAGTGCTGGACCCATAATCCAAGAGTTGCAGGTTCAATACCTGCTAAAGTCAGCCCAGGTCGGCTGCCTCTGTGCGTCCTTGGGAAAGGCACTTAGCTCCCATTCTGCAGCATTGATATGGCCAGTAATGTGTTAAAATGCTGTTAAAACCAAGCAACCAACCAAGCAACCAAACAATCCATGTAATTTAGGTGCTGAGATATCCTTTAATGACAGTATGGCTTTAAAATTTTGTTGCATATATTTTCTAAAGTCAGGCAATTTTTTTTTTACAAAAAAGCATCAAAGCAGCAAGGTTTCTACCATATAAAACAGCATAAACACAGAAATGTCAATAAACCATAAATCATTCAAATCTTATTTCCGACAAAAATTTACTGTTTTTTACCCATTACATATATCAATTATTATCCCTTCATCATTACATAATAATTACGTGGATACTTAATTCTTAAAATGACACTTCAAAAAAATTAGAACAAAAGCCAACAAAATATAAGCACCTTTAAATATTCAAATGAAATGCAAAAGCTGATGGAGATACACATACCAATCTAATTAAAATCAATATCTATTTGTAATACCATATATACTCGTGAATACTCTGATACCAACTGCAAACTGCATAGACCCAGATCTGCCACCGCATAATGCGCTGGCAGATCTGGGTCTATGCAGTTTGTAAGGACTAATCAGTAGAACAAACAACACAGACCCTGATCTGCTTGCACCATATGCGCCAGCAGATCAGTGTCTATGTTGCTTGCATTTGGACCTGGATTATACGCAAGTATATACGGTAATTAGATCTAACTGGCACAGATACAAGGTCATGTTCTGTTAACCTTTCGATTCACCAATCAAATTACAGCTTTCATATTTCTGAAAGTGAAAAATATCATTTGGAACTACTAATGATACCTTTCCCTAATGCAACACTTTATCTGATAGGCTACTAACAATATCTGGGAATTCCAAAAGTTGGATAGACTACTAACAATATCTGGTCTGGGAATTCCAAAAGTCAGCAGAACATAACTTTTATGGCATCTGTCTGATCTCTGTTATGTTGGAAATCTCAAATTTAATCAGATTAAACTATATACATGTTTTGTTCCAAGTCAGTGGAAAGAACAAGTTTGATAAGGTGCAGGGATACACCAAGGCCATCAGGCTTATAAAGTGTAGGGATACATCAAGGCCATCAGGCTGAGATATATTCATGTATGCCATATCAAATAAGTTCTCTTTTACTGACTCATAATAAATTATAAATGTGGTTTTTCATTTATTAGATGCACCTCTTCTATGCTTTCCAGATATTTTTCATCTATAACAGTGACTGGAATTCAAACCAAATTGGGATATACACAAAAGTTAAATTCAGTGCATCTGAGAACACTGATGTGTGCACATCGGTGGAAAAACCTATATAGCTATAGTTTGGTTGTCCAATATGTAAATACAGATTAAATATCCTTATAAAATGCCAGATCAACAAGTAGGATGAAATGGATACTGTATACACTCACTTATAAGTCGAGTCCAACTACAAACAACATAGACCCTGATCTGCTGTTACATAATGTGCCAGCAGATCTGGGTCAGTGTTGTTTGTTCTACTGACTGTTCCTAACAAACTGCATAGACCTAGATCTGCCAGCACATTATGCGATGGTAGATTTGGGTTAGTGCAGTTTGCAGTTGGACTTGAATTATAAGCAAGTACAGACAGTAAGTAATAAAAGTTGATATTGTATATTTATAAGTACTGTATAACATTGGTCACTTGTTATAACACTGTTCAGGGAAGTCAAAGAAGTGTACTGTGTTATATATAAGTATATTGAGGTACATTATAAGCATGGCTATGTAATAACTAGTAGGTCTTATGCAAAACCATATAATGAGTTGTCAATTATGATAATTTAAAATATGCCTAGAAATAAAATGAAGTAAAATAAATGACATAGTGATTTAAAAGCTAAAAATTATCCCATACATTGGCATCCATTACCATGACTGCATAAGATCATGGACTGTGTTATATCAGAAACTGTATTATATTAGGGACTGTGATATATCAGGGACTGTATTATATCAGGGACTATGTTATATCAGGAACTGTGTAATATTAGGGACTGTGTTATATCAGAGACTGTGATATATCAGGGACTGTGTTATATCAGGGGCTATATTATATCAGGGACTGTTATATTTAGGACTGTGTTATACTGAAGTACCTTTAAGTGAGGGATCCCTGTAAATATCTCATTCCAATCCAAATGTCAACAGCAAAAAAGTATTTCTTTGATGAATACAAAAGCCTTTCTTCTTAGAAAAAGTTATTATTTGATTCTAGAATAATGATCAATTATAAATATTTAATCTTTCATCAACCCATGCTAAAAGGGTTAGCCATGCACTCATGGAGTTAGTTATACTGACTGTAATATGTAATACAGCTTGGGGTAGAAAACGGTTGCACCATGTACACATTACTAACCCTACTGGCACTGGTTAGAGATACACAACAAAAATGGATGGATGAGACATGCACACAGAGACCAAAGTAATTGCTGTGTCAAGCTAGCTTCTGCCAATATTGGCTCCACAAAAATGTATTATTTGTGATCAAATCATCTCTAATTCATTCCATTGTTCAAAAAATGTATAATCTAAACAGCATACAAAAGACAGCAGGTTATGCCAGGGAAAAAATGTAAAATGTACACTGCATACAAAAGACAGCAGGTTATGCCAGGGGAAAAAAAATGTAAAATCTAAACAGCATACAAAAGAAAGCAGGTTATGCCAGGGAAAAAATGTATAATCTAAACAGCATACAAAAGACAGCAGGTTATGCCAGGGGAAAAAAAAGTAAAATCTATGCAGTATACAAAGAACAGCAGGTTATGCTAGGGGAAAAAATGTAAAATCTCTGCAGCATATAAAAGACAACAAGTTATGCTAGGAAAAGGTACCATTGTGCAGCTTGTCTGACACTTCTAAAAATTAAAATCCACAAACTTATATAAAATGGTGTTTTTTGTTTTTTTTCAATAAAAAGTATGAAAAGAAGTAAGAATTGTGATTTTCAAATTTAGAACAACATTTTTAGAATTTGTATATGCATTCAGCAATACCAAATGTTATCCTGTTAAGAGTTGGACAAAAATGTCAGTATGACTGTTGCATATTTCTTGCCTTTTGCTAACAGCAGATTGGACAAAAACTGTTTTATATGTTTGTCCAGTGATTTGGATCCTGACCTGAGAATGTGACATTGAGACCTGAAGTCACAGAGTTGCAAGCAACATCTGCAGCAATGGCAAGAATAAAATTTAAAGTCCACAACCTGGTAGAAGAATAACCATTACAGTGATATTGTCCTTAGCACCTGCAAGTAGTGCTGCCTGTACCAAATGTTCTGCCATTCCTTTCGCAAACTCCCTCAGATACTGTTCTTGTGTCAGAGAGCCACCATACTGTGACATCTGCGATGCATTTGGCATTGATAAACCATCTCCATAGGTGTCAACATCAGCCTCATTTCCAGATTCATCATCTGACTCATCTTGGTCCTTCCGACTGCCAATTTCCGTTTCCAGATCAAAATCAAGACTCTTTTTTCCAGTCTGAGTTTGACCTGATCCAAACTTCAACCTCTCTAGTGGCATGGAATGGTTAACCTCTTTTCCATTTCCTTTTTGTTTATTGGTTAAATCTTCCTGTTCATTCTGAGTAGAGATCTTGCTATCTGGCCTTGCTCTTTGACTTTCACCCTTGACCTCTTGAATTACATCAAGGCTATGTGGCTTACTGGAATTCCCTGATGTGCCACTTTTAGCACCCTTATCATCCCTAAGGGAACTGTCTGACCCCTCATTCTCAGAAAAGGAGACTTTCTGACTTGTGTTGACCTCCTCCAAAAGGGGTTTCAAGGTAGAGCTGATAACACTGGGAGCTGGGAACTGGTTGCTAGGCAACAACTGAAAATGAAAATAAATACAAAGTAAAGGAAGTTTTTTTTGAAATTGTGAGAAGAAATTACTTCTTTGATTGGAATCAAAATCTTACTTCTAAGAAATGGGGTTTTAGTTTTTTATTTGATAGTAAAAACAAAACATTCCTGAAATTTTATGTGCCCACTAGTTTTTAACAAAATTACAAAATTTGACATTATATTTACTCTGATCATGGCAGAAGCTAGTTGCTATTTATGTTTAATGAAGAAAGCCTCTGTTTTCAAACATGAAATATCAACATTTTCAAGACACTGTATGATTCAAACATATTCTTCTGTTACCAATATGTAGTAGTTTGGATAATGACCAACAACTGTTATTTATTTAATGATTTATTTATTTTCCTTTAAATTTCTGGAATTATTAGGCATTAGGATCATATCAGGGTACTGTATTTTATGCACAAACAATGCCTAGTTTAAAGTGTTGATTTAAAGGATGGCAATCAATGTATATAAACAATGCAAAGGCACTTAAGAGTTTTCTACTACATACAGTACTCCATCTTTATAACACTTTCCAGGGAAGCCACAGAGTATATCCCCCATATAATGAGACTGCCTTATAGTAAGACTGCCTTATAGTGAGATTGCCTTATATTAAGACTGCCTTATTAGTGAGACTGCCTTATAGTAAGACTGCCTTATAGTGAGACTGCCTTATAGTGAGACTGCCTTATAGTAAGACTGCCTTATTAGTGAGACTGCCTTATAGTAAGACTGCTATATAGTGAGACTGCCATATTGGGAGACTGCCTTATAGTAAGACCACCTTATAGTGAGACTGCCTTATAATGAGATTGCCTTATAGCAAGACTGCCTTATAGTAAGACTGCCTTATAGAAAATCTGCCTTACAGTGAGACTGCCTTTTAGTAAGACTGCTTTATAGTAAGACTGCCTTATAGTGAGACTGCCTTATAGAAAAGTCTGCCTTATAGTGAGACTGCCTTATAGTAAGACCATCTTATAGTGAGACTGCCTTATAGTAAGACTGCCTTATAATGAGACTGCCTTATAGTAAGACCACTTTATTGAGAGATTGCCTTATAGTAAGACCACCTTAGTATGAGACTATCTTATAGTAAGACCACCTCATAGTGAGACTGCCTTATAGGAAGACTGCCTTCTAGTATGACTGCCTAATAGTCAGACTGCCTAATAATAAGACCACCTAAGAGTGAGACTGCCTTATAGTAAGACTGCCTTATAGTGAGACTGCCTTATAATGAGATTGCCTTATAGTAGGACCACCTTATAGTGAGACTGTCTTATAATAAGACCACTTTATAGTAAGATCATCTTATAGTGAGTCTGTCTTATAATAAGACCACCTTATAGTAAGATCATCTTATAGTGAGACTGTCTTATAATAAGACCACCTTATAGTAAGACCATCTTATAGTGAGTCTGCCTTATAATAAGACCACCTGATAGTGAGACTGCCTTATAGTAAGACCTATTTTATAGTGTTCAAGACTGCCTTATGGTAAGATCATGATATCCACAGCTTTAAAAAGAAGTCAACTACTGATACTATTGAGGTCAAAAGAAATTTAGAAGCTGGAATCTAGTTATGGCCACCTGAGTGTGACATTCAAAGTTGACACTGAGGTTATATCAATAGAATTAAAAAAATAATAATAGATATAAAGACATTCTGAAAGATGTTACTGTGACATCTTTTGCTCTTTTTGTCATAAATTCAATTCAAGGACTGAACATTAACAGCATTACTTAACAATTTCATTTACTGTACAGTACAGCGACTCCCTCACTATAAGGCCCTTCATTATAACATGGTTTCTTTCATAAGACAGGTATGGTCACAGATCCTATTCCATTAAGTGATAGTAAAATCATATGTGTCATGTACTTCATTATAAAACAGCCTCACTTTAAGGTATTATAATCTATGGCTCCCATAGACTACATTATAATGAGGGAGTACTGCATTTATTCATGTATGGTGCACACTCAATTACAAACAGCACAGACCTAGATGTGTTAACATGTAATGTCTTGCCACATCAGGGTCTATTCTGTTTGCTTAAAATTATAAGTACTGTGGCCCTTCAATATAAAGCAGCTAATAATAGAGCTACACGCGATGAGCTGAGGAGAATGGCAGAGGCAGTACAGAATTGCGAGCAGTGTAAGTCTCGGAACTGCAGCACGTCCTCTATTGATCAAGCAACCCCATACAGCATCACATGTTCAGTGTGCAAAAGACAGTTCAGAGCACAAAATGTCCTAAACAGCCACTCACATGATTGCAAAAAGCAAACCAGTTGGTGATGTCATGGTCATCTTCGAACTCAAAAGATGAACAACATAATGTACCCCAGTATAAGACAAACTCACATATAACACGGTCCCTATTATAAGGTAGGTATGGTTATGATTCCCATTACATTATGTGATAGTAATACTATGTAAATTGTACCCCAATATAAGACAAACTCACATATAACACGGTCCCTATTATAAGGTAGGTATGGTCATGATTCTCATTACATTATGTGATAGTAATACTATGTAAATTGTACCCCAGCATAAGATGACCTCACATATAACACAGTCCCTTTTTATAAGGTGGGTATGGTCATGATTCCCATTACATTATGTGATACTAATACTATGTAAATTGTACCCCAGTATAAGATGACCTCACATATAACACAGTCCCTTTTTATAAGGTGGGTATTGTCATGATTCCCATTACATTATGTGATAATAATACGATACATAATATATCCCCAGTATAAGGCAGCTCAATATAACACTGTACCTTTTATAAGCTGGTTATGGTCTTGGATCACATTATGTGATAGTAATGTCTTGGGTCACATTATGTGATAGTAATGTCTTGGATCACATTATGTGATAGTAATGTCTTGGATCACATTATGTGATAGTAATGTCTTGATCACAATATAGGATAGTACTGTCTTGGATCACAATATATGATAGTAATGCCTTGGATCACAATATATGATAGTAATGTCTTGGATCACAATATGTGATAGTAATGTCTTGGATCACAATATATGATAGTAATGTCTTGGATCACAATATATCATAGTAATGTCTTGGATGACAATATATGATAGTAATGTCTTGGATCACATTATATGATAGTAATGTCTTGGATCACATTATATGATAGTAATGTCTTGAATCACAATATGTGATAGTAATGTCTTGAATCACAATATGTGATAGTAATGTCTTGGATCACAATATATGATAGCAATGCCTTGGATCACATTATGTGATAGTAATGTCTTGGATCACAATATATGATAGTAATGCCTTAGATCACATTATATGATAGTAATGTCCTGGATCGCAATATGTGATAGTAATGTCTTGGATCACAATATGCGATAGTATTATTATGTATAATGTACCCTCAGTATAAAATGATCTCACCTATAACAGTAGACTTGTATGTCTCCCTTGAACAGTATTAAAATGTAGATCACACAGATCCTGACCTGCAGATTCAGTATGCCCCAGTAAATCTAAGTCTATGCTGTGTTCAGTTGGATATAGAACACACAGCCTATAGACTCTGACCCACAGATTCATTACACCCCAGTAAATCTGAGTCTATATTGTGTTCAGTTGGATGTAGAACAAACACCTTGACTCTGATATGCAGATTCGTTATGCCCCAGTAAATCTGAGTGTATGCTGTGTTCATTAGATGTAGAACACAGTCAAGACTCTGACCTGTAGATTCATTATGCCCCAGCAAATCTGCATCTATGCTGTGTTCACTGGCTGTAGTATACTCAGCCTTGACTCTGATCTGCTGATTCATTATGCCCCAGTAAATGTGAGTCTGTGTCCAGACCTGCAGATTCATTATGTTCTTATGCTGTGTTCAGTTGGATATAGAACACACAGCCTAGACCCTCACCTACAGATTCATTATGCCCTTGTAAATCTGAGTCTATGTTGTGTTCAGTTGGATATAGAACACACAGCCTAGACCCTCACCTACAGATTCATTATGCCCTTGTAAATCTGAGTCTATGTTGTGTTCAGTTGGATATAGAACACACAGCCTAGACCCTCACCTACAGATTCATTATGCCCTTGTAAATCTGAGTCTATGTTGTGTTCAGTTGGATATAGAACACACAGCCTAGACCCTCACCTACAGATTCATTATGCCCTTGTAAATCTGAGTCTATGTTGTGTTCAGTTGGGTGTAGAACACACAGCCTTGACTCTGACCTACAGATTCATTATGCCCTTGTAAATCTGAGTCTATGTTGTGTTCAGTTGGGTGTAAAACACACAGCCTTGACTCGGACCTACAGATTCATTATGCCCTTGTAAATCTGAGTCTATGTTGTGTTCAGTTGGGTGTAGAACACACAGCCTTGACTCTGACCTACAGATTCATAATGCCCTTGTAAATCTAAGTCTATGCTGTGTTCAGTTCGGTACAAATAACACATGGATATATATGGTATTAAAGAGATCATTTTGTTCAGCCAAGAAAAAATAAAAAATAAAAACTCTGACAGCATCTTGTGGTGAAATAATTAAGAAGCAGCTCTCTGGAAAAAATGTGCATTAGTGCATTACAATTATGATGTGAGGAAAAAAAGGCACAGTCATTAATCATGAAGAGTTAATTGGTTAATTAGAGGGTCTGTACTAATTGTCACATGGAACCAGTTACTGCATGATTGTTATTTATTCTTGATTCTGTGGAGTATTTTTGTAACTTGTAGAGACAAAATGTATCCTACATTACATGTTAATTGTTGCAATTTCTAGAGATAAAATGTATCCTACATTACATGTTAATTGTTGCAATTTCTAGAGATAAAATGTATCCTTCATTACAAGTTAATTGTTGCAATTTCTAGAGATAAAATGTATCCTACATTACATGTTAATTGTTGCAATTTCTAGAGATAAAATGTATCCTACATTATATGTTAATTCTTATATCTTATAGTCAAAATGTATCCTACATTACATGTTATTTGTTGTAACTTGTAGAGACAAATTGTATCCTACATTAAATGTTAATTGTTGTAAGTTGTTGAGACAAAATGTATCCTAAATTGCATGTTAATGTAATTTGTAGAGACAAAATGTATCCTACATAAATAGTTATTTGTTGTAACTTGTAGAGACAAATTGTATCCTACATTAAATGTTAATTGTTGTAAGTTGTTGAGACAAAATGTATCCTAAATTGCATGTTAATGTAATTTGTAGAGACAAAATGTATCCTACATTACATGTTAATGTAATTTGTAGAGACAAAATGTATCCTACATTACATGTTAATGTAATTTGTAGAGACAAAATGTATCCCACATTACATGTTAATGTAATTTGTTGAGAGAAAATGTATCCTACATTACATGTTAATTGTTTCCTCTGACAGTTTAAAATGTACTGCAGACAGTCAAGAATAAAAAAGTAATGATTGTACAGTAACTGCTTTAACGTGGCAACTAGTGCAAACTGTATACTGTGAATTCATTTATTTTCATGGATATACATTTTTGTGGTTCTGCAAAAATTATGCTTTCATTAGTACTTAAATTTGTGGATTGTGGAAGGAGTCCTGTTGTTTTCACAGAATGAGTCCTATTGTTTCCACAGAAGGGGTACTATTGTTTCCACAGAAGGGGTACTATTGTTCCTACAGAAGGGGTACTATTGTTTCCACAGAATAATCACTGTTTGGTGGGTCTTTAAACTCATGGTTCATAGCAACCACAAAATCAAAGAAAATGGGTACCCCATGAAAAATAATGAATATCCCATAAAAAAAATAATGAATTCAAAGTATTTACATGAGATGCTGTGTGAAAAATCATCCTATTTTTATAAATGTGAATTATATTCAAATTTTGTTTTTTTGGTGCTGAATGAAGCTTTTTCCCTGATGATGTCATAGTTACTGTATACATGTAGCAAGTTACTGGAATAGAACCAAAATGTCATGTTTCTGATCTCAGAATATTATGCACTTATTTCACGCTGCTGTGGATCAAACATTATTTTAATATTTACTATTATATAAACCGTAATAAAATTTTCACAATGCTCTATTTTCGTGGAAAATATGTGGATTGTGAATACATAATGAATAATACCATTCTCCCCACTATACAGCAATACATGTGTAAGCTATTTCTCTTTTGTTTCACTGAAAGCTATGACCATAATTTTAAGACAGTATTGTATTGGTTATTACAGTTTTAATGATTGCTTGTTACATATAGATATTATATCCTAAAATAAAACCATCACAAAGATATAAGAAAGCAAAGTAACATACATTTTGATATAGAACAATACTTTTTTTGTCTAACCACATATTTTCTGATTTAAAAAAAAAACACAAAACAAAAACAAACTGCTGAAATCATGCAAATTATTTCATTAATTTCAGCATTTTGTATGGGGGGAAAACCTTGCTTAGAAAAAGAAAGTGACCATATTTATCAACAACAAGATTAGTATTTTAAACAAAATATCCAACTCTACAACAGTCAAAGTCCTAGTTCAAAATGTTACCATCCCCAACCCCAAATATCACTTCTAAATTTATTTTAACTGCACAAAAATCAAATCAGATCATGTAGACATTAATGTAAACAGGCCTATCAAACTTCATTTGCAAAGATCCAGCAATTTGTGCAAAACTGTCCAAACAATATTTTCGCTAACATAAAAACTATTACACCAAAAGGTGCAAAAAGCTGAAACATAAAAACTGCTTAAATGGCATGAAAATCTAATCATATCTACAACAAGCACATATAAACAGGTCTACTAAATTTAATTTGCTTAGTTCCAACAATTGATAAATTATTGTGCTAACAATGTTTGCACACACACAAAAAAAGTTTTTACAAATCCCCCTGCCCCCATCTTAAATTCATGAAAATCAACTCAGGTAATCAACTTATGCATATAAACACAACTGCCAAATTTCATTTGACAAGATCATGCAGTTTCTGTATAACTGTGTTAACAAGGTTTTAAGTGTAAATAGTGCAACCCCCACAAAAAAAGAAAAAATTTCTGAAAATACAGATTCCCCTAAATTGCATAAAGATATAATCATATATTCTACATATGCATGTAAACATGTATACTAAATTTAATTTTCCATGGGCAAATGGTTTCTATGTGCTGATAAACAGAGTACCACAAATTGCACATGATATGCCTGCATCATGACTTTTCCCTTCCAATTACCTTGATCTTTGAGTTAGGGTCTTGACTATTATGTACGAACCTGAATAAAGTTTCATCATAATATTTGTAGGGGTCAAAAAGTGACAGTCTGGATAAGGTAACTGGGCAGTGACTTACATTATCCATTGTTGTGACCTTGACCTTGAGGTAGGGGGTATGTGGAGATGTGAGGCACGGTCAAGTCAAGTTATATAAAAGACTAAAGTTTTATTAAAATATCTTCATAGTTTTAAAAGTTGTACTGGTACATTGATAGAGGTAACTGACACTGACTTATATTTAAGACGTTAGACCTTTAGAAAGTGGCTACAGTATGTGACACACCTCCTAATCATGATAAAACACTTTTAAAAATTTTATTAAAATATTTGTAGTGGTTCAAGAGTTCAAATTAAGACAAAGATATGTCAGATTTATATTTTTCCAGGCCATGACCTTCAACTTAAGGCAGGGGACAAGTCTGTAGTACTATTATATGATACACTGTCTATACATAATATATAACTAACTAAAGTTTCACATAAATATTGTAAGTGGTTCAAAAGTAATACTCCAGACAAGAATGGAAGCACAGAATTACATTTTCTATTGCTGTGACCTTGATCTCGAGGCAGGGGCCTGGGTATGGTATGTGACACACTATCTAGTTATGATATCGATACTTGGGCAAAGTTTTAGGAAAATCTCTCCAACTGTTACTGTAACACAAGTTTTGGGTCAGACAAGCAAATGTTAATGGTAGGACAACGCCATAAAGAAATATACCTGGCTTACTCTGGGCGTATAAAAGAATCAGTTCATTGGAATACAGTATGCATTTAAATATGCATACCAAATTTCATTTGTTTTGATCAAGTGGCTTCTGTGTAATCATGCTAAACTGAATTTGCGGTGGATGTATGGAAGTGTGGATAAATGAATTGATAGCAGCAAAACAATATCCCCCTTTTGCCCTTCTGCCCAGAAGAAAACTCCTACTTGCATCAAATATGAATGTAACCATTAAAAAATTGGAATCTGAACATAAAACTAGGAATACTTTCAACTTTATATAACAATTATTTTAATCATTAACCTTTACTGATTTAAAGTGATATTTGGTTGGCATATGCTTCCTATAGTCTTCATTCCTGCTATGTGCCATGCTAATGTCCATTAAGAAAAGAAAACAAAGGCATGGTATTTGTCCAGTGTTGATTCCTTTCATATCCTGTTTTGAATTTCTGTAGCACAACCTTTAGTTTTCTTGCCAAAGAATAATCTTTATAGGTCAGCATGAAGCTAATGTTTGATTGGTCAATATTCAAAATGTTTGATTGGTCAATATTCAATTGCTTTTGTGATACAAGTGCTTCGGTACATTTTCACAAATGAATTACAATTTCACATTACAAATATTTCAGTGATCTAAATATACCAGTATTTAAGTTGCTGTTGTGTTTAAGTTGTGGTTCACCTATATAAAATTGTATCTGACAGGAAAATCTAAAGTGATTTGTAATGATCTAATTTGAGGTTAAAAATAGGAATGATTATGCGAATATCAGAATGGCTGGCATCTCTGCTTCTGCTATCACATTGGGGCAAAAGATAAATAAATAACAAAGTGTGTAATGTGAACATGAATGCGCTCACCAACAGGAGCCTGTAAGAAATGGCCGAAAATATACAGACTGTTATGGAGGAAAATACAAAAGTCACATAATCATGATAATTAGGTAACAGTGACCTACTTCTGGTATGACTGAATTACTCTCCATGAGATAAATCCACATGTCTATTTTCATGAGCGTAATGAAATAGAGTCCAAGATGTTGAGCATGTAATAGACAGAAAGTTAAGAATACAAAAGTTACTTGAGCCTGAAATTAGACAACAATGACCTACTTTTTGCATGGCTGAGTTGTTCTCCCTGAGATGTATCCACATACCAATGTTTGATAGTGTAGGTAAAATAGGGTTGAAGATATTGATGGTGTAACAAATGGATAGCTGAAAATACAACAGTCACTCAAGTGTGAAAACTGGGTCACATTGATCCAGTTTTGGTATGGCTGAGTTACTCTTCCAGATATGCATATAAATGCCAATTTTCATGATTTGCTATCCTTGAGATGAATCCACATACCACTTTTCATGAGCACATACCAATTTTCATGAGTGTAAATGAAACAGGGTCCAAGATATTGAGGGTATAATGAACATACAGCTGAAAACACAAAAGTGACTCAGGCATGAAAATTGGGTAATACGGACCTAATTATGGTGTGACTGAGTTACTCTCACTGAAATGTATCCACATACCAAGTTTCATGAGTGTATATGAAATTGGGTCCAAAATATTGAGGGTGCAATGAATGAACAGTTGAAAATATAAAAGTCACACAAGCATGAAATCTAGGTCCAGTGACCTTTTTTTGGTAATGCTGAGATGCATAAACATACCAGTTTTTATGAGTGTAGATGAAATAATGTCCAAGATATTGAAATCATAACAAATGAATAAACACATACACAAATGTACGAATGAACATGCGAACAAACAGGCAAAATGCTATATATCTCCTCCAACCTCTCTGGCAAGGGGATAATAAAATCTTTCTGACCAAGTCATTGGATTATATTAGAGAAGAGGTAAATATTTTGAATATTATCAGTATCAGTATAGAGAAAAAAGTCTTCTCAAGATAAAAAAAAAATTTCCTCTGTAATGCAAGAGTAGGAATTTGTGAAAGCAATGAAGTTAAAATATGATAGTTTTTATTTTCAAGTTAGTAGAGAAGAGTTTTATTTTCCAGCTATAATAAATGGTTCTTTTGCACTGGTCAATTATACCATGATGTATACAAATTTTATACATCTCCAATGACAAGACCATGTTTAAATATAAGCCAATCCTCTATTTTTAATAACTCAAAGCAAACAAAGGAGTGGGAATGGTAAATTGAATGCTTTGTTCAACACTGTTATCTAATTTATGTTATCAACACTGTTATCTAATTTATGTTATCAACACTCTTATCTAATTTATGTTATCTTGCTCCTTGCACTTTGACATTACCGATTTCTCTAAGTCTTTCTCAAAAACTTCACACTGGAAGAAACCTTATCTGATACCCCCCCCCACCCCCCCGCAACAATTCAAAGACAATAGCCTGGCTCATGGTCTAATTATCAGTTAAATACAGAATCTTATATGGGATTTAGACCCAGGACTTATCAACAATCTTTAACGGTACAATCAGCTAAGCAAAGTGAGCAAATGGCTACATTTGTTCTAGACAAAACCTACCCAAGCAATGTAACACTCACAAACTATAAACATTAAACCATAATTCTCCCAGCATTAAAGCCCTGTCTTAATATTAATCTCACACTCTGTTTCTACAAAAGTTTACTAATAAAAAGTTCTTTTCCAATGATAAGCCCCATTAAAGCCCTTTCTTAATGGTAATCTCACACTCTTTTTATACAAATGTTTAATAATAAAAAGTTCTTTTCCAATGATAAGCCCCATTAAAGCCCTGTCTTAATGGTAATCTCAGACTCTATTTATACAAAAATTTACTAATAAAAAGTCCTTTTCCAATGATAAGCCCTATTAAAGCCCCGTCTTAATGGTAATCTCACACTCTACTTCAACAAACTTTTACTAATAAGAAATCCTTTTCCAATGATAAGCCCCATTAAAGCCCTGTCTTAATGGTAATCTCACACTCTATTTCAACAAAAATTTACTAATAAAAGTCCTTTTCCAATGATAAGCCCCATTAAAGCCCTGTCTTAATGGTAATCTCACACTCTACTTCAACAAACTTTTACTAATAAGAAATCCTTTTCCAATGATAAGCCCCATTAAAGCCCTGTCTTAATGGTAATCTCACACTCTATTTATACAAAAGTTTACTAATAAAAAGTTCTTTTCCAATGATAAGCCCCATTAAAGCCCTGTCTTAATGGTAATCTCACACTCTATTTATACAAAAGTTTACTAATAAAAAGTCCTTTTCCAATGATAAGCCCTATTAAAGCCCTGTCTTAATGGTAATCTCACACTCTACTTATACAAAAGTTTACTAATAAAAAGTCCTTTTCCAATGATAAGCCCTATTAAAGCCCTGTCTTAATGGTAATCTCACACTCTACTTCAACAAACTTTTACTAATTAGAAATCCTTTTCCAATGATAAGCCCCATTAAAGCCCTGTCTTAATGGTAATCTCATACTCTATTTCTACAAAAGTTTACTAATAAAAAGTTCTTTTCCAATGATAAGTCCCATTAAAGCCCTATCTTAATGGTAATCTCAGACTCTATTTATACAAAAGTTTACTAATAAAAAGTCCTTTTCCAATGATAAGCCCTATTAAAGCCCTATCTTAATGGTAATCCCACACTCTACTTCAACAAACATTTACTAATAAGAAATCCTTTTCCAACGATAAGTCCACATCCAAATTTAAAATCAAGGTATTGAAAGTACTGATGGATTGAAATGACACTAATTTACATAAATTCAGATGGGAGAACATAATTCCTGAGATACTGCTATCTTCAGATGGAAGAATAGAACTGTTGAGATACCACTATTCAACATCAGATGGAAGAACAGAACTCCAGAGATATTACTATTCAACATCAATTGGGAGAATAGAACTCCAGAGATGTTGCTATTCAAGATCAGACGAAAAAACATAACTCCAGAGATAATGCTATTCAAGATCAGATGAAAAAACAGAACTCCAGAGATAATGCTATTCAAGATCAGATGAAAAAACAGAACTCAAAAGATATTACTGTTCAACATCAGATGGAAGAACAGAACTCCAGGAATATTGCTATTCAACATAAGATGGAAGAACAGAACTCCAGGGACATTGCTATTCAACATAAGATGGAAGAACAGAACTCCAGGGATATTGCTATTCAACATCAGATGGAAGAACAGAACTCCAGGGATATTGTTATTCAACATCAGCTGGAAGAACAGAGTTTCTGGAATATTGCTTCTTCAACATCAGATGGAAGAACAGAACTCCAGAGATATTGTTATTCAACATTAGATGGAAGAACAGAATTCCAGGGACATTGCTATTCAACATCAGATGGAAGAACAGAACTCCAGGGATATTGTTATTCAACATTAGATGGAAGAACAGAACTCCAGGGACATTGCTATTCAACATTAGATGGAAGAACAGAACTCCAGGGATATTGCTATTCAACATCAGATGGAAGAACAGAACTACAGGGATATTGCTATTCAACATAAGATGAAAGAACAGAACTCCAGGGATATTGCTATTCAACATCAGATGGAAAAACAGAACTCAAAAGATATTGCTATTCAACATCAGATGGAAAAACAGAACTCAAAAGATATTGCTATTCAACATAAGATGAAAGAACAGAACTCCAGGGATATTGCTATTCAACATCAGATGGAAAAACAGAACTCAAAAGATATTGCTATTCAACATCAGATGGAAAAACAGAACTCAAAAGATATTGTTATTCAACATTAGATGGAAGAACAGAACTCCAGGGATATTGCTATTCAACATCAGATGGAAGAACAGAACTCAAAAGATATTGCTATTCAACATCAAATGGAAGAACAGAACTCAAAAGATATTGCTATTCAACATCAGATGGAAGAACAGATCTCCAGAGATACTGCTATTCAACATCAGATGGAAGAATAGAACTCAAAAGATATTGTTATTCAAGACCAGATGAAAAAACAGAACTCCAGAGATATTACTGTTCAACATCAGATGGAAAAACAGAACTCAAAAGATATTGCTATTCAAGATCAGATGAAAAAACATACTTCAAGAGATATTACTATTCAACATCAGATGGAAGAACAGAACTCAAAAGATATTGCTTTCAACATCAGATGGAAGAACAGAACTCAAAAGATATTGCTTTCAACATCAGATGGAAGAACAGAACTCAAAAGATATTGCTTTCAACATCAGATGGAAGAACAGAACTCCAGAGATACTGCTATTCAACATCAGATGGAAGAACAGAACTCAAAAGATATTGTTATTCAAGACCAGATGAAAAAAAATATTGCTTTCAACATCAGATGGAAGACCAGATATCTCCAGAGATATTACTGTTCAACATTAGATGGAAGAACAGAACTTCCGAGATACTGCTATTCAACACCAGATGAAAAAACAGAACTCAAAAGATATTGTTATTCAAGACCAGATGAAAAAACAGAACTCCAGAGATATTGCTATTCAATATCAGATTGAAGAACATTAACTACAGATACATTGCTATTCATGGTCCCTTTTTACTATTGCTATTCATGGTCCCTTTTTACTATCATAAACATACTGCTCTAAATAATCCTTATAATATTTTCTCTTTTTTTCAGTAATTATTAGTAATACAAACTATATTTGGTAAAAAGGGAATGGACACTATGCCATAAGCATGGAGGGACTGAAATCCCTCCAAGACAAAAATGTACAGCCTAAGCTGTCTTGGCTTATCATTGAAAAAAATACTGTATATTCTTCTTCTATATTTTCCTATTTAATGGATGGTCTATGTTGGAAGAATTCATTGTCAAGCAGCAAGGAACAAAGAAAAATATATTTGCAAAAATAAGGTAAAAATTGATGTTAATCGCCCCAACTTTCATGCAAAATATGGAAGAGATTTTGATTTTATGCCATATCACCAAAATTTAAATTCTGAACAAGCAAACAAATTTAAAATTTTTCCTGTCCTGAATGGCAATTCAAATTGACCAGTGCTTTATCTTTCCCTACAGTGCAGAAAGATCTCCACTGTAAAAGAAATTGAAAGTTTCAAAGAATTAAAAAAGTAGTTTCTAGAAATTTAAAAGAAAAAGCTCCATGTCCCTGTTGAAAGAGAGGGTACATACACTTTTATTTTTTGAAGATTTTAAAGACTCCAGCTTCTGAAAAAAAAATTGACCAATTTATTTTAATCATGGTCATGTAAAATAACATAACTCAAAATTCAGGCAAACACTGAACATGTATTATAATACAAATGCTGAAATAAATAAATAAATGAAATGGTCCTAGTGACATGTGGTAAATAAGTGACCTATGTGAAATGCAAGATAAATTAATCAATGAAAGTTATCTCCCCTGGCAACAATGAATAATGGCTATTGCGGACCAAATTGTAAGAAATAAAAGTGGGACAAAGTTACAATAATCTATAATTTTCTGGCTCTATTATTTTTAAATATTGTACAGACCTCAGAATGTACCCAATATGTTCTTAAACTGTAAAAAAGAACACTTCTCTCCTGTTCCAAGTGTGAAATACAAGTGGAACAAACACCACAGATATTTCATCTGTTTATAGATCTAGCATTTTAAATGATGCAAAACCGTTTATGATTTGTCTTTTTTTGGCTGATATTAATAAAGCATAATTTATGCATAAATATACAGATAATGGGCCTGGTGACATGCGAAATAAGCAGTATACTCATCTAAGTAAACTGGCTACTACAAATTGATAGCAAAATACTGGGAAACCCTGCCATAACAAAGTGTCATCATGTTATATAATGTATCATGCAATATCGAGAAAGTCAGTTAACTGAAGACATTGCATGTGTATCCTCATGGCTATACAAGGTGGGAGGAAATGGGGGATATGGACGGGGCACAAAACTATGGACTTCATTGACATAATTACCACCTTAAATTGATGCATATTAAATTAAAAATACTTACAACTGTGATTACATATTTAGTATTTAACTTTTTTACACAGAATCATGCAATGGTACATGTGTAAGAAAACTAGCATCTGACTTACCAATGGATCTCATTGTATTCATATTTGTAATGCCATCAAAAATGTGCACATAGAAGTATCATTTCTATAATTTTCTCTGTTAGAGTCCCTCTGAATCCAAATACTTAATTTCCTGTTAATACACTCACACAAACTTATAAAACACCATATTTTCAGTAACATTCATAGATGCTGGACATAAACAAATGGACTGATATTTGAAAGATATAAAATACCCAAATCAGACATTGGGAGTTTCTAATATGATAGCTTGCTAGCATCAATTTTGAGCCCTAACTAGTTCAAAAGATGAAATTACTAATCTATTGGCATCATGGAAAAATGAGATACAATTTTAATGAAATAGAATTGTTCACAAATACATAAATATACTTGAATAGATGCTGGCATAGGTCATCAACAGGTATGAGTAAATGTACAAGTAATTTATCAACAGGTATGAGTAAATGTACAAGTAGTTCATCAACAAGTACGAGTAAATGTAACAATGAGTTCATCGACGGGTATGAGTAAATGTACAAGTAGTTCATCGACAGGTACACGTAAATGTACAAGTAATTCATCAATAGATATGAGTACAAGTAGTTCATCAACAGGTACGAGTATATGTACAAGTAGTTCATCAACATGTATGAGTAAATGTACAAGAAGTTCATCAACAGATGTGATAAATATATACTGTAGGTAGGTATGATAATTATAGTTCATCAATATGATAAACATATACTGTAATTATTCTAATTTAGGCACCATTTTGTAGACCCTTTCAATTTTGGGTTTGCTTGTACTAGATGTATTTTAAGGTCTTTCAAATGAACACACCAACTTGAGCGTGTTGACCTTTTACAATGGTGAAAATCTGTATTTGTGATATGCAGGTGAAGTATTCTATTCTATTTTAATATTTTATTTTCTATAAAATAAAGATTTATTTTACTATTTATTGTACTGTGGTCTCTTCTTTTCAACCGCAACTTCTGACCAATTAATTAACTTCCCTGTAACAGCCATGTATACTGTAGTGTACATGTAGATTTAATACAAGTCAGACAATAAAACCAATCATTAATGAAAACTTAAAAGAGCTGAGGAATTATATATTTCCTAAACTGATCTATTTTTCATTATCCATACAAACAATATATTTGTCATGGTTTACTTATCAGACAACACAGGTAAAAAGCAAATCTAACATCATGTCTTTAGACTCCAGTGATCAAAACAAAGATGGCAGCTAACACATGCGAACATTTATACAAATGCATTTTGTGCTTATAATATGTATATAAATATTTCCATATACATGTCTATATTGTTTACTTTTTAAAAAAAATATATATATGCATTGGTTGTTAAATGCATTTACCATTCATATGTCAAACAGCGAATTTTTCAACCAACAGCTCATTTTGTTTCCATTTCCCTACTGCTAGTCTCATTTCCCTACTGATATCATCACTAATATGATCTCAACAGTGAGTCTTGCACCCCATTCCAGCCTTGACTGCTAGTCTCATTTCCCTATTGACAGCATCACTAATATGATCTCAACAGTGGGTCTTGCATCCCATTCCAGCCTTGACTGTAAGTCTCATTTCCATACTGATGGCATCACTAATATTATCTCAACAGTGGGTCATGCACCCCATTCCAGCCTTGACAGGAATATACTAGACAATAAATTTGTTGGTTTCAACAAAAAAAATACTGTCCTGAAGACACACAATCTTATGCACTGACACAATGTTATTGTTTCATCCATCTATTTCTCTACATACACACACACATTCACTTATGACAACAGAAGTCTTTTTGAGTTCTCTTAATGTATCAAGTTTTGGGATCCAACTACCAAATTTCTTTGATTGCATTGTTAATAATCACTGATGAAAGGGACTATCAGTCAACAGGATTATCCTTTAATTGTTCTATAGCATGAAATTAGTAAGAGTTTACCTTGTGCTCCAATTATAAATTTGCATATTTAATTAAAGACCCAAGAGAACAGCAAACAACAAGCTTACTGCATCCACTGCTAGTCACCTGTACATTACGTCAATTATCATTGATGCCTTGGGCATTTGCAATAAGATTTGTTGGTTTAGATGTTTATTGTTATCTTGATGGGACTTACTTTTGAGGTATTACCTCTTTTTACATTGTAATGCCTTCAAAGAATAAAATCATTACATTTTTGCAAACATTTTCAAATTTTTGTTCAGTGTCAATTGTACTCAAAATTTTTAATTTTTTACTAAAACTTTTCACTTTTGGGAGGTCCTATATAAGATACAAATTAATTACATGTACTTTTGATTTCAAAGGTTCTAACTTTAGTGCAGTGCCTGAATTAGAATAATCATGGGTTCATCAACATATATGATGCTGCTGTTGCACGTCATCTGCACGACTACAGTAAATAATCCCAATCCACCAATCCAGATGTACATCTGAGGAATGATTCATGTATTTCAATCCTCCTGGCCTGCTGAAGGATACATGTATTTCAATCTTCCTGTCCTGCTGAAGGATCCATGTATTTCAATCCTCCTGGCCTGCTGAATGATACATGTATTTCAATCCCGTGGCATGCTGAACGATCCATGTATTTCAATTCTCCTGGCCTGCCAAAGGATCCATGTATTTCAATCCTCCTGGCCTGCTGAAGGATCCATGTATTTCAATCCTCCTGGCCTGCTGAAGGATCCATGTATTTCAATCCTCCTGGCCTGCTGAAGGATCCATGTATTTCAATCCTCCTGGCCTGCTGAAGGATACATGTATTTCAATCCTCCTGGCCTGCTGAAGGATACATGTATTTCAATCCTCCTGGCCTGCTGAAGGATCCATGTCTTTCAATCCTCCTGGCCTGCTGAAGGATACATGTATTTCAATCCCCTGGCCTGCTGAAGGATCCATGTATTTCAATCCTCCTGGCCTGCTGAAGGATCCATGTATTTCAATTCTCCTGGCCTGCTGAAGAATCCATGTCTTTCAATCCTCCTGGGATGCTGAAGGATACATGTATTCCAATCTGCTGGCCAGCTGAAGGTTCCATTTATTTCAATCCTCCTGGCCTGCTGAAGAATCCATGTATTTTAATCCTCCTGGCCTGCTGAAGGACACATGTCTTTCAATCCTCCTGGGCTGCTGAAGGATCCCCTAAACCTCACTACCATGCAGACCCAGTGGTACAGAACCTCTGGCCTTCATGCTGAATTGACCAACATCATTTGTTTTCCAATATCACTGAAGTTAATATCAATGAAGAGGTCAACAATGATATCAGGGTTAAACAACCTCACATAGATCAACAACCTCCCTGGAACAGCAAAAAATACAACAACTGAAGCGTATAATACAAAAGTTACATCTCTAAACATGTTTAATTATGAACACAGTGATATACATTACACATGTGTGCATTTGAACTGACCCAGTTACTCATTAAACTATTTTTTCATAAGACTGACTATACGAGATTATAATTTTTTTTTTTGGTGTTTTACGTCACAGCAACACAGGTTATTTAGTGGGATGGCAACTGGAGCAAAAAAGTGCCTTGCCCAAGGACACACCACGGTAGCCAACCCACATTGATATATCAGATTATGAATATGATAACTACATTTGTGTATGAATCTGTCTGTGACAAGAATAATCACACTCGATTATAAAAAGCCAGAATGCTTCTCATCATTTACTACATATAACATATAAATGAATTTAATGTGTCTATTCTGATACAAATATGCATAACTTGAAACTGACTAGGTATATTCTTTCTGATAGCATGGCATAATGTGGCATAGGTCTGACTTTCTACAAATTTAAAATAAAATTCTGAAACATTCAATGTATTAAACAATTTTATCACATACAGAAGAAAGAAAGAAAGAATAACATCTAACACATTCACATACCTCCACAGATGAAGATTGCTCCCATAAGGTAGACATCTCCCTGACAAGGCTCAAGTGCATTGTAACGATACACAGAAAAATACCACTATATATACTTGGATGTGGTAAAATCCATGGCTGGAGAACACATGGTAAGTCACCACTGGCACTTTGAATGTGCTGCAGTAAGTGAACAAAGTTCCCTATTTTGAAATTGCTAGGACTAAAACCATACACCATGGGTAATGCTGTATGTGGCAATGAAACTCAATCTATATTTTTGTTCAGATACAATACACAGATACATTCAATTCCATGATAACCATGTTATATCCAAATTCATGTTATAACAAAGTGTGTTATAGCAGGGTTTCCCTGTACATAAATTGAAATTTACTCATATATTCATATGATATGATATGATAAAGAGAAATTATGGGCAAAGCTGCAGCAAAAGGTACTATTAATTTAGGCATACACACAAAAGCTAAAAGAGAACAACAGTAAGTTATGATTTCCACTAAGAACATGAATTATTATAACTTTTAAAACTTAAATTATTTCAGTGAATTTGTTCTGTACATATTCAATGTAAATCTATAGTAATCTATTGATGATCAATCAAATTATTGATATTGACCTCTGAACTTTGCCAAAATTATGATCATTTGCATTTATAAGAATAGTACATTAAATCTATGTGAAAAATAAATAAAATCTCAGAACTGAGAAAATTACTATATTATAAATTTTAACCAAAACAAAAAAATAAAAAAAAAGATTAAATTATGATCCTAGTGATTCTCGTCTAGGTTCAGTTAAAGTGATCTAACCAATGAGAAGTAAGAAATACTGATCTTTATTTATCTATACCAGTATCTTGCATTGAACTGTAGTCCTCTGCTCAGATTTGATTAAATAGAGGAACTTAACAAATGTATCTCTGATTGCTCTTTCTAGAATTAATCTACAAGTAAACTTAGGCCAAAGTGACTTACAATTATGTGACAATAATACGACTTACCCTCTTCAATAAACCAGCGGCTTCTTTCACTGAAAAGACATCCCATACTCCCTTGGTAGCTACAAATAAAAACTGTGCATATTGGTCTATTGGAACACATGTTGTGTATGGCTCCACTAACACACAATTTTTCAGCTTCTTGTCACCATGGTTACCAAGCCCCCGTGTGGCACAAAGAACACCATTAACTCTGCATTCTTTTGTGCTTTCACTCAGGGTTCCACCTACAAATTTAACAAAAATATTTTTTTTAATATATTTTTTCCAAAAAAATAATCATACAGAAAAATGGATAAGAGTAACGGTCAATGAATGGTTTTTAAAAAAAGTCAAATATCGAGCATGTGACTGTAGCAAAAATAAGAGGGCATTATTATCACAAAATTTGTAATATATGTATTTTCTACAGATCCTTAACCTCGATTTCAGACATTATACAGTTAATTATGCTTAAATTTAAATGCATACCTTGTTAGAAAACTAACATTGTTTCCTTCTATTGCATTTAAACAACCCCCAAAATAGTGCTCCTGTGTCAATTTTGACATAAGAAAATTGGGACTGTATATTGGATTCTTTGAAAAAACAAACATAGACATAAACACACATGCATGTAATATTTTTAATATTAGATAGTGCAAATGAAGAAAATTAGTTTTGTTTTCAAATGGTGTAAGCAGACTTTAATACAAGAATTCTGACTTGCTTATACAAAGGTATTCAAACTAGGTTTACTCAGACTGGACACATCAATTTTTCCCCTACAAAAAATCATGAAAATTGATTGATAGCTTTCCCAGTCAACTGATAAACATCTTCCTGCCCTTTATGAGCCATCCAGCTTAGAAAAATTATTGTAAACCATCTTTACTCACTTATAAGCCGACTTTATAAGTCGACACCAACTGAAAACTTACCCTGATGTGCTGGCACATTATGCGCTGACAGATCAGAAGCTATATTGCTTGTTCTGCTAATTACTCCAAACTACATAGATCCAACATAGATCCAGATCTGCTGGTACATTATGCAACAGCAGATCTGGGTCTGTAAAGTTTGCAGTTGGACACAACTCATATGTGAGTAAATATGGTATAAAATTTGAGTACATGAATACAGCATGATAACAATCTTTCAATATGAAGTAACAGACCTTTGAACATCCTTAACATGAAGCAACAAATGTTTTAACACCCTTAACATGAAGCGATGAATATGACAAAAATTTGGACAAAATTAAAAGAATAACTTACCACTCCTGAGAACTCGACTTCTTTCTTTTGAGTTGGAGGGAGTGTGTTCCTTGCTTATCAAGTATGGGTGATTACCTCTAACCAAAACTGCCTGGACATTTCCTAAAATGAAATATGGTGACATGTTTAAGCAATCACTAAAATGTTTCAAATATTCTATTTGAAAATCAATCCATCCTGATGAACAAGAATACCACAAATGGCACACAATACCATACCAACATATGGCTAGTTGTTTGAATGAATTTTATGCAGTATACTTTAAGTGCACATAGAAGGACATATATATACATGGTTCCAACAGTATTCTTTTTTTTATATTATCCCTGTAATAGGTTGACCACTGGGTTGGGGAACACCATCCCAAGGTCACCTTACAATCTAACATTTCTGGTTATCGGATAATCTAGTATCTGATAATCTAGGAATAATAAATATAATGTACATAAAAAGAAAAGAAAAGACACACGCATGCACACATGCATATAGCATGCAATCTCTTTATATACACACACACAAGTATGCAGCATCTCGGTGACATAGACTTTGCAATATTACAGTATTTTTTTCCTGTTTACCATCAAATCAGACCCAAATAAATATAATGAATTGCAAGAAGAGAAAGGATTCTTACAAAAGTTACATATTCATCATTGAGGTCCATTTTTGAAGAAATTGGTCCTCTTTTTTATTAAACTTAACATTATTCTTAGGTCAATTTTCACACATTTTAGAATTTGTTCCTTGATAAAATTTCACCAAGAACTGAGCTGTTCACAGTTCTTTTTTATGCAACAGAATACATATATACCAACAGAATACTTATATAACAATTTTCACTGAAACTGGGTATAGAGAAGTTCAGTTACTGTAAGGAAATGAAAATGTACAGGTGAAATCTATTTTAAGTAACAATGATTTTGAACTTCATACTATTGACTCCCAATCAACAGAGCTCTTTCCTAGGTAAAATGATTATAATAGATGTACCAAGTTTTATTGAAATTGGTTGAAGAGAACTAAGTTCTGGTCTGAGATAAAATGCAAATGCCAAATCTATTTTTAATAACAGTGACCTTTGCTATGAAGGTACAGAGTCCCAAATCAATATGGGTCTTTCTTTGGCTTACTTTCTTCTTACTGTAATTTAGCTGAATTATATAGTAATTCTGAACATCAGTATCTAATGCAATTAAGGGCCAAATTTTATGAATTGTTTTTAGTTCAAACTCAATGTCATCAGCACTATCATATTTGAAAATCAACAAACTTTAACAAATATAATATTGAACATGCTAATTAAGTAGGAGGAGATAAAAATGTTGAATGTGTAGACCCTTTCCATATGATGTCAATGGCAGTCATATTGGTAGACTATTGACAGATAATGGAGTGTCTAAACTGTGTACTACAGATAGCTTATGCAATGATACAACTGTGAACAGGTAAAAAAATTAAGTCCACTTTTATCCCTAAGATTAAACAAGACAGACAAAAAAAAATGATATAGTCCTAAATTCAACTTTGAACTTGAATAGATTTCATTTTATAAATTGTACTGAGAAGATGAATTTTTAAAAAATAACAATTACAACAAAGGCTTTTTCAACCTGAAACCAAACAACAGAATCCATGCATTGTAGCTAAGGTGATCGGTGCAAAATGTCCTGTTTGTGGGTACAAACTTTAACCTCTGCATGTTTTAAGAATGTAAATGTGTTGCAATTAATGTTTATTTCGATTAATGTGAATGCTCACATGTCATACTAGAAATCAGGGAGCTTCTGCCAGTTTGTGTGAACTATGATCACAGTAAAAGGTCATGTGATGAAAGACAGCAGTCATGTAATGAAAGACAGAGATATTTCCCATCACTGTTCTACACTGGAAAATACAATCATATATATATATAGGAATGCAAGAACAAGATGTCTACCATCTTTTAAGTTAACCTCCCATAGCATTACTGCTGAATTTCATTTCATGTAGCTTTTATTAAACACTCATTGGACTTTTTTCAAGCAATAAACTTTAAGGCTTCTGCAAATGATTAATTTTCAATAAACTAATTTTTCCTAAAACATTTTCTTATGGAAGATCGACTCTGAAGATGTCAGACAGCATTTTTAATGGAGGTAATTATAAAAGCTTATGATGTGATAGGTGAACTATGCACTACCTGCATTGGCAAGATAGATAACTCCATGCTCCTTTGGAGGATCAAAGCTCTGGGATGGACTCGTCAATGCACTTTTCTCTTTCTCATTCTCCTTATTTTCACCAAATGACACTGTAACTTGTTTGTTTTCCTCCTTATCACTATATTCTCCAAACACTTTCTTTAATGGGGTATATGTATTTTGAATCACGATCGTTAATGCAGAACATCCACTCCATCGTACTCGAGATTTTTCATCTCTTCCATATGAAAGAAGGATATCTAATAAATAGTAAGCTTTTCGAAATGCATGTTCCATTTTAAGAGTGAATGGACTTTTCTTGTTCTTGTTTTGTTTGATGGGATTGTCGACAGATTCTTTCGTTAAATCGGTTCGTTCCATGTCCAGAGTATTGTCATCTGTTTCACCAGGTGTCGTACTTCCCGACTTTATCAGCTCTTTGTACTTGGATTCACACAAATTAATAATCTGATGAACAATATTTACACTTTCATCATATAATTGGACTCTCTCGCTATTTGATGTATTTGGTCGCTGGAATGAATACTGTGAAAGATCTGTTTTTTCTGCTAAGTTCGTGGCATGCGTTGATTTTGTTTTTGGATCAAACTTGGCAAGTTCATTTAACAGCAGGTGGTGTAATTCGCTGGCTGCAACTTCTGCGGCAAAGCGGCCTTGATGTCCATCAAAAAGGGCAAGGTAGCATTTGCCTTTGTCTTCTCCAAAACAGTCTTGGTAGGCTCTTGTGTCTTCCATGTCATTTTTCCATCTGCAAAGAAATATTAAACACACATTAGCATACCAGTCATATTTCACACTACAGACAGTGTGTGGAACAGTCTCACAGAATTTGGGATCATCCCACAGTTATGAGTGACCCTGAGTTCAATTTTTCACAGAATACAAAATTCCTTGTGCTAAGATTTTTTTCCTGGTGATATTTTGAACCAAAAGACAATACCTTGCAAGTCTTTTCTTAATAAACTGCATATCTGAGTCAACATGAAGATGGGGTGAAACAATGATCATTTCAGTTGTCATTGTTTTCATATTCTACACAAGAGCTATATACGAGACATATCACAATATTTGGGTGGCAATACAATACATATCATGATATTATCATACATTTAGCAGGTGATACAATACATGTGATCCAGGAGTGACAATACAATATAAATGATATGTATCATACAGTTAGGAGATGATACAATACAGAATTGTAATGCATGAGTGACAACACAATACATATCATGATATGTATCATACAGTTAGCAGGTGATACATGTGATACAGGAGTGAATACAATACATATCATAATATGTACCATACAGTTAGGAGTGATACAATGCATATTGGAATACAGGAGTGACAATACAATACATACCTTGATATGTATCATACAGTTAGCAGGTGATACATGTGATACAGGAGTGAATACAATACATATCATAATATGTACCATACAGTTAGGAGTGATACAATGCATATTGGAATACAGGAGTGACAATACAATACATACCTTGATATGTATCATACAGTTAGCAGGTGATACATATGTGATACAGGAGTGAATACAATACATATCATAATATGTACCATACAGTTAGGAGTGATACAATGCATATTGGAATACAGGAGTGACAATACAATACATACCTTGATATGTATCATACAGTTAGCAGGTGATACATGTGATACAGGAGTGAATACAATACATATCATAATATGTACCATACAGTTAGGAGTGATACAATGCATATTGGAATACAGGAGTGACAATACAATACATACCTTGATATGTATCATACAGTTAGCAGGTGATACATGTGATACAGGAGTGAATACAATACATATCATAATATGTACCATACAGTTAGGAATGATACAATGCATATTGGAATACAGGAGTGACAATACAATACATACCTTGATATGTATCATACAGTTAGCAGGTGATACATATGTGATACAGGAGTGACAATACAATACATATCATGATATGTATTATACAGTTAGGAGGTGGTACAATGCATATTGCAATACAGGAGTGACAATACAATACATACTTAATATGTATCATACAGGTAGGAGGTGACACAATATGTAACTGTTATACAGGAGTGACAATACAATACATATCATGATACAGATTCCTACCATGTAAATTTGTCTTTGCATGTAGTGTCTATGTCAATGTGTTTTCATTGTAAGGTTTCAAGGTGGCAAGGTTTCTAGTATTACCTGAATATATGACCATTTTGCAAATTCTGCATATGGTTTTGTTAATATCTGTACAATGCCTTTGTAATTATTTTATCCATCAAAATCAAAATATTTCCAAGAGGTTTACATTTAAGATTGTCTACTATTTTGGTCTTAGCAAAGAATTATGAGATTGGAAGTTAATTTTCATATTGACATCAAGTAAACAAATTATTTTTCATACCTGAATTTGTAATAAAAAATGAAAATGCTCAACATATGATTCATTGATCATCTTACATAACCATATCTAACTAATAAATAATTCCGATGTTTTGCCACTGAGACTGTTGGTTTTTTTCTTGCTGAGTATGGGAGCTAGTATGATACTTAATGTTCAGGAGATGGATAATAAAAAAAAGAAATCTTGAATACTTTTATTATCATGACTACAAGAATACATGTTCAAATTACAGCATCAGATAAGCTCTTGTCAGTTATTGTTGTGTGTTCCTGGGCAAGGCACTGTCATGACCAAAAGGGTACAGGTTAAAATCCTAGCATCAGATTGTCCCTGGTTGGCTACCGTGGTATGTCCATAGGCATTTTACTCTATTTGCCTTAGTACTATATAACCAACTTGTGTTGGTGTGTTGTAAAAGCACTGGACCAAACTTGTCCTAACTTTAACTTATGTATTATGCGAGTCATCATCTTAAAGCGCTACTACATCAACATCATACTCGTGATGTAATATGTATTGGGATATTCTGCAATAGTATAGATAGCGATACAGCATATTGTTGCAGAAAATATCCCAGTAACAATACATATAAATGAATCATTACATCTCTATTCCATTCAATCTGCAACTCAATGATATGTGTTAAAAGATCAGTTTGTTTGATTACACATCAATGTTTAATGGGTAAATATCAGGAAGAAAACAAATCCGCTTTCACAGAATTTACTCATTCTTACAGTATTTTGCATCAAATCTCACAGACTGGTACACTGCATCAAATCTCACAGACTGGTACTCTGCATCAAATCTCACAGTCTGGTACTCTGCATCAAATCTCACAGTCTGGTACTCTGAGAGTATTACAAATATGCTTTGGGCATATGTATTTTAAACGTTAACATCAACTTCAAGAATAAGATTTACTATATTGCTAGAAATTTCATTATGAGATGGAATTAAGTTTTTTTCATTTACCTCAGTTTCTCTGACACTGTTATACATACAGTCATGACTTGATGGGTGTATTCCTTTTGGAAGGTGCTGCTCATCACAGGCAAAAGGAGGTCACAGTGATCTATTTTTCACATTCCAGTAATTATGTTGAGATCTGCATTTAGTTTCTCTGACATTATTATATATACAGTCAAGAAACTTGATGGAAGTATTCATCACAGAGGGTACTACTCATCATAGGCAAAAGAAGGTCACAGCAACATTCCAATGATTATCAGGTATATTAAGCTTTTGCATTTAGTTTCTGTGACACTGTTGACATTGTTGCATGTACTTTGATGAAACTTGATGGGTGCATTTATCTTCTCATCACAGGCAAATGTAGATCAGAGTGACCTACTTTTCTTGCTCTAGTGATTTTGCAAGGTTTGTGGATTATACAATGGCAGATCAAGCATGACAGAGGATTCAGAGAAATCCTTGTCTTCTAAATCTATCCTTTGTTTTTGTAAATGGATACTCAAAGAAATTCCTTGTCATCTAAATCTATCCTTTGTATTTGTAAATGGATACTTAAAGAAAAGCAGAGTTTTGCCCTTTTTTTGTTTGCGTTATTAAAACTAGTTTCCAGTGCTCTGATTCAATTCTTTAGAATACTCTTCAATGGCATGAAAAAATATCAGCAAGACATATATGTTTTTGCATGGAAGGATACCTTGAACATTTAACCACTCGTAAATTCAAACTGATACTTTATTTTCAGTCAATGACTAATGGCATCACACTTCATAAATAAAGCATTATTATTATTATTATTATTATTATTATTATTATTATTATTATTATTATTATTATTATTATCAACATAATAGTTTCCATCAACAGATATGTGCACATTGAAGCAAAAATAGCTCACTTGTATTAACATGACAGACTATACTCCCCATTAGTCCAATGCCTGTTATTTTCTCATCAGATCAACTGGAAATTAAGTTACATTCTGCATGTCCAACTGAGTTTTGAACTACATTAATTGCAAGAAGAATTGCAACTATTTTTAAAAATGTCCAAATAATGATTTCCTTGCAGTTTTATTGAACACTTCAATATGAATATGTGACTTTTGGTTTGTAAAGTATATACTATGATCATTCCCACTTTAATTAAGTAGTATGTAATGCCATCATTATAGCACCCTCCATTATAACACATTTCCTGTAAATAAGGTTGGTATGGTCATTGATCCAATTTTATTAATATTAAAGTTATATGTATAAAGTACTTCATTATAAGGTGGTATTACGATAAGGCAGTATACTCTATGACTTTCCGGTAGTGTTATAAGGAGGGACTGACATATTCGATACGACACCTGCAAATCACTGAGCCAATATAAAGAGAAGAAAAAGAGCCCTTTAATGTCATTTAAGATGTGACATTTCATTTTCCAACTTTTTACCATGCCAGTTACTGTACTTCTTCAGGTCCAGCAATGTTCATGAAACAGCATCCTTCTTATTTCTCTATTTTCTATGCTTATAAATGTTAAATGGTGTAGTCATATTTGCAATTATGCTGAAAGTAACTGATGACTGATCGTGAAGTGGTAGTGTGAGACTGTGTTAAACAGTGCTGTTTTTTATTTTAGGCATGAATTGTTTTCTTCTTTTAAATTATATATATATATATATATATATATATATATATATATATATATATATATATATATATATATATATATATATATATATATATATATATATATATATATATATATATATATATATATATATATATATATATATATACCACCTAATTAATACAGAATCAGTAGCTTTTCAAAGTTACTGGACTTGGTGACCAGTCAGGGGTTTCACACAATACAAAATCCTTATATTTTTATCTGTAAATTCCCTATAGGAAAAATCACCTAATACCTTTTATTTTCACTAGCTGCAATTCCTACAGCTAAGGCACAGTCTGGGCTGCAATTCAGTGCAATTCCACTGACTTCAGTATCAATCTCCTCTTGAAACTGTCGCAATTCTTCAAACGTGCCATCCAGGTGGGTTTTCAAATATTCATAGGCATCATTCACCTTCTCAACCTTAAGATGAAAAAATAGTGTGTAATATTGACTAATATTACACTGCACTGTGGGACAATACTGTTTAATATTGACCTTTAGAGAACAGTACAGACTGCATTCTGACTAAATGGGAAAAAATTAAAAAGAAAACAGAAGATGCCTAGCTCTGTCAGAAACGTATTTGCATGTATGTTTAATTTGTGGGACTAGAAATGTGTGCAAAAAATATGATATATTAAATACTGTCAAGTGCTGATTTTTATTTTAAAACTCAATTTAACTACAATTATGAGATTTTTTTTAAAATAAAAATTATTTATCTACAATAAAAAAAAAAAAGGAAAATAAAAAGCTACTACACATCAAAATTACCTGATGCAATATCAGTGAGTTCTCCTGGTTACTAGCAGTGGTCATCTTTTTCAGTATGGCATTTCGTCTCCGCAAAAGTGCCTCCACTGTCTTAGGCTTCTCTTTAGTGTAGTGAAGAGTTGTAAGGGCACAGTGATACAATCTGTGCTGCTTAAGAAACTGCAGGTTTATGTGCTGACCACATTTCTCGCAGTGGAGAGAGATGTCAGGATTGGTTGGGTAATACGGCAGATCAGTCTCTGGGGTTTCTAAATAAAAGCAAAATACATATGTCATGAATTTTCACTGTTGTTGTAAACTTTTTTTGTGTTTTCTTCCAAGCATACTGGGTTTTAATTTTTGGTACAATTTTGGCTTTTTGTAAAAAAAAAATTCTCCAGGTGTATGAATATTTAAATGAAAATATTAATCATAAATATAGTACTTCCTCATTATAACACTGTCCATAGGAGTCATAAAGTATACTGCCTTATAGTGAGACCACCTTATAATGAAGAACATGATACAGTACCCCCTCATTATAATGCTGTCCATGGGAGCCAGAGAATATACTGCCTTATAGTTGTACTGCCTTATAATGAAGGACATGATACAGTACTCCCTCATTATAATTATGTCCATGGGAGCCACAGAGTGAGACCATTTTATAATGACGTACATAGTACATATAATTCTACTACTGAATAATGAAATGGAATTCATGACCATATCTGGCTTATAACAGGAACCATGTTATAATGGAGGGTCTTATAGTGAGGGAGTTCTGTATTAGCAAACTATCATAAACTAAAATTTTCAGACCTGACTCAAAAATTACAAAGAATTCTGATACTCAAATTAAGACTCTAAAAATTCTGATGTTTGATTGGTTAGCACCAAAACAATGACCAATCAAACTTCAGAATTTTCAGCAGAGTCTAAGTCTGTGAATGTTTGTGCTGGTACCTTTTAGGCCAAGTGGACCAACCCATGAACAAATCCTTGTTATTTAACACTGTTTCACTGTTACCACCATAAGCTTTCAGATTATGCAAGACTCTTGTGAAATAAATGATATTCAGTTACAATTTTTTTTTAATAAAACAATTACTATAAACAAAATTATAATTTTGCCTGAACAATTTCAAAATAACTACTGAAAAAGCGGAGATTCCAAAGTATTAGATGATTTTGTGAACAACAACTCACGCTGGCCGATTATAAATTTTGGGGCTGTAATCAATCAGGATGAAGCTTAGATTAGACATTGTATTGCTAGTGTTGACCAAAAGGGGTGATAACTTAAATACATTAGCAGACCATATTCTTTTTTTCTGGTTTATTATTAACCATTTTTAAAACTTCAAAACTTCCCTATTTCAAATTGTACATCTAAAACTGGTAGACATCATCTGTAATACAAATGTTTGTTGTATGAAATTGACACTTTACGATCTGTGCAAAAACTTTTTTTGTCGTATTATTATGATCATAATTCAGTACTTCAGTAGAGTCACACGTGGGTCATACCTTTAAGATGCAGAATTACCATATATATTTGCATATAAGCCTATACCAACTGCAAACTGCATAGACCCAGATCTGCCGGTGCATAATGTGCTGGCAGATCTGGGTCTATGCAGTTTGTAAGGACTAATCAGTGGAACAAACAACACAGATCCTGATCTTCTGGTGCATTATGCGACGGCAGATCAGGGTCTATGTTGTTTGCATTTAGACCCAGTTATACGCGAGTATATATGATAAGTCTTGCTACTGAGTAAAGCAGGTGACACAAACATTCTGTAGTCAGGGCTGTAAGGATGTTTGTTTCTGAAATATCACTGTTTTCATGGTCATTGCATTATGACATTAGGACCCAAGTGTATCATGGAGCTATGAATTTTGGGAAAGATTGAACATGAAAATTTATGCGGTTGCAACTTCTATCTCTTATGAAATAATAACAGAAAAATGCTGATGCAATTGTAATAACTGAAATAACAGTCCTGTAAAAGAAAATGATAAAGTGAATGAAAAGTATATAAGACCTCTGAAAATCATTAGTGATTTATGACCGAGAGTAAATTGGCCATGCAGACTTTCTGTTAAGGACAGCAATTTGATCTCAATAACCTTGTCATACTGAAATAATTTACTCACCAACATATACTTTTCTTTATGTATTTGATAAGCTGAATTGATTATGTTTAACCAGTGCAAATTTAATTTTTATGGACAAACGGTGATGGGTACATTTTCCCATAGTTATTTATGTAATGATTCTTACTTGGGGATGCATACCTGTCAACCTCCTGAGACAAAAACCTGTACACCAGACCAAAAAAAAACGTACAAATTACGGGATTCCCGTACAAGTTGACAGGTATGAAAATATATTGGATAATTACTCATCATTGTTACTGTATGGATTAGTAAATTTATTGGCATTGTGCAACAAAACAAACCCATTATCCCGGAGGCATTATGTACCACGGGTTAAACATAGTTATTGTTCTACAGGTAATAAACATCTTTGTAGATGATAAATATTGATTGTGGGTGCTATATGTTCGGTACATCGAATGCTCTTTTAACGAAATCCAGATGGCTGCTTTTTATTTCCAAACACACCTGTGAAAGAAATCCCACAAGTTATGTTATTAACAATTATCACCTAGACACCTTGAAATCGCCGACTTGCATCAAAACAATCTTTCAGCAGTCGATTGTTTCGAGTCGGCAAGCTCTGCTTACTTTGAAGTTACCCTCGGCTAGGTGGGGAAAAAAACAAAAAAAAAAACAGAAGAGAACCACAAAATATAGATCACCTTTATTTAAAAAATATCAACATATTAATCACTCTGACTCGTATATTGCAACTTGCTTAGGCTTACGAACAACACAAACCCCATATGAAGCCTCTCACTCTTGTTGCTTTAAGACTAGCCATCATACATGCATTTCTACTCTCAATACTAAAATGTTTCTCTTATAAATATCTTCAGAATCATTATTCCAAAATCTTTTTATTTAGTTTGTATTCATATCTTAATTACACTGAAATAAAGCTTGCGTGCATTTATAGGGTAGATGTTAGTGATCACTGATTAGCAGAGGGTTAAACCGGGGATTGATAGATTACTAATATGGCGGTTCTTTTGGAAAATACACATACGATCGTGGCTCTAATACATGTTTGGCTGCGTTTTCTGATGTTCTGAAAACATGCCGTAAATACGGTACTACGCCTACTGATAACCTGATTTTCAGTCGACCAGTAAGGGGGCAGAATTCCATGCTTGAATAAAGAAATAAAACTCTCAAATCGGCAAGTGAAAGACACATCAATATTTCGGGTAATCTAATAGGTGGTTCAAGCGATTCACATTCTATTCTCGTTGTATCTCATGAAGAAAAAAAAAAATCCCCGTAGAATCATGATCTTGGCGAAAATCGCTGACATTTTTTTTAAAAAAAATATAAAAAAAACGTACAAAATGCCTGTACGGCCGTACACTGCAAAATCCCCAAAAAAACCATACAAATTACGGGATTCCCATACAAGTTGACAGGTATGGGGATGCATATTCCAAATAAGAGTAGCACAAGAAAATGCACACCAATCTATTACATGTTTATATGATATGATTATGGATTATTTGGATCTTTAGCTATTTAAATATCAATTTTTCAAAAGTTCAGTACTCAAATACTTCATAAACACTCATCCTTAACCAAACAGTAGATTATTCTTGCCTGATCTTTGGACATCTTTCCCCTGAAACTCCTTAGTTGGGTTATAGTCTGGTACTGAGTATAATGAAGGCTGAGTGCTCTCCCCTTCCTCTTGCTCATTTTTCTCCATTCTTTACTGTCTCAACATTTCTGAAAGTTATTGAAATACAATTTGAAAATGAAACCACTGCATTGTATATAATATCTTCTAAAACTTATTTTCATTTTTTGTACATGTGTATATGTATATATAATTATAGGTAAAATATTCATTTAAATATTCATCTTATTAGTTAAATAATTTGGAAATCTTAATTAAAATTCAAATTATTCTTTATGAAAACTTAAAGGACAAAATTATAATCATTTTACGGAATTGATAAGATATGAAAAATCAGAGGACATGAAAATTACAGACATAGTATTGCAATGACAATTAACTCCAATTCCTGTATTTCGTTTTCATACCCATGTAATGCGTACATCACACAACTGGATAACTGTCTTTAGTCTCTGCAGGAGCTTCAGTGAATTAACAACTGTGACCATTAACTTGATTTTCACGGTCATTATTTTCTTAGTTTCTACTTCTTTGTTAACAATTAGTTACTATAAGGTTAATTGCTATTTAACTACCCATGTATCCACAAAGATTTGAGAGAAAAAAAGCTTGTAAATATCATTTACGACTGACAGTAAATTACTTCACCAGAGGTAAAGATAGACTTTATGTGGCTCACTTTGTGAATTATTCAAATATATTACATATTTCAGTAGCCATTTTATTGGTCTAAACAGTATGCCAATGCTTTGAAATTTTAATTTTGAAACATCAGGTCTAGGCCATCACAGACAGTGCAACTGTAAAATGTCATAAGAAACACAACAATACCACTATAAAGGTGCCTGTCAGTGTTTCTACTGAAAACCACCATGGTGTCGTGGATCTGAGCATAATTTAATGGTTATGGGGAAGTAAAGGACAGTAACATCAGACATTTTTTTTCGTCTATTTCCGGGAAAAACCTGAGCTTGTGGAGCAGAGATTAACAGTAATATACAGATATTTTGAATACAAAATTGGCTTTAAAAAATATTAAAATTTACAGATACCATAAATTTTTTTTCACATAAAACGAATTTATTTATGTCAATTTGGCTTTTGGCGATATATTTCTGAAACAAATAATTTTCAGACAGAAAGTACACTTTTTAGAATTGCCTTTACCCATAAACGAAACCAGAAGTCGTCAAAATGTCGAGATTATCCACGACTGTGGAAGGCAATTTATAAAATTAAAAACTGAAAAATGCAGAAACAAAATAAATACTGAAACAAACATATCAGAAAAAACTCTAATGAAATCAATGCATTGAATTTGTTGCAATTCAATTCATAGATATGTTATGCATTGATGACTTATGGAATATTATTTTTCTTGAGATGATGGTCGAAAATTCCCGCATTTCAGCGAGATTTAACGATCGCGGTTTTCCGTGGCCCACGCCTTAACATAGTTGAATTCGACAATTCATTTCTTATTTTCGCTGAAACACGTAATTCCACGGTAGATGTATAAAACGTCCACGGTGCATTTTCACAAGCTATGTTTGGGTACTTTTCTTTTTTAATTGATACTGACTCTGAATTATACCTACAAGCTGGAAAGGTTAATGTTGATTGTCAGGTGCCCACGTAATTTACCACTGACCCACTTCTCGTTTCCAAGTAAAAAGCAAACATTGACGGGCTCAATTCCATCTCTTAACACCTAATTTTTAAGTTAAACAATTGTACACCAGTCTAAAGTTTTGACTGGTTGGCAAAATTATTTTGCAATGCATAGCCTTAAAATAAAACTCGAAAGACATCAGGAAACAAAAAAAAAAAAAAAAAAAAAAAAACCACGTCAAGAAGAGTCAAAACATGAATGAGTGGGGTGGGGGCTTTCACTGAAGATTTATTTCAAATAATAAAGAAGAAAAATATTGATTGACGTTAAAGTCAAATTCTGCAATTAAAGCTAACTATGAAATATTAACATTTGTGGATAAAAAATTTTTCTACAATTATATAAGCCATTATTTCGACCTCGTTTGGAATATGCGATTTCAGCGTGGGTTACTAGAACGATGTAGTTTTATTGGAAAATATACACATGACATACTCTGAAAAAAAAAACAAAAAAACTATTGACCAACAAACATCACGCTTTTCAAAACTTGGGGCTAATATAATGCAAAGTGGTTGTTCCTCATACAGACGTAGATGTGATGACAAAGACAAATTATATTAGGCGTCCAAATTTAAATTTAAAAAGCAAACACAGTATACTCTATCACACACACACACACGCCCCACACTGTGTGTGTATATATATATATACTGCTTTCATAGGTTGTGGTCACTATTAAGGTCACCAACATTAATTATACTCTCCAGATATTTCCAGTATGATTGGCGTTCTGCTTTCTGCGCTTGTGCTCTGGCCAGCTTGTATTTTATTTTATTTTGTGTGTGTGTGTGTGTGTGTGTGTGTGGGGGGTTCAGAGATTTTGTTGAAAAAAAAAAAAAAAAATCCGGGTCCCAAATAGCTTTAAAATGCTCTTTGTCTGATTTTATAGAAAAAATGACTAATTCTCATTCGATCCCTCATATTAACTGATGAAAAAATTATCTTCAGATAACAAAATAAACGATATCCTGGTTGGAAAGAGAATCCCTCCACCCCCACCCCCGAATGTTATACGAGAATTCTCTTATCTATGTTCTATTGATGCATAGTTGGTTTATTCTTTGGAATCCACATTTTTCCTTTTCATTACCTACAACTTTTATTTTTCGATTTTCTCAAACCAACAATTCCAATTACCTTAGTTTTGGAATTAGGTAGCCTTTGAAAGTTCTGAAACCCGTCTACCAAACCAAGGGGAACAACTCATTTGGCTTTTAATGGCGGCCTCCATTTGAATCACGGGGCTGAATTAGGATATAGAATAATATCCTTTATATCAACTAAAAATGAAACTGGTATGCACTTGACAATGAATTTCGAGGATACATTAATACTTTTCCTTTCACTGTCGCATAAACCATTTTCTTTATAATGAGAGCAGTCCTAAGTACACTTGGTTCGAATCGAAAGTTCACTTTTTGCCTGCATACATTTTCTACGACAATCCAAGTGTGCCTTACCATCGGCCTTTTTAACCCAGCAAATAGATGTGAAGGCAGTGTGATACTGCTGAAAAGTTCGTACTCGAACACATTTATGCTCTGAGTAAAGGAAATTCCTCGTAATCATGAATTATCCAGAGCAAGGAAGCAACCTTTTCAGTTGTAGGTCTGAGACTGATCTTGTATTATGGTAGTGGTTACAAATGTACATAACAGCTTTTTGCCCAACTGTTTTTATCAACAAGAGCTTATGCGATGGTCTTGCATCTGTTGTTCTTCATTGTCTGGTATCCATCATCAATTAGCAGTTGATTGTTATCACTACTCCTCCTAAACTACTTGGTTAAAAATCAAGAGACTTGGCACACAGTTTCATTCTCAGGTATAGTTGGTCCTAAACGAAAATGGCATCCCTTGGACATCCAGTAGTGCCCCTCTATGGTGCCATTTTAGCAATCTTCTTGTTGCTACTTTTCCAGAATGGATGGTTGTATCAACATTGTATTTTCACTAAAATACTTATAATGATATACAGATGATTATAAATGCAAATGTAGCTGATCTGATATCAGGCATGGCTCCCATTGTGGGCATCTGAAAAATCTTGTTTTTGTTACACCGCCTGAAAGAATGGTCATATTGACATGGGTTTTGCACTAACAGACCTTATTGTATCTAGCTGGTCCTAAAGGGGAAATGGGGTGGCAGTTAGATAGATTTCCTCTGTCACCTTTCTTAAATACCGGGGCCAGTCTGGTCTCCACAATGACCACCATAGCAGCAGTTTCGAAAATCTTATTGCTAATTGTCTTGAATTAATAAATGTATCAGTAAAGGGTTTTCACTTAATAAAAATGCACTTTTTGCAGTATGTAGCTGGTACTATTTGAAAATGGTGCTGACCTGACCTCACAATAGGGCTGTAATGGAGGCCATTTTGAAGATCTTGTTATCACTGCTTCTTCTGAATTTATTGACATGGGTTTCCACTGAAAGATTTCCTATGATATCTAGTTTTTCAAAAATGAAAATGGTGCTGATCTGACTTCACAAAACAGCCACCTATAAAATCTTGTTTTTGTTGCTTCTTTGAACAGATAGTCATATTTACATGGTGTTTTCACAAAAACACATCTTTCAATAAATTATTTGTCTAAAATGAAAATGTGGCCCCCTGGTATAGCCACTACCATGGCCATCATAAGATTCTTGTTATGATTGCTCCTCCTGAATGCATGGTTGTATCAACATACAGTTTTCACTAAAACACTTCCTGCTATATGTAGTTGGTCTTATATTACAATGATGCCGCTCTGACCTCCAAATTGGCTGCCTTAAGGCTATCTTGAATTTATTTAATACTATAGCCACTGATAACAGTATGGTCCTTAATGAAAATGATGACTAACAACAAGTCCGTGCTATTGTGAATGAGTTAAAACACTAGACCTACATGACTTTGGTGTCTGTGCGATTGTGAATGAGTTAGAACACTAGATCTACATGACTTTGGTATAAAGTCAAAAGCAACCATAATGGCCATCTAAAAAAACTTTTTCACTACATTTCGCGAAAAAATAGTGGAATTGACATGGAGTTTTCACTAAAACACTTCTCACCATGTGTAATTAGCCCTGAATGAAACTGGTATAGATCTGGCTACAAACATGTCTGTGCTATTCTGAATGGGTTTGAAAACCTGACCTACTTGACCTTGGGGTCAAGTCAAAGATCACTGCTTACATTTTTGTACATCACTGAGCTTATGAACACAATGACTTGTATATACAAATGAATTTTGACTAGAATTTGTATTTTATTGTTTTTCAATAAGCAAGTTTATTGTCAGCACTTTGACATTGATTTCGGGATCCAAGGTCTTGACTCATGTTAACTTTAAAAGCTGTATATGGAAGTAGCTGAGCCCTTTATCACCCTTCCAAACAATTTTGGTTGGAACCAAGCAAGTGCAAGAATCCTTCACCCAACAGGGGTTGAAATTTTGAATTCACTTTTTTGTACCTGAAAATTTGGGATCTTTTTGATGGTGCTTTTGCATGTGTGCTCATGTAGCATTAGAAATAAACTTCAGACTTTGGGATAGGAATTAGAGTCTTTTGTATGTTCTTAAGTTTAAGAGTTTATATCATATTAGGGGAAAGAAGTCAGAAGAAAACATAGAGCATGATAAAAAATGTAACTTGATTTATTGTGTACCGGTAAATCATTGAATTATTGTATATACTCACTTATAAGTCGAGTCCAACTGTAAACTGAACAGACCCAGATCTACTGTTGCATAATGTACCAACAGATCTGGGTCTATGCAGTTTGTTGGGAATAATCATTAGAACAAACAACACAGTTTGTTAGGAGTAATTATTAGAATAAACAACACAGACACTAATCTGTTGGTGCATTATGTGATGGCAGATCCGGGTCTATTTTTTTGCAGTTGGACTTGACTTATAAGTGAGTATCTATGGTATTTTATGTCCACATAGGAAAAGAAAGATCATTTGAGCCTACCAGTCCATCTATGTTTAATAGCACATGCAAAATGCCATGTAATTTCTGTTACATTAAGATAGGGATTTGACATACTCTCCAATATTATATGGGGTAGTTTGTTCACTTGACATTAATGTTAGAATTCACTTTAACCATCTAACTATTATCATTATCATCAATGATAATTAAAACTGTTATTATTATTACAGTGAAACTCCTCAAAACCGAACCCTCAGGATACCGGAATCCCCTCAAAACCGAATTATTTTTTTAGTCCCGACATTTTCCTTCTTTAATATCATCATTTTTTTCCCAGTAAACTGAAACCCCTCAACCCTGAACACCGGAACAATTTTCGATCCCAAATTTCAATTTTACGCTTACAAATATCCCATAAAACCGAAACTCAGTTGAAACTTGGAAATATATTTTAGCTGCTAAATTCCTGAAACACATTGGAACAGATTAATTACAGTTAACAGGTGCTGTAGTAGTCTGATCGACGAGACAAAGACCCGGAAACTGCCCCAAGGGCACGCGAGGATAAAACAACACTTGACACATGCGCCGACACAGATTAGGGCTGACAATAGGTTAATCCGAAGTCTTTTCACCATACAAAAGAGTCAACTTTTAAGGCTAATTACATTTGGATACAAGATCAATAGAACATTGTTTGCTTGTTTTTTTTTAAGTTAAATATCAGCACTTTATTAACCAGCCATGTGACTTGTCTTTTGATGCTCTGCCGATGGAGATCGACAATAAATGTCAAATTCACTCAAATGATTTTCAATAGAGAAAAATCATTACATACATGTATTTAAGTAGCCATGACCGTCGTTTGCCTTCACTCACTTGTCAAGATGTCAGTACGACCAGATAAGCATCGTAGAATTTAACTATCCTTACAGGATAAAATTAATATAATCAAAGAGTATGGATCTGTGTCAAAACCTACACTGAAGAAACTAGGGAAAACATTTGGCATAGGAAAATCTACTGTTTCAGATACTCTAAAGAAAATGGAAATCTACAAGAATGAATTTGAAAAGAACAGTGATGCAAACAAGCGTCGTTTCAATAATGCCTGCAAATTTGACAAACTGAATGATCTAGTGTGGCAATGGTTTAGCCAAGCTTGGGCAAAAAACATTCCAGTCTCAGGCCCTATAATCAAAGAAAAGGCGAGTAATTTTGCCAAAGAACTTTCAATTTTGGACTTTAAAGGATCTAACAGATTGTTAGACCATTGGAAAACGCGCTATTCTGCAAAGGGATTTAAAGTTAGTGGTGAGAATGCAGGTGTTGATACAGAGATTGTGGAAGAATATTGAGAGAGAATACCAGAAATTATTAGGGATTATACTTCTAATAATGTATTTTAATTGTGACCGGGCTGTATTTCTATGCGGAGCAACTGTATTTATTCCTGTGAAAGGATACAATTTTCGGTAGGAACATATATTGTTCAGCTAATTCTTCATTAAATGCATGTATTAGAAATAAAATAAAAAAATAACAGCTTTCTTAAATTTGTGCACTTTTACACACACAGACACTGATGCTTTCGTAACTGCATTCTCTCTCTCTCTCTCTCTCTCTTGCATCACATAAGAGCTCAGAAAGAGATTTTTTTTCCCATCTGCAAAAGCCTTATTAAACCGAAAACTTCTCAAAACCGGAGAAAAAAAAAACTGGGTCCCAAGGGTGTTCGGTTTTGAGGAGTTTCACTGTATTATTATTATTATTTCACAACAGTTTTCAATGTATTTTTCAGCTGTGTCTCTCCAGTCAACCCAGTAAGCCATGTTTTGTCCTGTACTTCAAGGGAGTCACTCTCATGTTGGACTGTGCACTTGACGTTTCTCAGATCCTTAGTTACCTTCCAGTACCAGTTGTGGCACGGTATTTATGTTAATTTGTATTTCAGGAAGTCCAATTGGCCAGAAATAAATCCCACGATTCTAGTTTATATAGGCCTTATTTTTAGTGTAAAAATCTCCAGAAATGTGCAGTTGCAGAAAAATGCTTAAATGGGTTATGATTCTGATTGATCAGATTTTGTATGTTAAAATTATCGGCCAAGAGCCTATTCCCATTTGATGTAGAAAAGGTCAATTATGTGTTCATTCATTCTGCAGTAACGAGTATTATAACTGGAAAATCTGTAGTGGAGCTCTTGGTCAAAAGAGTTTTACATGTAAATTCAAAAGACATATTTTTTTTGTTGATATTAAATATCTGTCAGAATCCTAGATATCTTTTGGTTTTTATTAGCCAAAAACTAAAATTACGTGACAGAGCTGGACAAATTATATAAAAGTCCACATGTCCCAGGGCAAGCTGAATTGAAAAGTGAACATGCCCTCGGGAGATTTCAGCTTGCCCAAAAATATGACAAAATTATATCAAATCATATATTTTAAAAAAGGTCAGATAAAATATGGGTTGTGTTCTTGAAATTGTGTTATATTCATTTTACCAAAAAAAGTTTTTTTTTTTACACATAAAAAACTTATGCCAATTATTAAAATTTTCAGAAAAGATATATATATAATAGTACATGTGTGTGTGTATATATATATATATATATATATATATATATATATATATATATATATATATATATATATATATATATATATATATATATACACATATATATATATACATATATGTATATATATATGTATATATATATATATATATATATATATATATATATATATATATATATATATATATATATATATATATATATATATACATATATATATATGTAGGTGAGCAAAAAGGAAGGGCTTGAATTGATAGCTGGAGAATATAATGCAGAGTTAAAAGAGCAGAGATAGATATATAGATATAGAGATAGATATATATGCCAACAAACTTGTCTCATCTACTGCGTCAACAATAATGAAAGCTTGTCTTGAAAATGAGAGTGCTTTTCAATGGTTTATTTATTTACATAGCTGAATGATTTGAGAACATTTTTTTTTTTTTATCTATCTAATTACTTGCCAAATACACCTCTCCCTTGATAACTCATGCACAACAGGGTCCAAAAACATAGACCACACTATAAGCGAGGGTGTGAGTTACTGAGGAACCTCAGAAAAATTAAGAAGGGGATGCCATCCCCGCTGGACATTAAGAAAACCGGGGGGGGGTTGGGTTACAGGGGGTTTAATGGCTGAATGCTTGTTTTATAATCGTGTTGGGAATAATTGTCAATCAAGAGCTTTTTCTCATGAAGTTGTACGCTTTTTTGTATAAATTGCCTTTATTTTCAAGATACCCGACCTCTGAAAGATTGTTAGCAACATTACTTCAGCTGGTTTCAACAGCCATCATGTGTGCATGAAAACATTGTGTATTACAACACTGCTTTTTGTTGTTGATTCACAACACAATAAGATTCCTTTTTTTTTAAAAACTTGGGACATTTATTTCGTGAAACAACCTCCAACACCAAAACTATATTTTTTTAATTGTTCGATTAGTAAAATATTGATGCCGTGATATCATTGCAAGTAATAGTGAAACTTCTTCTCATCCCTGAGGAAATCACTGAGTGCTAATTCAGGAATGTTAAGTTCACTACAAACTCTGGAACTTACTTCTTTATAATAAACCATATCTGTGAAACAAAGCTTTTTATTCACCAAGAACTCATTTTGCTTGGATGCCTTGCTATCTTTGATCACATTGTGAATGAGTAGGCTAATTTAAGGTAGTTTATTTATATTACCTACATAATAATATTTATAACAGCGTTCAATTGAAATGAGTTGACTTGACACATGACTGGGATTGCTAGCTCTTACGCAGGTAGGATTTGCATGCCTTTTAACTTTTTTTTTATTCCACCCCTTTATTTGATTTGATACAAAAGATGTAATTAACGTGATAATGCAAAGCAAGTCTTCTTTTAATTGAGTGTAACAATGCAACAAATACTTCCGTGAGTTGGAGATCAAACACGGTTGGCACTTAATTAGGTTCTCACAGAAATGCTCGCAGACATAGCTGTGAAAGTAGATTGATATTTTTCATGTTTGAATACAAGAGGGCATATTGCATTTATGATGATTACATTGAAACTGAGTTAAAAGATAGAACTAAAACACAAATTTCACTTGACAAAACTTATTTATTAAAGTGTTGCCACCATGAGGCATTAGTGACATTTTCATTGATCAAAATTTTGTCAAATATTGTTATATACAGCACATTAAGAATGTTGTTTGAAAAAAAATGTAACAAAATATATGACTTCTTATTAAATGTTGAGAATTTCATGATGTTGAATCAAATTTCCAGGTCCTATCCATCGTTTTTTGTAATAAAACGTGCTATATCAAGGTTTCAGTTACCAGTTTTGATCGTGATTTTCTTCACATTCAACAAATAGGGTCCAATTTTTTTTTGTATTTTCTTGTTTAAAAAATTGGATCTCCATGCCTGACCCTGCGTTATAAGCTGGGTCACGAGTTATCCAGGCATGAGTTATCGAGTTAGTGGTGTAGCAAGTATGTATTGGTAACCTGTAATTATAATGTAAACAATAGATGATACACACCACCTGTGGGTTGTTATATTATGGTAAATTGATAGTGCTTTTAGAGAAATCCCTGTGACTAATCATTAGAGATGAGTTCCTTTATTTCCAAACACTTCTGTAACAGAAATATGTTTGTATTGTCATGAACATTTATCACCAAGTACCTTGAAATCAGCAAAATGCATCAAACCAATCTTTGACAAGCCAAGTTGGCAAGATTTTTTGATTAGACCAGAAAGCCAGTCAGGCAGTTTCACTGGCCATCATATTGATTATGGAGGAGCCTTTTCACCCACAGCCAATAGGTATTCACCCACAGTCAATGGCTATGTTAGGACTTTAAAGTCAGCGAATCCCATATTCTTACAAATATTATGATTAATGGTGTGAAATTTGGGCTCAATAAATGAATTAAATGGTGTATTGTGTGAAATTAAGGCTCAATAGATGAATGAAACAGTGGGTATTTATGTAATAGAAGCATGAGGTACATATGAATGCTAACTAATGGTGCAGATATCTGTGCTGTATCAAGATGGCAGAGTATTAAACTTGCAGCTTAGAGCATTATGAACTGAACATGACCTCGCTCCCTCTCATTCATTTTTTTGGACTTGAAATTTGAGCTTGTTCCGGAGATTGGCCAAGTGGATTTATCCAGCCCTTTAGCAGTGTTAAATTGAAATTCAAACAATTTAATGGGATTCATGACCACACTAACGTTATAAGATGGACAACAGTACATTGAGGGACTTTATAGTGAGGGAACAGTTTTCACTTACCATATTTACTGAGACAGGTAATTGTGTTTATGAATTGCAAGCAAATTCAAGATATGTTAAATGACTTGGGAAGTTCCTGAGTTTGAAATATAAAAACATTTTGTGTGAAAGAATACACAAAACATAAACTGGTGATTTATGACACATTGAAGTACCAGAATTAGGTTGATGGCATGCCATTGCATATCCCCATGTTCCCAAGCTTTGTTACTTTAGGGATAAGGCATGAAGCAGGAGCCAGTGTCAGACAGACAGACAGAAAGAATGACATAATATTCCTTCCCATTGACTTTTTCCAAAAAGTGGACGAATAATAATGAAATTCTGATTTATTGTTATAATATAAATCTACTTTCTTTTCAATTTAAGATAATTAGTGTAAACACCATTTACTACCAAAATGAAGCCATTTTAGTTGATGACATATAGAAGGGTCTTAATATTAACCCTAAGTATGAACTGAGGAAGACCCTGAAAAATGAAAACAGTTAAGTTTGTTTTAATAAAGACTCTTCTGACCAGCCAAACAACGTTTCAATTTTCTTTTTTTTAGGTCTCGACTTAACAAGCTTGCAGACTGGTTGTTGGCTACAGAAAAATTCGGCAAGCAAGGAGAAGAACTGGTTAGTTTATATCAAAAACCTTCATGTTGAGATTTGCAGTACTTCACTAATTAGGGCTTCTGCAAACATCAGAGCTCTAGATAACAATTAAATACTGTATAATCTAGTCCAACTCCAAACAACATAGATTATGATCTGCTGTCACATAATGCGCCAGCAGATCAGGGTCTGTGTTATTTTGTTCTACTGATTACTCCTGACAAACTGCTTAGACCCAGATCTGCCGGCACATTATGCGACAGCAGATCTGGGTATGTGCAGTTTGTTGGACTTAGCTTATAAGTGAATACATATGGTAAATTGGGTATTTTACTCCTAGGTTGGAATTAATTGCGTTTTAAAAATTTGATGGGGTAATGAATAATGCAAAACACATCTTGTGATACAAGACTGAGTCTTAATCATCAAGACATTAACTGTGTCTTTTAGAATGCATCAAATGACTTAGTGATCAAGACTAATTTGGGGGGTGTTGAATTATATGGCTCTGTTTGAGTGAGAGTCTCACAGCGATCAAATACTATAATTTCAAACATGCATGAAACATCTTGTCCTGATAGCATGGTTTATATTGATCAAATGCACCATTATAAGCTTGGGTTGTGCTTACTGCAGGAGTGGTACACTACAGTTTGGGATTAAATGCTTAAAATTAAATTCTTTTTTTTTGTAATTTGAATGCATTTTTAGTCAGTTTGTTTGCATATGATATAATATACATTAATTATTTGGTGTTACATGTAGCAGAAATATTCAGAACACATACTAAGTGGGGACTAGCAATTTTTGCATGTGTTAGGAGAGTGGTGTTCCATTTAAGTACTGGAGGAGAAGGATTAAGAGCAACAATACCTCTGCTCTCAAACTGCAGACAAACAAAAATGTTTAACAAGATTAAATATTAAGATTTGAGGGGCAAAGGTCATAGTATGCTGTTTCATGAGGATGTGTAGATGACAATGAAGGTTTGTGGATCCTAGATGCAGCCCAAGGAAAGGGCGGAGGAGTGGGGATAGGCATGGAGATTGGGCCATTTTTTAAAAAGAAAGTTTCTGGATATTTGTGATGACTCCCATCATTTGATAATTTTTGAAATCTTAAGTTTTAGCCCAAAAAGTAATTCACAAAAATCATTTTATGTGAATTGATTAAGATTCTTTATATTTATAATGATATTTTACACTTTTTTTTTTCCTTTAGAGTCATGAGCTGAGGGAGTGTGGAAACAGAGTCTTTGTTGATGGAGTAATGGAATTTGCAGCACCTGAGGTGAGTCTGAAGAGATACTGGTTTAAGTTCTGTTTTATATTTTTTAAATGATCATATTTCTTGGTAGAAAAAAATTCATTTCATTAGCCAATCGACTTCACCTGGAAGTTTAGAAGACGGCTAGTATGGGCTTTGCACAATCTTAAAAATACAACAGCTTGAGTGCAAGGGGCTGTTGTGTTGTGCATAAAACAAGACCCATTGACAACAAACAGTAGTCTTTATAAGGTGTAACAATTCCTTTATTAACTTACTAGCCAGGCATGAAGTATGCATGGAAAGCTGTCTCAAATTTAGATATTTAAAAAAAAAACAGAATCTGATCTTGTTACATGAAAACTTACTAAACAATGATTTTTAGTTTCAGCTAGGTGAGCATTAGAATTGTCTAGGGTGTCTGATGATCTTATAATTTGATTTCTCAGTTGAGAATGTTGCTTTGTTTGGAAAACTTTGATCAGCATTTTAAACTGTTTCTCTGATAGTGTTGATAAACAACACCATTGGTTACTCAGGCTGTTTAACCTCATGTTCTGCCTTATTTGATGTGTTGGTGTCCTTTATCAGGGTCTATTTTTTATTTGAAAAATTTGAAGTGAATGGATTATGTATGATAAGATAATCTATGCTTATTTAAGCAGTGCCTGTAAAATTGTAATACAGTAGGACCCCGCTATAGCACGCTTCGTTATAGCACGAATTCGGATATAACACGATCGTGGCATGGATCCCGAATTTCATCTATTTTTTCGTATATGAAAAAAAAAGCTTTTTTTTTCAAGTACGAAAAATAATGTGTACAAAATTAATTATCATTTTGGGGAAGAGATCGTGTATAAATTCGGATATAATACGATCATGGCATGGCTACCGAAATTTTATAATAATTTCGCCAATTTCTTGAACTACTGCAAAGTCTTGTGCCAAAATAAACAAGAGTTTGATTTAATAATTTGGTAAGCTGTATTGTATTCTTGAAGAAAAAGTGTCTTATGATTGCATCTTTCTTTATATGAATAAAGATCCTGAACATTTCTATTTGTGAATGTTCATTTCAAATGTGTCAGTAGTCAATCACTGCACTTTGATCTTAGTTTATTTTTGAAAGATGTCAGCTCATTTTAAAGCTGATAAGTGTTAATCTTATTATTACTGATACATAAACAATAAAGTCATTAAGTCTTCTTTGTGTTTGTCTTCAATACATTCTGTGTACAATCGTTGCTCAAACAATAGCCGACATATGTTTGCTCATTCAACAGCATACACAGCCAAGCACCAAGCAATGCGGTGGTTGATAAAAGATTCGCACCTCAATTTATAAATGAATTAATTTAAGTCATTGACAATCATCAAAGTCAATCTCAAAGCTAAAGGTTGTTCAAACCATGCGGCAATGATTTATAAAACATAAAAAAAACGAAAGCCGCCAACGCGCACACGTGGCTTGTCGGTGTTGTTAGACAATCCCCACGCAATCAGTTGACCAGTGAATAATATTGTACATTCCCAATAAAAATGACCCCATTGTTGATTAACAATTATTCTTGCTGTAGTCGTTCAAACAAATAGGTGTCAGAGTTTTAATTAATAGTTATTTACAATGAATAGCAGTACACGGAAACGTAAAGGTTTTACTGTTAAAAAGAAGCTTGAAGCCATGGACAGGATTAAGTCCGGTGTTTCCACAAGTCAGATTTAATTCCCAAGTGATATTTCCCAAGTGATCTGCCAGTGCACGTGGTCCGATAAGCCTTTGGCTTGTAAAAGCACTCACTTTGTTTTCAAGTTGTTTTCCCACGTGACAGTCCTTTGATCAAGCCGCGAGTTTTACTTGTTCAGTGCCAAGTAACAGAGGGTGGTTATTTGAACTCCCTGTGATCTTGCCGCACAATTGACACGTGTCCAGTTGCATCCTTTAATTGATTTCTGACTTTATGATCAAAGTGTTACTTGCAGAACCCAAGCTCAGTCTCTGCGTAAGCACCTGAATACTATAGTAAAGCTGAGGAATTGGAGTCGGACGTGATTTACGATGACTAGATGACGACGATTTACAATGACTAGCCGACGATGTAGGATTTCAGAACTTTATCAGACAATGATATTATACTTCTGTGTTCATATTTTCGATGGAATTATTATGGACTCACTCCTACGCATGCGATGAGATCGGTTGGTGAGTACACGTTAAGATCCTTTAACTATTCATGCTATACATTAGACATGTATATATAAATGTACCAATGCATGGTTCTCTGAATAAAGTTAAATATTATGAGTGCAATCTCTGTTTTCATTGCATGTGTATTTCTCATTTAATATGCATTGATTTAAGATGGTAACGGTGCCAATGAAGCACGTTGTTTTCAGACCACAATTTACCCCTCCCCCCCCTCATTTTCTTCAGCTAAATGACTTGGTTTTGTCTTGTTCGGTTATAGTACGGTTCGAGTATAGCACGATCTCGTTTTGTGGACCCCGACCATCGTGCTACAACGGGGTCCTACTGTACTTTGCATACTTTTTGGCAAAAGCTCCGAAAAATTATTGTGAAGAAGTAAGATCATTTTTGGAAGATATCTAATTGAGTGGTCTGCAGAGTAATTGGGTAGTTTGCAGACTAATTCATTGGTCTCTGGACTAATTGGGTGGTCTGCAGACTAATTGGGTAGTTTGCAGACTAATTCATTGGTCTCTGGACTAATTGGGTGGTCTGCAGACTAATTGGGTGGTTTGCAGATTAATTCATTGGTCTCTGGACTAATTGGATGGTTTGCAGACTAATTCATTGGTCTCTGGACTAATTGGGTGGTCTGCAGACTAATTGGGTGGTTTGCAGACTAATTCATTGGTCTCTGGACTAATTGGGTGATTTGCAAACTAATTCATTGGTCTCTGGACTAATTGGGTGGTTTGCAGACTAATTCATTGGTCTCTGGACAAATTGGGTGGTTTGCAGACTAATTCATTGGTCTCTGGACTAATTGGGTGGTTTGCAGACTAATTCATTGGTCTCTGGACTAATTGGGTGGTGCAGACTAAAGGAATATTTGCACTTCATTTTTATATCACAGAAGAGTCTTATACAGTGGGAGCATGGAACAAGATATTCCTTATTGTACTTTTCACTTGGACAGATAAAATGTTCCCTTACCAGGATTAGAATTAGAAACAACAGCTATGCAAACCAAAATAAAATTATACAGTAGATTTAAATCACACAAAATACGCAGTGATAGCATATGCAAGTTAGCTCTGCCCATAAGAATTTTGCATTGAGCATGAGTGAACCAGTGATGATGAGTTCAGTCACAATGATGAGGTGATATGAGTAGCCTACTTTTATAAATTTATCCGAAACCGATATGTGTGTGCATTCTGCCATATGCATTTGCATCTCAGAAATTTCAACTTTTGCATCAAACGCTATAATCAGTACCATATAATAACCTTTGACCTTCTTGCTGTTTGAACAACCAAGCCTATCCACATGCCTGATCCACTAATCAATTAGCATTGTTCTCATGAGAAGTTGTAAGTGTTGTGTGAGATTGTTCAATAATTTTCATAGATGTCAGCTTTGATCTTTTGTTTTGAGAAGAGAAACAGATTGTTTGAATGACACTGATTGAGATAATTGGAATTTAACGCCTCTTTATAAAGTAAGACAGCAAATTGGTTGTGATGACTTGAAATTAAAAATGGCAGATGGAAATCAAAGAGATCCATTTGAATGCTAGTGGCAGTATATAGGCTGTCTGAGGTTCAGTACACATGTACTTTTAGCAGGAATCCAGCAGTGATCCTTTTGAATGCCAGTGGCAGTATATAGGCTGGCTGGAAATAAAGTAGTTTTTACAGATAATTTGCCCAGATATGACTAAATCAATGACTAACATCTTAGACTGAGCTATTCCCATAACAGTGTCTAATATCTACACAAAGTTGACATAGTAATAGTGACTTGGCAGGAAATGACACCTGAGTTGGCATTGTTTTCTTTATTGGGTATTGTAAATCAATTAGTAGACACAATTAACTGGCTCTGGTATGAATTTAAGAATGTTTGGCATGACAAGTTTATTATTTGGGCATATAGGTAGAATTCCTGGAATCCTGGAGAAGAAGTTATGTGTATAATACATATTATGTCCCTTAACAGAAATCCTGAATCCGAGTTATATTATTATGGCAATGGAGTTCATGTAGATGAAGATGGTGAGGGAAAGAAACATAATAAGGATGACTTGTAAATAAAATTGATAGTGATCTCCAGGTCACATGCTGAAGGAATTGCATGTATAGCAGAAAACAACATATATGCAGTGATTCCCACTGGCATTTTCTTAAGGGGGAATTTTCAGTTTTTAAGGGGGAGGGGACATTTATTTTTATATAAGAACAGTACCTATATGTAGACCCCTCATAGTATGTTTAAACAAATGCATGTGTGTGATAAATATTTTTTAATAAATAAAGATAAAACTTACATTTGTTTACCTTCATTATTGGCACAGTGTCAGCAGTCTTGTGTAATGACAATGGCACTATGTTGTATGCATTAGAACCGCACATTATAGCAGTGACATTACTGCCCAGTACTGAAAACTGCATGTCTGTCATTCAATAATCTTGCCAAGTGCAGTTGGTAAAATGCTTTTATGAAAGCATCTCATTGCTCAGTTGCAAAAGAGTCACTTAGTAAGTTTTTGATTATGGTGGTTTAATGAAAGTCAAGCACTTATATGATCAGATTCAATTTTGTTAATATTAATGAATGTTACAGGTTTCAGTACACTCATAGGAAATCGACTGGATGATTTTTGCACACTCTCTAATTTGCAGGGGGGTATTCATTAACATTAGGGGGATTCACATAATTGCAAGTCTTGGAAAAAAAAACTGTAAATGTATTTGGATATTTGTATAAAGTTCATTGTAATAACAGTGAGTAAAGGACAAAATCTAGTTTGACCATAATTATTTCATATTTCTTATTTACCCAAGCATTCTTGTATTTTATTAATTTTATTATATGCCCATATAGGAGTTTTTGTTCTATGAATTGTATTGTATGCCCATTAAGGAGTGTTTATTCTATGAATTGTATTGTACGCCCATTTAGGAGTGTTTATTCTATGAATTGTATTGTATACCAATTTAGTAGTGTTTGCTCATTGAATTGTATTGTATGTCCATTTAGGAGTGTTTGTTCGTTGAATTGTATTGTATGCCCATTTAGGAGTTTTTGTTACATCTTTACCTTTCATCTTTCATCTCATGGTCCATATTAACGTTTGGTTACAGGGGTTTGTCTTTCTGGCGAGTTTGACAATGATTTTGCCTTTACCCTTTTGCTTCCAAGCTTTTTTAATGCATTACTGGTATGTTGCTATGATTGTGCTGATGTCCTGTTAAACTCTATAACACACACAGATAGTATCATTAACAAGCAATACAACAATGAACATAGCTGTAACCCCTGCATCAGGTCTTGGTACTGTCCACATATAAATGTAACCCCTGCATTAAGTCTTGGTCCTGTCCACATATAGCTGTAACCCCTGAATCAGGTCTTGGTCCTGTCCACATATAACTGTAACCCCTGCATCAGGTCATGGTCCTGTCCACATATAGTTGTAACGCCTGCATCAGGTCTTGGTCCTGTCCACATATAGTTGTAACGCCTGCATCAGGTCTTGGTCCTGTCCACATATAAATGTAACCCCTGAATCCGGTCTTGGTCCTGTCCACATATAGCTGTAACCCCTGCATCAAGTCATGGTCCTGTCCACATATAGCTGTAACCCCTGCATCAAGTCATGGTCCTGTCCACATATAGTTGTAACGCCTGCATCAGGTCTTGGTCCTGTCCACATATAGTTGTAACGCCTGCATCAGGTCTTGGTCCTGTCCACATATAAATGTAACCCCTGCATCAAGACATGGTCCTGCCCACATATAGCTGTAACCCCTGAATCAGGTCTTGGTCCTGTCCACATATAGTTGTAACGCCTGCATTAGGTCTTGGTCCTGTCCACATACAGTTGTAACGCCTGCATCAGGTCTTGGTCCTGTCCACATATAGTTGTAACGCCTGAATCAGGTCTTGGTCCTGTCCACATATAAATGTAACCCCTGAATCAGGTCTTGGTCCTGTCCACATATAGCTGTAACCCCTGCATCAGGTCATGGTCCTGTCCACATATAGTTGTAACGCCTGCATCAGGTCTTGGTCCTGTCCACATATAGTTGTAACCCCTGAATCCGGTCTTGGTCCTGTCCACATATAGCTGTAACCCCTGCATCAAGTCATGGTCCTGTCCACATATAGCTGTAACCCCTGCATCAAGTCATGGTCCTGTCCACATATAGCTGTAACCCCTGCATCAAGTCATGGTCCTGTCCACATATAAATGTAACCCCTGAATCAGGTCTTGGTCCTGTCCACATATAGCTGTAACCCCTGCATCAAGTCATGGTTCTGTCCACATATAGCTGTAACCCCTGAATCAGGTCTTGGTCCAGTCCACATATAGCTGTAACCCCTGCATCAAGTCATGGTCCTGTCCACAAATAGCTGTAACCCCTGCATCAAGTCATGGTCCTGTCCACAAATAGCTGTAACCCCTGCATCAAGTCATGGTTTTCTCCACAAATAGCTGTAACCTCTGCATCAGGTCTAGGTTCTGTCCACATATAGATGTAAACCCTGGATCAGGTCTTGGTCCTGTTTACATATGCAAATTAGGTGAGTAGTTCACTGGTGTCATCAACGATGCTGGAACACAACTTGAACTGAAAAAAATAGTCAAGGTTATAATTCAACAAGTGTACATGCAAATAATAGCAAATGTGGCTTGTATAATGATGACCAGTTTGAAATGAAGCATTTTCACACCCATATGTGTTTTCACTTTATGTCTGTTTTCACTTCATGTGTTTTCACTTTGTGAATTTATAGTATTACTTCACTTTATGTGTTTATAGTATTACTTCACTTTATGAGTTTATAGTATTACTTCACTTTATGAATTTATAGTATTACTTCACTTTTTGAATTTATAGTATTACTTCACTTTATGAATTTGTAATATTACTTCACTTTATGAATTTATAATATTACTTCACTTTATGAATTTATAATATTACTTCACTTTTTGAATTTATAATTACTTCACTTTATTAATTTATAGTATTACTTCACTTTATGAATTTATAATATTACTTCACTTTATGAATGTATAGTATTACTTCACTTTATGAATTTATAGTATTGCTTCACTTTATGAATTTATAGTATTACTTCACTTTATGAATTTATAGTATTACTTCACTTATGAATTTATAATATTACTTCACTTTATGAATTTATAGTATTACTTCACTTTATGAATTTATAGTATTACTTCACTTTATGAATTTATAGTATTACTTCACTTTATGAGTTTATAGTATTACTTCACTTTATGAATTTATAGTATTACTTCACTTTATGAATTTATAATATTACTTCACTTTATGAATTTATAGTATTACTTCACTTTATGAATTTATAGTATTACTTCACTTTATGAATTTATAGTATTACTTCACTTTATGAATTTATAGTATTACTTCACTTTATGAATTTATAGTATTACTTCACTTTATGAATTTATAGTATTACTTCACTTTATGAATTTATAGTATTACTTCACTTTATGAATTTATAGTATTACTTCACTTTATGAATTTATAGCATTACTTCACTTTATGAATTTATAGTATTACTTCACTTTATGAATTTATAGTATTACTTCACTTTATGAATTTATAGTATTACTTCACTTTATGAATTTATAGTATTGCTTCACTTTATGAATTTATAGTATTACTTCACTTTATGAATTTATAATTACTTCACTTTATGAATTTATAGTATTACTTCACTTTATGAATGTATAGTATTACTTCACTTTATGAATTTATAGTATTACTTCACTTTATGAATTTATAGTATTACTTCACTTATGAGTTTATAGTATTACTTCACTTTATGAATTTATAGTATTACTTCACTTTATGAATTTATAGTATTACTTCACTTTATGAATTTATAGTATTACTTCACTTTATGAATTTATAGTATTGCTTCACTTTATGAGTTTATAGTATTACTTCACTTTATGAATGTATAGTATTACTTCACTTTATGAATTTATAGTATTACTTCACTTTATGAATTTATAGTATTACTTCACTTTATGAGTTTATGGTATTACTTCACTTTATGAATTTATAGTATTACTTCACTTTATGAATTTATAGTATTACTTCACTTTATGAATTTATAGTATTGCTTCACTTTATGAGTTTATAGTATTGCTTCACTTTATGAATTTATAGTATTGCTTCACTTTATGAATTTATAGTATTGCTTCACTTTATGAATTTATAGTATTACTTCACTTTATGAGTTTATAGTATTACTTCACTTTATGTGTTTATAGTATTACTTCACTTTATGAGTTTATAGTATTACTTCACTTTATGTGTTTATAGTATTACTTCACTTTATGAGTTTATAGTATTACTTCACTTTATGAATTTATAGTATTACTTCACTTTATGAATTTATAATATTACTTCACTTTATGAATTTATAGTATTACTTCACTTTATGAATTTATAGTATTACTTCACTTTATGAATTTATAGTATTACTTCACTTTATGTGTTTATAGTATTACTTCACTTTATGAGTTTATAGTATTACTTCACTTTATGTGTTTATAGTATTACTTCACTTTATGAATTTATAGTATTACTTCACTTTATGACTTTATAGTATTACTTCACTTTATGAATTTATAATATTACTTCACTTTATGAATTTATAGTATTACTTCACTTTATGAATTTATAGTATTACTTCACTTTATGAATTTATAATTACTTCACTTTATGAATTTATAGTATTACTTCACTTTATGAATGTATAGTATTACTTCACTTTATGAATTTATAGTATTACTTCACTTTATGAATGTATAGTATTACTTCACTTTATGAATTTATAGTATTGCTTCACTTTATGAGTTTATAGTATTGCTTCACTTTATGAATTTATAGTATTACTTCACTTTATGAATTTATAGTATTACTTCACTTTATGAATTTATAGTATTACTTCACTTTATGAATTTATAGTATTACTTCACTTTATGAATTTATAGTATTACTTCACTTTATGAATTTATAGTATTACTTCACTTTATGAATTTATAGTATTACTTCACTTTATGAATTTATAGTATTACTTCACTTTATGAATTTATAATATTACTTCACTTTATGAATTTATAGTATTACTTCACCTTATGAATTTATAGTATTACTTCACTTTATGAATTTATAGTATTACTTCACTTTATGAGTTTATAGTATTACTTCACTTTATGTGTTTATAGTATTACTTCACTTTATGAATTTATAGTATTACTTCACTTTATGAATTTATAGTATTACTTCACTTTATGAATTTATAGTATTACTTCACTTTATGAATTTATAGTATTACTTCACTTTATGAATTTATAGTATTACTTCACTTTATGAGTTTATAGTATTACTTCACTTTATGAATTTATAGCAATACTTCACTTTATGAATTTATAGTATTACTTCAATTTATGAATTTATAGTATTACTTCACTTTATGAATTTATAGTATTACTTCACTTTATGAATTTATAGTATTACTTCACTTTATGTGTTTATAGTATTACTTCAATTTATGAATTTATAGTATTACTTCACTTTATGAATTTATAGTATTACTTCACTTTATGAATTTATAGTATTACTTCACTTTATGTGTTTATAGTATTACTTCACTTTATGAATTTATAGTATTACTTCACTTTATGAATTTATAGTATTACTTCACTTTATGAATTTATAGTATTACTTCACTTTATGAATTTATAGTATTACTTCACTTTATGAATTTATAGTATTACTTCACTTTATGAATTTATAGTGTTACTTCACTTTATGTGTTTATAGTATTACTTCACTTTATGTGTTTATAGTATTACTTCACTTTATGAGTTTATAGTATTACTTCACTTTATGAATTTATAGTATTACTTCACTTTATGAATTTATAGTATTACTTCACTTTATGAATTTATAGTATTACTTCACTTTATGAATTTATAGTGTTACTTCACTTTATGTGTTTATAGTATTACTTCACTTTATGTGTTTATAGTATTACTTCACTTTATGAGTTTATAGTATTACTTCACTTTATGTGTTTATAGTATTACTTCACTTTATGAATTTATAGTATTAGTTTTACATCATTGTAAGTTTGGTTTTTGTTGAAATTATAACCAATAGTAAATGAGTGTAAATACCTCATACAGATTGGTATGTATGTAGCAATTGAATTAACTAATGTGAATGGGCATTTATCACTGAAACAAAATACTGGTAGTACAATTTGTAAACATGTTTACCTAAAACATGGACATTAGTGAGCACATGTCAGAAGAAAGATGCTAGCAAACCAATGAACTGTGATACGATACAAGGGAATAGATGACAAAAGCTCCTGAAGTTTCTCTAGCTCTTTTTCTGAATCTAAATACAACACTTTCAGGCTAAAGCTGATGTCATACAATTTCATGAGTGTAAAAACTTGTCTAAGTAAGTAAGATATGTGCTGCTTTTATGCTCATAATTTCATGAAATGCCATTTAACTGGTGTTAGTCTGATTGGGGCTAATTCAAGCACTGTCAGTTACTGATTAAGTTGTGAATAACAATCCATTTCTTGATTTTGCTGACATTTTCATACTGGGTGTTTCAAAGTGGTGTGTTGGGGAAGGAGAAATTCGAAAACCAATTGAAAAGCATAGTGCTCTGTTAAGTCCCGTGAAAAAACAGGGTATATATGAAAAAAATATTACTTTTTCAAATCTGTCTTTCAAAGATCTTATGCTCCCTCTCTAGATATCTTGTAATATGTGAATATCATGCAAATTTAGCCCTTTAAAACTTTTTGATTGACCATGGAAAAGTCGGAGCAAATGAACATGTCATGCCCTCACACTATTCATTGATTCATTCATTTCTCTTCAGCTTGGGATGGTGGACATGACCCAGGTGGATGCTATTCTAATCTCCAGCTGTGCCAATATGCTGGCTCTGCCCTACATCACAGAGTACACTGGCTTCAAAGGAGTTGTCTATGCTACAGAACCCACTATGCAGATGGCCAGGTATGTTGTATTCACCCACCATATAACCACTATGCATATGGTCAAGTAGGTTAAATTCACTGTGAAGAGGCCCAGGTAGGTTATATTCACCTGCCACCTACCCACTATGCATATGACATAGGTTATATTCACCCACCATCTACCCACTATGCACATGACATAGTAGGTTATATTCACCCACTATGCACATGGTCAGGTAGGTTATATTTACACACCACCTCCACTCTATGCACATGGCCATGTAGGTTATATTCACCTACTGATATGCATACTGTGTAGATGGTCAGGTAGGTTATATTTACCCACCACCTACCCACTATGCACATGGTCAAGTATGTTAAAACCACTTACTGACATGCCCATGGTGTAGATAGCCTAGTAGGTTATATTCACTTACATGCCTGTGGTGTAAATGACCCTGTAGGTTATATTTACCTATCACCTACCCACTATGCACATGGCCTAGTAGGTTATATTCACCCACCACCCACTGTGCACATGGTCATGTATTTCACCTACTGACATCCCTGCTGTAGATGGCCAGGTAGGTTCTACTTAACCACCATCTTTCCACTATGCATGTGCTGATGTAGGTTATATTCACCCACCAACTATCCACTATGCACATGGCCAGATAGATTGTAATCATCTACCTCTTCCACACTCTGCAGATGGCCAGGTAGGTGACATTCACCATCTCATATGCCCACTGTGTAGATGGCCAGGTAGGTTATATTCACTCACCTGCTTATGCAAGATGGCAATCCATAGTAGTTCTTAATATTCCCTGTAATCTGGCAACTGTCTACCACTTAGTTTGCTAAAAGCTTTAAAATATATTTATAAAGTTATTTAACATGCATACTTTCCTTATGGATCAAACTATTGATGTAGCAGATGCCAAATGTGAGTGTGTGTGTGTGTGTGTGTGTGCTTGTGTTCATTTGCATGTTTGTTCAAGTGTAGAATTGTAAATCTTATAGTATGTAGTAAATGGTCTTAAGAGAGAATAGTTTCTTTTTCAAATACATAACTCAGTCATCTTGCACTGCTTCCATATGCAACTTCAAGACCCAAGCATCAACATGCATTTCCGAGATATATGCAGGCCTGGAAATGTCTAAGTCATTCTCTGCATGCATTAATGAAAAACCTTTCCTTCACAAGCAACAACTGGTTTGCAGTGTCATAGCTATTCACTTCTCTTGATCTGGTCCCTACTACTGTCATTTCAGCAACTTGGACATATCCTAGATCCCACTGTTAAAATCCCCACTGACAGACGTGCCTGGGAATCAGTCTTGCACATGGCTTGTGTATCCAACAGGCAGCTCAACATTCACTTTAGTTTTATAGCTGCTTCTTTTAACCTCCAGCTCACAGAGAGTGATGCCTTCCTATCCACTTCATTGCTGCTCAAAGACCACCATCAGGCAACCCTCACATCTCAGACTTTGTTGTCTTCCAACCTTCTATTCCATGGCGATGTAGAGGAGGTCAGGAATCAGGCGTTTATTTCCCAATAGGTATCAAAGAAATAGGAAGAACCCCAACAAGGCACTCTCCCCCAAACCTTGCTCTTTCACAAGGGCCCAGTTTCCCAGAGGAAGAGACAACTCAGCACAGGGAGAGAAAGACCAATTTTGGCCAGTTCCTCTCCTTGACACCCTTCTTCCCACAGAAAATGATGACATGCTCATACTGCTTTTATCCGACATCCTATTGGGAGGAAGTCTTTGACAATTCACGTAGACACACTCCTCCAGAAAATGGCATTGAAGATCATTCACACGAACAACAAGAGTTCACTCGCAACTCACATGTGGGAATCCAAGCTTAGGATAGAGACTCTAAATTGTTACCAACATCTTGACGGTGTAAAGTAAAAGTGATTACATTATTGTTATTTCATAAATCCCCATTGTAATTAAAAATGCAAAAGGTTGCACTTACGCAATTGTAATTCCAATCAGATGACATTAAAACACTTTGTGTCTTGTGGGAGTATTCCATAAGCACTCACTTAGTGACAGATCTAGCTGGGAGTATTCCATAAGCACTCACTTAGTGACAGATCTAGTTGGGGGTATTCCATAAGCACTCACTTACTGACAGATCTAGTTGGGGGTATTCTATAAGCACTCACTGACAGATCTAGTTAAGGATATTCCATAAGCACTCACTGACAGATCTAGTTGGGAGTATTCCATAAGCACTCACTCACTGACAGATCTAGTTGGGAGTATTCCATATGTACTCACTTACTGACAGATCTAGTTAGGTGTTTTCCATAAGCACTCACTGACAGATCTAGTTGGGGATATTCCATAAGCACTCACTGACAGATCTAGTTAAGGGTATTCCATAAGCACTCACTTACTGACAGATCTAGTTGGGAATATTCCATAAGCACTCACTTACTGACAGATCTAGTTGGGAATATTCCATAAGCACTCACTTATTGACAGATCTAGTTGGGAATATTCCATGAGCACTCACTTACTGACAGATCTAGTTGGGAGTATTCCATAAGCACTAATTTACTGATAGATCTAGATAAGCATTGGTGCCAAATTTGGTTTTGTTACAAGATTTTTATTATAAACATTTCTTATACAATGTAACATTTTACAGAGCTAGCTCATAGCATTTTTATTATAATTTTGTCCTTGCATTTATAATTAAACTTTGCCTGTTCTTTGATGTTTACATTCTTTTTCTTTTTAACTCCACTGTCATCAGTTTCAGTTTAATAAATTATTTGTATTTCAAAATAGTTGTGCAAGCTTTCATTTTTTAAGTTCTTGTTTACAGTTTCAAAGGAAGAATGAAAGAGTATTTTTGATTTCATGATTCCAGAAATTTGAAATTCAGTTAAAATCTATTTTTAATTTTCATGAAACTGTGCCAAGCTGTTGCCTGCAGTTTACTCATTTAAGCAAAGGTGATCCAATTTGAATCAAATCGAGATCTACTTATAATAAGCAATTTGACATGTTTAGGTGACCTTTGAGAGTCACAGTTCACTTATTTGTAGTGACCTATCAGATAAAGCATTGCATTTTGTGTTAGCGAGAGTTATTATAGAAACATTATATTCCGAATGACACTTTTCACTTTCATAAATGTGAATCAAAAGGTCAGCAGAACATGACCTCTTATTGGCATCTGTGAGATCTCTGTTATGTACAAGATCTCAATTTTATCCGATTAGAAGATGATCATGTGCTTTATTAGTCATCTCATATATGTGAAAACACCATAAAACTAACTTTATACTATCAAAATTAATTCACAGTCCATTCTTATACCTCCTTGACACAGCTTTTTCTTATAATGCTGTTTCGTATATACCTTATAAATTGACCTCAAATACAATTAAAAAAATATCATAATATATATCATATCATGATTTTAGTATCTTTATATATGTATAGGATCTTGATCCACCCGTGTTGCCCCAGTCCTGTTCTGAATCTTAGTTTTGGATTGATGAGTGGGACATAGATTTAAAAATCTTGCATATTGTCAGCTTCATTCAGCCAAGTATCCTGGGTACCAGGTATATCATCTCTTGTGTACAAACATTTCGAAGTATTGTGCATCCACTTTGATTTAATATTTATGATTTCATAATGTGTAAATTCAAGAAAGTTGATACAAATTGATTAAGTTGTTCAAATGTATGCTAAAGTTTCTTTTATAATTGCAGGCAATTTATGACAGAGCTTGTAACTTATGTAGAAAGATGTCCAAGAACAAGAGTCTGTAATCTGTGGAAACAGGAGGAAATACTGAGGTAAAATTATGAATATTAATAACCAATCATACTCTTTTTTCTTCCTTTATCTACTCTGATATGATTAACTTTTGTTTGCAAATTTTGCTACATATTCCTTTCATCCAATTAGGAACTGCAAGTTAGCCTTTAAGAGTAAACAACAATGCACGTAACAAATGCAGTAACTTGAATATTAAGCAGATGCATCTTTTTCACACTGAATTAAAAAAACAAACAACTTATTACTCAGCTAATACAAATATGCAATTGCTATTCAGAAATGTAACAGACCATTCAGTTGTCTGCAATTCTGACAAATGTGTCATTGTAATAATCTTTCTGATTGATAAACTGTATTAAACATGAACACTACTGGGCCATTGTGACACTTCAGCTGTATGAAAGATTGATGCACAGTTGACCATTCTGTGTCACTTAACCCTTTACTGCATGATGATGCATTTTGACGCCTTTTATGCCACAATCACTTCAGATGCTCCGAGTGATTTAAGTATAGACTTTTCCTCCATTAATACAACTGGAAAATATGTACAATTGCATATTAAAAATATGTACGAAATGAAACCATCATTTATTCACAAATTAAAATTTTATGGGCGATTTACTTACAATCTCAACCGTGAATGTATCGTTATGTCCGCCATTTGTAAACCAGTTTTATATTACCAAAGACTATACTGAAGTTAGGATTCTTTTCCCAAATACATTTTGTATTGCATTTTATAATATAATTCAACAATGTCTCTCCGTGCCTAAATAAAAAAAATTATTAAAAATATTGATCATAAATATCGGAAAACGGTGATATATCGAAGCATGGGAACGAGGCTTAGCACATGTCAGCAGTTAACCTCAATAAATTGTTGACGAATTTATTGACATAAAAAAGTTATACTCGTCTAATTTTACTTCAGTTACAAATTTATATTTCTTATAATGATTTTTCATTAATTTTCTGAACAAATATATATAAAATAAGAACGACCACAGGCTTCAAAGGACAGTATCTATTTTTAGTAAAGTGGAAAATCCAAGCGATCACATGCTTCTTTACATAACTTCCGGTGTGTGTACTCGTTCATTTCGCGGGTAATTTACTGTTTTATATGACTCTAATCACATTAAAGTGCAAATAAATAGCAGAAATTTGATTACAAATTGCAGATATACAGTTAAATGAAGTTTTTCATCCATTTTGTATGACCTGACTGTTTTATTTCATCCTGAACATGAAGAATTTTTTCAGGCTTGCATGTCATAAAGATCGAGAACCACAACAACTTAAATGCTGTCTAATGTTGTACATCTGTAATATATACAGCTGTAATAAACTTGCAATATTTTTCACATATTTGACTTCTTTTTTTATATTAATTTTATCTCAAACGAGTTTAGACTGGTTATATATACTGTTGTCATCAGTATACTAGCCTCTATTACAATGGTGATTTCAGTATGGATTTTGACAACGATAATAGTGACAGTGGAAGTTGGTTCAGTGGGTTTAGTGAAGTAAGCGATGTTTCTTTTGATAATAATGTAAATGCCAGTATCAGTAGTGATGAATCATCAGCCATTTCTGATATTAGTGACTCTGATATTGATGTACAGTCCCATGATAGTGACACTGATGATGCATACTCGGATTTTTCTGATGCAGAGGAAATCCCAGAAAGTCAAAACAGCTTGAAAGATGAGGCTTTTTGGTCAAGTAATCTTGAACAAATTGATATTTATCCATTTATTTTGAGATCTGGTCCTAACCATGTCCTTGGTGTTAATGCTAGTCCAGTTGAATATGCCCAACTGTTCCTGGAACAATCATTCTTTGAGGAATGTGCAGTAGAAACAGATTTGTGTGCACAACAAAAAGGTCCAGATCAAAAATGGCACCCAACTTCAGTTGAAGAAATCAAGGCATTTATTGGCCTTAATATTTTAATGGGAGTTAATCAGCTTCCTTCATACAGACTATATTGGTCATCTGATCCATTCATAGGAAACAACGGATTCAAAGGAGTTATGTCAGTTAACAGATTTGCCAAAATCCATCAGTATTTCCATCTAAATGACAATACCACTGAAGTAAAACATGGCATGCCAGGGTATGACAGACTGCATAAGATTCGGCCATTTCTAGATACAGTGAAGAAAACATTCAAAGAAATGTACAGTCCCAGGCAGAATCAGACAGTAGATGAGGCCATGGTGAAATATTAAGGTAATTATTTTAAATTTCATTGTCGAATACGGTTTATATTGCTTTTTTAAATGTTAGTTGTGTAAAAAGATTTAATAATGACATGGAAATATTATTAAAAATAAACAGTATTTTGTTATATAAGGAACATTTATATATAAATTAAATAATTTAATTGATCAATAATTTAAATGGTAAATTAAATATAACTTTCAATGTGTATATCATCTCATATACCCCCCCCCAAAAAAAAAAGAACTGAAAGACTTTATCAATTATTTCACAGGGCGATACTCAATGAAACAATATATGCCCAGCAAGCCCATCAAGAGAGGCTTCAAAATTTGGATGCATTGTGATGCAGAAAGCGGTTACTGCCATGCCTTGGGCTTGTATATGGGCAAACATGATCCCAATCGTGGACCACAGCTATCACAGAAAGTTGTGAAGCTACTGGTGAAAGATTTGAAAGGGAAAAATCATCACATATTCTTTGATAGGTAATAATAAATTAATTTCTCAAGCAATATTTAATAATTAGATATTCATCATTAAAATATAATACTGACTTTTTAAAACCACGGTACATGTAATAATTTGAATCACAAATAGGGTATTCAAAGTTCACAACTTATTCATAATAATTAAAAAACAATATTCTCTTTTCCGGCTGATTATATTTCATAAAAACTTTATGTACATGTAAAGTGACTACAATAAAAAATGCTTCAATGTCTCATTTCTATCAATTTCATTTTGTTTCAGATTCTTTACATCAGTTACCCTGTTACAGATTCTAGAAAGAAATGGAATTTATGCATGTGGAACAATTAAACAAAATTATGAGGGTTTGTTTCTTACTATATTTATTTATTTTAAACAGTTTTAACATTGCTCAATATAAATAACTTTAATATTAATTTTAATAACTTTCATTAATTTTGTAATCATGTCTCATCTGTGTGAACATATGCATTAACCTATTTCCTACTATTCGAACATGCACTCTTAATTTAATGAAGCTATAAATCTTTTGTTATTTGAAATATTCATGCTGTTCTGATTGTTATGATCTTGCTCAAGAAATCTTTAATGTACAATATAGCTATGAAAATAATTTATTATGACACAAATTTTGAAATACCGTTTCTTGCCATTATATGTGTCAATCATCTACATTGTATCACACATATACATACTCATTTACAGAATAATATCTTTCCATATTAATATGTTTTCATCAATTACATTACTCTTCTAGGGTTCCCATATGAACTGCGGAAGCCATCCAGGTTAGCAAGGGGCGAGAGTATTGTAAGGCAACATAACAACCTAGTTGCTACAGTATGGCAAGATAAAAAGCAGGTACTTTGATCTATATGTTCAATTTTTCACTTGTGTATTAAACAATATAATTGATGAAACAGTGTACTGAATGAAACTTCCAAAGGAAAGAAAATCAGATAATTTATCAATGAGAATCAATAGTTATTTTATTGGCAGCATGCATTAATACTGCATTCATAAGAGCTTACATAGAATGGTGCATAATGTCACAGATCAATTAATATGGAAACATTATCAATAATCAAATTATTTTGGGAATCTGCTGTTATTCATTATTGTTAAAGATAATAACTTGGACACATTCATTAACATCTTGATTAATCATTTTTCAAAGTATTGATAATTTTTTATCATAGTTTTACATTTCAATTTAAGGTCCATTTTCTGTCTACTAACTCTGACCCATTCGGAGATGGATCAACCTTCCGTTGGCTTGTAGATGGAAGTAGAATTGAAGTTAGTCGTCCACCTTCAGTGGGAACTTATCACAAGTACATGGGAGGAGTTGACAGAAACAATCAGTTGAGAGCAAAAAACCCAGTGGGCAGACCATCAAAGAAGTGGTGGCAGTATTTTTTCTTTTATCTAGTAAACCTGTGCATTACAAATGCATTTATTGTTAAGAAGGAGACAGACCTACATCGCCAACTGAAGAAGAGGTACACCCTCTTAGATTTCCGAGTTGATGTTGCCAAAGGGTTAATTAGCAACTTCTCAACCCGATTACATCAAATCCATGCACCAGTTCAACAAAGAATTCACAGGGTTTCAAAGCTTGCACATCCAAGAACAAGATGCAAGTGGTGCACCAAGAGAGGAGAGAAGAGATGTAAAGAGACTGTTTATGGCTGTATTCAATGCAACATTAATTTGTGTAAAGCTGGATGCTTCCAGGCATACCATACTTTTCATGGTTTTGTATGTGAAGAATGAACAATTATTATGCTGACTATTTTCAAGACTTGACATATATAATTGTCCTCTTCTGCTTTTTGATTTCTTCAATTCACTGTCACATTATAAACTTCTTTCACATTCTGCAAATTCTTCACTTCACTGTCATAGTTGACATTTGTTTCATTTATGATGTCAAAAGCTGGCAATATCATTTACACTTAATACAGATATTTATGTTTGAAAAGATGTCTTTATTTACACAACTTTGAGAATTGTTTCAATGTGATACCTTTAGATCAAATCGCCATTAAAAATAATTTTGTCACATTATTTACCTGTGTTGTTATTCATATCAGAATGGTTACCATGGTAACAGAACATCCCTATTATCACAAACATGATTATGCGAAATAATTACATGATTTTAATAAATATATGATATAAGTGCACTTCATAAATTAATTTAAAAATAAGAATTGATCGGAAAATTTTCATATCTTATATCAGAACGATTTTTAAAAAATCTTTTTTTACATTAGATTTCATAAAGCCACAGTAAACTTTCCACTTCGATGAGGATGCTCAATGATCTAAAAATGTGCATGATATGAAATAAAATTGTAGGTTTGTAAGTAATAAAGCATTCTATAATGCCAATGATTATGAAGAAAAAAAAAAGGTCAGAAAATATGAAATTTTGTCATGATAGGTACACATTCTAGGCTTGATTTGGTTGCCATGGCAACCAACCATTTCATCCCCTGTAAGCTGAAATAAAGTATGCCCAATACACATCCAATGTCCACAACAAATTTCCCACTTTGAAGAAAATTTTTATTGTATAAGAAGTAAAAACATAAGTGATGCAAAATTATTGAATTAATGAAAAAATCACGTGCAAATCAAAACACTTGTTGTGCCTATATTTGGGTGAACTTGGACAATCCAAGCCAAATAATTTGTAAATCTCACTTTTCTAAATAAAAAATTAAAAAAATTGAAAGCATGACTGATTTGGTAAGAAAATAGTAAGCTTAATATCAATGAATACTGATAAATATGGAATTTTGTCATGATTTGTACACATTCAAGGCTGGATTTGGTTGCCATGGCAACCAACCATATCATCCTCTGTATGCTGAAATAAAGTATATCCAGTATCCATCCAGTGTCCACAATAAATTTCCCACTATAAATAAAATTATTATTATACAAGAAGTAAACTCAAAAGTGGTTCAAAATTATTGAATTAATGGATAAATCCTGTGCAAATCAGGCAGTTCAACCTCCAGACTGATGCGCAGTAAAGGGTTAAAGTGTATAAAACATGGATGCCTCTGGGACATTGTGACACTCAAACTGTATGAAACATTGATGCCACTGGGCCAAAAAAACATTGATGCTACTGGGCCATTATGACACTTGAACTGTATAAAACATACATTGATGCCACTTGGCCATTGTGACACTTAAACTGTATGAAACATTGATGCCACTGGGCCATTATGACACTTAAACTGTATAAAACATACATTGATGCCACTTGGCCATTGTGACACTCAAAACTTGATTAAACATTGATGCCACTGGGCCATTATGCAGGGCTGAGCAAATTTTTATTTTCAACCACTTGTCCAGAACAAGTGGTTTTAGAAAATTCACCTTATTTTTCACTTGTCCCAAAATTGTAGGAGTGAAACGATACACCTGTGCCGCATATCGATACAATTGACGATACACAGCCTACGATACATTATCGATTCACATATCAACTTGAAGGTCTTTTCATCTTTAGAAGGTCTGTCAGTGGTAGGGTTGTGCTGTTTTATATGTGTTGACATATTGGTTGTATTTCTAGTATGCAGATTACAGACAGACATAGATTTAGCATCTGTTCATACACCATTTTCATCCTTGACAAGATAAATAAAGTACATCCAAACAGACTGCATATTAGTTGTTAGTGATTTTAATTCAGTCATTTAGGCCATTTGAGCCTATTCCATCTGATCGGATCGATGACTCATCTTGGTAACCACACCCTTTGTTTTGCACTGCATAAATGCTTTTAAAACATCTTGTTATCAATTTCATGTCTTCACTTTAATTTGAAAGACATGTTGGTGTTATCTTCAAACAGAAGAAATAGTGCAATTTCCAACTGGAAGGAAAATCTTATCTAGAGCAGGTCCAGGTGTGGGAGTGGAGATGACTAACAACCAAAATCTATCACATTGTACTTCCTGCAGATGTAAAACAACTGCCGCAGCTACAGGCACTCGTTTCTGTAGGTGAAAAGGAAAACTATTGACAATGCCCACTCCCCTTCTATACAAACTTAACAAATTAACACAAGGTGACAAACCTGCATGGCTTGAAATCTGCCTCCTTGCTGATTTTGTGCTAATTTTATTTATCTTGTTGGCACGTTTAGTCACTGATTACCTATATCAACATAAAAGGAAACATTCCAAACTTGTTCTCCATGTACGACTTTAGTAATTTACAGATCATTAAATAACCATTTTGAACAAAGTTTCATTTTTGCTTTGTATCTACCTGGATCGAGTTTGGATGCCAATACTTTTGGTGTGTCACGCCGTGAATAAGCTGCAGTTAATTCTGATTGGTGGTTATTGTTTACCCTGGACTGCAACAAACAATAACCACCAATCAGAATTTAATGTAACATATTTCACTGAGTGACACACCGGAAGTGTAGCCTTTAAATTCAATCTATATAGATAAAATACGAATAAACAGAGAAACTTTGCATAAAAGTGGTCATTAAATGATCAGTAAAGTACTTCAATCATACAAGGGGAACAAATTTGGAAAGTCTCCTTTACGTTGATATATATTATCACTGGCTGAACATGCTGATGGGATAAAATAATTAGCATGTAATCGGCTAATGGGGTGGGGGGAGGGGAAGAGACACATTTCGAACCACGTAACCTTGTGTTCATTTGAAAAGGTGCGTGCATGTTGTCAACAGTTTTTTTTTTCTTTTTTACTGACAAACATTAGTGTCTATGCCTGCAACGGCCGTCTCAAATAAGTTCTCAGTTTAAAGAATAAAAAGGCAAACAACAAATAATTATTCATGACTGCTGAAGATTAAAGTAACCTCTATAGGGTAAGTATTGCTTTGTATTGATTCTTCACCTCTTGTATTGATACGTGTATCGATATAGCAAAAGTATTGATGCATCGATATATCGATGAATTGTTTTACGCTTACAAAATTGTAATCACTTTCCAAGATTTGATGAGATGTATGCACTTAATCCATAACAAGAACAAATGAAATAATATAAAAAACATTAATTGATATACATTTGGCTACTTCAGGTATATATGTTTAAGCTGCTGGATTTGAAAAAATGTCCATGTACATTACTGCCACCTGCACCAGCACTAAGCCAGCAATTGATAGCCATATCTGGGTTAAAGTCCTCAAGCTTTGGTCCATTTGCTGAAATGTTCATTAGAATTTGTAAACTCTCTTGGTTAAGGAATTCCTTAATGAAGTTTTAATTAAGTTCATTGAACTAAATCCTTGCTCACACTCAGCGGTGGACAGGCTTATAACAAACATGATTTCTAATAGTTTGCATAACAGACTGAGACAAGGAGAGTATTCACTAAGAGTGTTCCAAGAATTTCAACAGGTGGATCAAGTGACTGCTTGTATGCCCTCATCTTCACTTTGAACTCTAAATACTGCTCATGAATGGCATGATGGTCTTCATGTTTGAAAATCACTTCAAGATGATTAAGAATGGTTTTCCACAATGGGCTAGGGTGTAGGCTGTGTTAAAGAGAGCTCTCACTTTTTTCATTTCAGCCTTGTTTAGTTTTGAAACATGTGCCAGTTTCGGATATTGTTTGCAATAACTGCAAAACATCTTTCCTTCCGAGTCAATACATTCAAGCCAGGGATAACAATCAACCCAATGCGGCTGGAAATTTCTGTCTCTTAGTAGTGTCATATTTGACATTTTTGCTACCACAGATTCTGGCTTACATCTCTTTGGAGAATAGCTACCTCACACTCAATAGCAGTCTTAAGCTAGCCAAAAATTTTCCTTCTCCGAATCGTCCTTGTTACCTTCCTTGCAAAAATAATTTAAGAAACTCATTTTATCCACAGAGTAAATATCAGCTTGCTTGACAACTACTTCTAAAGTGATCATAACATATATTTTCTATTTTAAATACAAACAGAGACAGATCATTAATTAGTGTAATTGTTTCGCTGCAAACGCAATATTGCGTGTAGAAGTTAATCCTCTGTATAATCAATTAAAAATAAAAAGAATCATTACTGTCATTTAATCAGTTGATAAAGGAAACCAACACTGATATCTGTAAAGTACCTTTCATTAATTTATTTACACTGACTCGCTGGATTAAAATCAGAGTGAGCCCCTTGTGAGGATCTGGTTTGAGTAAACACAATGCAACAAAGCCGCTTAAAACAATGCTAATTAATCATACCGGCTTTGTTTAGTTTGACATGTTTTGATTCGCTGATAATTTGGTTGCTTAATCCAATGTGCTGTCAAGCGGTAACAGAACATACGCATATGTAGCAGTTATCACTGACCACCTGTAGGTGTTATAAAGGATGTAAATGTGTACACAGAGAGGGGTAGAATCAAGTATTCAGTATGCCCGGAGGGCATGAAAGGTCAAATAAAGGTAGATATAGTGATTAAAGCACGAAAATAAGGACTTGACCGACTTTTTTAAAATAGGAAAAAAGCACTTGTCCCGGACTAGCGACTTGGAAAATTTTACTTGCCCGACTTCATAAATGAATAGTCTGGGACATCGGGCTATGGGATTTGCTCAGCCCTGCATTATGCCACTTAAACTGTATCAAACATTGATGCCACTGGGCCATTTGTGACACTTAAACTGTATAAAACATCGATGACACTGGGTCATTGGACACTTAAACTCTATGATACATTGATGCCACTGGGCCATTGTGACATTTAAACTGTATAAAACATTAGTGCAAATGGGTTTTTGTGAGACTTAAACTGTATGAAACATATGTTATGACTAGGGGTTGGATATGTAACAGAAGAAAGAAAGACTCAAACAAGCTTTCACAATTTCTAAAATACAAATTTAATTTCCTAAAATATAAAATATTTTAAACAAACATAGTGAAAGAATTAAAAATAACTTACAGTGTAGAAATTCCTTAAATAATCCTAAATTGTTCTGTAGAATTCACTAATCTGGAAACTGTCCAAAGGTATTCCGAATGAGGATGCTAATGTGCTTATGTGCTAACAAGAATCAGTTCTAAATCCAAATGATATTAATTCCAGGTAAATTCATGTGAACGTAGAATATCCCAAAAGTTATTGAAATGTTTCCGATAATTCCAACAGAGTTAAATGATGTTCAGATCTTTGAATAATAGTACTTATTCCCAAAAGTACTAGTTAGAAATAAGAATTCACAAGCTGACTATCACAAACAATAAATAAATTCCTCTATGACTTTTACAAGCTGAAGTAATTGTAAAAAATACCCCACACAGGGATTAAATCTAGTTTTATAATATCCATTCTGCATAGAACAAATAAAAAACCCAATCTGCGATCTAAAACAATTCAATCTACTGCGTTTCAAATAAACAAACTCGAATTGTGATTATAATTCTTATTTCAAATCAACACGTTCTTTACTCTAAACTGAATCATGGGAACCAGGTCATGACTAATACCTTTACCACGCACTATGACTCACACTTTACCCACGTGATCTCCATGTTGTGTTAAGTTGACCGACATAATTATTGATTTCCTTGGACAGAAGCAATGACTCATGTTGACTTTCCATGTACTTTACAACAAATAGCATTGGCTACTGAAAGAAAATATAAATTATAATACAAAGGTTGTAAACCAAATAAAAACTATATTATAATTTAAAAGATGATACATAATTCCGTAACACATAGATGTCACTTGGCCATTGTGACACTTAAATTGTATGAAGCATAGATGCCACAGGGCCATTGTGACACTTAAACTTTATCAAACATTGGTGCCACTGGTCCATTGTGACATTTAAACTTTATAAAACATTGATGCCACTGGGCCATTGTGATGCTTAAACTGTATAAAACATTGATGGCAATTGGCCATTATAACACTTAAACTGTACAAAACATTGATGGCAATTGGCCATTATAACACTTAAATTGTACAAAACATTGATGTCGCTGGCCCATTGTGATGCTTAAGCTGTATTAAACATTGATGTCAATAAGTAGCAATGACATTTTTGACCAACAAAAATTGAAAAGAGGTGTTAAAAGTGGACAAATTGTCATGTATTCATGGATTTTACTGTTTCAGATATCCTTTAATTTGTGACACTTCAGACAGTGTTAATGTCCACAAATCGTAAAATATACTTTTGTTCCTTATTAGGAACAGGCCATTAATTATTGGCAAAAAAAGTTAACTCTGTTGTATATCTCATTATATATGTAGTTTCAAAATCTGGTCATTATCTGAAATGGAACTGTTGTGGAGATTATTTGTCATGTTTATTGGATTTTAAAAAATAATATTTTCTTTTGGTAACTTCTTGTGATATTTTGATGGTCTTTTATTTTTTGTTAACTGTTTTTTTTGGCATGGACGGATTTTGTCTATGGCATACTATCAGGGCCCAGATTTTTTTTCACACTCATCTCTAGCACAAGCAAGTTGCAACAGTTATTCATCCTGTCATCATTTTACTCAATTCAATACATGTCTTCACTACACTACATGTATGCTTTTTCTAAAAACCCACAAGTACTGGATGCAAGCTTGATACTAATATGAGTCAAAATCATGAAAATATTAAGTTAAGAGTGGAGACAGTAGGTTTAAAACCCTTCGGATACATGGCCCCGTAGATAAATATATGATAAGAGACAAAGTTTGTAACTTGAGAAATTGCAGTTTCTCCATTGAATACATCACCCGATCACATTAATGTTAGGAAATAAACATGAATCCAGCCCTCCCAGAAAAATGAAAGTTTCATCTTTCCCTCTATGTACCACATAAACAAAGGGAAGAAACTCTTACCCATTACCTCCCCTTTCCACCACTAGGTGGCTACTCATCAATTGTATGTTTACCAGTCTAAGCTTTTCACTTAATATAATAAACCCTGTACTGCTTGGCCTATCTAAATCCAGGGATATCTTTGTTATTTTGAACCATCCATCTAGAAAGTCGGTTTAGCATTGTGTATTAATGTATTTGCTATATGTTGCAATCATTATTTGTTATTTGTGAACAATATTTGTATGCATTATTTTGCAGTTGTACACTTTGTTATTCTGACCTTGTGCTCCAACATGGTATTGTTGGTGCTTATTATTGGTTATTTATTCATGCACACTGCCTGTATTTTCACTTGTTTAAGTAACAATTGGTCTTTTTGTTATATGTGAACACTTTCTGGTTGTTATTTTCTGATATTTTTGTCATTCTTTTCATTTCAGTGGAGAATTGGTGGCAAAATGCCCCAAGTGCAAGAAATTTAAAGCCAATGAGGACATGCATGATACATGTGTCTCTTGAACGATTTCTACCCGTAGTGTATGTGTGATGTGGTCAGAAGGAATTTAGTCCATGGTTTTGTGGAAAAGCTTGAAGAGCAAAGAGAGATGGGTGAAGTTGCGGTGGACAGAATACAACATCTTGAGTTTTCTCTTGAAGACGTCTTCAATTGGCATTGTAGTAGGGGATGCCATGATGGCTCCTCCCCCCCCACTCCCCCCCACCCATCCAACCATCTAAAATGATGCATGTGACTGCTATGTCTGGTCAACTCAAAATGGAGAAACAAGGGGTTTCCAAGATGCCATCATCCTCTTCCTTACCAGATGCTGCTGGATTCACTGTTGCATAGACTGGTGCGAGAAGTGTTAATGCAGTTGCTGGCCTTGGGGGAAATTTTATTATGCAATGTCCATCTAAAATCTCTGATAGTGGCTAGGAGTTAAAGGGAGAGTGTTCAACCTTATTTCAGCAGTCCAGTGGATGAGGTCCCCCTGAGCATTGTCTTTGGGTCTATAAATCTAGGTGTATGGGGTATTTTTTAGATATATATGATCCGTACTTCCATCCTTTCATGCCATATGCCACCACTCTGGCTGTCAACCAGCCAGTCCAATGACTCTGGCTTTTGACCAGCCATTCCAGCCATCTGACCAGCTGTAACTTTTTACTATTGACCAGAGGTCTGTCACTTTGGCGATCTATGCCACATACCAGCTGGCCATTCTGTGGTATGCAGAGTCATATGGGGATCTTTTGAGTCGGTCCATCTGTTTTGTTGCACATTCCACCCAGTTGGTTTCTAAGCTGGCCATCCAGATGGCTGCTGATCCAACTGTCCAGCCAACCAGTGAACTGACCATCCAGCTGCCCATCCAGTACACTCTCTGGCAGGCCATACCAGCAAAACAAGCTTTGGCCATTGCCTGGCCACCAATTAAATGGGTGAGCCAGTTATTCACAGCAAATCCATTGGGGAGATACCATGCCACACAGATGATGACACTGCCTCATCCATGCTGCTGGGTATGTTCTACGTGGACATTGAAACAGTGATGAGTACACCCCCCACAGTGAATGCAGGGACAACCTCAGTCAGTTAGTGTACTCCGACTGCACCATGGAGTTAAGCTTTAAAGTAGCCATGGAAGAAATTTACTGGGTTTTGCCAATTTTCCAGTGTCCACTGCTGCCATATGTGAGCCAAGCCTATAAGGTTAAGACTTGGAAGATGAGGATGAACATTACTCCTTCCATGTACTGCTGCAGTCGGCAAAGAACAAACATATCTTTGATAATCTGTCTGATAAGATCTGGGACCTGGGGAACTCTAAGACTGTCTTTTCAGTAAGCCAGCTACCAGCATCTTTCTTGTCACACTGGTACTGCATACACCCAGAGATGTATAGTACTGAGTTACTGATCTGGGACAAAAGCATTGCATAACATGACAACCCCACAGTTTTATAAGGGTGATCAGAATGTTTTCCATGCCACCTCCAAATTAATGCGAAAATATGGTGGCAACTTCTTCCATGTTAGATCTGGCAATGCTAAAGATTTTTCGCCTTGCCAAAAAATCAGGCAGTGATCATGCATAGGAATCCATGGCCCATTTTACCAAGGTGATTAACATGGCTGTGCACCAATAAATAGTTAATGTCCTGATGGTTTCTGCAAATTTGGATCTAGTGAGAACAGACAGCTGTCTCTGCTTGTCTTCACTGAAGCCACATCATTCTTTGGCTCTCCATTCTACACCCTTCAGTATGCCATTACTATTTGGTGGTAGAATAGAAGAGGTAGGGAAGAACTGTCTCTCCAACTTGCCTTGCTGCCTGCATTGGCATTTAAGCCTAATCAGTCTCACTCACAATGGAGAGATGATTGTTTACAGAAAGAGGAGGCTGAACATTGCCCAACAACCACAGTTTCGACCTCAGCCTAATTTAAGGTGGCAACAGGTTCCTCAATCCTGAGGCAGTTCAGTAAAGGGGAGCAAGGTTTCTCCCTCCCCAAACCTCCCAACAATTGTTACTGACTTGTCACCCTAGCCACCTGCTGACAACCTAACTGTAGATGCCAGACTCCTTCATTTTCAGCAGTCTTGGATTGACCTTTTTCTGCAAAACTCGTGGATGATCCAAGTTGTTTCAGAGGTGCTTTGGATTTTGTTTATCCAGATGCCTTCACTTTCCTCCTTCCCGTTCACAATGGACATGCCATCTGATTAGGAGAAGGCAGGAATTTTGCAGAATCCATTTGTTACTTGACAAGCAGGCAATGGAGAGCTTGCAGCTGAAGGTCTCCTGGGTTTTATTCCAGGCATTTTCTAGTGCCCAGAGTCAACAGAAAACTTAGGCTGGTCATAGATCTAAGCTGGCTTAACAATACATAGACATGCTGAGGTTCAAATTGGAAATGGCGTGGTCAGTGAGACTTTCCATAAAGAGGGACACATTTGTGACCAGTCTAGATCTAACCAATGCATATCTTCAATCTGTATCCACCCAGCTTCATGCAAGTTCCTTCAGTTGGCTTCCAAGGAACAATATACCAATTTTGTGCACTCTCATTTGGTCTCAGCATTAGTCCATGGGTGTTCACAAAGATCACCAACAGCATCATCACTCTCTGCAGATTGACCTTGTCAACATCGACTGTGGCATATCTGAATGACATCTTTCAAAAACACATGGTGAGTTCAATTTTGTTGAAGGATAGAAACAATCTTCTTTCCCTTTCAGTTCATCTGTGGTTTCTAGTTAATTGGGAGAAGTCGTACCTCAACCCATTCCAGCATTTTTTCCACCTTGTACAATTTGTCTCTTTTCTTGTACATAGCAATATAAAAGTAAAATAATTCGGAAAAAAGAAATAAGACCTTAACACATAAAGTGATAATTAAATTGATACTTCTGTACTCTCACTCCACAATAAACAGTGTGTTTTCCTGTCCAACCATGTCTTATTTGCAATTGAGGAAAAATTTCTACGCATGTATATCACCAATGTTTATTATAAAATTCATCAAGATTTGGCTTTAAACCTATTACCTGATAATTTTGTCAGAGACATATATATATAATTGTTTAAAACTGACAACGAACAGTGCAAAACTAGTTTTTTAACTAGCCTAAGCACCTTTGACTCTCATTGAGTCTTTGTTAAAGGCAAAATTATGAAACAGACAAACAAGACAATTAACACCAAAGAAAATGTTGAATTGACAAACTTTACATGATTATGGATCTGATATTATTTAAAAACTGTGGATATTATGCCTTATTGGTTTTAAAAACTCTGATGATAAAATGGTTTTGACCAACAAAAGGAGTAGCAAAAGCCATCTATTTCTTAATATAAAGTGATGTAGCCATAGATTATATCCTGGAAAATTTATTGTCTCTATTAAAAATAACCACAACAATAGTACTAATACCAACAAGAACTATAATATATATATATATATATATATATATATATATATATATACACACAGTAGGACCCCGCTATAACACGATGGTCAGGGTCCACAAAACGAGATCGTGCTATGTCCCGAACCGTGGTATAACCAACCTAGACAAAATCAAGTCATTTAGCTGAAGAAAATGATGCATGCACCCAAAAATTGGGGGAGGGGGGGGGGAATTGTGGGCTCAAAACAACGTGCTTCATTGGCACAGTTACCATCTTAAATCAATGCATATTAAACGAGAAATACACATGCAGTGAAAACGAAGATTGCACTCATAATATTTTACTTTATTCAGAGAACCATGCATTGGTACATTTATATGTACATGTCTATTGTATAGCATGAATAGTTAAAGGATCAACACATGTACTCACCAACCGATCTCATGGCATGCGTAGGAGTGAGTCCATAATAATTCCATCGAAAATATGTACACAGAAGTATAATATCATTGTCTGATAAAGTTCTGAAATCCTACATCGTTGTCTAGTCATTGTAAATCGTCGTCGTCTAGTCATTGTAAATTGTCGTCGTCTAGTCATCGTAAATCACGTTCGACTCCGATTCCTCAGCTTTACTGTCGTATGCGGGTGCTCATGCATGAGACTGAGCTTGGGCTCTGCAAGTAACACTTTGATCACAAAGTCAGAAATCTATTAAAGGATGCAACTGGACACTTGTCAATTGTGCGGCAAGATCACAGGGAGTTCAAATCACCACCCTGTGTTACTTGGCACTGAACAAGTATCAAAATTGCGGCTTGATCATAGGGTTGTCACGTGGGAAAACAACTTGAAAACAAAGTGAGTGCTTTTACAAGCCAAAGGCTTATCGGCCCACGTGCACTGGCAGATAACTTGGGAAATATCACTTGGGAATTAAATCTGACTTGTGGAAACACCGGACTTAATCCTGTCCATGGCTTCAAGCTTCTCTTTAACAGCAAAAGCTTTACGTTTCCTTGTACTGTTATTCATTGTAAATAACTACTAATTAAAACTCTGACACCTATTTGTTTGAACGACTACAGCAAGAATAATTGTTAATCAACAATGGGGTAATTTGTATAGGGAATGTACAATATTATTCACTGGTCAACTGATCGTGTGGCGATTGTCTAACAACACTGCCAAGCCACGTATGCGCGTTGGCGGCTTTGTTTTTTTTAATTTTTTTTAATGTTTTATAAATCATTGCCGCATGGTTTGAACAACCATTAGCTTTGAGATTGACTTTGATGATTGTAATGACTTAAATTACTTGATTTATAAATTCAGGTGCGAATCTTTTATCAACCACCGCATTGTTTGGTGCTTGGCTGTGTATGCAGTTGAATGAGCAAACATATGTCGGCTATTGTTTGAGCAAAGATTGTACACAGAATGTATTGAAGACAAACACAAAGAAGACTTAATGACTTTATTGTTCATGTATCAGTAATAATAAGATTAACACTTATCAGCTTTAAAATGAGCTGACATCTTTCAAAAATAAACTAAGATCAAAGTGCAGTGATTGACTACTGACACATTTGAAATGAACATTCAAAAAAAGAAATGTTCAGCATCTTTATTCATATAAAGAAAGATGCAATCATAAGACACTTTTTCTTCAAGAATACAATACAGCTTGCCAAATTATTAAATCAAACTCTTGTTTATTTTGGCACAAAACTTTGCAGTAGTTCAAGAAATCAGCGAAATTATTGTAAAATTTCGGTAGCCATGCCACGATCGTATTATATCCGAATTCATACACGATCTCTTCCCCAAAATGATAATTAATTTTGTACACATTATTTTTCATACTTTGAAAAAAATATTGTTTTTTTCATGTACGAAAAAATAGATGAGTTTTCGGGAGCCATGCCACGATGGTGTTATATCCGAATTCGTGCTATAACGAAGCGTGCTATAGCGGGGTCCTACTGTATATATATATATATATATATATATATATATATAAATATATATATATATAAATATATATATATATATATATATATATATATATATATATATATATATATATATAAATATATAAATTTTGCATTTAATTTTTTTTATTTTATTGTTATTGTTATTTTAATATTATATTTTATTATGCAAATGCAGCAATATATTTACTGTCACTGCAAGCGTAGTTACTGATAATTCATGATCTGATAGGAAGTGATTATTTTCTTTCTCACTATCTTCCATGCTGGACTCTCACTACAGGGGAACAGTAGGCCTATGAGCCACCTATATGAATTAACGGGTAGTAAGCATGTTTTCGGACAGGCATAATGGGAATCCAGCCATTCTTCCCTTGAAGGGTGCCTGTAGTAGAGGTTGGATGCTCATGCATTTCCACCTCCTATTACCTATTCTTCTCATGTTAATGTGATTGGGATTGTATTTGACAGAGAAAGTATATTTTTTCGTAAATTGTTTCTGTGAGAAAACTTGCTGATTACATTACTGTTAAACTCTCCCACACCACCCCGCAAATGTGTGCATCCTCATTAATGTATCACTCATTTTAAACTGGTAACATCAGGTTGATGGGTATCCATTTAATGGTGGTAAGGAGTGGCAATGGGTAAGAGTTTCTTCCCTTTGTCTATATGGTATATAGACAGAATAGACAACATTTTCATCATCTTTCTGGGAGGGCTGGATTTGAGAGGTAGTGGATTTTATTTCCTAATGTTAATGTGATTGGGTAAGTATTCTTGGAGAAACATAATTTACTACAAAATTTACCTTCACACCTATCCCTTGATTTCTTAATGATATTCATGTTTTCAGTAATGTAGGTGTCATTTTAATGTGAAGAAATTTTCTTTTTCAAGGAGCTACAACATATCTTTATACATTAGACCTATCAGAAGTTAAGAGCAAGTCAGTGAGAACATTTTGTGATTTAAAATCTGGTCAGAAAGTGTTACGATCACCTCTGTGTGCACTCAGAACATAATATTTTCATGATTTTGACCCATTTTAGTATCAAGCTTGCATCAGATTCCTGTGTAAAAAAAAGTCCTGCTTTTTTACAGACTACTTTTTTAAGCAAAATAGGCAAAAGTAATCAATAATTGTTGAGTGATGTTGGACTTAGGTGCTTGTTATGGGTAGAATATAGAGAGATTTACTCAGCACAGCCAATTTTTACCTGCTTCGGGATGAGAGGTTTTTTCATGGCCTCGAGTATCCATTCTCTTTTTTGCCAAATATAGTTTTTATTAATAATAATAGTAACAAACTGTATGATCTTACTATAGTTAGTAACAGAATATAGATCATCCAACCTTTCAGGTCAATTTTATGTGTCAAGGAAGGCTACCCTACTTCACTGTGTGACTGTCAGTCAATTGCCGTATCCCTGTGGATGAATATTGGAGAAAGCCTTGTTTTAATAACATATTTCAAGGGTATAATTAGCTCACACTACCATGAATGTCATACATGCTGGTGCATAATGTTCTTGAGATCAAGATCTGTCCGATTGTTTTATTCTGATGATTTGAAATGAACTGCATAGATCAGTGCATTATGTGCTGTCAGGTATTAGTCTACATCATTGGCAGTTGTGTGTGTTTTACTACCCTATAGTGGAAATAGGTATTGTATTACTGGTACTCATATCACCATCTGAGCTCATACATACAAACTGCAGGTATTTAATTGTGCAATTGAAATTATCTTTGAGCTATTCACCTGCAGCACCAGAGGTCCTTTCAGGTTGTAATACCTGGTAGCACAATATCTGTGATACGACCCTGGACAGCGAAGAGGATTTCTTGGGGTTCAGATCATGAGACATTGGGGGATTAAAAAAGTGACTTGGAAATTTAAGTTGAATTTCAACACTGTTATTTAAAATCTAATGCGTTATCTATTCACATTTTGTAAGTCACCACCTTTTGTATGTCACTAAACACAAAGGAAAAGTCAGTAATTTGTAATGAAATATACATTTTCATGTTATAATTATATATTTACTTACTAATGTATATAAAAAGACTTTGTTTTTGTTTAATTTCTTAATGATAACTTAGTGGATGTTTCAGACAGCAATTTTTCACCTCGACTTACAAATGGCCATAGTTAAATGGTGTCTTTTATAGCCTTTAAGTGTGTGCATGTGTGTGTGTGTGTGTGTGTGTGTGTGTGTGTGTGGTTGACTTATAACTGAACAGGCTTATAAGTGAGTATATAAGGTAGTTTTCTCCCATGGATATTGTTCAACTGATGTTAATACTTGAAAAAATAGTAGAAAATGCTTTTTGAAGAAAATCACTACAAATATTCCTCAAATAAATTATCAGATATTGACATGAATTCTCTAGTGGCATATAAGGAAAATAAAATTTAGAATACTATTATACAGATTATTTAGAACAGTCTATTTACAGTAGGACTATAAATTGGAATATCTCTGGAGTTATGTTCTTCCATGTGATCTTTTGTAAATTAGCATCATTTCAAACCTGCGAGCCATCAGTGTCCTCAGTACTTTGATTTTGCCAATACAGTCAATTCAACCATCATTAAATTATGCCTATACATTATGTACTAAATTACTCTATTTATACAATAGTAACTAATCCCTAGTGTCCCTTCATCATTATAGGTCCTTACCGATGCCTGTAAGAGATGCGATGAATCCATCAACCTGGAAGAAATGTTACAGTATGCATGATGTTACTGCCTGTCTTTCAAAAGTCCAGTGTGTTGGTTTCAATGAGAAAAGGGTTGGTTTTTGAAACAATGTTTTTTTATGTCCCTACCACAGTAATGTTAGTGCATAGAGTCTTACCCTTGTCTGTCTGTATGTCTGTCCATTACACCTTGGTTAGGTTTTGCTTTTAGGTAACTTTTTGGACACTGTGCTCTACAAACACATTTCAAGTTCTTGTTGTTTTCTAATTGGTGTGACAAAGAACTTGAACTTCAGAGATGAATTTTAAACGTAGATGATCTCACATCAGTGTGTAGATGATTTCACATTAGTGTGCAGAAAGCTGGAGATTGTTATGAAATGAATAAGATATTTAGCAAGCCTTATTGTCTTTCAATAAATTTAATAAAAATAATGTCTAAACACAAATTTAGTTTTTATCTTGCCTTTTTGGAGAAAAATCCGAGACATTGTGAGCATGATGTCATCAGTAGTGTTGGTGGCATCAACTTAATGTTAAAGATTTTTTTGCCAACACTTAACTCCAAAAAATGCAAGACATAGTGAGCATGTTGTTGTCTCTTGGTGGTGTCAGTGGTATCAACTTAATGTTAAGTTTGTTTGCAAGCCCATAAATAAAAAAAATGCAAGACATAGTCTGTTGTTATTTGTTGGTGATGTCGGTGGCATCAACTTAATGTCATGTTTTTTTGTTGTTGCAAGTCCATAACTTCGAAAAAGGCAAGACAGAGTGTTCCATGGAATCCTTGTACAAGTTTTTTGTTTTATTAATGTGAGTTGGAATTATATGTATCATATATCTAAATGGACCTACTTTGTCTTATACCTGAATGGACCTACTTCACCAAATACCTGAATGGATCTACTTCATCATATACCTGAATGGACCTTCTTCACCATATACCTGAATGGATCTGCTTCACCAAATACCTGAATGGACCTACTTCATCATATACCTGAATGGATCTGCTTCACCTTATACCTGAATGGATCTGCTTCACCAAATACCTGAATGGACCTACTTCATCATATACCTGAATGGATCTGCTTCACCTTATACCTGAATGGACCTACTTCACCTTATACCTGAATGTACCTACTTCACAATATACCTGAATGGACCTACTTCACCTTATACCTGAATGTACCTACTTCACAATATACCTGAATGGACCTACTTCATCATATACCTGAATGGATCTGCTTCACCATATACCTGAATGGACCTACTTCACAATATACCTGAATGAACCTACTTCACAATATACCTGAATGGACCTACTTCATCATATACCTGAATGGACCTACTTCATCATATACCTGAATGGACCTACTTCACAATATACCTGAATGAACCTACTTCACAATATACCTGAATGGACCTACTTCATCATATACCTGAATGGATCTACTTCATCATATACCTGAATGGACCTACTTCACCTTATACCTGAATGGATCTGCTTCACCATATACCTGAATGGACCTACTTCACAATATACCTGAATGGACCTACTTCATCATATACCTGAATGGATCTACTTCATCATATACCTGAATGGATCTACTTCACCTTATACCTGAATGGACCTGCTTCATATACCTGAATGGACCTACTTCACCATATACCTGAATGGATCTACTTCATCATATACCTGAATGGACCTACTTCACCATATACCTGAATGGATCTGCTTCATCATATACCTGAATGGACCTACTTCACCTTGTACCAATGGCTACATCTGACTTAGTACAAGCATACCATATATACTTGCTTATAAGTCAAATCAAACAGCAAACTGCACAGACCCAGATCTGCCATCCCATAATGTGCTGGCAGATCTGGGTCAATGCACTTTGTTAGGAGTAATTGGTAGAACAAACAACATAGACCCTGATCTACCTTCACATTATGTGACATCAGGGTCTATGTTGTTTGCAGTTGGACTTGACTTATTAGCTAGTATAGATGGTAATATTATTAAAATTGGGATGAAAAATGACTCAGTTCTTTTAAAATATTACAGAATTTCAGGGAGCCATGGTAGCTTGGTAGAGCGACAGACTTGTAATCCATTGGTCATGGGTTGGATACCTGTCCAGGCCACCCTGGGTCATCTACCTCCGTGTGTCCTTGGGAAGGGCACATATGTCCCATTTCCTTGGCATAATCAGAGATGGTGCCAGGGCACGCAAGTGTGCAAATTGTGCAAACTTTTTATGAATTTGTGCACTTGGAAAGCAGTGATGCATGAGAACTCCCACCTATTAGTTCAAAGTTGCACATATAAAAATGTATAATGTGCAGTATAGAATTTTTATTTAACTGTTAACCTTTAAAGTGCTTGTCACGACTTAAGTCATGCCACCGGTAGAGGTCTCATAGTGCTTGTCATGGTATATGTAGTTTTTCAGGTAGGCAACTGTTTAGACATCTGGGTACTTCAGCTTGACATGAATTGCTGTTAAACTAAATTTGATTGGTACATTTGGCCCTGGAACAAGCATTCTGTCATAGTTTTAACCTTGCATTCATCAAGTAAGTTTTACAAATGCTTGTTTAAAATATGGGCTACCTAGAAAACCCCAAATGGCTGACTCTCAACATGGTTCATCTTCAGATAATGATTTGCCAAATAAATATAGGCTGAGGATAGTGATGATAACAATGATTTTGAAAGTTTGGAAGTATATCAGATTATTGAAGCTGGGAAAGTGTTATTGGAAATAACAGTGAGTGATTTTGAGCCCAAAAATGATGTTGAATATGAATTCAGTGTAGATGCTGGAGGGAGAAAAACAGATGGCATGCCAGTCAACTCCCTATTCAGTGATATTTTTGAATTAAATGTAGAAATGGAGAATACCAAGCCTAATTAAATTACAGGCAATTTAAAAGTAGAGTGCAATGTTAATTTCTTTTCTCAAACAATTTAGCACCGAGGGAATTTGTGCTACAAAACTATATAGTACTTAAAGGGTTAAGATAAATTGAATAAATAAGTATCTAAAAAGAAATTAAAAAGTAATGATATTTATTTGATCAAAATACCTCTGTCTGAACAAGCAGACTAGGGCATTGATGGACTTGAAACACTAATACAGCATTATGGAATGGATAAGAAATCTGGCATAATAGTCAGCAAAGCACTGATTCAAGAAAGTGAAACATTGGCAGAGTTAATGTTAGTGAAAAATCTTATTTTTGGAGCAGAGATTTTCAAGAGAGAATACCTATGAGCTGTGGAAAATTGTACTTAAAGACCACAAAGAACAGTTTCCCAACTTGTTCTTGCTGGCTAAGCTAGCTATGCATATGCCCCTTCAGACAGCAGACTGCGAAAGGAGGTTGAACTATGTCTGTTTTCATCCCATCCCCCTTTTTTGTCAACTCCCCCCTTATTTTGGTGACAAGGGGAGAGATCCCCCCTTAGATAAACCTATCATCATCTCGGCATAATATATAAAATAAAGCACTGAACATACTGTTAAAACCAACCAACATCAAACCAACGGTCTCTCCATCAATGCAAACACTATGATATATCTGAGACCACTTGTATTGCAGACTTTCATAATTTTAAATTTGTAACATCTTAGTCTTGGTGGTGTATGTATCAAAAATTACAGGTATGAATTGCAGAGAGTTCTGAAAAAAACTATAGGTGACATTGTTGGGTGTCATGTTGCGTTGACATTGTGACGCAAATGAATTAGAAGACATTATGAAAGATCTTATATGCCATTAAAAATTTGATTACAGCTTTGAACATGTCAGCAGTTTAAAGTATATCACAAAGGCATGAAATTTGATTTGAAATAATTTTGAGTGAAAATCCAAGTGAGATATACTTTGAATCTTGTTTAAACTTGAGTTAGCAAATCCAAGGTCTTAGTAAAGAAAATTTAAGTTTATATCAATTTTTCTAGAATTTCGAATAAAAATCTGAAACTATGATATTTTCTTGGATTAATAGATTGTTACCCTTTCAATTTTAGGGTATATTCGGTGCACTGAAAGTGACAGCCCTGAGCTCAGGCTATTGTATTGGAAGCTCCAACTGGGTCATTCATTCAGAATATGAAAAGGTAAGCAGGGTTTGAGAAAGGAAATATTTTAGTAAATTATGTTTTTCTGAAAATACTTACCCCATCACATTACTATTAATCCCTCCCACCTTTCCCTGCAGATGTGAGCATCCTGTTACAGGTTTTGCTCAAGCTTTAACTGGTAACATCAGGAATATGGATGGCCACATGGTGGGAATAAAGGGAGTTAATCTGTAAGAGTTACTTCCCTTTGTCTATGATGTATAGAGAGAAAGATGTTTTTTTGTCTTTTTGGGAGTTCTGGTTTCTGTGGTAGTAGAGAGTGATTTCCTAATGTTAATGTGATTGGGTAGTTATTTTCGGAGAAACATAATTAACTACAAAATTTCCTTTTTCAAAAACAAAAAGTCCTAATTTTCTTTATAAGATATACTCACTGCCTTTTTTCCAGTTCTGTCCTATTCAAGATCAGCATTTTACCTCTGAACTATGTTATTATTTGTGATTAGTCCAAAACTGACTCTTAGTATATGCCAATATGGCATGGAAATGTGACTTTCCAAACATCAGCTAAAGACATGTTTGCAGAATAAAAATGGCTGTATTTATTGAGATTGGAATAAAATTGTTTCACCAAAGTTAAGTCAGCTCATAATTATCGATGTGGATCAAGGGTCAGATTTCTTCTAAACTTGAGATAGTATACCTGGTTGGTTTGTTCCAAGTAATAGTAGACTTGATCCTAAAAATCTCCTCTTGTCAGTAATTTTTTTCCCCTAATTTTGAAAAGATATTTAAAACCATTCTGTAACGGAAAAATTTTCAGGTCTTCTAAAGACTTCAGAATCCAGAAGGAATGTGAATTGTTGCTAAATCATGCTAATGTGAATTTTAAAAAATTTTGAGTTTAGGCTGGTTTATAGATTTAGGCTTATATGTTCCATATTTAAAAAAGACAGATTTTGAAGAGTATATTAAAATAGCTTGATTATATATAATAAATATAATAATTCTTTATAGCTTGATTATATATAATAAATATAATAATTCTGTATAGCTTGATTATATATAATAAATATAATAATTCTGTATAGCTTGATTATATATAATAAATATAATAATTCTGTATAGCTTGATTATATATAATAAATATAATAATTCTGTATAGCTTGATTATATATAATAAATATAATAATTCTTTATAGCTTGATTATATATAATAAATATAATAATTCTTTATAGCTTGATTATATATAATAAATATAATAATTCTTTATAGCTTGATTATACATAATAAATATAATAATTCTTTATAGCTTGATTATATATAATAAATATAATAATTCTGTATAGCTAGATATATATTCTTTCAATATATTGGTCCTTCTAGAAGTTCACATGCTCTATGCATTTTGGGGGGACTGGCATTAAAGATATGAAACTTTATTTTACGCTTGATAATTTGAGCAATACAAATTATCTGTTATTCGGACATACAGGCAGGTAAAATAGTAAAATGAACATGTAAATGCTTTTAAAAACAGATATTGCACATATATATGACAGCACATTACACAGAAATGTTGCATAACAATATATGAACATTACGATGTATAATCTGGTACCTAATATAAAAGACCACAATCCATAATTTTACTGTGATGTCATCACTGGCATTGAACCAATCAAAACCTGCTTTCTGACTCATTTAATAGGTGATTGACTCTATTTTTGTATCCGTTCAGGCCTTTGACTTTGAGACTAAGCAAAATCCTTCTAGCCTGCCATTTTTTGTGTTAGAATTAAATATTTATTGCCCATAGCATGTTGAAATTTATTCCCAAAATTTTCCAAGATTAATTTTGAGAAATTCTATGATAGTGGAATATGAGAATTTTAAAGCAATCTGAAATGTAAGATCTGAGGAAACCAAAATATTTTCACATAGAGCAAACAGGAGTCTAGCCCAGTGTTGTCGGGATGTTAAAATTATGAATACAGTCATACCCATATAATTACATTGCTACCCATTATTATAGACATTAGACACTGGAAAATTGAGAAAATTATGATGATGAAAAATGGGACTAGCAAAATATTGGTTCGGACAATTTACTTTTCCAAAGTCACTTGTCCTGGACAAGTGGCTTGGAAAATCTTTGTACAGCCCTGATTTCTTTGTAAGAAAGGATTTGTTAGTAACTGAAAGTTCAAAGCTGTCTAGGATTTTAAAACCAAAATTCACAAACCACTTTTCTGTAAAAACTACAAGTCAAAAATAAAGAAAACTGAAGACTTAGTTTTAAGAACTGATAATCCAGGTTTTAGAAATCAGAGTTACTGAATGCAGGGACTTTCATTTCTGAGAGATCTGAAATTAGAATATGAGCCCAGATATTATCACAAAATGTTGTAGAAGTGTACCGTATATACTCACGTATAAGCCGATACCAACTGCAAACTACATAGAACCAGATCTGCCAGCGCATAATGCATCGGCAGATCTGGGTTTATGCAGTTTGTAAGGACTAATCAGTAGAACAAACAACATGGACCCAAATCTGCCAATGCATTATGTGACAGCAGATTAGGGTCTATGTTGTTTGCATTTGGACCCGGGTTATATGTGAGTATATACGGTTTATAGAAATTATATGAAAGATCCCCTTTTCTCCTTTATCCTTATTTATTAGGCAGTAATAAGTTTACTTTCTTTTTAATTTTACTTTCTTTCTTTGTATTGTTTCAGATTTGTTATGTGGCAGGAACATCTACTTTAACAACGCATCCAAAGGTATGCACAATCACTTTTTGGATTGAAATTACAGTCAAACAGTAAAGAAGTGTGACCTCATTGATAATGGGTTTCAGACTGCACTGAAAGAATCATGCTAATGTTCTTTATTCTCTTTGTTTTCATCTATCTTTTTTTGTGTTTTTAGCTCTACTGGTCATAGACCAGAAGAGCTTATGGGATGGCCTGTTGTCCATCAGGCGTCCATCGTCCGATATCCTTCTATCCATTAGTGCAAGTTTGTTATAGTTATCTAGACTACTTGGAGGATTGCAATGAAACTTTACACGCACATTCATCCCAAGGTCTAGTTGGTCCTAAATGAAAATAGTGCTGCTCAGGCATCCAATATGGCCACCACAACAGCCATCTTGAAAATCTTGTTATCACTACTCCTGAATGGATGGTCATGTTAAAATAGTGTTTTCACTAAAAGACTTCTTATTATATCTAGTTGGTTCTAAATGAAAATAGTGCCGATCTGAAGTCCAGTGTGGCACACATTTTGAAAATCTTGTTATTGCTACTCCTCCTGAATGGAAAGTCATATTGACGTGAGGTTCTCACCCGAAGACTTATGATGTCTAGTTGGTCCTAAATGAAAATGGTTCCACTCAGACATGTAATATGGCCACCACAGCAGCCATCTTGAAAATTTTATTGCTTCTACTCCAGAATGGAAAGTTTTATCAACAGAGGGTTTTCACCAGAAGACCTTTATGCTGTCTAGTTGGTCCTAAATGAAAATGGTGCCAATCTGATATCCCATTTGGCTGCCACAGCAGTCATCTTGAAAATCTTGTTTTTGCTACTCCTCCTGAATGGAAAGTCATATGAACATGGGGTTTTCACCTGAAGTCTTCTTATGATGTCTAGTTGGGCCTAAACAAAACTGGTGCTGCCCAGACATTCAGTATGGCCACCACAGCTGCCATCTTGAAAATCTTGTTATCACTACTTCACCTGAATGGATGGTCATATCAATATTGAGTTTTCACCAGAAGACTTCTTATGATGTCTGCTTGGTGCTAAATTAAAATGGTAAAGATCTACCATCCAGTATGGCCACCATGGCAGCCATCTTGAGTATCTTGTTATTGCTACTCCTCCTAAATGGAGAGTCATATTGACATGGCGGTTTTCACCAGAAGACGAATTATGATATCTAGTTGGTCTTGAATGAAAATGGTGCCAATCTGTCATTAAATAAGGCTACTGCAATGAACATCTTGAAAATATTGTCACTAATTCTCCTGAATGGATGGTCATAACAACATGGGATTTTCACCCAAAGACATCTAATGGTGTCTGGTTTGTCATAAATGAAAATTGTACTAATCATACATCCAATATGGCTGCCATGGTTATCACTCAAGAATATCAGAGATAGTTTCAACACTCGGCAGTTAAAAAGAAGAAATGGTCTTATCTTAAATTTCTGGAAATTGTTTTGGACAGTAGAGTGCCAGTCCCTTTGAAACACTCTTGTTTTGTTATTGGTATTTATGAATTTAACAAAGTTTGAATTTTCACTCTCAACCAGAAGTATGGGTAATAACAGTTGAAAGAGAAAAAAATCTTGTGCTCTCATGCTCAAACACAGTCTGAACAGAGGTGAAGATATTAATCTGATTTAGTATTCATTAATTTTCTATTTTTAAAAATTACTTACATGATATTTTCTATGCTTATTTACATTTTTTACACAGGGGAACCCAGCAATAATGTGCTTAATTATAACACGGTCACATCATGGCTTCTGCTTTTTTATTTTAGATGTCATTTATTCCCTGATGCTTTTCAAAAGATCAGCCAAGCTGACAAATAAAAATAATTCAGTAAAGTTTCAGAAACCCATAAACCCATAGCTTAAAGATAATTCAAAAATTTAATAATTAATAATTAATAACTAATAATTTAATTATCATTGTACCGTGGTTTGGTATATAACACATTCATCAAATTTAAGACTGTTCTTGCTGTAATTCGGTTCTGTACATAACACACATTACATTTTTTATCATTCTTGTTATTACGCTCCCTTCAGTACATAATGCAGGCAGCGGTTATGGACCCCAATTACTGCATTGAATTTAATATACCATTTCATTTCACAGCCAATAGACCAAGCACCATTGAAGAACAGTGACGTCATGATACTGTGTTGTCTGACTCAGACTCCTCTGACCAACCCAGATGCTATGATTGGAGAGTTCTGTGTAAATGCAGGTATGTTCTATCTTGTCTGCTTCAGTCATATATATAGGTCGGTGGGGGTGGGGCAGGGTTTAAAAAGTGTAAACTTTATTTATTTTACATCAATTAAACAAACTTAAACAAACACGCTCTTGACAATGTTGGCATGATGTGGCACAACAAGCATGCTTTCAACAGTTTTTTTGTGATGTGATTCTTCTTGGTGGAGAAAACCTGAAAACCCAGAAAAGAACACCAACCTTGAATGGATGACATGTAAGGCTCCATATCGAGTCCAAAACCAGAGGTACAAAGTGAGCAGGCTTCCATTGCACTATCCTGATTCCAAATGTAAAAATTGTTTAGATAAATCCATACCTATAAATTTCTTAGTCAAGAAAGTCCCAGAATTTTACCATCGTTTTCTAGAAGTAGGAAAATGATACTGGCATTTTTCTGATTCCTTATTACCATACTCTCGAACAAAGCTGGAACTAATTTTTCTTTGAGGGTTTCTGGTCACAATAGCAGCGCCTCTAAAATGTGCAAAGCGTAAAGAACTATGCCATAGCCTCACTTGACATGTATAGGGATTTTATTAAATTATCTGAAAATTTATAGGTATATAACAAGAATATCATTATCAAAGTAATATGATTTTGATTGCTAGATCACGTTTTATTGTCAGCATCAGAAAATCTGGATCATGAGAAAGTGCCAAATCTCTTGTCATGATCCGGATTTTCTGATGCTGACAACTAGCGATCAAATCAAATTACAACGATAATAATATACGTTATATTCTTCAGAGAATACACATCGATGGTTCTTTTCTTTAAAAACAAAACAAAAAAACCTACCATAGATTTTATTAATAATTCAGTAACAGACAAATTTTCCGTACATTTTTTGAAAGATAATTCCATATCATATTTGTATAAAAATTATTTGAAAAATCTAAATGAAAAAAAAACTGTTAATTGTCATAAAGACTCTTTTGTCTAGTGAATTCCTATTTCTGGTGAATTCCTATTTCTGGTGAATTCCTATTTCTGGTGAATTCCTATTTCTGGTGCATTCCTATTTCTGGTGAATTCCTATTTCTAGTGCATTCCTATTTCTAGTGAATTCCTATTTCTGGTGAATTCCTATTTCTGGTGAATTCCTATTTCTAGTGAATTCCTATTTCTGGTGCATTCCTATTTCTGGTGAATTCCTATTTCTATTTCTGGTGAATTCCTATTTCTGGTGAATTCCTATTTCTGGTGCATTCCTATTTCTGGTGAATTCCTATTTCTGGTGAATTCCTATTTCTGGTGAATTCCTATTTCTGGTGAATTCATATTTCTGGTGCATTCCTATTTCTGGTGAATTCATATTTCTGGTGCATTCCTATTTCTAGTATATATGTTTTTAACCATACTTCAAACATGTGGCAGGCATGATTATATCAGAGTTTGTCCATGTAATCAGAAAGACTTTCACTCAAATGTCAACCACATTTTGATCCAAAATGATCTCTTCCATGTTGTGCATTAGTAATCATTTCGTAGTAGGTAATAATGTTAAAATTTCCCCAAGAAGTTGGTATAATAACTTCAGATTATTAATTCTTCAGCAGCTTCATTGTGCAGAACTACTTAATTTTCTTTAATTGTTTATTGGCTGCTCATCCATGTTTAAATTGACAATTAGGCATTGATGCAAAATATGTTAAAGAAAGATGTACACAAATGTTCGAATTCCAATAATTGAAATATCCGAGGAAAAGGATGACTTTCACTTGGGCAGCAACTCAGGGTCCATGTTGTTTGTTCTGTTGATTACTGCTAACAAACTGCATACACTCAGATCTGCTGGCGCATTATGCAATGGTAGATCTGGGCCTATGCAGTTTGCAGTTGGACTTGACCTGTAAGCAAGTATATATGGTAATAGGAATAGAATGATGCAACCAAAAATTAGTTGACATAGGATTCCGAACTTTGGTAACAACTTAAGGATGCCTGCTTTTGTAAATTCAACATTGACTGCGCAGCTAGAAATGACATGATGATTACATTATCCAGAAGACGTCACTTTTTATCTAAGTGTATCATGGCGTTTTTAACTCAGGGAGAGATCTGATGTAAAGTGATGTGGTTGTGATTTCTGTCTCTAAGTAATGAAAATAAAACTGTTTATACAGTATTAATAATGACAATAACGGTCATGTGAAAGAAAATAACAAAGTCTGTAAAAGGTATTTGAGACCTTGGGAAATCTGAGGTGATTTACAACATGCTGTAAATTGGTCACGCAGGCTTTCTGTTGCAGAAAACTGATGCTCTCTCAGTAATTGTGTCATACTGAAAAAATTGATTCACTAACATAAACATTTTTTTGTGTATTTGATAAATATTGTGAATGATCTTCAACCTGTGCCAATTTGATTAATTTTTAATTACTCGTTTAGCTATTATTTTGTGGAGAATTAGTGTCAGGGTACATTTTCCCATACATTTCTATGCAGTAACCCTTGCTTGGGGATAGATATTTAACTATGAGTAGTGCAAATGAATGCACACCCACCTTTCAAATTTTAAAGTTATTTTGGATTGCTTGGACCCATAGCTAAATAAAAAAATCAATTTTTCACAAATTTAAATATGCCAACGTTTCACAAACAATCATCCTTAACTTAATGATGCATTTGATATAATGCAAAACAAGTTGATTCATTCTTTTAATAAGGTCTGGATTTAATAAGGTCTGGATTTACAGTTTGAAGACAACTAAAATTAAGACCATTGGTCATACGAGTTACCAGGCTGGCATGTAAACCAGGTAAATACGACATTTATTACAGTTGTTGTGTGCGTGTTTGTGTTTTGTAAAAAATTCTTGGTGTTACCTATATCTTTATCATATATTGAAGCAATGCTTATATTTTAAATTCATTTTCAGCTGTTACCATAAAGAATGGAGGAAATGTGCTGGTACCATGTTATCCATTGGGAGTGACCTTTGACCTTTTTGAGTGTTTATCTGGTCATCTTGATAGCTGCGGACTGAGCACAGTGCCAATGTATTTTGTGTCCCCTGTATGTGATAGCACTCTGGCTTACTCCAATATATTTGCAGAATGGTAAGCTGTAATATAGTAAATACCAATGATAAAAATCAGATTTAGCAAATATCTGCTGGTGTATGTACAAACACGTTTACATTATATATATACAAGGGTTGAAAATTAATTTGCCCAACTCAGGGGTATATATATATATATATATATATATATATATATATATATATATATATATATATATATATATATATATATATATATATATATATATAGTGTGAGAGAGAGAGAGAGAGAGAGAGAGAGACAGACAGACAGACAGACAGGTAGATAGATAGATAGATAGATAGATAGATAGATAGATAGATAGATAGATAGATAGATAGGTAGGTAGGTAGGTAGATAGATAAACCTGCTGCTGACTGCAAAAGGATTTTTTTTATAATGAATACATTTTATTGGTCTATTTGGATCATGCTTAAAAGGAGATTGTGAGACGTAGGAATCACTTTTCAGATGACAAAAATGTGGTGAGTAATGTTGACAGTAGTATTGTCAGCAGTGTAAAATTTTTTTGATTTAGTTTTTTGGCTTGCATGGTATTCATTCTCTTTTATCAAATATTGTTTGTATTACTAATAATAGTAAAAAAACTGTATGATCTTACTAAAATTAATAACAAAATTACAGATCCACTAGTTTCTCACGTCAATTTTTATATATAAATGGAGGCAACTCAAAGTTAGTCAAATGATTAGACAGTATAGTAGTTTTCTCCCTTGGATATTGTTGCAATGATGGTAATTCTTGAAACATTAGTAGAAAATACTTTTTAAAAAAATCACCACAATAATTCGTCATATAATGTTTCAAATGTTAACATAAATTTTCTGGTAACATATAAGGAAGGAAAATCTAGAATAATACTATAAAGATTGTTTAGAGCAGCCTATTTATGAAAAGCAATATCTCTGGAGTTATGTTCTTCTGTCTAATCTGATGTAAATTAGTATTGTTTCAACTCTCCAAGCCATTAGTGTTTTCAATACTTGGATTTAATTCCTATAATATACATCATATCACATTTTGCAGGTGTGATGTAGTGTTCTATAGAAGTCTTATTATTCTTTCATATCAGGAGTGAGGACATATTTTAATGAGAAAAGAAATACAGTGGTCCCTCACTATAAAGCAAATCATTATAACACTGTCCCTGATATAACACAGGTATAGTCACGGATCCCATTATAAAGCACATCATTATAACACTGTACCTGATATAACACAGGTATAGTCATGGATCCCACCATGAAGCACCTCAGTATAACACTGTCCATAATATAGCACAGGTTTTGTCATGGATCCCACTATGAAGCACCTCAGTATAACACTGTCCTTAATATAACACAGGTATAGTTATGAATCCCACTATAAAGCATCTCAGTATAACACTGTCCCTTATATAACACAGGTAAAGTCATGGATCCCATTATATCTGTTGAATTTGTTTTGTTTTTTTATGTGATGTAAACCAGTAAAAGGCAATCTCACCTATTTCACAGCACATTTTTTATGGCTTCCTTGAACAGTGTTATAGTGAGGGACCACAGTCAAATCTGTCAATTAAGGCCACACTTGGGTCTTGTAGAATCTTGCCTTTCTAAATAGGTGACCTTTATATACAGGTAAATGTGCACTATTTTAGCAGACAGACTGTTCCTGACCTTTACATATACAGGTGGCTGTTATAAAGAATTGACTTCTCTGTAGAGATTGTTGCTATATTGAAATTACTGCTATATACAGTAACTGATATATAGAGGTTGCTATTATATAGATGTTACTGCAGTATAGAGGTCATGTATGACACTTAATTTATTTACAGGTTGTCCAATGTGAAACAGTCTAAGGTCTATCTACCTGAGCCACCCTTTCCACATGCAGAGGTAATCTGGACATAGACATTGGAATGTTGGCAGTATAAGTGGTGTTGATTTGATTAGGCTAGACCTACTGTAACTGTCACCATCACTGTTGTCAGGATCAATATTTATATGATAGCCTTCCTTCTTCTATTAATGGCTTGCAGAAATGTTTTTGAAAACATTTTGTCATATATGCTGTAATTAATATGATGGATTAATATAATGGGAGGTGAAAGAATACATGGTTTATTTTTGTGTGTGTAACTTCACATGTGAATGGTCTTACCAAAAAACACCATAAAATTGGTACTCCACAAATGATAATAAATCCACATTCTATGATCTTGCTTATCAGTGTATGCATTAGTGCATGTGTGTGTGTGTTTACTAGTATACAACTCTTCTTGAACTGTTTGAAATAGAGACTTCAAAGTCTTGGCAGTATTTTGGTGACTGACCAGTACATGGTTCACCTTTGGTCATTGTTTTGCTCAAAGTTTATGCTAGGATTCCCCTTGGTTCGACAGAAGCATGATGGCAAAAAGATGGGGGACTCCATATATGGTCATAGCACTAGTACAGTGAAACCCGGCTATAGCACGATGATCGGGATCCACAGAACGCCATCATGCTATGTATCATATTATGCTATAGGCAAACAAGTCAGTTAACTGGAGAAAATATTGCATGTGTATCTTCTTAGTTTTACAAGATGGGGGAGGGGGCACAAAACTACGGACTTAATTGACTTGTTGCATATTAAACAAAAATTATTTGAAACAGTTATTATATATTGAATATTAATTTTGGGGGCAGACAAACCATTCATTGGTACATACATATAAATGTATATGAAAATCGGCAACCGTAATAGTAATTCCATTGAAAATGTATGCAAAAAAGCTTAATTTCTAAAAATAAAATTCTGCAGATCCATTCAAATTGGAATACTTTATTTTACTCACACTAACTTTGCTGCACATGACCAAAGGGATTGATTTTTTTACTGACAATAAAATGCATATATCAGACATTGGGAGTTCCTAAAAAGAAACTTGTATTTAGGCTTGAAAAATACTTCAACTGAAAACTCACACAGGAGGTCAAAGATATTGACCCCGTAATGAACTTTAGATTAACACTTGGAACAGTTGTTTATAATTGCCTGGACCCAGTACGGGAGTAAACCATTTGATTTCATGGGTAAAGAGTGATCTCCATAAAAACAGTTGAGTCATTCTCTAAAAGACAGAGGAAAAAATAAATAAAATGAATCCAATATTAATTTAAATTTTATTTCTAGCTATGACTTTGCACCACAGCAGAGGAAAATCAGAGTTGCATGTTTGATTATAATAGCAAATCCATCTACCCCTACAACTTAAATGGTTCTGTTCTGGTCAGTGGTCCACAGAAGTACAAGGTGCATGTAACTCTGCTATTAGAGTGGGTTGTGTATATGAGTGGTTTGACTAAAACTGTTCTTGACAATTCGGGTGATAAACTTGATTCAACAGGTGTGTATGACGGTTAATTGAGTAGGCATTGGTCATCTATTGTTTCACTTAAATAGTTGGGTGAATAATTTTGATTTAAAAATTCGGGTGAGAAACTTGATTCAACAGGTGTGTATGACGGTTAATTGAGTAGGCATTGGTCGTCTATTGTTTCACTTAAATAGGTGGGTAAATAATTTTGATTTATAAATTCAGGTGATAAACTTGATTCAACAGGTGTGTATGACGGTTAATTGAGTAGGCTATTGGTCATCTATTGTTTCACTTAAATAGGTGGGTAAATAATTTTGATTTATAAATTCGGGTGAAAAACTTTTAAGATCTCTGCATTGTTTGGTGCTTGGTTGAGTATGCCATATGACTAAGCAAAGATTTGTTGGCTATTGTTACCCTGGATTGAGCAACAATTGTTCACAAGATGCATGAGGACAAACACAAAGAAGTCTTAATGGCTTTATTGTTGATGGTTCAATAATAATTAGGTTGACAATTATCAGTTTGTTAAGGAGCTAACATCCTTTCAGAATTAAGCACAAATATTTTTTTTTCTTCAAGAACACAGCACATCTTGGCAAATTATTAAATCAAACTCTTGTTTATGTTGGCATTAATGTTTTGTAGTTCTTCAAGAAATTGGTGAAATGAATGTAAAATTTTGGGTACTATGCCACAGTTGTGCTATATTTGAATTTGTGCTATAGCGAAGCGAGTTATAGTGGGGTTTCACTGTATATGAACAGAAGCAAGATGGTGGACAGGAAGTCAACATCTTTGTTCATACTGAACTGTTTTTGCTTCTGAAACAGAAAAGAAACAGACACCTTTGGTCAGAAAACTACAACACAGCCCTTGTAAATAATCAAAGGTGGAGTATAGATATGCACTTTAGTCTTAGCATTTTGATCCAGCCTATGGGGTGGGGCTAGAGGATGGTGTTGGTTGGTCAATGGTGATAGTTTTGGGGCAGGTCTAGGGGATGTTGTTGGTTGGTCAATGGTGATAGTATTGGGGCAGGGCTAGGGGATGTTGTTGGTTGGTCCAGGGTGATGGTTTAGTGAATGAATAACTGCAAAATGCAACAGAAAGTCAGCTTTGCTGAAGTATTGTAGTGATGGCATTGAAAAATGATTGTGTCCAAAAGAAGATGCTCTTTTCTTACTACAATGTATATGTGATCCTCTTGCCTATTTCAGCTTGTAAGTCTAGGAAGATTACGACATTATGCTAACATTCATGGTGAGTTATTCAAATTTGCACTTTCTTGAAATTGAAATGTTGACACTGTATTGTAAATATTAAAGAAACACTTATAGTCCCTAAATTGTAATGGTATCACAGTTTTTGACTTTTTTGCCTTCCACACATTGTTGACTGAAAAAGTTTCATATATTTCTAGTTAGACCTACCAAAAGCATAGAATACAATAATTGTAAAATATGATTATTTTGTAAATAATTGAAGGAGTTTCAACTTTGAAAGTTTGTGAGTGTCTAGAACTATTTCGCATTTTTAGAAGCAATTGTCTTTTTTAACTAAGAAGTTAATATTAAAAATCAATGTTGGATTTATTAGTATATCACTTTCACAGTTTCATTGACTCTCGCTTGAATGGTCTGTAATCATAATGAATAAGTACATTTTTCCAGATGGGCTGCAGAATGATTTTAAGACTCCATGTATTGTATTTGCGGGACATCCATCATTACGACTTGGAGATGCCATACACTTCATTGATCTCTGGGGGAAGTCATCGGCTAATACAATCATTTTCACAGGTGAATAATTTCAAACTTTGGTATTTTCTCATGTACATCTCTCCCTTGCTATAATGTGGTAACCATATCTACTGACCATGTTATGTACCAAAACTGCCACTGAACATGAAAGATCTAAAACTTGATGAAGTGTACTGTATATACTCGCGTATAATCCGGTTCAAATACAAACAACATAGATCCTGATCTGCCGTCGCATAATGCACTGGCAGATCAGGGTCTGTGTTGTTTGTTCCACTGATTAGTCTTTACAAACTGCGTAGACCCAGATCTGCTGGCGCATTATGCGAGGGCAGATCTGGGTCTATGCAGTTTGCAGTTGGTATTGGATTACACACGAGTATATACGGTAAGTGTGTATGTAAGTTGGGAGGCATGTCGATAAGGAAAACGCAAAAGCAACATAATAATAACTGCATTTATGTACATAAAATATTAAATTGTCACACACTGTTAAATGTGCACTCAAACTTATAAAGTAATTGCAGGTATAGAAAAAAAAGATATCATATTGAAACTAAATCCATAATTATCATGTGTTTAGTTGGTTCACATCTCCATTAAAAAATGGAGCACCTTTTCATAAATCAGTCAATGTTCATTTCTGATCTATCTCCAGCTTGAGTTATTGAAAGCTCTTTTCTTCAGAAAAACATAATTATTTCCATCTGTTTCTTTGCTTCAAAATCATGCTAACACTTTGGAGGACACAAGCAAGAATTCACATGTACATCTTGTAAAGTCTAGATGATGCAACTAGGATCTTCCTGAGATTATCAGAAAGGAAAATTCCATTAATGTATATCAAACTTGTATTGCTGAGATACTGAACTAAGCTGACCCCATTACATTAGCTGTTTTGACTCCAGTAGCAACAGCAGTATGCTCATTAGGTTGAGGCATTGTTACTATAAATAGAAAATCTATTGGTCCACATAGTTTGCTGTGGTTCCACATGTACTGTAGGATTTCTCCTGTTTGAGTCACATGTATTTCTGTATAATGGTAGTCTTGCAGTCGGGCCCCATAGGGCTGATAGATGTTATTTTTAGGGGGTACAAAATGCAGTCGGAACCCATAGGGCTAATGGACATTATTTTGGGGGCTACATTTTGCATCCCCATAGGGCTGATGCATGTTATTTTGGGAGTACATTTTGCAAACAAAAGATCAGTACTGTCACTTTCTGGCAAGTGACGAAATAATGGAGGGCTATGATCACTCATTTTGATGGACAAATAGGTAAGTTAAAGACATGCTTATCCATAGACAAGTGTTTATTGCCACTTGAGGGATTCACTACTGGATGCTCAGAAATACTGATATGCGATCAGTGTGGTATAAATGCACACCACAATATGCTGACTTGGCACATTTGATTGTTGCTGGCTGCAATTTCAGGTTACCAAGCTTGTTTCCAAATACAATAGCATATGGTAGCTAATTAGAGAGAAATACAATAGTTTATAGTAGCTAATTAGAGACAAATACAATAGCCTATAGTAGCTAATTAGAGACAAATATAATAGCCTATAGTAGCTAATTAGAGACAAATACAATAGCCTATAGTAGCTAATTAGAGACAAATACAATAGCCTATAGTAGCTAATTAGAGACAAATACAATAGCCTATAGTAGCTAATTAGAGACAAATACAATAGCCTATAGTAGCTTATTAGAGACAAATGAAGATTGTAGCAAATGAGTTTTGAGTTTTGACAGTGCCAAACTTGAATGAAATCATTTCATGAATCTTCTGTCAAAGAATTTTGAAAAATAGACATTTATTTATTTTGAAATTTTTAGTTTGTTCCCATTGCTCGACTGTTTTATATCCAGAATCAAGTTACTTTGAATGGCAATATAAAAGAGGAGAACGGTAATGGGCATTATTGTGAGTTAAAATCATCTAATACTAGATAAATCATTGCAGCATGTAAAATCTTACCTCTGAATTATGATGATTATCACTGCTTTCACTTTCATTTTATTGGAACATCTGATTTGATAGTAGATATTAGGAGTCAGAGAACATGAATAATTGATTGGTATTTAATGGCACATCAGCTCATGAAAGGTTATTGAGTGATGAGGCAATTTGTGTGAAGTGCCTTGCACAGAGACACTCTATGATCGTTGATCTGGGCTGGAAGAACATACTATTATTATCTCCCCAGTATGTAATAAGGGAGAATATAGTCAGAACTCTTGATGTGTCCATCTGTCTGTCTGTCTGTCCAACCATGAATGCTTTTCGAGAGTATAACTCTCAAACCATTAAAGATATTTCAACCAAACTTGGTCCACATGTCAGGCAAGTTGGGTACAGGTGCCTTTTCATACTTAGAATAGTTTGCATTCAGTATTGTTTATGTTACTATGGAAACAAAGTGTATGATAAGTAATCTTGACATTGACAGTGATGAATCATTTCATACTAGCATTAGTACAGGGGTCAGCAACCGTTTATATTTAAAGAGTCAAACTATGTCTCAGTTCAGAGCAAGAGATCAACAAAGAGCCAGTATAAGAAAGCCCATTTGTAACTGACAGTATACAATTTAACATTATTGATATTAAACATGTTGATTCATAATATTAGAAGAAAAGAAAGTGATAAAAAGACTGAATTGACGTGAGTAATTAAGTAATTTTTATTTTTTAAAATTAATTTTAATTTTGATTAAAAAAATGTGTATTTTAGGGATGACAAAAGAGCCATATTTTGTTCCATACTGTGCCACATTTGGCTCACAAGCCATAGGTTGCCGACCCCTGCATTGGTAGCATAAAAATTGAGAGTACTGGACCATAGGGTACTTTCAGTAGGAGTCTTTACATAAATGGGGGATGGGGGTGGCAGAGGGGGAGATATTTCATCGCTAAATGACTCTTGTTTCAATATCAGTAATCCATGTTAAGAGCAAAGTACGTATCACACTTAACCATCATATTCATATTTTATATGATATTAATGCATCGTATTTCAGGAAGTACACCACTCCCTCTATAACTCGTGCCTGTATAACTCGCAAACCCACTTATAACATGGGATCAGGTATGCATCCCATTTTTAAAACTGAAAAATACCCCCCAAAATTGGCCCCTATTTGTTGAATATGAAGAAAATCACAATCAAAATTGGTAAATAAAACCATGATGAATTGCTTGTTTTATCATTTAAAATGGTTGTTAGTACTCAGAAATTTGAATCAACATTATGAAATTCTCAACTTTTAATAAGAAGTCATATATTTTGTTAAATTTTCTTTCCAAACAACCTTCTCAGTGAACTGTAAATAATAATATTCAACGAAAATTTCGATCAATGAAAATGTCACTAATGCTCACTGGTGGCAACATTTTAATAAATAAGTATCAATTAAAAAAGTTTTGTCAAGTGAAATTTGTGATTTAGTTCTATCTTTTAATTTGGTTTCAGTGTAATCATCATAAATGCAATATGTCATTTTACTGCCACAGCTATGTCTGCGACCATTTTTGTGATAATCTAATTAAGTGTCGACCGCGTTTTTATCTCCAATTTGTGGAAGTATTTGTTGTATTGTTACAGTCATTTAAAAGCAGACCTGCTTTGTATTATCACATTAATTATGTCTTTTGTATCAAATCAAATAAAGGGGGTGGAATAATGGAAAAGTTTAAAGTCATGCAAATCCTACCTGTGTAAGAGCTAGTAGTCATGGTTGTGTGTCAGGTAAACTCATTTCAGTTGATCAACTGAACACTGTTATAAATATTATTATGTAAATAATATAATTAAACTACCTTAAATTAGCCTACTCATTCACAAATGTGATCAAAGATAACAAGGCAGCCAAGCAAAATGAGTACTTGATGAATAAAAAGCTTTATTTCACAGATTCAGTTTATTATGGAGAAGCAAGTCCCAGAGTTTGTAGCAAATTTTAAATTCCTGAATTGGCACTCAGAGATTTCCTCAAAGATGAGAAGAAATTTCACTTTTACTTGCAATGAAATCATGGCATCAGTATTTTTCTAATAGAACAATTAAAAAAAATCAAGTTTGATGTATTCACGAAATAAATGTTCATGGTTTATTTAAAAAAGGAATGTTGTTTTGTTGTGGATTAACAGCAGCAAAAAGCAGTGATGTCATACACAATGTTTTCATGTACATGTGATGCTTGTTGAAATATCTTGGAGTAATGTTGTTAACGATCTTTCAGAGGTTGGTTATCTTGAAAATAAAGGTAATTTACACTGAAAAGCAAACAACTTCATTAGAAAAAGTTCTTTATTGAGAATTATTCCCAACACAATTATAAAACGAGTATTCAGCCAGTAAACAGCCCCATTACCCCCTCCCCCCTCCAAGTTTTCTCGATGTCCAGCAGGGATGGCACCCCCTTCTTCATTTTTTTGAGGTCCCTTAGTAACTCGTTCCCTTGCTTATAGTGCGGTCTATGTTTTTGGACCCCGTTGTACGTGAGTTATTGAGAGAGAGGTGTATACATTTTTGATAGCACACTTCAGTTTACAGTATATTCCTAATTTTGATGTCAGCTTAATGTCACCATTGTGAGGAATTATCTTTTTTTATCTTTTATCCCCTTTCAGAGCCTGACTTCCCATATCTAGAAGCGCTAGGACCATTCCAACCTCTTCATATGAGGGTATGTATATTTAAAATAAAATTTTGTTTTGCAAGTTAGGAACCATATATTGTCTCAGAAAACATATTTCTATCTTTCTTCCTAAAATACATTATTCATCATAATATGTTAGAACATCCGTCACCTTACAAATCAAGCGCTCCCAAGCGAAACAAGATATTAACCTCATCTTTTGGCTAGCAATAAAAGTGCTAAAATGTCATCTGCTTACGGAGACAGAAGTCATACAAGAGTGGTCTCCCCTTGGATAGAGGGTTTGGTGCCAGATCCCATAATTCATCAGTTTGTAGCATGCTCTTTCAACCAGCCTCACAAATACCTTCTTTTCTTTTACCTTTTCTTAAGTTTGAGAAATCCTAGGAGTTTTCTCATCACAGGCAAGTATTCTATTTCTCACTGAATTTTATACTCTGACTATTTCTAACTGGATTTTACTTTTGACTCATCGTAGATGAATATTTTGTATCTCAATTGTCTGTTTTGTCATATGATAATCTAACCAGTGACATCTTAATTCTCTGTTTTAATGGTAAATGGTTCTTGCAGTACATCTAAGTACTTGACCTTATTTCATCTTATTCCAAGTAAATGATCATTCATTGTCAGTAATGATATCAGTTCTGTAATTTTCTGTCATTTATTTCATTTTTTAGAATCCACCTTGCTGTCAACCTAGCTCAACACTTGACTGATTATACCTGTATATGCTATCATTTTGTTCGCTTTAATTACAGGTAACAATGGGCAGAATAAGATATTTGGCGTGTGAAAGTTTTAACTGACTGAATTTAATCACCCACTTGTATTACCTGTACAGGGTGTCAGTCTGACCATGTGAATTCTGTGCTCAGTGGGCAGAGGACAGATGGGGAACAGTTTTTGCATAACAGTTGTCCTGGGCTAGCGAGAGAGCCTGAAAGTGGTCTTCAAAGAATGTGGATGATATCAGCCTGCCACCGATTCACCTCAGCAGTTAACTTCTTAATGTTGCAGTTACTTAAGGCCTAAAATGCCCAGCATATTTTGCTACCTGCTTTCCCTGTCCAGTTATTGCGACCATTGATGGAGACTCAATTCTATGATATCCAGGGAAGACTTAGTTTTCTGCACAACCATTGAAGAAGTCTTCCAACTTCTGCCTCCAGAGTTCCTTTGTCCTCTTCTAGAATTTCTGCATCCATAAACATTTTAGTCAAGAAAGACCAGCCATCTTTCAAACAGATACTGCAGTCTGGTCGAGTCAATGACATGTTGCACTGCTTGAAAAGGCAACTTCAGGCCCCCAGCATCAACAGGTCTTACTTATCACAACAGTGACTCCTATAAAACTAAAGTCTGGCCATCTACAAAACATGTATACCTGTTTTCCACACTGAAGTTCCAGCCATCAAAGGAGGTATTGCAAGCTTTGGAATGTCTTAACCATCTTTCTTTTGCATGGACCAGAAACATACATCAGCTGGTCCACAGCATTGTAGTTATTAGTTCCATGTTCAGTTTCGTCTCCGTGGTTATCTTCCATCAAACTGGGTGTAGCTAGATTCCCACCACTGAGACCCCTGCCAACAGACATGCCTGGGAGTTAGTCTTGCGCATGGCTTATGTAGTAAACAGGGCAGCTCAGCACTCATTTTCTGATTCCAAAGATGCTTTAGTAAACCTCCAGCTCACGGAGGTACCTTCCCTATCCACATCCACACTGCTCAAAGATCACCACAAGGCAGCCCTCAGATCTCAACCTTTGTTTTCCAAACTCCTATTCTATGAACACATAGAGGAGATCAGGATATGGGCCACAAAATAGGCAACCCTTTTGCAGGTCCAACAACCCATAGTCCTGCCTTCATATCACTGGAGAAACCAGAGAAATAGAAATTACCCCACTACAGCACTCTTGATGGGGAAACCCTCATCCAAACCTTATTCTTTTGCAAGGGCTGAGGCCAATTTTCCCAGAGCAAGAGACAACACAGTGTATGAAGAGAAGGAACATGGCCCAGTTCCTCTCACCACCACCCTTCCACCTGAGTGAAAATGATGCTATGCTTGTGCCACCCTGTTCTGACATATTGTTGGGAAGATTTCAACATCTCACAATAGACTCTGTCATCCAGAAATGGGACTAGAAATCGTTCACACAAATGCACTTTTCTCACTACACACATTTGCACCTGAGGTTGATCCTCAGCACCATCCAAGATTGACTCTGTATGGTCAACCTAAACCTCCAAGATGCATGCATCCATGATTTCACCCATTTGAGGGAAGCAATGAGGATTTGTCTGCACTTGGTTTCCATTGACTTCTGAATGACTTTGGGAAATTGAGAGGTTGAGGGAAGGTCTTCTTGGAAATTTGTGAGGCTTGCTCCAAGGAACTCCACTTTATGGATCACTTCCATGTCCTTAACATTGAACTCCAATGAACTCCCAGGGACTCCACCTCTAGAACCACTTCCATGACCCTGACATTGGACTCTCTGGAATCATCTTCCAGAAACAAAAGGTGAGCAACATTTTGTACAAAGAGATGAATCTCTCAATTCACCTTGGATTCCTTTTCAACAAGAGCATATCTGATTTTGTCATGTCCTAGCTTTTCATCCACCTGGACATGTTGTTTACAAGCATTGTCAATCAAGTTTGCCTCTCTTAGAGTAGTATCTTGACAATCACACCTATGGCATCTTTTCTTGAACAATCAGATACCACCCTGAGAATGCTTTTGTTCTTTGGGAGCTTTCAGCATGGCCACAGACCTTGTTGCTTTAGGTAAATTGCATATGAGACCCCTGTTGATAATCCTTCTACCTCAATGGTGGCCAAAGCTTTGCCAATGATACAAAATAATTCAAGTTTCGGATTACATGAGGCACCATTTTAGCAGATGGGAAGACCTCTCTTAGCTTATGGTGGCTATTATATATCAGGATGAGCCACTGGAAATCATGATTCACACAGATGCCAGCACAACTGACTTGGGTGCCCATCTTTTGCCCTGCTTCCCAGTCAGAGGGGTTTTGTCCCTTCAGGAACAGTTTATGTACACCAACCTTCTGAAAATAAAAGCCTCAGCAAATGCCTTTCAGTCATGACAATAGTCATGATTTGGAAAGGGTGTTCAGTTTCTTTCCGATACCTCTGCTGTGTCATAAGTTACCTCTGTAGGCAAGGGGGAACCAAGTCATCAGATCTCTGCCCTCTTGTTTAGGATTTTCCTGCCACATCCTGCTCATTTTCATTATCCCAGCAGACTCACTGACAGAATGAAACGGTTAACATAGGTTGGTCCATTCACTCCCTAGCAGAGGTGGCCAATTGTTCAGATTTTGCAGAATTATTTCAAAGTTTTAGTGACAATTCTGCATTCTGAATTATATTGATGAAATTCCAGAAAATCTTAAGCTTGCAAAAAGAGATGCATTTCCATGCATGTTAGCACTGCCAAAGGACCATCTTAGGGCCATTCCTTATTTTGCAGCTGCTGTCTTCCAACATCCTATTGCACAGCCACTTAGAGGAGGTCATGAAACAAGCTGCAAAGAGGCAAACCTCATGCAGGCCAAGTATCCTTGAGTCAGGCCCTTGTTACCTAAGAGAGATTGGAGTAGCAGTAAGACCCAATGCACACCAGATGGGGAAATCTTACTCCAAGTCTTTTCCCCTAATAAGAGCCCAGCATCCAAAATCCACTGATGACAAAACAGGTGGGACAATGACTGGTTTCAACCCAGCTTCTCTCACTGACAGTGTTCCAGAAGAAATGACTTAAGGCTCATGCCACCATTTGCCAATATCCCAGTGGGAGGAAGACTTAAACATTTTACTCTGGAATGAGAGAGACTTTGTCCTGTAGACCCATGGTTTTTGCCAATCATCTTGGAGGACCTCCAGATCATGTTCAACAACCTACCCCTGTTATCAAGGGCCCCTTTCTCTACAGGTGATCCCAGAGACCCATGTGTAGCCAGCATTCTTGGAAATAAACACTCTTCTTATGAAAAGGGCGATAGAGATTGTTTAAAAGACAAACTTGGATTTTTTCTCCAAACTTTTCCTAGAGTCGAAGGTCAATGGCAAACTCTGACCAGTCATAGATTTGTGCTTTCTCAACCAACACATTTGGGCACCCAAGTTCAGAATAGAGATGCTGAGATCAGTTTTCAGCACCATTCATGAATAAATTGTGCAGTCACTTTAGACTGCCAAGATGCATACCTTCATATTCCCATTCACAGGTCTACCTGCAAATTCCATCTGAGCATTTCATCTTAGCAGAACTTCCTTGAACCGAGTTTTGTCTCCCTCATGAATGTACAATGAAAATCATCTTTGTAGTGTGTTGCCGCTGCTCAGAGAGTTGAATCTTGGCAAAGACTTTCTTCGCTTCTTGGATCTTTTCAATGCAACTGCAGACCTTCTCATTTCGGGTTGTTTGTTCATGAGATCCCAGAAGATGATCCTCATATCCCATTGGCAGCTGAAGCTTTGTCCTCTGGACCAAATTATCAAAGCTTTGAGCTACATGAGGTCACAAATCATTAAATGGGAGGACCACTCTTGGCTTATGGTGGGTATCCCACTGCAGGATCAACTGCTGGAAATCACAATCTGCATGGACGCCAGCACAACCAGCTGGGGTGCCCACCTCCTATCCTCCTTTCAAAAGTGAGTGGAGTTTGGTCCCTTCCATGCAGATTAATCTCCTGAAGTTAAAGGCCATAGTGATTGCCCTTTGATCATCGCAGCAGATTTTATCTCGAAAGAGCATTCTTCTCCTACTGACAACTCTGCTGTCATCAATTACATGAGAAAGCATGGTGTAACCAAGTCCCCAGACCTCTGCTTTCAAGTTTGTCATTTTTCAGGTGGAGTCATCATCAACAAATGCACATTCAAGTACATCACATCACAGGCAGACCCAATGTCCTCGCAGACTTGATGTCCAGATGGAATAAGCTGATCCACACAGAATGGTCCATTCACTGCTTGGTCTTCATTCTGATCAGCAGCTGCTGGGGTCAACCTCTTGTGAACCGCTTTATGACACGGTGGAACATTAAGATTAAGTTCACAACCTTCATCTCACCAGTCCCAGATCTGAAAGCCTGGGTAGCTGCTTAACACAGGGGTCTCCAAACTACGGCCCGCATTTTCACAGTCGCTTCGGCCTGCAAACCCACTTCAAAAATCTAACATGACCCTCGTATTATAAAGTTTGGAGACCCCTGGCTTAACATATGCACCTTTCCCCCAACCCCTCTGATTCCCAATTTCTTGCAGAAAGCCAGGGAATCCAAGTTATGACTAATCCATCCTGATTGCTCCCCTCAGTTACCTTCTGAATCTAGCAGCAGTGATTCCCAGGAAAATCGTGCCTTCTCCTCACCTGCTGAACCTGCTTGCTTGGCTGATATCAAACAAGTCCTCAGAAAGAAACAGTTCTCTGAACAAGTGGTGGACATATTTGCTTGGGCAATAAGGCCTACCACTCTCAAAGCATACACGGGGAAATGGAGAGTTTTCTCCCAGTGTGCAAGCAGAAAAACATCTCTCCCTTAAAAGCCTCAATACAACAAATAGTAAACTTCCTCTGTGGCTTCTTGAGAAGAAGATCACTATCATGGGTTACCATTCCATGATATCAGACATATTTCACCATCATAGAAGAGAAGATATAGGCCAGAACAAAGACCTCTCCAATCTTCTTGTCAGTTTCATCCTGTCTCAAGCAAAGGCCTTGGACTTGTGCCAAAATGGAAGCTACCTTGGGTTCTAACAGTCTGAACAAGGCACCCTTTGAATCACTGTCTAGAGCCTCTCTGGCTCACCTTTCATACAAAAGCATCTTCCTAGTCACTTTAGCTATAGCAGACAGAATCAGTGAGGTACATGCCTCTTCAGTTGACTGAACTGTTGTCATTTCCACCGCATTCGTTCATTTTCTCTCATGACAGTCCATGATTTTATTGCTAAGAACAGGCACCTGTTTAGGGAAATCAATCTTCCATCTTGAAATCACTTTCTTCTTTGGACTTATCTTCTCAAGGGTATCTGCAGGACCCTTTTAGGGCATTGAAGTGGTACCTGAAGGAGATTGGGCTGATCAGAAGAGAGTGTTGTGTGCTTGTTCAGACCACTTTAGGATGGAAGGGACAACATTTCCACTCAGACTCTTTTGTCCTGGATCCATTGGGTTATCCATTCAGCATACAAGGAATTAACCCAAGACCATGTGAATTTCTTATGTATATTTACTCATGAGGTTAGGGCATACCCCACCAGCATATCATGAATTGTTCCCTAACTGACATTCAAACCGTGGGATGGAGGTCTAATATGACTTTCTACAGCTTTTATTTAATTTGACCTGTTGCGACCTAAATCAGCAACACAACACACTACCTTTCCCATGCCTCTCAACAGCTTTGTTAGTGACATGGGTTACTCAACATTTTGTTGGTTTTGCAGAGGCAAATATATCTTCTTTGAGACTGCAACCCTTCATTGATTGGGGCTAACCTATCTCAAACAAGACTCACAGGTTCTAGTCTGTATCTCAAACAAGACTCACAGGTTCTTAGTGTGTATCTCAAACAAGGCTCACAGGTTCTTCTTCTCATACATTAGGAGACCATAGCCTGTGTAAACTCTTGGGTAAGAGAATGTAACTCCTTCCTCCTTACCTGTTCTCCTAATGTATTATGATCCAGCAGTGTGTTTGAAGAAGAAACCATATTTTGGAGTAAAATTTCTTTCTTTGCTTCTTGCTTGCATTACATCCCTGGAAGAACATGCACTTCTGTTCCATTAGGAAGTAATGAATGATGGAACTTTGCACCAATCCTTCTATCCAAGGTGAGTCCACTCTTATCTGACTTCTTTCTCAGTAAGCAGATGAGATTGTAGCACTTTTATTGCTAAAACAAGCCAAAAGACATTGTTAGCATCTTTATTTGCTTGGGTGGGCTGGATTTGTGCAGTAGTGTGTTCTCCTAACATATTGTGATTGGTAAGTATTATGCAAGAGACATATTTTGCTAAAAAGATTGGTTTCTATTACAGACCAGATGATTATATTAAAATATAGTGCAGTTAATAGTTTCTGTGCATTTCAGGTATGTTATTGTCCCATAGACACAAGTTTGAGTTTTGCCCAGGCCAACAAACTGATTAAGGAGCTACGACCGACACAACTAGTGGTGTCAGAGACCTACTTGTCACCACCAGCAGGAATGCCACAGAGGACAGACTTGGTTGTCGAATGGGTATTTGTGACTACTTTACTTATTTTAAACAAACTATTGTTTAAATTTTGCCTAGATCCAATTGAACCTTAAAATTGTGTCCTGTGGTGACCTGGCCTTAAACTTTAAAAACTTACTGATAACTAAACTTCAGCTAAAATTTAAACCTTCGGTAAATTTGAGTTGAAGAAACTTAAGAATACTTTCAGAATTGTCTTTACTTTAGTTTGTATCTCAGCAGAGACAATCCTAGGCTTCAAAGTAGGGAGAAGTCACTTCTCTTTTCAGGCAGATAATGGAGAAGTGAGGAATTAAGACTTCATACATTTTGATCATGATACTAAAGAATTGTATTGTAGTTTTTAATAATAATAATAATAATAATAATAATAATTTTAGTAGTAGTGGTATTAGTAGTGGAACTTGAAGCAGCTGCTGCTACTGCTGTAGTGTACAATTATTTCTGTATGTTTATTAGACTAGACTGAGAACAGTCTCTTCTTTTAGTCATGTAAAGTTTATGACTAAACATACAAACTGATACTGAATTTTATTTCATCCAAGTCATCTTTCAAATTGATAACTTGATACATGATTTGGAATCAGCTTTAGTATTGCAGGAAATGACACTTGGTTCAACCTCTGTCTTTTCCTTGTGCAGTGTAAACACCCTGGTCTCATGGCATAGTAGCAGTCAATCTGTTTAAGTTGATTTTGAAGAAGTTTTTGTATGTATTGAAATTTATAATTTCTAAATATGTTTCACATTTGAAGTGCCATTGAATATTTAACACTCAAATCATAAGTTCTGAATGGTTTTGTTTTTGCATTGTGGAGAAGAATTAACTAATTAAGTCTACGCTTCATTGGGCTTCACTAAGACCCTGAGTCTAGGATTTACTGGGAGTAGGATAACAGATTACAAGCCTAATTTGATGATTACCCATGATTAGGATAACAGATTACAACCCTAATTTGATTACTCATGATTAGGATAACAGATTGCAAGCCTAATTTGATGATTACTCATGATTAGGATAACAGATTACAAGCCTAATTTGATGATTACTCATGATTAGGATAACAGATTACAACCCTAATTTGATGATTACCCATGATTAGGATAACAGATTACAACTCTAATTTGATTACTCATGATTAGGATAACAGATTACAACGCTAATTTGATGATTACTCATGATTAGGATAACAGATTACAACCCTAATTTGATGATTACTCATGTTTAGGATAACAGATTACAACGCTAATTTGATGATTACTCATTATTAGGATAACAGATTACAATGCTAATTTGATGATTACCCATGATTAGGATAACAGATTACAACACTAATTTGATGATTACTCATGATTAAACAAACATTTGAGTGGACCTTTGTTACAAATTACTGGCTTATTAAAACTACAAAATAACATTGTGGCTTTCTCAACCCACTTGCATTCATTTTCAAAAAATCTTATCCATAGTCAGCGATACAGCGCAACATGAACACCACTTTCCAGCTAATGCCAAGTGAAATTTTACACCAAAAAGCAACTTTTTATCCCTAGCCACCCTCTAAGATGAAGCCTGATCAGAATGCTAAATTTCATTGATGTAGAGATTGTCCAAGTGTCACATCACTAGTCACCCCCTAAGATGAAACCTGATCAGGATGCTAAATTTCATTGATGGAGAGATAGTCCAAGTGTCACATCAAATTACACTGTCTGGAGGATGACTGGTATGAATCAGTCACTGTATCATCATTTAACTTTCTTATGAAGCAAATGGGGGATTACAGGTGTGGAAAAAGTGTTTTTTAGGAGTTTAAACAGAAAATAGGTCAGATATGTTTAGAATGTGAGAAAATTGTGCCTTGAATATTCCACAGTCAGCTTCAATGTTCAAAAAAATAATGATAATGGAGTTGCTTGAATTTTCCCTGTGGCTAAATCAGGTCATCACTGAAGGGATTATAAAATTGTTTTTTGTGTAAATTATCTGGATAAAAAACCATTGTCTCTGAAAATGTATGGAAATGTGCTTATTGATCTTAGGTGGATTTTATGGATTTGGTTTCTCTCTCTTTCTTTTTCTCTCAGAAAACAAAGGATATGAGAAGCATGGTTGTGCAGTAGTTTGTCAAATTTATACATATTATTCCTTCAAAATACCACCGATCCAAATGTTTACAAAGATTATTGACAAAACACCAGTGAGAGGGCACAACACATGAAAATGCATGTAAGGTCAAACACTATTTATTGATAGTTTTATTTTGTTATACCTTGAACACATATCTCATCTATCACACTCATCCCATTTCATGTTGGTTATCATGATTGCATTGAAAATAAATCGTTTTGTTTTGGTTTGGTTTGGTGCTTTATGGCAAAGCAATACAAGAAGGTTATTTAGTGCTGAGGCAATTGGAGTAAAGTGCCTTGCCCAAGAACACACCATGGTAGCTGACCCAGGTTGGTCCAATAGTCGGATTCAAACCTGCACCCTTTTGGTTGTGAGTCTGGCATGCTAACCACTGAGCCACAGTGGCTTCTGAAAGTAAATCGTACAGAGCTCAATTGTGTGCTGATGATTGAAGGTCAGTGCAATATTCATATGGTAAGAAACTGGTGTCAGTACTTCAGTAAACATTTAATTTGATTACATTGGTTTAATAGGACAAAACTTTTGAAGTTGTTTAAAAATTGTGATACACCATGTGAATGATGACCTGATAGTTCTCAGGTTTGAAATGGTATCATAATATTAGATTTCTTAGTCCGTTATTTTTCTTGAGAATAGTTGGAGTTTATTTAATGAGACTGGTTCTTATGTCAGATGTTTTTAAGGTAAAAAATGTTTTCATGTTAGTCATGTAGTAATATTAGATAACGTATATTTCAGGAGCCACCTCCCATGGCCTATACAAGTTAGTCAGGTAGTACTATTGGATAACTATATTTCAGGAGCCGCCTCCCATGACCTATACAAGTTAGTCAGGTAGTAATATTGGATAACTATATTTCAGGAGCCACCTCCCATGGCCTACAAAAGTTAGTCAGGTAGTAATATTGGATAACTATATTTCAGGAGCCACCTCCCATGACCTATAAAAGAGGTGAAATTTTGACACTGCCTATTAAGAGGAAGTTTGAAAACATTGAAATTACTCCACAGGTAAGGTGAAATTACTCCACAGGTAAGGTGAATTTACTCCACAGGTAAGGTGAATTTACTCCACAGGTAAGGTGAAATTACTCCACAGGTAAGGTGAATTTCATTGAAATTACTCCACAGGTAAGGTGAATTTCATTGAAATTACTCCACAGGTAAGGTGAATTTCATTGAAATTACTCCAAAGGTAAGGTGAATTTCATTTGCTTGACATGGAACCTTTACTTTTTACAAGAGCACTTGGAAAAAGTCACAGTGATACACATACTGTACGTGACAAAATTTTAATAACCGTAAAGTTTTAAGAAATTTAATGAGCAAACTAGCTTTTGCTACAACTTTATGTTTGCCTCAGTTATGTCATGAACATTGTGTATATTTGTGACAGAACTTTTGAGGTTTACCGAGACAGACATTTCTGAAGTTTGTAACTGGATGCAAATAATAGAAAAAATAAACATCTGACATATGCACAGATGATTTGTCAAGAGCCTAACAAAACCTGGAACTTCCATTAATATTAATAGTTGATAGTGATCATTTAAAGTGACAGATTGCTAGATCAAGCATCAAAATCAAGAGCTTATTTAACTGACAGTTTGCATTTTGAGCACCAAGACTCTTTCATAAGTCACTTTTTTTTTTTAAAGCATTTTTCATGTACAAAGTGCTTTTGGTGAGGTTCTGATGATAATTGATGGAAATCTAGTTTTCGGAATTCGGTGGTTGTGTTTAGCATCACCGTCATAAACTGACGCTGTGTTGATAATGGGGAAAACAATGCTAAAAATTATTTATATTTATTAAAAGCTATTTATCGCACATGTTTGTTTAAACATAAGCATCTGGTCATACATTATTGCTATAAAACCTGTGCCTGTTAAAAATGAAAAATTCTCCCCCCCCCTCCAATGAAAATACTAGAGGGGAATTCCTCCATCGTGTGGAAATCCGGGAGAAATCAGTGGCAAGAATGGTTCCTAATCATGATGAGAAAAGTAGGGTTTAAACAAATGAAGGGATAACTAAAAAGGGATTGAAATCATCTTTACAATAGAAGCTTTACAGCTGACAGCATTTAAAATCATCTATACAATAGAAGCTTTACAGCTGACAGTATTTGCCAGCAGAATTGAGAAAGTAAACCTGGGACGAGTTTATATCAAATTATTAAGACTTAAATTATGTTGTTTTTTACTTTTATAGCTTGCTTCAACACTAGATCCTGTAGAAGTCAAGCCAGGAGCAGCAATTACCATGTTAACAGGGTCACTGGTTGTCAAGGACAACAAGTACACACTAGGGGTATGAAGTTTCCTGTGATCTTGTTATGGAGACTTTTATAATTTCTTTCTCTCTTTGTTGTTGTGATTTGTGCCCGATTTTGCTCAAAGTTGATTTTTTTTAAGGCCTCAAATGTAGGTTTTTCTTCATTCTTCAAATCGGTCAAAAATTTTGAAATGTTCTTTGATAGTTTTTGGGTGTTGGATTACCAGTCTAAGGTTTAAAAAGTAGAGATAGTGAGTAAATAATGTAAATAACTGGTAATACTCTTATTATAGAAAGTAATTCATTGTGTACCTGAAATATATCAAATATTAGACAGTGTAGTGGCATAAAAACAGACCTGGAGATTTACTATAGACAGTGTAGTGGCATAAAAACAGACCTGGAGATTTACTATAGACAGTGTAGTGGCATAAAAACAGACCTGGAGATTTACTATAGACAGTGTAGTGGCATAAAAACAGACCTGGATATTTACTATAGACAGTGTAGTGGCATAAAAACAGACCTGGAGATTTACTATAGACAGTGTAGTGGCATAAAAATAGATCTGGAGATTTACTATAGACAGTGCAGTGGCATAAAAACAGACCTGGAGATTTACTATAGACAGTGTAGTGGCATAAAAACAGACCTGGAGATTTACTATAGACAGTGTAGTGGCATGAAAACACACCTGGAGATTTACTATAGACAGTGTAGTGGCATAAAAACATACTCTGAGATTTAACAATATTACAGGTAGTAGAGAAGGTAATTCATGGTGCACATAAAATATTAGATTAGCAGCATAAAAACATACCTGGAGCTTTACCGGTAATACCATTAGTATAGAAAGTAATTCATTGTGCACATGAAATATCTCAAGCATTAGAGTAGTTGCATAAAAACATACCTGGACCTTTACTAGTAATACTGGTGGTATAGAAAGTAATTAATTGTCCACATGAAATATCTCAAGCATTAGAGTAGTTGCATAAAAACAGACCCTGATATTTACATGTAATACCGGCAGTATAGATGGTAATTCATGGTGCACATGAAATATATCAAGTATTAGTGTAGCAGCATATAAACAAACACCTAGATTTACTGGTAATACAGGTAGTATAGAAAGTAATTCACAGTACACATGAAATGTATCAGATATTGGAGTAGCAGCATAAAAAACATACCTGGAGCTTTACCGGTAATACCAGTAGTATAGAAAGTAATTAATTGTCCACATGAAATATATCAAGTATTAGTGTAGCAGCATATAAACAAACACCTAGATTTACTGGTAATACAGGTAGTATAGAAAGTAATTCACAGTACACATGAAATGTATCAGATATTGGAGTAGCAGCTTAAAAAACATACCTGGAGCTTTACCGGTAATACCAGTAGTATAGAAAGTAATTAATTGTCCACATGAAATATATCAAGTATTAGATTAGCAGCATAAAAACATACCTGGAGCTTTACCGGTAATACCATTAGTATAGAAAGTAATTAATTGTCCACATGAAATATATCAAGTATTAGAGTAGTGGCAGAAAAAAGACCATGATATTTACTGGTAATAATGGTAGTGTAGAAAGTACTTCATTGTATACATGAAATATATCAAGTATTAGAGTAGTGGAATAACAACAGACCCTGAGTTTTAATGGTAATACCAGTAGTATAGAAAGTAATTCATGCTGCACGTGAAATATATCAAGTATTAGAATAGCAGCATAAGAATAGACACCAAGATTTACCGGTAATACTGGTAGTATAGAAAATAATTTAATTTGCACATCAAATGTATCAGGTATTAGAGTGGAAGCAGAAAAACGTAGTCAGAAATTTAGCAGTAATACTTGTGGTATAGAAGGTAAATTCATCATGCACATGAAATATATCAGGTATTAGACAGAGTAGCAGTATAAAGACATAACTGGAGATGTATAAGTTATACCAGTAGTATATAATATAATTAATCGTACCACGCATGAAATATATCATGTCTTTGAGGTTCATAAATATTATCAGCATTAGTTAGAATTTATCAGCATGTTAACTTTAATCTTTGAATGAAAGTATGATCAATTCATGTTACATTACTTTGAAACAGCACAATCCATCACATCATAAAATTGTTTTTGTGCCAGTATTTGAATATCTAGAGCTAAATTTTCAATTATTATTCTTCATATAAATTTGTCAAAAGAATTTTGTTCTTAAATGATGATGGCTTGGACACTTGTCAGATATGTAACTAATCCATTTCACTTGGACACTTGTCAAATTCCTGTGGTGGCGCTCTACAGTTTCGTATTTTGCATAGGGTTCGATTTTTAAAGAAAAAGAAATTCCCAGGCTTTCCTCACTGGTTATCCTGGCTATTTAAAAAAGACCTTGTATATCTTAGGAATTGTTAATAGAACTTTTAAATCCCTTTATTTTGGTGTATGATTGATGGGTGTAATTTGGGTTATAAGAGTATACAGCTTGACCTTACTTCAGATGTGCACCTATCAAAAAACTGCTAGCTTCGCTTGGTCATTTTCACTTCCTGAACTTCAAAGATAAATTGTAAAAAAACGAACTGATAAGTTTTTCTACTTTTTATATTTTTTGTAATTCATTCATTGCACTTTCAGAAGCTGGTATTGCCTACTCTGTCAAAATTCATTTTCCCTATTTTAATAACTGCTAAAGTTAGTGTACTTTGGACTAATTCAGGCTGATTTTTCGAGCACATGGGAGTGGCCATTTTGGTCAGCTGTGTGTTTAGATCATGTATAATTTCCACAAGTGCAATATGTAATTTCAGCCACAGTACATGAAAGTAACACAGAGGTATGCCAACATTCTCTCAATTATGCATGTTGCAAATGCAAACAACTTCATCTTACACCTGTCAGTCTCTTGGAAGTACGTAATATATGTAGCGTGCCACCTATGTAACTATAAACCATTTCACTTGGATACTTGTCAAACTCCTGTGTAACTATACCATTTCACTTGGACACTTGTCAAATTCCTATGTAAATGTGATCCATTTCACTTGGACACTTGTAAACTCCTCTGTAACTGTTATCCATTTCACTTGGACACTTGTCAAACTCCTCTGTAACTGTAATCCTTTTCACTTGGACACTTGTCAAATTCCTCTGTAACTGTGATCCATTTCACTTAGACACTTGTCAAATTCCTATGTAACTGTGATCCATTTCACTTGGACACTTGTCAAATTCCTATGTAACTGTCATCCATTGTACTTTCAAGATGCTCTCAGTATATTTGAAATAAATAATTCAGTGTGTGCTACCCAGAAAACATTCTCTTTTGTTACAGCCTCTTGAAAAGCAGGGAAAAGGGGTTAAGAGAGAATCAGATGGCAGTATTTTGCAGTCAAAGTCCTATATCTGGGGGACTCTAAACATCAAGATGTTTGTAGACTCTTTAGCTGAGGTAAAAACTAGGTCATTGTGATCTACATTCTTTTCATAGTTCGAAAGGATAATTTTTGTAGAATTACTATTCATGCACCTGAGAAATTGCTTCCAAATTCATGCAGCATAAAAAATAGAAACAATTTCATACATAGTGCAACTTTATACTTATACTGTAATTATGTAAATCAGTCATTAAATGCATTTTGAAAATATAGCAAATTGCACATTTTGAAAAAAATAATTGAGAGGTTAGTGTAATGCTAAAATTAAGAACAAGATGGTAATACAGATGCAGGTGTCTGAAAGCTTTAACAAATCTCACTGTATACAGATTATCCATTATTCTCTTTTCAACATTGCAGCAAGGAATCACTGATATTAAAGTGGAGGAAAGTGGTGATGGATCAATAATTCATTTGGTATGTGATGTCAGCAGTACAGCACCTCACTAAACAGCATGGTCTCACTTGATCATTAAAAATACTTCATTTTTCGACAGGCAGCTAAAAAGTTTAAGATAATTAATCATTTATGTGATGAATAATTTTTTGCACTTGGTAAAAAACAGACAAAAGTCTTTGAATTTTAAGATCATCCAATAACAAAAATGCTGTGAAAAAAAGCTACTATCCTGTTTTGTGAGCCTTTTTAATCTGCATTTTGTTGCCTTTACTTTGGGCAATGTAGGCTAGTATTTCTTAACTTTACATAATCTATTCCAGTGAGAGTAAGTTAGGATGCAAAATTTTGAATCTGCAGTTTTTTTTGGATTTGGTGAAGTGGACTAGTTTCTTATTAAACTCAGAGGGTTACAATATGGGGAAAATGTGAAATAATTTAAAGTTAAATCGATCGATCAAGAGAGAGAGACAGAGTGAGAGGAGTCCCAAGATTTCATCAAATGTTAAACTCTTATGTCTTTGTAAAAAAATTTACAAAGGATTAAGGATTATTATTTATGTTTATCTAAGGACAAAGGATTATTATTATTGTTTATCTAAGGACAAAGGATTATTATTATTGTTTATCTAAGGACAAATGATTATTATTATTGTTCATCCAAGGACTAATTATTATTATTATTGTTTATCTAAGGACAAAGGATTATTATTATTGTTAACTAAGGACTAAGGATTATTATTATTGTTTATCTAAGGACAAGGGATTATTATTATTGTTAAGAAAGGACTAAGGATTATTATTATTGTTTATCTAAGGACAAATTATTATTATTATTGTTCATCCAAGGACTAATTATTATTATTATTGTTTATCTAAGGACAAAGGATTATTATTATTGTTAACTAAGGACTAAGGATTATTATTATTGTTTATCTAAGGACAAAGGATTACAGAGATGCTGCCAGGGCACGCGACTGCACGAATCGCGCAATATTTGTACGAATTCGCGTTCTTGGAAAGAAGTGATGCGCAAGAACTCCCGCAAATTAGTTTAAAGTCACGCATATAAAAATGTATTTTGCGTAGTATACAATTTTTATTTAACTGTTAACCCATAAAGTGCTTGTCAGGGCATAAGACACGCCGCCAGTGTAAGTCTCATTGCACTTGTTTCATTATCAGTCTTTTTTCAGGTAGGCAATTGTTTACACATCGTTCAGCTTGATCTGAACGGCTGTTAAACTAAATTTGATTGGCATATTGGGCCCTGGAACAAGCATTGTCGAGTTTTAACCTTGCATTCATGAAGGAAGTTTTATTAATATGTATGTTTAAAGTAAGGACCCCTAGAAAATCCCCCAATGGCTGACTCGCAACATGGTTCATCTTCAGATAATGATTTATTTCGGCAAATACTGGCCAATGATAGCGATGATGACAATGATTTTTAAAGTTTTGAAGTATATGAGATTATTGGGCCCGGAAAGTGTTACTGGAAATACCAGTGAGTAATTTTGAACCAGAAAATGATGTTGAATACAAGTCCAATGTACATGCTGGATGGACAAAAACAGACAGTATGCTGGTAAATCCCCTATTAAGCGGTCCTTCAAAATTAAATGTCAAAAAGGCAGAATACTAAGCCTAATTCAAGTACAAGCAATTTAAAAGTAGAGTGCAATTTTTCATTTCTTTTCTCAAACAATTCTGCCTTGAGGGATCATGTGGTACAAAACTATATAGCACTCTAAGGGTTAAGATAAATTGTATAAATACAAATCTAAAAAGAAATTAAAAAGTAAGGATATTTATTTTTAATCAGAATAACTCTGTCTGAACAAGCTGACTATGGCATTGATGGACTTAAAATCCTAATACAATATTGTGGAACAGATGAGAAATTTGTCATACATGTAGTAGTCAGCAAAGCACTGATTCAGGAAAGTGAAACTTTGGCAGAGCTCTTGTTAGTGAAAAATATTATTTTGGAGCAGACATATCCAAGAGACAATACCTCTGAGCTGCTGAAAATTGTACATAACAACCATAAAGAACATTTTTCCAACTTGTTCAAGCTGGCTTAGCTATCTATGCATATGCCAAAGAGGGTTATCAGCACAGAACAATATTCATACACAGATAAGGCACAAATTAAGCTCAGAAATGATCAGCAGATTAATGCTTATACAACTAGAGGAGACATCTTTTGAGGATTTAGATTTTAGTAGAGCACGAAGAAAGAAAGAGATGGATAATTATGTGTTAGGTAAATACTGAACTATGGCCATTTCCTCCTCCCCCTCATTTTGGTGACAAGGGGGGGGGGAGCTCCCCGCTTTGGATATAATCCTGGCAGCATCTTTGGGATTATTATTATTGTTTATCCAAGGACTAATTATTATTATTATTTTTTTACAAAAGGACTAATTATTATTATTATTGTTGTTTATCTAATGACTATGGATTATTATTATTGTTTATCTAAGGACAAAGGATTGTTATTATTGTTTATCTAAGGACAATGGATTATTATTATTGTTTATCTAAGGACAAAGGATTGTTATTATTGTTTATCTAAGGACAAAGGATTGTTATTATTGTTTATCTAAGGACAAAGGATCGTTATTATTGTTTATCTAAGGACAAAGGATTGTTATTATTGTTTATCAAGGATTATTACTATTGTTTTTTATAAGGACTAAGGATTATTATTATTGTTTATCATTTTCAGCCAAATGATGACACACTTATTCAGATCGAGTCCGACTCTACTCACATCATGTGTGGCGGAGATGAAACTGTCCGAATTAAACTGAGAGACACTTTGTTGAAATGTTTACAGAAATTATAGTGACAAGCAATGCAAAAGGACAGATTTTGAAAAATGATACCATTTGAACAACAAAGTTTTTAACTTGATTTCTTATAGAAATCAGACAATACCAGAGAAATTATTTCCATGGATAAACATTTGGAAGAATTAGACTAAACACTTCCAAGTTTCTTACTGAAGTCAGATAATGAGAAATTATTTCCATGGATAAACATTTGGAAGAATTAGACTAAACACTTCCAAGTTTCTTACTGAAGTCAGATAATGAGAAATTATTTCCATTGATAAACATTTGGAAGAATTAGACTAAACACTTCCAAGTTTCTTACTGAAGTCAGATAATGAGAAATTATTTCCATGGATAAACATTTGGAAGAATTAGACTAAACACTTCCAAGTTTCTTACTAAAGTCAGATAATGAGAAATTATTTCCATTGGTTTGTCAGCATTATGCTTTCATGTTATACTAATAATTACTACATAATTTCCATGCGATGTGTTTTCATTGGATGACATCATATGATTTGTAATAATTCATCATATTGCATTGTTGTGATATCATTGATTTTTAAATGAAATTATAACATTAAATTCTTAATGTCATACAGCAGCAGTATCTACTTACTATTCTGAAACAAGCTAAATTTAAAAATTTTGCACTAAATCATGTAATAAAGCATTTATAGGCCTCTATTTCAGTGAAAATCAAGTTTTATGAGCTAGTAAAAACCCATCATGTTGATTGCCCTTTGCATAGGTCAATGCAAGGTTTACTGTTTCATAAAACTTTGTATTCGTCTCATTACACAACAGAGGTCTATAATTGTATACTATTCTTTGCAAGCATCAACCGAAGACAGTGAATATTCTAATTGGACACAGATATATCTTAAATGTTATCATGGGTTTTCAAAGAAAAAATTGCAAGTTTCATCTGTGATGTGGGAGTTACAAATCAAGAATTTAAAAAAAAATCAGTTTAACCCTGGACAAAAAACTCTCCCTTATGAGACATCTTTCTGTTCAAATTGATTTGCTACTCATGTGAGACAAGTTGAACCCTGGACAAAGAACTTTCCCTTATGATACATCTTAATGGCCTAGCTGCATTTAAAGTCCAGTTGCTTTTCGTGTGAGACAAGTTTAAACCTGGACAAAGAACTCTCCCTTATGATACATCGTCATGATCTGGCTGCATTTAAAATTGAGTTGCTATTCATGTGACAAAAGTTAAACCCTGGACAAAGAACTCTCCCTTATGATACATCAAACTGACTTGGCTACATTTAAAGTTGAGTTACTACTTGTGTGACACAAGTTTGGTTTTTGTGGGTTTTAATGCCATTTTTCAGCACATGATGGGCTATATATGATGGCAAGTATATTTGGTGGAGGAAAAACCCGGGAAGAACCACTGACCTACAGGAAGTTACTGGCAAGCTTCTCACATACCCACGTTGATCGAGCTGAGACTCCAACTCATGCGGACAGAGGTGAGATGTATGAGTGATCTGTAAAGGCGAGCACATTACACCACTTGACCACCTGGGGTCCTGCGACACAAGTTTAACCCTGGACAAAGAACGCACTCTTGTGATACATCTTAGTGACTTAGCTGCAGTTCAAATCAATTACTAATGCAACACAAGTTAAACTTTTGGTAATTAGCAACTGCTATGTCATCATTGTGATCTTTAATTTGTCAGAGTTCAACACTATCCAGTGGAACAATTGGACAAGTTGATTTGCAGAATAACCTGGTTTCAGATTTAATTGTGTACTAACTAGGGATGTCATGATTATTGTTCAACCAGCATTAGTAGAAAAGCATTACATAGCAGTTGCTTTTTGAACATTGTTGTGATCAAGTTTTGTTAAGATTTTGGTTACAGTTTTTCATTTGCATATATTTCCTAAATACCATTCAGTTCATGGATTCTGGTCATACTTTGGAAATTGACTAACAAAGTGGGGGGTGGGGGTGGGGTACTGACATCTCATTTACATTAGTTTGGGAGTCAGCTGTCTTATTTGCCTTAGTCTCTGTCTGCATTTTAAGTTTTTCATGTTTAAGCCAACTAAATTCTCAGTTAATTCCCACTATCATTATTTCATTCTTTTTGTGCATTTCACTTGCTTCTGCCTAGGGACTTTAAAGCACTTTCATCCATCGATCAACATCAGTTTCCTGTCTTCCGACTCTGTGTTTAATCACATGTCTCCCTTTCCCATGTTTAGTGCTTATGCCAATTGCAATTGAAAATATGTTTCCCCATCACAGATTATTTGACTAACTATCTTTATCAGCTTTAACTGCCCATTCAACATTGCATCCATTCATATAAATATCATAATTAATAAGGAGACTACAATTCCAAATGAAGCTGATTACTAATGAGCATATTAGCGACCCAACCAAAAGTTTTATTAAATATGTAAACAACCCAACATGGAAGTACAATTCCCGTGAAATAAAGTTTCTGACTTCTTTAAATTGTATTTTAATTTCTTTTATATCAGTAATTTAATGCTTTCCAATGAAAAGACTAATGAGCTTTTTCAAGCACTTTTCCAGTACTTTTGTGAACCCACCTCAAATTCAAGCATTTTTCAAGATAACCATCAAATTTCAAGCACTGGTGTAGGGTTGAAAAAATAAACATATTCTTTAAAATACATACCACTACATGTGTCATGCACTTAAATTTCATTTGATCTTCATTCACTTAAACAAGTGCCAAATAGTGGATGCTTTACAGCACACCAGAAAATATACAATGGGCTTACACAAGACTGTAATTTGTGTTTCATTTTAAACATACAAGCTGAAGGGGTTATTGTGAGAAATTATTTCAGCTTGTCTGAATCATTTAGTATATATTTTTTTTTAATGGAATGATTTAGGTATTCAGTTTACCCTTTAATGCATGAGTAACTTCCTTCACAAAGGAAAGCATGGTTAATTTAATCTTGTGATTTCTGACAGTGCTTATATTTTGCATAATCCAAGTTATACTGCTTAATTACTTACAGATCAGTTCATGCATGATTGATAACTGGTTTGAAAAATCTCAAAGTACTGAAGTAATTATTTTTATACAATAATTCCGAGGCCAGTTATTTCAACCATTTAGTGAATTATTCTTTACTAATTTTCCAAGTACAAAATTTTGGAGGCCGCAGACTCTCTTGGCTAAGAAAAGTACTAATTCTCAGCAACGAGTCCACTGGAGCCCAATTTCTTCGTGCTATCTTGCTTATACAGAGACCATGCAGCAAGTATTGATCTACAAAATGAGCTTGGCCTGGGATGTCTGGCATTTTCCACAGAAGTAAGGTTATATGTAAAATGAAAAGAAAAACAAAGTACAAAAGATTTGTGAATTTTTATTGAAATAGATATACCAAAAAAAAAATATCACACAGTCCTTTTAAATCAGGACGGAATGTTCATTTTCATTTTCTCCATACTCTTTATGTAATTCTACTTAATCCAAGGTTCTTTAGTTATTCTAGTTCTACCAGCAGATAATGGATAACTGGTACTCAAGCAAATATTTCTCTCCATCAATTCCAAGGGCAATTATTTTAGCCAAATAGTGGTTCATTCTGTAACAAATTTCCAAGTACAAAATCCTGGAATCGACAGGTTCTCTCATGTTCAAGAGATATACTTAGTCTCTGCAACAAGTCCACTTAGAGCCTAATTCCTTCTTTGCAATAACTCCATGTCTTTATTATAAATATTAAACTTAAATAAATGACCATAAAAACAATATATTTTTAAGGCACAATGTCTAGTCATAGCTTTGGTCTTTTTTTTCCAGCAGTTTCAATCACTCAGCAGTTAAATACTTGTAAATAAGTACAAAACAAAATTAAAACATATTATCACTCGAAAAAGAAATGACCACTGAAAAATTGTATATGTATGTATACCTGTCTACCTAGATATACATGAACGGCTCATGTAATGGACGGACTTTATCACAGACACTGTAATGATAAAATTTCAAACTAAAATTTGTCACTGAAATTCTGACTGACAGAAAACAAAGTACTCTTTTCTTATATACAAAAATATTTACAAACAAGATATGGATATATTATGCAACAAAAAAAATTAAAATGATTAGTCAAATAGTTGTTAAATTCTATCACAGGTTGTCAATTTCTAAGAAATTACTGGAATTTCTGCTTCCCTTTCTACAGACTTTTGGTGCTATTCACCATTAAAAAAAAATTAAATTTATCAAACTTGAAAGTATGTGCAGCAATCAAACAGTGGTAACATAAATGAAATGATACAAAGACCTGCATCCACTGAACGGCAAACTTCAAAAAGTTTTTTAAAAATGTTATGGGGACAATAGCCTTTAAAGCTAAAATAAAGCTGTCCAATATTCATGTAATCATTCTGTAAGCAGAATATATTTTTAAAAAAACTTAGAATATACTGAATATTAAATTCAGAGTATTTTAATAATAATTTTGATGAACAAAACGTAGGAAATACTCTGTCTGGGAAAAAGAATCAAACTGACTGCATGAATAAAATGTGACACTTTTAGGTAGTACCTTTTTTAAAATTCTTGATCATTATTTTGTTGTGATTTTTATGCTGCAGACACTGGTTATAACCAAACTTTATGAATATTAAGTTATCCACTGTATAAAAAGCTAAATAAATCATAAACTTGAGATCCAAATTATATACAATAACAAAACAAATTGAGAAGAAATGCCGTTATGTCTCTGGAAGTGTGAATAAAACTTAGAGGTGATAAGTGGGGAACAAAAAGCAGGCACTTCAAAGCTTGCCCGGAAGAACAAAACAAAAAAATCATTATAAAGATAATATTTCATAAAAACAAATACTAGAATGCACAGCTTATATCAAAGTATAAATACTGATATGTTATAATATGTTATAAATGCCGTTTACAACTAAGTTGTCGTAATGATACTTGCAATGTTTTGTAAGTGTGCACACATGGATAAAACCCTTTACAAACTGATAGTCCGTGCAAAGAATAGATGTGATTTCCACACTTCAATATACAAGCATGTGAAGTTTTCCTATTTTGAATTCAAACTTTCACATCCAGAGTAAATACTTTAATTCCTACAAGTATATTCCATTTCTCCTGCAAAGATGTATTCAAATTTTAGATTTTTCTAAGAGAAAAATCCAAATTATTTCTTATCTTTTACTCTTTAAAAAAGTCAACAGATATCGCCTTGTTGCAATCAGCCAGTTTAAAAATAAAACCTGGTTTGAAGCACAAACAAAAGACTTTAGTAATACTGAAAGATGTAATAAACCTTAGAAATTTACATCTGTTCAGCTTGATATGGCTATTAATTTAATGTTACAAAACCAAGGCTCATCTCTGCGTTGTGATAAATTTAACTGTCAAGTTGGCATAGTAAGGCCATGCCTCTCTGCACCCAATGGTCCTGGGGCTTGTCAGAAGGGAGCATCATTCCTATGACATAGTTGGTGGAGTGACCAGTAGTTGAGAGAACACCACGCCTCTCACTGGTCTTGTAAACTGGACAATCATACACTGGTTTCTTTGGAATGTCAGATCTCTTTAATGGTTTCAGCCAAATCTGGAACAGAATTGAGATTGAAATGAATTATGTAAATAAGGCCATATTTGCTCAAAATTTACTGTTTTTATGCCCCATCATTAATGTGATAGGGGCATATAGTTACCCTTGTCTGTCCAAATGTCTGTCTGTCCATGCAAGTTCTGCATTTAGGTCAGTTTTCAAGCACTGTGGTGGTGACATTATGTTCCAATAATACAAAATTTTATGAACATTTTATAAAATAATTGTATGTGATTCACTTTGAAAAGCAATTCACTAGTGAATTACTGTCCACTTGACAGCCATTATAACTATGCATGTTCTGTCAGGAACTACTCTGAATCATGGGTAGGCTTATTTATAACGGTCATTTGCACTAGTGGTAAATATTTTTGTACGATGTCACCCTCCACACGTTGAGGCTTCAGTCATTATGACAACATTGTATGGTTGGTACAATGTGTTCATGTGGCAGCTGCTTAAATAAAAACAGCTCACACAAATAATTTATTTTCTCAACAACAAAAGAGAGAAGTGCATAAAATTAGTTCCCTTGATTTATATAATAAATCTGAGAATGAAATGGATTTACAAAATCACCTTTGGCATGCTGTCATACAGGACTTTTGGTTGGGACTCGGCCAGTACTTTTGTCTTTCTATCCCAACGAGCACCATCCGTATACAATCCATAAACAATGACACCTGTTTAGAAAGAGAAAAAAAACCAGTCTTATCACACTAACCTAAGATGTACTGAAAAATGTACTGGTTTTATTTAGAGACTGTAAATCACAAAATGATAAAAAACAAAAAAAATTCATGAAGTTAGAACGACAACTGAATTAAAAAATATTTTATTCATTTTACTGGGCAACATAGTCATTTCATTCTAATTTTGGGGTAATATCATTTTCTGTTTGCAGCCTGACAATAATTTCCATAACCAAGTTGAAAAAAAAGCCAAATAGGAAATTATTTGCAATATTTATAATTTTATATCATTACAACCCTTTCTTATCTATCCATCCATCCATCTGTCTGTTTGTCAGCCCCTCTCTCCTTACAAAAAATCTCATTACTCACCATCTTCGGGTGGTTTGTCATATTCTTTGTCATCCAAGATCTCATAATCAAAGCCCAAAAGATCAATGGGGATTGTGAATTTTCTGGCATAGTTCTGCTGTGCACCAGTCAAAAAAGCCTGGGTGAAGTAGAAGCCAGACAACCAGTACTGTGGTGGGGGACCCTGATCATACCAATCCTGAAAAAAGAATACAAAGTTACAGCAAAATCTGTCGTAGCAGACACCTCCACATCATGAACACTAGCTAAACATAATGGACACCTTTACACTAAATGTTGACCTTTGACCTGGTGTTTTGATTGCTTAATGTTAGTGCAAAGCTCCATGACCTTGCACAATTATTAAAGATTTCATATCACTGAGATCTGGAAGTTTCTGATGTGATACACCTGTTAAAATAAGTCACTCTAACAAAAAACTTAAGCTATGTTCTCCAATAATATTTTAGCATTTCAATGGTATGAAGATGGCATGATTTTGTATTTATTTGCCTTTGTTAACTAAGCTAGACAAATCTTACTTAGTCTAAATTGAAGAACAGCAGTATAGTGTAGCCATGTAGCAGTGACAAGGGGATGTAATTATAATATTGGAAGAGTTATTGCCCATAGATACTATAGACTGGAAATATTAATTTTTTAAAAACTTTTCAGGAGGGCTGGATTAGGAAGGTAGAGGAACCTGATTCCTAATGGTAATGTGATCAGGCAAGTAGTCTCAGATAAATGATAATTTTCTTTTAAAGAAGGGAAATGTTTAAAAGGATATTTGTAAGAAATTCTTTCTGGTAAGAGCCATTTTTAATTTTGTCTGTTAGTTATCTTATGGTCTGTTTAAAAGTTATTACTAGAGGTTGATAATCCTGTAATTTCAACAAGTATCAATTCCCCAAAGAGCATTTCATCATATGAGAGGTTATACTGTCTCAAGGCACTTGGAGTAAAGTATCTTTCTCTGAGACACACAACAGTGGCAAACCTAGCCTGGTCTGGGCAGGATTTGAACCTGCATGCACCCTTTTAGTCACGAGTCCAACACAGTAACATATGACCCAATGTGACTCCAACCAAAATTAAATCAAGAATCAAGTTCTTATGAGGAATAATGGTCCTAATCAAAAATAGTAAGTCAACTTTATGAAAATCTAGAATATTTTCTTTTCCTGCGTTTTTTTGTACTGGATGTATTTTGTCTGGTGCAAATAATGTGATATTTTAACGAGTTGCAAGATACATGAAGAATGAATGCAGGAAATGACAATTTTCTTTTTATTATATACCAATCCTGCTCCTGAATTGAAGCTTGAAAGATTATACTCATCCTTCAATCCCCACTCCCTTTACAAGTTCACCTCAACTTGAATCATATTAAGGGTTTTATCATAACAATAACAGTGGTATAAGAGAACAGTAGATTTGAGGTGACTTCATATGCCGCAATAAATTATATTTTTGACATATCACTAACTTTTGATCATATCTGAGCACAAAACAAGTCAAATCAAGAGACCCAATGCCATCATATTGTTCTCAAAGTAGCTATGCCAACAGGGGACATAACTTTAAACACAAAAAAAATGGCAAGTTGAATATCTTGGCAAACAATAATTTTCATACCTAAAAGGTAATATAGTTTCAGATTATTGCTGTAGGTCACAAAATGCTAGTTTTCTTGCTGTCAGTATAACTCCTGATAGAGCACATGCTCAATCATCGCATGGCATGATGGGAAATCTTGTATTTTAACATGTGAAAATATAAGAATATATTTTATAAATATGAAAAAAATATATATATAACATTTCAAGAATTTTCTATATTTCACTCATAAGTATACAATTTTTAAAACATTTGCCAATTCATAAAATTCATAATTGAATGATATCATTTGCATTAATATTGCAAATTTTTTTAAAAGGATATTTGCTTGTAACTCGTTCCCTACTGTGCACAGCATAACTCAGATCTGTCATCACATAATTTGCTGCCTGAGCCAGATCTACAATGTTCACAGTTTGGTATATGTTTACATTCTAATATTGCCCACTTTTGTGGGTGCTGTCCTCCCCCAGTGTTATCTGGTAGGGTACAGTGCCTGAGCCGTTAATTTTTGCATTTGTCTTGGGCACTATACCACCAGACAACATAGTACAAGAACAGTTCCCAAGGGAAAAGGCAAAAATGAATTTAATGACATAATGTAATGTGACATCATATAACATCAGCGCAAGACACCAAATAATTAAAGAATGTAATGTCTTCGGATGACACAAAAATAGTAATTATTTTTTGCCATCCAAAAACATGCTAAAAATACGGTAACATCAGCACAAGGCATTATAGCGCCTGCTGGATCAGGTGTAATTACCGTTGACCAGTATAGTATCTCGGAGTCAAGTGAAAATGACTTGTGTCTTAAAATAAATTCCTGTACTTGGCTAATCAGAATTCAAGAATTTATCACGTGATGAAATAAACACTAATAAGTACAGTACAAGATTAGATATCAATTTACCTGGAGGAACTTCAACCTGGCCAGGAAGTCATTCACATAGCTTCCAAGGGGTTTCAGTGAGGGATAAGATTTCTTCATCCACATTCCAGGGATCTTTCCCTTGAGGATGCTCAGCACCACCTCTTCCAAATCTGAAGACATCACTACCAGGCCCTAATGAAGAGGGAATAAATGTTAAATCATTTAATTCATACAAGTTTTAATTGCCTTTATTTTCAAGAAATTCCAGAATTTTTAACATATTTAGACCTCCTCTACCCTATTTATTTTCACAGCAACTAAATAAGCACATTTCACCTTTTTCAATTTCAAACAAGTTCACAATAATTTTTTTTGGTGATATGTTACCAATTATGTCAACCTGTAATTTATTAAAAAATGAAAATACTCAAATTATTATTCATGTATCACAACCCAAAAGAACAAAACAGAGGTTACAAAATCAGCACATATTTATTTTACATATACATGTATATCATATCTCCCAGCAAATAGGTAAAAGTCCTGCTCTTCCAGGTGAGAGACCAAATTTCCCCATTTATTATAATAGTCATTTGGTGAAATTTGACAAAATATTGAAAGTATTTCTGCTAAAAGAAAAATGGGATCAGATTTTTCTTTAAGTAAGAAGTTGTATTGATGATGAAAATTTCTTCCAAAATGACGAATGCTGAATAAATTTTGGATTTAGGAATGCATTTGTTTCACATGTCAGCACCCTACCATAAGTTAAAGCAAAGAAACAAAATAATGTTTGCTGTCTACCATCAAATTTTGTAAAAAGTCGCTGTCCTAAAATTATTGTACAATTTTGAAACTTCTTTTTATCGATGTAGTAATGCAGTCATTAATCGCATTGGCACAGAATAGAGAAACAAATCCATGCAAATTGAAGGTTTTTCCCAGAAAAAATATACAATAAAAGAAAATCAAAGTTTTTTGAGTAGATGTAAGGAAATATTTCACGAGTTTTCACTACTTGTGACAATACAATGCTTCCACTTCACAAGTGAAATATTTCCTTATATCGACTCAAGAAACATAGATATCCTTTATTTCTGAAAGGTGGCTTGGGCAATTAATCTAGAACTTGTGATTCCAAAGATACAACTAACTGAGAAGTCTGAATACTGTCTCCTTTAATAGGCATGAAGATTCAGTATTGTGATTAGTATACAATTTTATTTTAGGGTCCAAAATATTGAGCGTGTCGAAAATTAATAGTTGACGAGTGAAGTGACCTAGTTTTAGTGTTATTGAGTTACTCTTGCTATGATGCAGCCACATACCAAGTTTGATGAATATAGGTGAAATAAGGTCCACGATACTGAGGATATGTAATGAACAAGAATGGCTGAAAACACTCAAGTCACTTGAAAACTGGATCACAATGACTTAGTTTTGATATGGTTAAGTTACTCTCTCTGAAATGCATCCACAGAGAGTAGGTGAAATAATATCCAAGATACTGAGCATGTACAGAATGAATAGCTGAAAATATAAAAGTCACTAAAGTGTAAAAATTAGGTCACAGTGACCTAGTTTTGCTATGGCTGAGTTACTCTCTCTGAGTAACTTTCACATATCAATTTTAATGTGTAGATGAAACGGGTCCAAGATATTGTGGGTGTTAAGAACAATTAACTGAAAATACAGTACTTAAGGATGGAAATTAGGTCACAGTGAGTTACACTCTTTGATGCATTTAGATATAAATTTTCATGAGTGTAGGTGATATTGCAGGAGTGCAAACAAATGGCTGAAAATACAAAAGTCACTCAAGTGTGAAAAGTATGTCACAATGACCTAGTTTTAGTATGGGGTCTGATATATTGTGTGCAAGGAATGATTAGCTGGGAAAAACTACATAAGTCACTGAAGTGTGCAAATTATGCCACAGTTACCGATTTTTGGTATGGCTGAGTTGCTCTCTTTGATATGCATCCATGTACCAATTTTCATGTGTAGGTGAAATTGGGTCTAAGATATTGAGAGTGTATAGAACAGATAGCTCAAAATACAAGTCACTCAAGTGTGGAAATTAGGTCACTATGAACAAGTTTTGGTATGGCATAGTTACTCTCTTTGAGATGCATTCACATACCAATTTTTATGAATGCAGATGTAAAGGGTCTAAGATATTGAGTGTAAAGAACAAATTTCTGAAAATACAGAAAGCACTCAAGCGTGGATATGAGCTCACTACTTTGGTTAGCGGGTACTAATTAATTCCGCCAACTGTCTCAAAATTAAAAGTTGTTTTTATTTTATCATTACCTTTAACATACTCACAGTTCACTTTGTTTAGGGAACTGCTTGATCATGAGTTTGGAGCATGCCAGCTGTTTTTATTGCTATCTACTGACAACATCTTCAGTTAATCCATGTGACTATGTAATCACAATGGTTTCACGGCCACATGGTAGACTTACTCAAGCATCAGTTTTTGAGTACTGGTAAAACATTCCTAGTTTACATTCCAACTTGGACTTTTTTTTATCTTTTGTTGGTTCAAAAAAATCTTGATTATTGTCCAGAAATTTGTGCTACTATTTAAAATTATTAAAAAATTTTAATATATGGTATCTGGAAAATTGATGGGTCCTGCCATTTAGGTTAATTACAGTATTTACATTCATGCAGGTCCCTTATGTTCCATCAGATGAGTGTGTGCCTGTAACCTGGTATGGGTGTTTACTGACCTCAGGTATAATCTCATATCAGGACATCACAACATTTCTTTCAGCTGTTGTAGCTCAGTTGGTAGAGTCTTTGATTCATAGTCCAAAGGTTGTAGGTTCAGTACCCATCCAGGCTAGACTGGGTTGGCTGCCTTGCTATTTCTTTGCTCCCATTTTTTTGGCATGATATGGCCAATAATGTGTGTAAAGAGCCGTTAAAACCAAGAAAGAAACCATTCTTTCAGCCATTAAGAATTTGACAGGTTAGTGTGATACTGGTAAATAAGAAACACTTACAAGAAAGAGAAAACAACATAAAATGTACAAAATCTACTGGCAAACCTTTCCCAGGATTTACCATTAAAAATATTTATCGGCAAAGCTTTCCAGGATTTACCATTAAAAATATACTGGCAAAGCTTTCCAGGATTTACCATTAAAAAATAATCATAAGCATCCTTGTATTAAAAACTTGCAAAGATTTTTAAAATTCTAACAAACCTTAATGGCTTTGCGGATGTTCTGTAGACTTGACCTCACAGTGGACAGAAGCCGATTGAATCGCACCATTTCCTGTACGAGCACAGTGTTCATGCTCTGTTTGTATGAGGTTGGGTATTTCCTCAGTGCTGCATCGGTGTCAAAGTTGTTTGGAAGTTTAGTGATAATATCAGCTGCCACATCATCCACAACATCATCACTAGATTTACCTCCTGCTGCGGAAGCTCTTGCCTGTTTGGTGATAAAATATGCTTCATTTAATGTTCAGTGACTTTTATTTCAATATGAAAAAAAATGTATATACCATCTATACTCACGTATAAGTCAAGTCCAATTACAAACAACATAGACCCTGATCTACCATCACATAATGCAGGGTCTATACTGATTATAATGCAGGGTCTATACTGATTATTCTACTGATTACTCCTAACAAACTGCATAGACTCGGGTTTGCTGATGCAGTATGTGATGGCAGATCTGGGTCTGTGCAGTTTGCAGTTGGACTCTACTTATAAGCGAGTATACAGTCCTATATGAAATCTACAGAAATTACACAAGATTTTGCAATAACAAATCAGCAAAGAGGTTTTTTGATAAATTTCCGTAGCATTTTTCTTGCAAATACAATAGCTAATCTTATAAACTCAGAAGAAATTAGTAACAGAAAATTAATTCCGCCTACATATCAAGCATATAAAACAAAAATAAACCAAAAGGATTCTTTAAAAAAAAAATTCTTACATGCACCAATCTTGGTTCAATACAAATATGAATAATATATGTGTTACTGGAAGTAAAAGTAATGAATAGATCCCTTTCGATTGAGGGAAGTCCAGCAATAATTTAGCATTTAGTGACAAAAAAAAAAAAAGATGTAAGAAAGCAACCTTATTTTCAATGTGTTCAGTGCTTCACAGGTCCTAATCATGATTTTTCTTGCCTTTAAAGTATTTTTTAACAACTATTTTATATTTCTCCTGGGAATAGAATGAAAGGGAAATATATTTTCATTATGATTATAACAATTTTATGTTGTATCACTTCTATTTATTATAAGTCCTGTGTGAGAATACACTCAGTTGTGTTCCCAGGACAAAAAAAACGCATACTGCAAACTTTGGCAATCCCTATTGTCGTACAGTGGTATATTTTTAAAAATTACCATTACGACTGTAGTAATTTAAAAATCTTATTCAGATATTTATGACTTTTTTAATTACTACAGTAATAATACCAATTCAAAAATAATCAAGACTGTAATGGTTAACACATCTTTTGAATTTGAAGAACAGTTCAGACTGAAAAGTTCAGTCTACCAGATCAAGCTCAGCTTTCATGAAACTGCGCAAACTTCAGTATCCACTCGATTCTATTTTTTTATCAGCCATCATTTGGAAATTACAATAAAAATACTGCAAATAACCTAGTTTTTAAAACAATTGTCCATGCATTTGCTGGTCATAACATTTTATGAGATAGAAAAATCTGAGTAGAGTAGACAGGTACGTATTCAAATTGAGATGTTTTGTGAAAGTGGGGCCAGGATCAGACAGGTTATACATGTTTCACCAATGCAGGAAAATAGTTTTGAGAGTAACTTTCAAACAGTTCTCCCAAGCATTCTCCATTTTCATTAACTGTCACTAATTATACTGATACAACAATGGATCCATATTTCAGGAAAAGAAACCTTTTTTACTGTTTTCTGAAATGTCATCCACTCTGATTTAATCGTAGAAGAGTTATGTAGCTTAGTAATTCAGCTACCTGGAAGACAAGACAAGTCAATATACAAGTGAGACTGGTCACAATTGTTTACAGAATTTGTTCAAAGTTCTGGCTTTGAGACCTCTGATTCAACCTAAGTCGGTGGTGACAATGGCGAATATTTCATAATGACATCACAACAAATATTCAAATGCAAATCAAATACAGACTGTGAATATCTGAATAGTAAAATCAGTTATTAGTTTCAGCACTACCTATAAATATGTAAATTTGTACAGAGGCAAATTCATGAATTTAAGTACCCAGGATTTTTTTGATTTTTTTTACAAAACCACGAAAATTGATACCCATGAAAATAAATGAAACCACAGTAATTCTCATTTTTTAAGTTGTTACCTGTACATTACTGGATTACACAAAATAAAAATCCATATTTTTAACACAGAAACTAAATTCTGACTCAAAATTCCAATTTCTGTCCTGAACTGATATGAAACCATGTTAAACTGAAATAAACTTAGACAATTTTTAGATTAACTGATTAAGTTTAAACAGAGCTTGAAAATACTTTTAGAAGATATTCAAATATTTCTTGTACCCTATTTGTCTCCTCATATTGACAACTTACAATTTTTTTTTTTTAAAAACTATTTTTATTAAACATTTTATGTAAAAGAATTATATAAGTAAAGATCCACCACCATGACCTAAGTCTTACAACTACATGTATATACATGTATGCAGCAACTATGTGTAAAAATAAACATATTTTGTGCAATATTTTAAATTTCTACTAAGCATTATTGCAAAACAATAAAAAGTGAGCTGACTGGACATACACAAAAAACTACATAAATGTTTTATTCCATGTCGGCAGAAAGAATGAGTTTGATATGGTGTAAGGATATGTATAGGCCATCAGGCCAATATGTATTCATATGCCATATCAAATGAGTTATGTCCTTTGACTCTGAACAAAACATGTATGCAGTTTTTATTTATCATATACCCTCTCTTTAACACTTTCCAAATATTTATATCTATGCAGTGTGAATTGAATTAAAAACAAACTGGGATTTATTGACATTCGATTCAGTGCATCTCGGACTCTTGATGCATGGACGTCAGTGAAAATGCCTAAACAGGTGCAGTCTGGGTGTTTTATACAGAATATTCACATTGAACACCAGATCAATCAAGTAAGATTAAATTGGTATGTAATAGAATAAGTTACATTTCAATTGACAAGATGAAATCCCTATCAAAACTGTACATCTGCACAGATATATTTTTATTTTCCATATTATGCAACCAAGTTTAAGCCCAATTACAGAGGGCACTTTTCTCTGTAGTATAAATTTGTTATGTAATGGGAAGATGCATGCAGAAGATTCTATTATAAGCCTTGCAAAATCTGAAGAGCAAAATGCATAAATAAAAATGGAAGCAATAATAGAAGTCTAGAATACTTGTATATAGTTTATATAACTGGTTATTAGTGTAATTTATCAAGGCAATTTCCTTATACGAGACAAACTATAACATGTAATACGATTTCCAAACATGGTTACATTGGTATGTGAGAAAAAAAAAGGAGAGCACTGGCTCAATCCAATTAAGCGTTTCTCTGAAAAATGTAAAGATATTCTGACAAGTGCACTTTGGTGCAGAAATTTTCCCAAATGTGTGAAAAAAGCACAATTTCTGCAGGTAAACATTGTAGCTGTGTGCAGAAAATAATTCAAAGAAAGACACATACTCCTGGTGAATTTTACAAAACCAGTGTCTTTAATGAGCAAAGCAAAAGTTGAATTTCCAACAAGAATGTGTGCAAAAGTTTCCCCTTTGATAAGAATAGAATTGCGTAAATTTCAAATTCAGGCCACTTTAACCTATTCCTAAATTTATGAATACTACATTACTGTTACTGTCTACCCAAGATATGTAGGTCCCTGTGACTTATTTTATAATTCTGTACAGTATATCACTGTAATTTGATGTATGCCACAGTGACTTGTTTTCTAATTCTATAAAACAGATCACTGCTATCCTGCGTTATGAAGGTCCTTGTGATTTGCTTTGCAGCAGAAGTGGGCAAGTGACCCTTGTTCTTCTGTAGAATGAGCCATCCAAAGCATGAAAGTTGCAACTGGGCTGATGATGTAATGAAATAATTGCTGATGTAAAAACACCATTTCAAAATTAAAATTCTTTTGTACATAAAATGTATTGATAAAAAAGTTTAAATAACGAGCAGAAAAGAAGAAAACTTTGAATCATTTAACTATATAACTAATGCAATAAATCTGAATTAAAAAAAAAAAAAAAAAAAATAGAAAGTTTAAATGTGAGGTGGATATTGTAATTCCTAAGTATCATTTGCTTAGGACAGCTAAACAAAGTATGTAATCCACAAATTCATAACAGCCAGTGGAATGCTGCTTCATACAAATCACACTGACCGTTTCTTACTGCAAGTAGGTCACAAAGACTTTTATTCTATTTTTAAGTTATGGCCACTTATAATCTGCTATGAGTATGTCTGGTGATTTTGAGTAAACACAAAGGTGAAAGTCAATATTTCACCAGAATAAAAAAATTCTTTGCAGTGACCTAATTTTGCCTTATTCAGATGATCATTTCTCCCTGCAAAGTAACTGAATCATTTGAATTAATGTAAAGTAGCTGTATCATAATAAATATGCAGGGAAATACAACAGTATCAGTAAGTCATTTTGAACTTCACAGTATTAGTAAGTCATTTTGAACTTCACAGTATCAGTAAGTCATTTTGAACTTCACAGTATCAGTAAGTCATTTTGAACTTTACAGTATCAGTAAGTCATTTTGAACTTCACAGTATCAGTAAGTCATTTTGAACTTCACAGTATCAGTAAGTCATTTTGAACTTCACAGTATCAGTAAGTCATTTTGAACTTCACAGTATCAGTAAGTCATTTTGAACTTCACAGTATCAGTAAGTCATTTTGAACTTCACAGTATCAGTAAGTCATTTTGAACTTCACAAACTGAAACCCTGATGAATAGACCCTTTCAACTGCCATAGTCTAATTTTAATCAGACAAGTATACAATGCATACACTGTGTACAGCATCTGTGACCACAATAAAAGTACAAAATTCCTTCCCTGTACAGAGTAAACATCCATGACCTAGTATTCTAGAACATTGGTCTACAACAGATCGCTCTGAATCTGGCAGTCTTGTGTTCAAACCAACACAAAAGTTAATTGTTTACCAAAGTCTTATTGAACAAGAGCCCCTAGAAGGGACTGCTGCTCGATTGTCAAAACAAAATTCCAGGAATCCATGATAAGTCTGTTTCTTTTGTCCTTGCATTGTTTTTTTACTGCTGGGTATTGACACCATCTCAGATATTCCTGAGAAGATCCAATATACCAAATTTGGTAATAATTTGTATGTTTCAGTTAACATGTTCATACAATTAAGACACCTGTAAGTGCAGTATGAAATTCTTTGTCATGGACTTTGCCCTTGAGCCTAACATTATGGATAGAAGATCACTAAACTGGTTTCAGACAATGTCAAGACAGACCCACATGGTAAATATGGTTAAATCTGTAACTAATATATTTGGGGAAAATAAGTCAAGTTATTAAACTGGGATCATTGAAGGTATTCTTCAGATATAACCCACAAAATGGATTGGATAAAAATGCACTCATACTTGTCTGTGTTATCATGCTTACAAGCCAGTACAGCTAAAACCACAGTCAAGGCCTTTGACCTTGAAGTCAATGTCAGAGTGTTGACTTTCAACTTATTTACTGAAATGCAACTAGATATAAAGTCTGGTCAGTATTCATTTGTATATGTACAAGCCACTGTGTTCATAAGCTCAGTGAAGTACAAAAAATCAAGTGATGACCTTTGACTTGAACACAAAGTGAATTATGACTGGTTCAAGAGTAGTAGTAACAGTGGCGTCACCAGGGGGGTGCGGGCCGTACCGGGTGACACCATCACAGGGGGGTGACACCAAAATGGAAAAATGCAAATTCGACAGATGCAAAATGCAAATTCCCATGGGGGAAGTCTGGAGGGGGTGACACCATGAGTTTACCACACTGGATGACGCCAACCCTAGTGATGCCACTGAGTAGTAATAATAAGATGATATGATGGAGGTCTCACTGGGGCCATTTTTAATTAGGAAAAACTACATGTACCTATCTTTTAGTGAAAACCCCATATTGATATGACCATCCACTCGGGAAAAGTAGCTATAAAAAGATTTTCAAGATGGCTGGCGATGTTGACTGTCAGATTAGCACCTGTTTTTGTTTAAGACCATTTAGATACTGTGTGATGAATGCATGGCAATCCTCTCAGTAATTTAGGAGTAGCAATAACAAGCAAACTCGTGCTAATGGATGGACGAATGCCGAGTGGACAGATGTACAACAGATGACAGGTCATTACATCAGCTCTACTGTTCTTTGACCAGTTGAGTTAAAAATAGAGTTCCAAAATGAACAACAACAACAACAACATCAACAGTATGAAGAAAAACCATTAGTCCCAAAAGACCTGCATGGTTGCAGGTAAAAATTAGCTATATGAATAGATCATGGTGCTAAAAGGATCATTTGTAGAAAGATACTAAGTAGTTAAATTGCCCAATCACCATGTAATATGCGTATGCCGATATACTGTACATGCCAATAGCAAGCTATATTTTTTCAATGGAATATTTGACATCAGTGATAAGGTTTATAATTTGCTAAATCTGGATGAAAATCAAGTCTCCAGTTTCACCTCCAATACAGGTATTCAAACAATTTTTCTGCAAATGTTTGCAACAATATGCAGAGTGCTACACAGCTGTTGAAAATGTATGGGTATAGTATGCTAGTAACGTGTTTTGATGTGCAAGACAAATGACGCTTCAGTGCATCACTCGTATGAGACCATACGATGCCATAAAGCATCAATTAATGTTAAAGCATAGATAGAGTAATACAGCTCTCCCTCGGTGTAACATGGTAGTTGGGGTCCATAATCGCAGACAGCGCTATGTACTGAACCGTGTTATAGTGAGAAATGGGTTATGTGCTAAACCACAATATATTGAGAATAGCATGATATACCAAACCGCGGTATAGTGGGAACTATCAATATGTGATAAAACTTGGTGTCTTGAAGGGACATAAAGATATAACACTAAGCTTCACCCTGTCTTCTTACAACCCATATTGTTATATATTGGTATGATTTTGGTCACGGGGGCCCATTGAGGTACCGTGTTATATCTGGAAACGTGTTATAATGAAGCATGTTATAACGCAGGAGAGCTGTACCTGACATCTGCACTAAAACAATTTGCCAACTTTAGTCAATTAAAAAACAGTCATGCAGCTTTATGCAGTATTTCTTCTTTTATAAAGCATCTCATTAGGAGTCAAAATTCTAGATTATTAAAAACAGTCAAACCTGCCTTAAATTGTCAAATGTATTAAACAATTACCTGTCTTGAAGAACCACTTTTTCAAGGTCTTGTTAAATGAAATTTTTGTGTTAATGTGCCTCTGTAAAGCAACCACCTGCTTTCAGAAGGCCAATTCTTTCACTTCCGTGAGGTGACTGTTTAAGACAAGTTTGACTGTAGTCTGACTTTTTTTGACACTAGATGGTCAAGACTGGCCTTAACACTGATGTCAAGTTTTTAATTATAAAGTGAAACTCGTAATTGAAAACTGAAGACTATCAGCTATGACAGATATATAATTTAGTTATTCAATATACAGAGTGTATTACTAGCTTAAAAATTGATATACTGAGTACATACTGGTATAAAGTCTATTGTACAACAGAGTACATTCTGGCACAAGGTCTATTATACAACAGAGTACATTCTGGCACAAGGTCTATTGTACAACAGAGTACATTCTTGTACAAGGTCTGTTGTACAACAGAGTATAATTGATAATGAAATCTCATTCTTTGAAAAGACTAATAAATCCTGAATATCATTGATCAATGATTCAAATTTCACCCACCAATTCAAAAAGTGCAGAGAGGTTGGCTTTTATAATCACTTTTATCTTTCCAAAGTAAATTTAACAAAAGACCCCCACTTGTTAAGCTTGCCTTTTATTTAGCTAAGTAAAACACTTTAACACTCCGAGATTAATCTAGGGTATGGATGACCACATGGATGTGCATGGAAACAAAAGTAATTGATGTGTTAAGCTTTTGCCATTGTGGGCTTGACAAAAAATCATATATTTTGTCTTTCTGTATTAATTTTAACACCAAAAATATATCATATCAGTTCTAAACACTATAAATATACCACATCAATTCTAAGTCCAGTGTGCTAAACACTATCAATATACCACATCAGTTCTAAGTCCAGTGTGCTAAACACCATAAATATACCACATCAGTTCTAATTCCAGTGTGCTAAACACCATAAATATACCACATCAGTTCTAATTCCAGTGTGCTAAACACCATAAATATACCACATCAGTTCTAATTCCAGTGTGCTAAGCACCATAAATATACCACATCAGTTCTAAGTCCAGTGCGCTAAACACCATAAAATATACCACATCAGTTCTAAGTCCAGTGTGCTAAACACCATAAATATTCCACATCAGTTCTAAGTCAAGTTTGCTAAACTTAAAGAACAGATTTATGTGAATGACCAATACAATGATGACTGAAAAGGCTAATTCCCATGCTTTCTCAGTTATTCATTCTTTCACACCTTATCAACAAATCCCAACCATCTACATCAGAATAACTTTCACTATGTTTTTTTTACAAAAAAAATTTCAACACAGCACTTTAAGGTCAGTAGATCTAGGAGTTCAGATAGATTCACAACTAAGTTTGTGAATCCAGAAATCCACATCAATTCACAACTTGGCATAAGAATTCAAAAATCCAGATTGACAATATAGTCCAATTAATCCATAAATTCAGATGGCTACAAACCTGGTATGGAAATCCTGAGATACAGATCATTTTACAACACAGACCAGTGAATCCAATGGGATTACAACCTAGACCAGAGATACCAGAAATCCAGATTGATTAACAACCTAGTCCAGCAATCCAGATAGATTTACAATCTAGTCCAGTAATCCAGATAGATTAACAACCTAGTCCAGCAATCCAGATAGATTTACAATCTAGTCCAGTAATCCAGATAGATTTACAATCTAGTTCAGAAATCCAGATAGATTTACAACCTAGTCCAGTGATCTAGATAGATTAACAACCTAGTCCAGAAATCCAGATAGATTAACAACCTAGTCCAGTGATCTAGATAGATTTGCTGTGAGCCTAGTCCAGTGATCCAGATAGATTAACAACCTAGTCCAGAAATCCAGATAGATTTACAATCTAGTCCAGTGATCCAGATATCCAGATAGATTTACAACCTAGTCTAGTGATCTAGATAGATTTGCTGTGAGCCTAGTCCAGAAATCCAGATAGATTTACAATCTAGTCCAGTGATCCAGATATCCAGATAGATTTACAACCTAGTCCAGTGATCTAGATAGATTTGCTGTGATCCAGATAGATTTACAATCTAGTCCAGTGATCCAGATATCCAGATAGATTAACAACCTAGTCCAGTGATCCAGATATCCAGACAGATTTACAAAATAGGCTGGTGAATTCACAACAAACCCTTGTCTAGTGTAAAATTCAATCCAGGCTGTATCAATAAACCAATTGATAAAAACAGATTTTTGAAAATGCAACCAACTGATAATTACTCTTTCAGGTAATAACAAATCTAAAACTGAATATAAAAGTTGAAGAAATACATGTACTTTCAGGAACCAGTGACTGGTGTCAACCATACTAACTTAAACATATCAGCTGCAAGTTCTGTTCTGGAATGCATTTGGAAAGAAGAGGGGTTTTTTCCTCCATTTTTTTAAAACTAGCCTTTATTTTATGAATTTAAACAACTTAATGGATCAGTGGGTATTCTACCATACTTGTCCATCATTTATGGACAACCTTAATCAATTAATCATTTATAAAACATAATTTTTCAAACTATAATTGATTTGAAAAATTGTCAATCTCTAACATCTCCAGATATTAAGCACACTACTGATGAGTGAGATTTCATTGACACAGAAATCCCTAAATCTAGAAAGGAAAGAGAAAGGTGATATTATAAAAATTTGTGCCGCATAAAGCGTGATTCACCAATACCCTTCTCTTACCCTTTTCTGTACATGTATGTATACATACAGACCGTAACATCCGATGGAGTCATCGGTAAATTGATAGTAGCAGACACAATGATTTATGCACCCACAGAGCAAGGGTGATCGTTCGCACAAGCAAATGGCAAATAAAGAAAAACAAAATGTTAGCAAAATCGTAAACACTTTAAATAGCATTATTAACTAAAAATTATAAGAAATTCATTGACTAAGGTAATTTTTCAGCAATTTTACATATTAAACCAACAATATGTGCAATTCTTACCCAGAAGGAGAGAAAGAAAATAAAAGTTCTTTTTGTAAATACCAAACAAACAATTTCAATGCAACAAAGAAATTGTACATTTTTCTGCCTTTTTTGACACATTTCTACTTGGAACTAAAAGAAATTCTCCATCCCTCCCCACCCTAACTCCTCACCATCTCTGGCAAACAATATTTGCAGATGTTGTGAAAGTGTAATATTTACAATTTAAAAAAAAATTAAACAAGAAGATGGAGTCCTCTATATTTACCGCCCTGCCAAAATGTTTAGTTTAAACAAATGTTATTCAAGAAAATATCTTCACATATAATTCAAAACAATACAATATCTGAAGAATTGTCAACAGCTAAAGACACATGTACAACACTAGTCTAATATATGTGTACCAAATTTTCATAGACCCATCTTAAACAGTTTTGGAGTTTTGTCCTGGAAATGAAAGTGTAAATAATGGAAGGATGGATGGACAGATGGACAAAAATATTAACAATGTTAAAACTTAAGAACTGTGAATAGCCAAAGGCACACCTGGACCAACAGTCCAATATGTGTACACAACAGTCCAATATGTGTACACAACAGTCCAATATGTGTACCCAACAGTCCAATATGTGTACACAACAGTCCAATATGTGTACACAACAGTCCAATATGTGTACACAACAGTCCAATATGTGTACACAACAGTCCAATATGTGTACACAGTTTTATGGAGATATCTTCAATGGTTTTGGAGGTATGCTCCAGAAATGAAAGGTTGATGGCTGGTCAAATGTACTAATGGATGGATGACTGAACCCATTTCTATATTGCCCATCAACGTCATTGGGCAGATATAATAAAGAACAAGAATTGAAAACAAAATAAAGAGCAAAGAACCCGATTCCAGTTATTTCCTATAATTTCTTTGCTTCAGCCTAGCTCTTATGTTACAAGGATTTTAAGTTAACAAGCCTACAATGTACTGTACATGCTTATGTGTCAGGCACACCCAACTGTAAACAGCATCGACCCTGATATGCCATATTACAATGTACTGGCAGATTAGGGTCTATACTGTTCTCTTGTAATAACAGCAAGAATAAATTGTTTACCCTATATACTCACTTATAAGTTGGGTCCAACTGCAACCAACATAGACCCAGATCTACTGTTGCATAATGCACTGGCAGATCAGTGTCTATGTTGTTTGTTCTACTGACTAGTCCTAACAAATTGCATATACGCAGATCTGATGGCACATTATGCAATGGCAGATCTGGGTCTATGCAGTTTGCAGTTGGATACGACTTATAAGGGACTAAGTATGGTAAGTCTATGCCATTTGCAATTGAACAATTCATAGACACAAGAAAGTACAGTATATTTCTCATTAACAGCACCATGTATAAAAATAAAATGCATTATCCCAGGAATGTAGTTCTAAATAACCATGACGATACTTTATACATGGTACTTTTTTTAGAGCATATCAGCTGAAATGTAGTATAAAAGTCAAACTATTAAAACTCTAATAATATAACACTTGCCAAAACTGAAATTCACTACATTGCATACATTTGGAAAGACTTATTCCATTACTAGAATGTGTGAAAAGGAAGCATTTAACAGTAATATACATTATGCATTGTGCTTAAAATAGTCCAGGTAATCGGATCGTTTTAATCTAAAATGCATGAGAAAAACTGCAGAAGGTATTTTTTGTGATCTTGATTGACTTAAAAGGTGGGTTTATCTTGTAATTTTGTTGCAATAATTTTGAAGTACATAACTGGAATCAGTTTCTCTGAACAATAGAAAAATATACATGTATGACGTGTTTAATATTGGGAGAAATGAGTCCTATTTTAAATCTGGGGAATGAATGTTTAAATACGTAGATGAAATAATACAAACCTGATATTTAAAATAAGGGGGATAACTCATAGCTGGGCATAAATGCACTTTGAACAACCAATAAACAAACCAATAAAAATATAAAACGTAACAAAAAAGCAAAAAAAATAAATGTTGAGATTTTAGCTTTGACTAACCTCACTTTGTTGCTGTCAAATAATTTGTGTAAAAAGATAGTTTTCATCCTTTTCAAAATTTTTCATACATAAAGTCACAATCATCTAAACAACTTCATTAAAAATGATTGCATTGTCTTATCCTGCTTCATTAAAAATGATTGCATTGTCTGCTTTTTATGACAAAGTTATCTTGCATCCAATGATGGCAAGAAATATACACAAAAAATCTGCTTATATATATAAGAAAAATCTCACAAACTGTTAAACTACATTTTTTTCTAATTTCAAAATAGTATTTAATGCAATCCAGAAAAAGTATATACAATACATGTGCAGTTTGATTTCTATTAAATGTGGCAACAGAATTTTGTTAACAAAGTCTTGAGGAGGGAAAAGAAATTCATTTGACGTAAAAAGGCTTAGAAATTTTAATGAAAAATAAGTCTATATGACTTGATGGACTTGAAAGATATTCTAAACAAGCAAGAGTCTTAAAGTAATAGACCCTAAGTACCTCAAAATAAATCTAAGTACCTCAAAATAAATCTAAGTACCTCAAAATAAATCTAAGTACCTCAAAATAAATCTAGGATCTCAACTTTAAAAACTGAAAACCTCTTACAAAGAAGAATGAATGCAAAGATCAGTACCATTATAACTTTTAATTCATACAAAAATAAAACAAATTTAAAATCCTGTCTTACAAGAAAATTTAACATGTTAAAAATGTAAACACTGCCAAACTTCATGTATCATTTTGCAAATGTAAGTATTTTAAGGTAAAAAAAAGTGAGGCCCTTTGCTACAGGTCAAGGACAAAGCGGCTATTCTTCCATACATTTTTCAAGCTTTATGTGGATTCATCTGATACAATGAGCAAACAAGCAATCCTTTTCTAAAATGAAATCAAATGAAATAATTATCTTACAGACTTTCTATGATATGAAAACAACATTATACCATATTCTGCTAAAGAGACGCACCTGGTGAATAAAAAATGAATGAAGACTGTGTGTCTATTTCATACCCCCAAAACTAAAGTAGCTTGTTCTGACTACACCGTTAGGTACTTTACAATCCTTAACTGTTGATGTGGTCCACTCCAGACAAAAATAGAAACATCACTCTGGCTCTGGGAACTAAACACAGCATGTGCTGATGTCATTTTCCTGACAAAATATATGTGTATTGAGTAGAAATGCAAAGGACCAAGTGGCATGGCACCTGCAAGGTCATGTTTTGTTTTGAATCATCTATCCATAGATATCTTGTGTAAAATATAATTGTTAAAGGATGTGAATTTTGCAATCTTGATTACTTCCCTTTATTGGATATGCCTTAGTCAAAGGTAGGCACTTGCTTATATTTATAAGAAAAGAAACAGAAGGGGTTGTTTAGGTCTGTTCTATTTAAACATACATGGTACCCAAGGAAGGCAGTTTTAAAAACATATATGCCAGGGTACTCTAACTATTCAGAGTTCATATGCAAATCATAAAAAATTATAAATTGCATCTATGGGTGACTACTCCACATTGAAAATGCCTTCTCTGGGTCCTAAGTATGTTTTACTAGAACAGCCCTTACTAAGGCAGGTGCATATATTTATCAGATTACAGTATTTGTTGATGCAATTTTTATTTTGTATTGTTTTGTTTCCAATTGTTACCTGAGTCAGCAGAATGTTATCAAAGAGCAGTTTCGTTTCTGATTGGTCCTTCTTGATATCAGCATTGGCATGCATACCAAATATTCCAGGGGCTGGGTTCAGAGGCAGGGTTCGAATGTACTCAAGATAAGTATCAAACTGAAACACAATGAAACCTCTATATAAGGACACCAATTAATAAAGGACACTTGTATAATTCCCAGATGAAAATAATGATACAGTCCTACCCGTTTACATCCTTGAGGCAATATTGTTGACATAAGTGGATGTCGAGATAAGTGTGTGTGTGTGTGTGGGGGGGGGGAGACTGAAAAAAGCACATTTCTATTTGACATGGTCATACAAGTGAAATTCGTCTGTAAGGCGTGACCTGTCGTCAGTGAGTAGGATTTACACTTTGAGAAAAAAAACAATGGAAATTTTGAGTAAATAAAGACAAAACCAGTGTGAAATACACTTGTATATTGACAACTTACATTTTTGTTAGCTTTGTGTAATAAAATCCATAATGTCTTAAGTACATGTATATGAAAAATCCATGAATTTGAGTACAGGTCACATGTTAGAAAATTCATGTATCAGTTACATCCTGTTAGAAAACACATGTATAAAAAAGTGGTAGTCCTTGTTTGATCTATATCCCATTGTCAACCAACTCGTGTGACTAAACAATTCACTATGATATTCATTGTTGCCAGTAGCAAGTGGCTGTATAGTTGTTATTTACATTCTACATGTACTTAAAAGTAATGGCCTAGATGTAAGAAATTTAATCATCTTACTGAGGCTACCAAGGGGATGAGGCTCATCACAGGGAAAAAAAACAGTCAAAAAATTATGAATTCTCTCTGATCACAAAACATTCAATGACATTTTTTTTAAAAGTCTTAATTAAGAACAGGTAGAATTTACATTTTACGCTGCCATTGGTAGCCACTGTAAGGATAAATAAAGTTACTTTTCTTCCTGTATAAAAGAAAGCTTTTACAGCACAATAAACGTGCTTCAATCACCGATCACTTTGGAAAATGCAACAATCCATCAGATTCCATTGCTTTCATTCAAGTTTGATGATGACTTCCTTTGATGATGGGGGGCATTGTTTTTATTGAAGATTCTGGCTTGCTTTGAGGAAGAGTGCATGTGTTATTGAAGTTGCTGTGAAAGGCCAACTTTGGAGGACCAAACAAATGCCTGTTTGTTAATCCACAACAATAAAGCCTGGCGGCAACATCAAATAATTGTAGAACAAAGTATGGGTCGGAACTGGCAGCTTGTCAACATAAATGATCAGAAAACAAAGGATTTGTTCAAGCTGGGACCTAGGGCTTCTGTCAACATATATGTTTTTTTTTTATCTCGATGTCGACATAAGCATGACAAATTTGGTAGTAACAATAGACCCGGGGACCAGGACTTTGCTTTTTTGTCAACATAGGCGGTTTGTCGTCATAAGTGATGTCAATATAAGTGGGTAGGACTGTATATTTGTTCTTAATATAAGCTGGGAAAGGTAATCAAAACAAGCTTGTATAAGTCCCTGGTATAATGGAAACCTCTTGAACATGGACAGAGGACTCTTATTTTCTCCTAAAGTCTATTTCTTCTGCATGTATAAAGTAGTCATGTTATCATGAGTCCAAAGTTATATTATGATATTGTCACGTTTTTTACAATATCATTGGGATAATATCACAATGTAACTATTGTGTGCCTGGCCATGTGCCATGGGCAAGGCTACAGTTTGCAGAAAACTGCCATTTTTTTTTCTTCTTTTCACTGACCTGTAGACTGTTGCTATTTATATCGGACAAACGTGTATCAATTCAACTGTACTAATCCTGTGGTCACACCTGATTGTGATAAACATGCTACAGTGGTCCCCTCTTGAACGGCCACCCTGACCAGTGGCCAACATCTTTATACGTCCATAATCCCTTGGCAATGACAAGTTTGTGTTCAAAAATACCCATCAAGGATGGCCATCCATCTAACGCGACCAGCAGCTGGCATTTTAGTGCGAAAACTGTCAAATTTACCCCTTGTGAGTGGCCACATAATGGTTGTTTACAGATTGAAATATCACTAATATTTTTTAATTTCTCAACTTAACACATGAAGATTTGTTCCAACATGCTGATAAAGTAACTTTAATCTATACGAGGTAAGTAATCCAATTATCCTTACTGCCGTGTGTTCCTCAGATGCTAGCTTTTGTCACTTTGATAATTACTGGTTATTATTACCACCAATAATTATCAAGATAACAATTGCTAACCACTGAGAAGCACAGTATTGTCCAGCTCAAGTCAGTGTGACATCCGGTTGCCAGATAGTAAAATGGTATGTTAGCCTTTCTGGCTTCCCTCTCATAGATTATTAAATGTACTTAACTGGGTACCAGACTAAACAAAAAATCCATCACATGACAAGCTCACCTCTTTTATAGACATTGAGCATCTCGTGTGATAACTACATAATGCCCACGAAGGAATAAGTTGTTGCAAAAGTGCAAAATGTCGTCAGACATTCTCAGTTTAGAACGAAAAGGGAAAGCAGTTAGACTAAACGAAAAGAGGGAAAGTCCTTTGATCACTACTGAGAAATTTGATGTCAGAAAGATTCAAAATAAACATCATTAATATACATTCAACTGCAGCGAGTGGGAAGATGGAATCGGATGTACAGGGATAGTTACAACCAAATGTTTGTGCCCAGATTTTACTGACAAGGTGATTTTGCACCACGATTGATGATTGTTCATATTTTAAAAAAAAAATAACATTGATATTAGTTTAATCACATTAAGTCCATAGCCAGATAATATTCCTGTGACTTTTCAGTGAAAATATTAAATATATAAAAATTAGTTAAGCCTGTCATACTTTATATGTAGTTATTACTCATAACTGTGTGATTCCCCTCTAGAAAGGCCACCACTCTTATAAGGCCACTTTCCTGCTACAGAAGGGGTAGCCTTATAAGAGGGGGACCACTGTACTTTGTATTAGTGCTCTGTATTACAGTGAATTGGACATGGAATTACAAGGACCAGGGGTGTGTGTGTGTGTGTTTGTGTCAGATCTCCAATCTGTATGATATTGCCAATCTATATTCTTTGCAGATATCGTAATAGCACCTAATTCAATGATGATACATTGCAATGGCAATATATAACATCACTTATGTAAAGGATATTATTCATTTTGCATCTTTTCACTTCAGTTTCATGGTGTGTGGGTAATTCTATTTTAAAGATTGTAATACATGTAGCACTGTAAATTTTAATTTTAATGTCTACTGGTTCCTGCTGAGGAAAATAATTTATTCATACATTTACATGTAGAAACACAAAAGTAGCTCTAATACTGCAAGTATATAAAAAAAACTTAGAAACTTTCCTCAGCCTTATATTAATTGCTATATGTGGTGAATTTCTGTTTTATTTTCACAACTTTCACTACCCTGCAATAACCTGCACAAATTTAGCCTTGGAGAAAACTGAAATATCTGATGTTATGTTTAGTTTTATAATTTATCAAATTTATTTGAATTGCAAAGTTGTGAGAAAAAAAATAATATTTGGAATGAATTTTCCAAACTTAAAAAATTCATGAAAGTACAGACCTCTCCATCTTTTGGAGCAAAGAAAAGTCCACTCTCATCAAATTTGTAGTCTGGATTCTCAATGATATGTGTACAATAGTATTTGTTGAGAATGCTGTGGAGAGTGCGGCGATCACGGTCATCAGTTACACGACCACCGTAATTACACTCTCCTGTCAAATATCTGATTGCCTTGTACTGAACATCCTGAAAAGAAAGAGAAAGAAGAAATAAAAAAGAAGTCAAATATACTTATAATTGTGACACATTATAATGATACACAATGACTACACTAGAAATGGTCTTTTAATCAACATAAGGTTTGCTATGCTCCTATATTCATAGAAGGGTAGAGATGGACTTAACTGTGAATAAGGCCCCATCATTAAGTAAATATTTTAAAATACTTTTACTGAATTTTTTACATTAATTTTTTTTTATTCCTAACTTGATTTTCTTTAACTAATTGCTTTGGTATTCAAACTAACGGCATGTTTCCATCCTGTAATTGCTTTCTAATTCTTCCACAATTTTCTGATAAAAAACCAATCCTGACCAACAAAGATCTCTAAAGGTGTACCATATAGGTGTACCAAGTTTTGGTACAGAAATTTTGACCAACTTAGTGTGGAGATGGGCTTAACTGTGGAACTTGGAACTTGAATTTTACAAGTGTAGCTGTTTCATTCATAGTTGTCCCCCCTACATTTAAAATCAACCAAACAAAATTTGGTCATGCAGCACATAACTGGCTACAGTGTATCAGGTTTTATCTGGGACATTAAGTTACCACATTGGATTATACTCTCACCCAGGGACATTTAGTTACCACATTGGATTATACCCTTACCCAGGGACATTTAGTTACCACATTGGATTATACCCTCACCCAGGGACATTTAGTTACCACATTGGATTATACCCTCACCCAGGGACATTTAGTTACCACATTGGATTATACCCTCACCCAGGGACATTTAGTTACCACATCGGATTATACCCTCACCGGATTATACCCTCACCCAGGGGCATTTAGTTACCACATCAGATTATACCCTTACCCAGGGACATTTAGTTACCACATCGGATTATACCCTCACCCAGGGACATGTAGTTACCACACTGGATTATACCCTCACCCAGGGACATTTAGTTACCACATCGAATTATACCCTCACCCAGGGACATTTAGTTACCACATCGGATTATACCCTCACCCAGGGACATTTAGTTACCACACTGGATTATGCCCTCACCCAGGGAAATTTACTTACCACATTGGATTATACCCTCACCCAGGGTTAGCAGAGTAGCAACAGTCAAGTCAAGACCCAGCCTGTTAAATTGCAATTCAAGTAACTTGAGTGCAAACTTGAGTGCCAGAGGAAGCTGCCCTTTATTGTTAATCATGCCTGATTGGAGTGCAGTATAATATGGCTGAAGTTGCAAGTACATTTATAGCATACAATAAGATGTATTTTCTTAATACATTAATTAGATTAATCTTACTTTTTCATACACAACTGATTTTGTTGGATTAACACAAAAGACTCTTTTTGTTGAGCCTGCCTTTTATTTAGCTCAAAAGTCAAAACTTTAACATTGAGCTTAATCTAAAAGAACTTTTGCCTTGACCTTAATCTAGGCTGTGGATATCCATATGGGATGTACAGATATACAGGTGTTTGGTGCTTTTACCTTGACTTTAATCTAGGCTGTGAATATCCATATGGGATTACAGATATACGGGTGTTTGGTGCTTTTACCTTGACTTTAATCTAGGCTGTGGATATCCAAATGAGATGTACAGATATACAGGTGTTTGGTGTTTTTACCTTGACCTTAATCTAGGCTGTGAATATCCATATGGGATTACAGATATACGGGTGTTTGGTGTTTTATGGCACAGCAACACACATACTCTATTTAGTGCTAAGGCAATTGGACACAGCACTGTGTATGCTAATGTGATTGCTAAGTCGAGCTTACACCAAGGCTGGCTAGATAAAAAGCACTGTCTTTTCTTATGTATAACTGACATCCAATTGGAAACAGTGTAGACAAATATCTGCCAATGTCACATAATGCCCCGACACGTGTCCAAAATGTTTCTTTAAGTTAACAGCATAGACCCTTATCTGCTGGCACATCATACATCGGTGGATACAGGTTATTGTTGTTCATGGTGGGGTGCATGCCTACACAGGCGAATACTTACATCGTACTCATTCATGAACATGGCCAACTGTCGGACGCTAATACGAAGGTCAGTCTCATTGAATTCATATGGGATGTTCCATCCAAGGGGACCAAATTTTCGTCTCTCTTGAACCACACCGTGGAACATGCAAAGGCCAAATAGCAGCTTCTTCCAGGCAGGCTAAATAAATAAATAAGTAAATAAAAAAATAAATAAATAAAAAAATAAATAAATAAGTAAATAAATAAATAAATAAGAAAGGAATGAGCAAATTTAGTCAATTAAGAATGTAAGGTTATACATCAAAAGTATGATCATGAAAAAGGAATCATATTTTTGCGACTAATAAATAACTGACATAAAATAGTTCCAGCAATTAAAAAACCCATATTTATAGATTTTCTTGTATTAATCCTAATTAGTAAAGAGACTCAGATGTTTACAGATATACATGTATATGCATCTAAATATCCACGGGTAAATAATACAAACTGAACTGTAAATAAATGCATATTTACAAAGTGTGGCAGGGACACTTTGCAAAATTCCTGAAAAATTTACTCCATATAAGTGCCTACAGCTCTTTTGTAATGTATCTGGGAAGCATTTTCTGTATGCGTCTGAGAAGTATGTCTGTCTGTCTCTCTTTGCATGTGTAGAACTTTGAAGATTAACGGTATGTCTTAAAGTTCTGCAATAAACATTATTGTTATTGATTACACTGCATCTTTTCATTGCCATATATACTCGCTTATAAGTCAAGTTCAACTGCAAATTGCACAGACCCAGTTCTGCTGGCACATTATGTGCCAGCAGATCTGGGTCTATGCAGTTTGTTACGAGTAATCAGTAGAACAAACAACATAGACCCTGATCTGCAGGCACATTATGCGACAGCAGATCAGAGTCTATGTTGTTTGCAACCAGATTTGACTTGTGAAAATTTACCGTATATACTCACTTATAAGTCAAGTCCAACTGCACACAACATAGACCCTGATCTGCCATCACATAATGCACCGGTAGATCAGGGTCTATGTTGTTTGTTCTACTGATTGCTCCTAACAAACTGCATAGACAGATCTGTTGGCACATTATGTGATGGCAGATATGAGTCTGTGTAGTTTGCAGCTGGACTCGACTTATAAACGTGTACATACAGTAACCTCTTTACAGTGCGTATAGTAAACACATTTTAATAAGAGAAGGTTAAAAAATATTCTACAATTATATCTATTATTTTCATGCAAGGGAAAATCCAGGCTAAGATATAATATGCATTCAATTTATAGAATTCATTTTATTTATTACATCCGTAAACTTTAAGCACTATTGGTCCACCAGTTTAGACAAAATTAGACGACAATTTCTCAATTTTCCAGACACAGTAGATTCGCCATTTGCATGTTGAGTGCACTGCATTTGTGACATGTAACCAGCACTTTCGGTTATTGTTGTGTAAGCACTGTCAGTTTTACTGAACTCTGCCTGATCATCATTTGTTAGTGTCAGAGATAGAGCCTGTTTATACTAGTATTGCAAATGCAAGTTAATAATCCCGCTCCATTTTCTGTTGTAAATTATTGGATACATATTAAAAAAAAAAAAAAACCAAACAAAACAAAGGGTGTAAAACAATGGGCAACTTTTATCTACATCTTTCATCTAAGTCATAATGCCTACGATCATTAAAAAATAAAATCTATTATGTGCTGGGAAGGACAAGACAAATGAGCCATGTCAAAGGACATGTTCTGTCCTTGATCAATCCGATGACTTTGTTTGTAAAATGCTATTCAACATCAAAGGTTGAAGGCCTACTTGTACTAATAAAAGAAATAAAATGTACACAAAAATGTTGCATTTATAGTTTTTGTATGTTTTTTTGTCATCTATAAAGTCTGACTTGGTGTTTTATGGCATAGCATCATAAGTAGCTTATTCAGTGAGGCAATTGGAGTAAAGTACCTTGCCCAAGGACAAACCACAGTAGCTGACCTGGACTGATCCAACAGTAGGATTCAAACCCACACCCTTTTGGTCATGAGTCCAGCATGCTAAACACTGAACCTCTTACCTAATTTTCAATTTCTTTTTTAATCTGTCACAAACATTTACAGGATGATGAATGGGAAGAGTGAATCTTTCTCTCGCTATCTTGTATTAAGTGTGTGTGAAGCAGCACCAATTTACTATTTACAAAACATATAATCATTCATGAATAAATATTTGTTTTAATTATTATCTATCTTACTAAATATATGAGTGCAAAAGTGTAGTAGATACAAAAAAACAGAAACAATCTGAGGAATGTATACTACCCTCTATACTCGCGTATAAGCCGGGTCCAAATGCAAACAACATAGACCCTGATCTGCTGTAAAATAATGCACCGGCAGATGAGGGTCTATGTTGTTTATTATACTGATTAGTCATTACAAACTGCGTAGACCCAGATCTGCTGGCGCATTATGCGATGACAAATCTGGGTCTATGCATGTTGCAGTTGGTATTGGTTTATATGCGAATATATACAGCATATAAAAAACATGTACATCCGAACCATTATCACCAGATAGATGTGCTGGTATGACATCACTGGAAGAGCAAGGGAGTTAATCTAGTCCATCTCAGATTACCTTGATAAAGCCAACATGTCACAGTCCTGTGAAATCTTAAATTTTTGCCTGCATCTTATCTGATTAGCAAAATCCTTGAAAATTGATACAATACATTTGAATTTATTAATAATAATAAATATTAAAGCTGGATTTTCCCTTTAAGTAGATATCACAACAGGTGGTTAAAAAAGAAATGAGGGTAAAAATAAGTTTTCTATCTATATGTTACATTAGAAGCTAAAATCTATGAAGCACAGTGACAATATAAAATGTACATATATAAACTACACATATATCAAAGGGTAGCATTTATAACAGCAGATACAGATTGGTAGGCTAGTAGGTATGGACATAAGTAGGTCAGTAGGTAGGTTGGTAGATAGGTTGGTGACTATCGGTATGTATATGAAACTGTGAATTCATTATTTGTGGGGTAGCAGTTTTTATGGATTATGTGGATGCTACGAGCCACAAATTTAAAATTCCAATAAACAATGACCCATATATGAGGGCCAATGAACTAACCCTCATATCCCTGAATTAAAGTCACTGATGTCAATTTTAGCAAAACCAGTAAAATATATACATAACCATAAAAATGAATAAATGTACAGTAGAATATCTATGTTGATATTAATAGCGTACATAAAGAAAATATATCTTGATATAAGTCAACATAAAGTATACCTATGTTGATATTAATACTTCACATAAAGTACAGTAGGACTCCGCTATAGCACGCTTTGTTATAGCACGAATTCGGATATAACACGATTGTGGCATGGCTCCCGAAATTTCATCTATTTTTTCGTACATGAAAAAAAATTTTTTTTCTTAAAAGTACGAAAAATAATGTGTAAAAAATTAATTATCATTTTTGGGAAGATATCGTGTTTGAATTCGGATATAATACGATCGTGGCATGGCTACCAAAATTTTACAATAATTTTGCCAATTTCTTGAACTACTGCAAAGTTTTGTGCCAAAATAAACAAGAGTTTGATTTAATAATTTGGCATGCTGTATTGTATTCTTGAAGAAAAAGTGTCTTATGATTGCATCTTTCTTTATATGAATAAAGATGCTGAACATTTCTATTTGTGAATTTTCATTTCAAATGTGTCAGTAGTCAATCACTGCACTTTGATCTTAGTTTATTTTTGAAAGATGTCAGCTCATTTTAAAGCTGATAAGTGCTAATCTTATTATTACTGATACATGAACAATAAAGTCATTAAGTCTTCTTTGTGTTTGTCTTCAATACATTCTGTGTACAATCATTGCTCAAACAATAGCCGACATATGTTTGCTCATTCAACTGCATACACAGCCAAGCACCAAACAATGCGGTGGTTGATAAAAGATTCGCATCTGAATTTATAAATCAATTAATTTAAGTCATTGACAATCAGCAAAGTCAATCTCAAAGCTAAAGGTTGTTCAAACCATGTGGCAATGATTTATAAAACATTCAAAAAACGAAAGCCGCCAAACCGCACACGTGGCTTGGCGGTGTTGTTAGACAATCGCCATGCAATCAGTTGACCAGTGAATAATATTGTACATTTCCTATAAAAATGACCCCATTGTTGATTAACAATTATTCTTGCTGTAGTCGTTCAAACAAATAGGTGTCAGAGTTTTAATTAGTAGTTATTTACAATGGATAACAGTAGACGGAAACGTAAAGCTTTTACTGTTAAAGAGAAGCTTGAAGCCATGGACAGGATTAAGTCCGGTGTTTCCATAAGTCAGATTTAATTCCCAAGTGATATTTCCCAAGTTATCTGCCAGTGCACGTGGGCCGATAAGCCTTTGGCTTGTAAAAGCACTCACTTTGTTTTCAAGTTGTTTTCTCACGTGACAACCCTTTGATCAAACCATGAGTTTGATACTTGTTCAGTGCCAAGTAACAGAGGGTGGTTATTTGAACTCCCTGTGATCTTGCCGCACAAATGACACATGTCCAGTTGCATCCTTTAATAGATTTCTGACTTTATGATCAAAGTGTTACTTGCAGAACCCAAGCTCAGTCTCTGCATAAGCACCCGCATACGACAGTAAAGCTGAGGAATTGGAGTCGGACGTGATTTACCATGACTAGACGACGATGTAGGATTTCAGAACTTTATCACACAATGATATTATACTTCTGTGTGCATATTTTCGATGGAATTATTATGGACTCACTCCTACGCATGCCATGAGATCAGTTAGTGAGTACACGTGTTGATCCTTTAACTATTCATGCTATAAAATAGACATGTACATATAAATGTACCAATGCATGGTTCTCTGAATAAAGTAAATATTATATGTGCAATCTCTGTTTTCACTGCATGTGTATTTCTTGTTTAATATGCATTGATTTAAGATGGTAACTGTGTCAATGAAGCACGTTGTTTTGAGCCCACAATTTATCCCCCCCCCCTCCATTTTTTGGTGCATTATTTTTGATCAGTTTTTGGCACTAAATTCAGACACCTCATTATAGATGCCGAAATGACAAACATGTTTGATTCTTTGTGCATATTTTCGATGGGATTAACTGTTATGGATGCAATGAGTATGGCCAGTGAGTACATGTATCGATACTTTAACTATTCATGCAATGCTATACAAAAATCTGATAGTCCAATGCACGAGATCCGTCTTAATCTAGATCGGGCCCCTCCTGTATTCTAAGTGAGTTTCCCATCTGGCTTGACAATGGAAATATTAAATAATCAATCACTGTGTTTTCACTATTTCTCATTTAATATGCATTGATTTAAGATTGTAAATGTGCCACTGAAGAACGAGGTTCGAGCACACTCCTATACCCCATCCCCCATTTGTAAAGCATAGAGGATGGGCATGCATCATTTTCTTTAGTTATATGACTTGTTGCGCTATTGCATGATATGTTATATAGCATGATGGCACTCTGCGGACTCCAACCATTGTGTTATTGACGGGTTTCACTGTACATGGACTTATTTTAGGATAGTACACATTTCCGGTTGACTTCTGGAAACTAAATTTGGTTATGGTTACAGCACCTGTTCAAGCAGGAACTATTGCTGCACACTGCTATAACATTATGTCATGAGAAATACTAAATGTATTGTTGCCTTCTCATTTGGGAACTGTTATCCTGCAGTTTTGTCTGGTGGGGTATAGTGACCTCGCATTTGGCCCGGGCTATATATCCATGAGACATCACTATAGAAGAACAGTTCCCAAGGGAGAAGATATTAATATAGTAATGCACACCCACTTGGGAATTAGGTAGACATAGATCTGCCATCCCAAAATGCCATGGTAAATCTGGTCCAAGTTTTACTAAACATCTCAAAACATCTTCCCCAAATTGAGATTTTTAAATATTTTTCTTACTGCTTGGTTGAGAACAATGAATTTTTCAGAGAACAGTCAGCAAACATTAGGAATTAAAATAAAATTATGATTTCCTAAATTTTCTTGATAAGAGTCTTGTTTCATCTATGATGAAATTTTGAGGATTTTCTCAAATCTGAGGAATTCATCAACTCTTTTTTCATGAATAAAAAGGTTTATAAATTTTGAGGATCTCCTCAAATCTGAGGAATTTGTCAACTCTTTTTTCAAGAATAAAAAGGTTTCCACATGTTCAGTTTTAAAACTACTGTATATACTTGTGCATAATCCGATATCAAATGCAAACTGCATAGACCCAGATCTGCTGTCGCATAATGTGCCAGCAGATCTGGGTCTATGCAGTTTGTAAGTACTAATCAGCAGAACAAACAACATAGACCCTGATCTGCTGGCGCATTATGCGACGGCAGATCAGGGTCTATGTTGTTTGCATTGGGACCTGGCTCATAAGCAAGTATATACGGTAACAAGTGATTTTTTTGGCACATTTTCCATTATCTCTACCTGTAACAAAAATGTTGATATTGTGCGAAGAATCATAAGCAAGATAATTTAAAACCTCAATTTGATGAAAACTTTTGAGAATTTTAATGAAACTGGGACCAGGCCCCATATTCACAAATCCCCTTCATTTCCTATGTAGTGGAAAGAGCAGAGATCTGTAAGTGCAGGTACATTTATTTATGAACCAGCAGGTCAGGGTCTACAAGTACACTCTTTCCAACTGGGAAAGAGTTGTATGCAAGAAATTACAATAAATGTATCAAAGGTTAAACAGACATAATTTGATACCTAAATGCACTGGCATCTCTTTTGCAATTGAAAAAAACAAAAATAAGATTGAGAAAAGAACTGTTTTTCTCAATCACCATAGCATCTAAGATTACTCCCCAGAAAGAAATAAAATGAAAAATGTTTAGCTGTATGCTAATAGTTTTCTTTTCCTCATGTTTCTGCATTTACATTTACAGCACAGTCAACAATCAAGATATTCATATGTTAAAAATCTATGTTTATCACCTGACTACTGTTTTATTTAAGGTAATACATCCATATATCATTTTACTTAATGTAACATATATAATAAAACCTCATGATGTCACAAATGAGGTCATAACATCATGTAAGGCAAAGGCATAACAACTGAGGCATCCAAATGTATTTTAGAGTCATTTCACAACACTATTGTGCAGTGTCATAAAATAAAATCAGTATTTTTCATCATATATATGTGCTCATTCCCAATGAAATTTATGAAAATCATCAAAGAATTTCAATTTCTTGCTCACCAAGGCTCACAAAAGAGTTTGTTTGACATATTTCATAAATATTATTTAAAATAAGCACCCTAAATAAATGTAAGACATATTTCATAAATATTATTTGAAATAAGCACCCTAAATAAATGTAAGACATATTTCATAAATATTATTTGAAATAAGCACCCTAAATAAATGTAAGACATATTTCATAAATATTATTTGAAATAAGCACCCTAAATAAATGTAAGACATATTTCATAAATATTATTTGAAATAAGCACCCTAAATAAATGTAAGACATATTTCATAAATATTATTTGAAATAAGCACCCTAAATAAATGTAAGACATATTTCATAAATATTATTTGAAATAAGCACCCTAAATAAATGTAAGACATATTTCATAAATATTATTTGAAATAAGCACCCTAAATAAATGCAAGACATATTTCATAAATATTATTTAAAATAAGCACCCTAAATAAATGTAAGACATATTTCCTAAATATTATTTAAAATAAGCACCCTTAATAAATGTAAGACATATTTCATAAATATTATTTGAAATAAGCACCCTAAATAAATGTAAGATCATCTATAATAAAATACATCCCATAGTATTGTCTGTAATACTGTAATTTTATTGTACACTTTTATTATTTACTTTTTCAGTTGAACAAATTATTATAGGTTCTAGGTTCATTATAATTTTCAGCTCATTCAAAGGTACAATAATTTGCAAGTATTTAGCAAGAAAAAGTTCTCTGTATGAGAAATTCAAGTAGAAATATATATATATATATATATATATATATATATATATATATATATATATATATATATATATATATATATATATATATATATATATGATTGTTATGGATATATGGTGTACAAAAAATTAGAGCGTATACAAATGATAGAAAATGTGGTAATCAAGATTAACAGAATCCTGCATATCCATCAGTGTAGGATAAGGCAATTCCACTCAAGGGTCAGAATTTAGAATCCGACATGAGTTTATGAGGCTTTGGCTCATGTCTGATGCAAAGTTCTAATCCCGAGGGTGAAATGTTCCTGTCCAACACCGATGCATAATGAAGGACAATATTTTTCACATTCCTGAATGAAAAGTCAGGCTTGAAATCAAAATGGTGTATTGTGAATACTGATGTAGCTCTGAAACAGCAAAACACCCAATGAAAATGTCCTCACCTTCAGACAGAGCATAAAAAGTCAGGTTTAATTCAGTGTAAACTTTAAATGACATTGAAACACATATCAGTGTTCAAAGAACAGTGGTTGATACCAGTAAGGTAAAGGAAATACACAGCATCTAAACTGTGTACTGCAGATTGCCTGGGCAATTATATAAATGTGAACAAGTCAGAAAATAAAGTCCACTCTTATCCATAAAATTAATCAGGACAGACAATTTTTTTTTTTTATATAGTCCTTGATTCAACTTTGATCTAGAATTGATTTACCCTTCATAAATAATAATGAGAATATGAATTTTTTTAAAAATAACAATTACAACAATTTCTTTTTTAAAATGAAATCAGACTACAGAAGCTGTACATATAACTAGGTTGATCAATGCAAAATGTCCTGTTTGTGGGATAATTAACTTCAACCACTGCTCATTTTAGTATGTACATGTGTTGCAATTAATGTTTATTTTCATTATTGTGAAAGAATGTTCAAGTGATGATGTAAATCAGGAAGTTTTTGCCAGTTTATGTGCAATTTTATCACAGTAGAAGGTCATGTGATGAAAGATAGCAGTCACATGATGAAAGATAGTAAAGTCCTCCACCAGTGTTGTACACTGGAAAACACGATCATACACATATAGGAATGTGAGAAAACTAATTATTACACAAAACATTCAAACTATTCAGCCCACCAAAAACTAATTTTGACCCACTTATAATTGTAATGGGACAATGATCCATTCTAGTAAAATGCTGGAAAGAAATGCTTTTGAACCCGACATATACAATGAAATACTACTATGTACAAGGAAGTGATGGTTGGTAAAAGATGTTTGAAACCAAAAGAAGCAGGCTTCATTTTGCTGCTGTTTTTTGTTTTTTTAAAGGAAAACAGAAAAACAAAGTCAGATTTACTCCTGGTAATATTAGTTGCATGGTGTGTTAGTGATCTGGTATGGAATGATACCAAGTCTGTATGAAACTTAGTGGACGAGGCACCTGTGCCAAGGTAAGTTTTCTACAAACTTGGTATCACTCCATACTGGGTCATTAATAAACTATGTAACCAATTTGCCCCACCAATGACCTTAATGATCTCTTTACACATTATTTCTTATAATTTTTATTTGGAAACATTGCCGAGGAACACCGAGTGACTTCATGACAAAATGACACTATTGATGACATCATGTCACACTTGCCTGGTATTTTTCCTACTGACTTGATATGGTCTCATACCAGATCTTCATGAGACTCACTAGGACCAAAAAGCCCACAAGAAACTAATCAAAGGTGGGGTAATATTAAAATAGTTTGATAATGGCCTTGTATGGGATAAAGAAAGGTAGAAAAAATACAAATTCATCGTCTCTTTGACAATCATTTTTAAAAAAAAAATATTGGCGCAAACATGTCAAAAGCAGAATTAATTATAGTTTTTTATGATGGATTTTTAAATTGTTTAAATTATATATGCACCGTCTTTTACCAACCAATCACATGATGTGCAAATAGAGGTACATTACAATGTGGTAATTAGCTAATTAGCATGTAGGATGAAACTAACTTGTACAGATATAGTGATTACAGTACGGGAATAACTATGGCTATGCCATGATTATAATATGGAAACCAGTGCTCTGATCTTACCGAAGCTTTCTGTGGAATTAAAAATAAATGACATCATATTAATTAGCATAATGGATAAAACTGATTCTGAGTCGCAAAGTTATGTAAAACTGCTGCACAATTTGTAGCAAAAATATATGAAAAGGACAAATAGGATGATGATGATTCACTAAATTTGATAACAAACGAACATGAAAAATTAAAAAACCAAAACATCTAACAACATAATGATCACACTAAATTCAACACACTAAAAATAAATGTTCAAAACAAAGTTTTAGGATTATATCAGTTCTGCCAGAAAAACATACGATCAACAGACTTGTCAAATTGATATTTTTCACAGTTTTTAAATGTGGAAAAAACCTGCTTTTAGGATATCTTTGATATATACAGAGATGCCAATCCCTCCCAATGTGAAACAGGAATGTCTGCTTCAAAATATCAGACTCTGAACATAAAAATTGGAATGTTTCAAAATTGTATCCAAGTATTTATTTTAAGCATTAAACCATACTGATTCAAATTGGTTTTTGATTGAAACATTGCTTCCTACAGTTATCTTTCCTGCCATGTGACATGCAGAAGTCCATTGAGAAAAAAATGCATCTCATATTCAAGACTTGTGTATCTCATTTTCAATCTCTGTATCACACATCAATATTTCTGTCAAGGTGTAATCCTCATCAACCACTTTCAGTTCCACATCTTGAACTTTCTCAATATTCAATCACTTTGTGATACAAGCACTTAGGTACACTTTTTTTAAAAATTACAGTCGGATATAATAAGCATTTAAGTGATCTGGATATACTGGTGTTTAAATTGTGGTTCGCCTATATAAAAAAATTTTGACCATAAAATCGGAATCTGACAGAAGTGACTGTAATGCTGAAATTTTAGCTAAAAAATAGGAATGATTCCACCAAAATTGGAATGATTGGCATTTCTGCATATAATCCAGTTTCATTTATCTGGCATCAGTTTATCCAACAATCTCTTTTAAATGATGCCACAAATGGGAATACTTTTTTAAAAGTCATTAATAAATTTCATCCATTTATCAATTAGCTTTCTTCAATGATTCTTATGACAACAATCTGTGCTGGATACACAAGATTTGACTGTAAAAATATTCTGCAGATACATGTAATTAAAGCAATGAGGGAGTGCTGTATACATTTAAACATGCCTTAGAGACTGTCTCTATTAAGCCATCAACTGTCTTTGACAGCCACTTTTACAATGCCCTTCAAAACCATATTTTTGGAGAAAAAAAATCTGCTTAAACAACAACCTGGCTTAAGATGCCATTTTCTTCACTTTCCAGATTTGACTGCCCAAAACAGATTTGACTGTAGTTTCAAAGCTTTAATTCTGTTTTTAAATCTTGCTTTACAGATCGGTTCAAATCAATGCTAAAATATGCATCATTAATAAAAAATAAATTTTAAAACATAACAAATCTTGGTATCAAAATAAATTCTCAAATTCTTCATACTAAAGAAAACTGTATGTTAACTCACTGCAGCAAATTTTATTATTTTTTTTTAATTAAAAAAATTAGACACACTACCGGGTTTTTGACTGAAGTGAAGAACTCCAGATCTGAGATTGGGTCAGTGAGGTATGATCGCATGATGTTAAATCGAAGACCCTTTGGTGGTTCATTGGTCATCTTAACTCCATTCTGTAGGATGGTTACGGGGAAAGATTCAGATGGATAACTTGTCAACCACATTCGGAAGTCTGGATGGATTTGTTCTGGATTAAATTCCTGAAAAATGACAAATGATTTCTTACTTTCTGTATCTGATTCTCCCTGAGATGAGATTAATGAATCATCAATGAATAAGACTGCAGTTTACGTCTAACATAACATAATATAATACTATAATTACCGTATATACTTGTGTATAAGTGGAGTCCAACTGCAAATTGCACAGGCCCAGATCTGCCATCCCATAATGTGCTGGCAGATCTGGGTCTATGCAGTTTGTTAGGAGTAATCAGTAGAACAAATAACATAGACCCTAATCTGCCAGCACATTATGTGACAGCAGATCAGGGTCTATATTGTTTGCAGTTGGACTCAACTTATAGGCAAGTATATATGATTTATAAACTGGTAAAATCTTCAAAATTTGATCTCGACATGGCAGCCAACAATATATATATATATATATATATATACTTCACACAGTGCTTTATTTGACATAACAATGAATAGACATCATATTTAATTAAAAAAATCTGTGAATCAAATTTAAGATATTTATGTTCAGCACATTGGCATAAATCTTTATAAATATTAAACAAATTTTGTTATGTTAATCTCCAAACTTTTTGTAGTATTGGCATCCAAGATGGTGTCAGATGACAGTTCTGAATTCTGGATGCCCATGGCATAAAAAAATATGTTAGCTCTGGTATGTTACTTCATAAATTTTCTCTGGTGTTGGCATCCAGGATGGTATCAGATAGTAGTTAAGGATAAATTCTTTTGATCATTCAAACCTTAAACCATTTTGAAATGATGTTAAATTTTACTGTGTTACATTACAAGTTTTCTCTAGTGTTGTCATGCTCCTTATGAGAGTTATAAAGCCTTGATAATTTGGCATAAGCTTAAATTTCTGAAATATCAGTTTTACACGGCAATATCAGATAATTTGACACAGTTGTCTCACAAACCTTTTTAGCAATCAGCATCCATGATAGTGCCAAATGGCAGTTTTTGAGGCCTGAATTTTTATTCAAAAACTTTAATATTGTCAACTTGACCAGTTTACCTCAACAACTTTCTCCAGTGTTGGCATCCATGATGGTGCCAGATGGCAATTCTGGAGCATGACCCAAGACCCTTCCTTTGTAGCTTTTTCAATCATCTTGATTGCTATAGGACCCTGGCCTTGTCCTAAAGAAAGGGAGTCAAACTTAGTTCCACCAAAGCCCTGCAAAACAAAATGACACAAGATCTTGTGATAAAATAGATAAAAGTGATAAAAGAATGATAAGATACAAGTGACCTTGAATGGTAAATCCCGCTAAATGTCCAGTTATGTTTTTGTTTTCTCCCTCAATTTTTAACTTTCAAGTTAAAAAGAATGAAGCTACATAGTGACATGATAATGACTTCAACTGTAGTTGTAAAACAACTTACCATATCATCAGCAAACTTGAGCAAAGCCGACATAGGATCAGCTCCAGGAGAGAGCACAAATAGCAGAGGGGAACATGGGTTACTGTCTCCGAAGGCCTTGGGGAGATCAAATGGGGGTGGTTCTATGTACTTCTTGCCAATATTGTCTGTAACAAACTCCTGTACAGCTGGGATGACCTGAAAACCAAATATGACAAAATACCCCAAAATAATTATCATGACCAGGACACAAAAGGCAAAAAACAAATTGCACAGAATTAAAATTTAAAAAATGAAAAAATTACAAAGTCACTAAAATTATACTGAATTTTTGGTTTAAAATTATTGATTAGGCAAAATTTAAGACAATGCCTTAATTTCTCTAAATACAGCATAAAATGAATCATAATATTTTAGCATTAAAAAAATTTTCACCCGATCTAGTACATATGGGATATCTGGGACATACTATAAAATTTTCACCCAATCCTGTACATGTGAGATATTTGTGACATCCTATAAAATTTTCACCCAATCCTGTACATGTGAGATATTTGTGACATCCTATAAAATTTTCACCCAATCCTGTACATGTGAGATATTTGTCACATTCTATACAATTTTCACCCAATCCTGTACATGTGAGATATTTGTCACATCCTATAAAATTTTCACCCAATCCTGTACATGTGTGTACTCTGATCTAATGATACTCAAATAAATAAAATACAAGTTTAAGAAAAATGATTGTTTATTCAATGCATTTTCCCTTTTTGTAGTGAACTTCTGTTTATAGGAAACACATTTAATCAGTAATTAGGGGGATCATTATGGTTCAATGGTACTTTTTACCAGCATTTGATTTAATCCTCTGTAACCACTATTGCTGAGGGTCTGCAGGCAGAGTGCAGATTATTCTTAACGCAGATTAGTAGTGCAGAAGGCTTGTAAATCCCCATTACGATTACGAAGCAGTCATGGATATACATAATTCAGAGATTTGTTTTTGTTCTTTTATCTATTATGAAAATCTAGCACATGGCCAATTAGGTCATAATAAGAACATGAGATATCTTCTCACCTGACTTTCACTGTAGCATGTCAAGTACCGTACATCCTCTCTTAAAAGTTGAGTCCAACTTCTAACAACATTTACCCTGTTCTGCCATCGCATAATGTGTTGGCAGGGTCTATGTTGTTTGTTCTACTGATTACTCCTAACAAACTGCATAGGCTCAGATCTACCAGCACATTATGTAATGGCACATCTGGGTCTATGCAGTTTTCAGTTGGACTTGACTTATAAGCGAGTATATACGGTACATCATTTGTCTACAAGTTAATACATATTACCTGGGGTGAATGAAGTCTGTGTTTCTTAATTACTAGCCTTTTCTCGATGACTTAATTCTACAGTCACTGTAAAGTTTCCTATGGTTTGCTGCTTTATTGATGTTATAATTAAAACCTTAACACCAAGCCAAAAGTGTCACTGTCAGAGATTTTGTCATCTGTTAATCATAGTGTGTCAGTCACGTCCTTTGTTTATTGAGTTAACCTATTTACATCATGGAGGAATTAAACGGTTGACTTTTATCTTTCTGAATAAAATTATTGTTTCTGGATGAGTTAATTCTTTTGATTTAAATGGTACATATATATTCCATATTTACCCAAGGCCTGATTAGAACTGCTACACTCCTTATTACAACTATCATGTATATGTGAACATCTTCTTAAATATCGAGATGAATGCATGTAAAACTTTAACAAGAACAATGAATAAAGAATAAAATATATATAGTCATTGTGGGTATGTATCCTTTTTAAATCCAGTTGAATTTCGACTTTGAACACTGGCCACTCTGAACAGACCTCTAATTACAGACCACCTGTCTTGAAAGAATGCTTTTTGTTGGCAGAAGGGGTGGTCTCTCAAGAAAGGTTTTACTGTATGTTTAATGTGGGGAATGGTGGTGTAAAGGTCAATAGCTATTTTTATATATATACATATATGCAACCAATCACATGTGGAGGAGGGTGGGGGGTTTAATCTTTGGCAGAAATATAAAATTAGAGGTACTTCAGTGGATCACCATATCAAATCAAAACACTTTTCTTGACATATTCACCCTCCTTTAAATTCCCTTATCCCCAACCATCCCCCCACCCATGATCCAGGTGTCTGAACCCAAAATCTGTAACATATAACATTTGTCTTCCTTTTAGGTTTTGTGACTAATCCACCAAGCAGTTAAGGAGATGTGGTAATGGTCTGATGGATGGACAGACAGGCAGATGGACAGAGACAGCATATCATAACATCCTTTGACAAAGTGTTTATTTTAGGCACTGAGTGAATATATCTCTAAAACATTATTTTGAGTCGATATTTTATGCTAAAGCAGCATTACAGATGGGGGATGGTGGGTAGGAATAACTCGAATGTAATATTTCCTTTGCAGGTGAATGTTTGAATATTATCTTAAACAATGTGTTGACACAAAAACATAAATTCCCTCATGATCAGGAGCACAGTCATTTGGAGTAGCCGACAATATACAGACTGGTATGAAGGACTGATCCCAAGGCAATGGAATTTGAGACCCTTGCAAAGATATCTGCCATGACAGCTGATTCAGGCTGATCTAGATTGGATTCAAACTCACTACCCATTGGGAATCTAAGCTAATGACTAAGCCAACATATGGAGAAAGGAAATATTACTGCAAATACTGTAAATACACAACTCAGTAAGAGACATATACATGCAAAGTTTCATCAGTGCAGGATTGAAACAAAATTTAATCAGTCTAAATGTAATAAGGATAAAAATACAGAGGACATAACATACGCATTGCTGAAATAACAAACATCACTGGAGCATAAAAGTTAGGTCACAGTGACCTAGATTGGTATAGCTGAGTTATTCTCCTTAAGATACATCCACATAAAAATGTTCATGAGTGTAGGTAAAATAGGGTCCAAAATATTGAAGATCTAATGAATGAATAGCTGAAAATACACAAGTCACTCAAGTGACCTAGTTTTGGTATGGATGAGCTACTCTCAATGATGGTATGAGAAATATATATCTGAAAATACTAAAAGTGTGCAAATAAGGTCACAGTGACTTAGTTTTTATATGGCTAAGTTACTCTTGTTAAGATGCAGTCACATACCAATTTTCATGAGTGTAGGTGAAATAGGGTCCAAGATACTAAGGATGTAATGAATAATTGAAAATACAAAAGTAACCAAAGCGTGAAATTTAGGTCACAGTGCCATAGTTTTCGTATGGTTGAGTTACTCTTGCTGAGATGCATCCACATACCAGTTTTCATGAGTGAAAGTGAAATAAGGTTGAAGATATTAAGGGTATTATGAATGAATGGCGATAAATAAAAAAGTCAATCATGTATGAAAATTAGGTCACAATGACCCAGTTATGATATGACTAAGTTCCTCTTCACAGGATGCACATCAAAATAATGATTTTCATGAGTGTAGGTGAAATAGGGTCCAGATATTGATGTTGTAATGAACAAACACAAAAATGAATGAACATGCGAATGAACACATGAACATGCAGCCAAAACACTATATCCCCTTTAAACTTTGTTTTCACGGAAATAAAAAATAGGTTTGAATTTGGAATTCTGGATCAATTTAATTTGGACAATTCTCACTACAGCTATGTTACCTTATCAGGCCTGAGACAACGGAGTATCAACATTTTCTGGAACTGGCCAATTCTTTCATTCCAATCTCCAGCCATCTTTTCATGGTGAGGTTCCTGAAAATTGAATTTAAATGAATATCTTCAGACCTGCCAACCCTAACAAGACCTTGTCAGTAAGGCAGTCAATATTTGTCTGTAAGCTAGACCAATTTTCAGTAAGGTGTGACAAAGTATCAGGTGCTGCTATTGTTGACTTGGAAAATATGAATTTAAAAAGTTCAGAAGAGTGATCTGAGACTGATGTTGTGAAGGCCAACATTATGTTCAACTAAAAACACTTAGATCTTAATTACCTCCAGTACATTTTCTGATACTTCAGTTCCAAACCCCATGGAGCTCAGTGACATTTTGCTATCGCTGAACTTGACATAATCTTTTTTATTTTTTTTTAATTTCACATGGCATAGGCAATCATCTCTCCCACCATGAGATATACTCAAATCAACACAACATGATGTCAAATAAACATAATTGTTGCCTTTCCTACTTTTTTCCAAGAATTTGAATATTCCTTTTTAACTTCCGTGCTGATTGTTTAAACTTTTAAGCTTATTGTCACTTTCACCTTGAACATGTTTTGTTTGTTGGATGCTATTTCTAGAAAATGCTAATAAGTAACAGCTTATTCATGCAGATGTTTTGCATAAAAAATATAGGCAGTTTAAAGCATCTGAGGTACTTCACTGAATCTAATAAGAAACCTGGATCTAGATCAAACACGGACAAGTCAGTATCCAGATTTGACCACAACGATCGTATTTTCATGATTTTTGCTCTTATTCCATAAGTTCGTAATTTAAAGGTCATTTCAGTAAGACTTACAGTCAAATCATAAGGGTTGGCAGGTCTGTACCTTATGCATTTGTTCACTGAATATACAGTTATGTAACACTTTATAAATTTCTTTTGCAGCAACTGTCATATCGCTTTACTCATAAATTTTCATCAATTTGACATTTAATACAACTGATTAGAGACTACCTAGCTGCATGGAACAGCTAGAATTTGATTAATCAATCAATACATTAATTAAAAAAAAATCAATAAATCAATATATCAAGCAACCAATCAAGTAATCATTAAATGACCAAAAAGAAAACAAATTAATGATAAATAAAAAAATAAATACTTACTGGGCTGTCATACAAGACTTTCCATTGGTCCTTCTGACTAATAAACTTGGTACGAATGCCTTTGAAATTGTTTAAATCCTCGACTCGACACAGTTCATCCCATGACTGTGAAGGCAGCCATGTTGTTGGATTGCTATGCGGATTGTCGAGACCAATTCCTCCAGTAAGCAAGAATCGCCATTCATCCTCATTAACCATCTTTTTGTGTTTCAATATGTTTACACATAGTAGGAAGGAGAACAAAAGCTGAAAGAAAAGGCAGGTGACAGAATTTATATACTTTATAAATATTCCCCATTTTTAAACACTAGAAATAAAATTTTAAATAAAACTTGATATTTTTCTGTGTTACAATTTCATCAAAAATAAAACATCATCAGGTGTGCACACTGACATTACATAGCTTCCTCTGTGTTGATAAGTCAGGTTTTTTTTTAAAAGCTTTGTAAAAGAAGAAAGCCATGTCCTGCATGTGAAGCACATGCTTGAATGATCAACGTTTACTAAAACATTGCTGACAATGATGATGCCATCACTGCCAACTATGGAAAAGTTACTACTATGACTTGCTTTTCCATTAATGTGGGCTCGACAAAAAACATCTGAAGAGTTATTAAACTGACATGGATACCTATCATATATTGATTTTATGTGAGACTGTTTTCTCCAAGATCGAAAAACTAGTGCTAGTTATCAAAAAATAAACCAGAAATCTTTATATGCTAGTTTTAAATTATCTTCAAATCTAATGCACTTTCTGAACATTAATTTTTCCCGCAGTACAATCCATAATAAACTGTTAGAAATGTTGGTGTCACTGGGAGATTCTGATGCTCAGTGTTATCTAGGGTCATTGGGACATTGTGATGCTCAGTGTTATCTAGGGTCACCAGGACATTGTGATGTTCAGTGTTATTAAGGGTCATTGGGACATTGTGATGCTCAGTGTTATCTTGGGTCATTGGGACATTGTGATGCTCAGTATTGTCTAGGGTCATTGGGGCATTGTGATGCTCAGTGTTATCTAGTATCATTGGGACATTGTGATGCTAAGTGTTATCTAGGGTCACCGGGACATTGTGATGCTCAATGTTATCTAGGGTCACCAGGACATTGTGATGCTCAGTGTTATCTAGGATCATTGGAACATTGTGATGCTCAATGTTATCTAGAGTCACCAGGACATTGTGTGCTCAGTGTTATCTAGGGTCACCAGGACATTGTGATGCTCAGTGTTATCTAGGGTCATTGGGACATTGTGATGCTCAGTGTTATCTAGGGTCACCAGGACATTGTGATGCTCAGTGTTATCTAGGGTCATTGGGGCATTGTGATACTCAGTGTTATCTAGGGTCATTGGGACATTGTGATGCTCAGTGTTATCTAGGGTCACCAGGACATTGTGATGCTCAGTGTTATCTAGGGTCATTGGGACATTGTGATACTCAGTGTTATCTAGGGTCATTGAGACACTGTGATGCTCAGTGTTATCTAGGGTCATTGGGACATTGTGATATGCTCGTGTTATCTAGGGTAACTGAGACATTGTGATACTCAGTGTTATCTAGGGTTATTGGAACATTGTGGTGCTCAGTATTATTTAGGGCCACAGAGATTGTTATTTATGATGATTAATTGATAAAATTATTTTAAAATTTGTTTGAATAATGTTATCAATCTTGTATATAATAGATATCAAATTTGTATACAAGGATATCAATCTTGTATATAAGGATATTGAATATAAGGATATCGATCTTGTATATAAGAATATCAATTTTGCATATAAGGATATCAATTTTGTATATAAGGATATTAATTTTGTATATAAGGATATCAATTTTATATATAAGGATATCAATTTTGTATATAAGGATATAAATTTTGTATATAAGGATATCAATCTTGTATATAAGGATATCAATCTTGTATATAAGGATATCAATCTTGTATATAAGGATTTAGAACATTAACTGTGATTCTTCTGTTACAAATATCCATTTCACTGGCTCTGCTAACAAGTCACTGGTAAAACCCAATTTGCAACAGTAAGATGACAATGTTCTAAAACCCTCAATGAAACACTACTAACACTACTGTATTTAGATCTTCTTTTCAAACAGAGTATGAAATGAAACAGAATATATCACATGTTTTTCTATTACCAATGTTTTAATGTATTAAGTCATACCTTGTCCTTCTCAAACAGTGATCTACAGATATTGCAGTACAAGGAGTATGTAAAGTGGTGATGCAGATTTTCCAGTCTCTTGGCGAGGTCTTCCGATTTTTCTGCATTTTCGATTGACAGGATGAAGAGGTTGATAAACCATGTCAGTGAGTACTGGTACATTGGCTCAATGTTGGCAAGGTCTGCGATCGAGAAGAAGAGAATTGTAGAGTGGATGGCAATTGGTTTATATCCCATACGAGCCATGTCAATCTTCTTTTCCGTCTCTTCTGCAATAGCCTGTTGTAAACAAGGAATATTGTATCAGTGACATTTTTACTACAATAATTAGGACTTCTCTTTCAAAAATTCTTAAAACATTTCTTCTCTCTCTCTCTCTCTTTCTTGCACACATACATACAGACACATACATACACCTTTTTCTAATGTTTTCCCTTTCAACAAAACAGGTTTTCTTCCAGAGGAAACTAAACCAAATACCATGTATGGTAAAATGTTCCCTTGGTGTTTAATTGTTACAAATTTGCATAGCTTGGTCACTGATTGCAATAATTAAACCTTGTGAAACTGGAATAACATGCGGCCCAAATGGGTCTGATATTGCTCACCTTGTATACATTGGTCTTAAAGGCAAACATTTAATGTAGCAGTAATAAAAGGCAGGTGCCTTGGATTGAAAAATTCTCATGTCAAGATAATTTTCAGCTATGTGGTAGAAATTGGTGATATTTGAAATGCTGTTTAACTGTGTTTCTACTTTGTCAGTAACTTCAGCTGGTCTAAATGGTGCATTGGTATCTTTTGTATGAATGTCAAATTTGTCCATGCTAGGATTCTACCTACCACTGACATTTGGTCTGATATGGTAAGAAAGTTTTGGACAGAAAGTTGTTCTATGATAAGTTTTTTTGTGTGTATATATTAATAACAATAGCCATTCATAATAGGAGATGAGTATCATCTGTAAGTATTCTATATGGTTGCTATGGAAGCCACATCATTATTAGAAGAGCCACCCAAATACAATTCTGGCACAACATATCCTAAGGAACATTGCTACAAAGCATTTATCAAAGTTGGCTCAGTCATGCTTGAGATAGCTGGCTGGAGAAGTCACCTGGTTGCTATGGAAGCCAAACCATTGTTGTGGCAGCCAATACAGAATATTTTTGGCAGAGCATATCCTAAGAACTGTTCCAACAAAGTCTTGATCAAAATTGGTAAGGCTGTTCTGGAGAAGAAGTAGAAAATAGGTTTTCCATGTGGTTGCTAAGGAAGCCAAAATACTGTGGGGGTAGTCAAATTAGGTACAAATCTGGCTGAATATGTAAGAATTGTTCTTACCCAGTTTAATCAAAATTGGCTCAGCCATTTTATAGAAGTTGTAAATAAGTTTTCCACATGGTTGCTATGGAAACCACATCATTGCTAGGGAAGCCATCCTAAACACAATTCTGGTGAGCATGTCCTATGAAACTCTCCTATCAAGTCTGATCAGAACTGGCTAAGCTGTTCTAGTGAAGAATTCAAAATTAGATTTTCCATCTGGTTGCTAAGGAAGCCACACCACTGCTAGGGAAGCAACACCAGACACATCTCTGGTATAGCATGTCTTAAGAATTGTTCTGACTAAGTTTAATTAACCTTGGTTCAGCCACTCTGAAGAAGAAGTTGAAAACAGGTTTTCTATAGAATTGCTATGGAAGCCACAACTTTGCTAAGGGAGCGATCTCGGACACAGTTTGGATAAAGCATGTTCTAAAAAACACTCCTACCAAGTCTGATTAAAATTGGCTTTGCCATTCTTAAGAAGATGAAAACAAGTTTTTAATTTTGGATGCTATGGAATCTACACCATTGCTACAGTACCACCCAGAACAAAATTTTGGTAGACACTGTCCTGAGAAAACCATTCCTACCAAGTTTGATCCAAACTGGTCAATGATTTTTGAGAAGTTTAAAATATCAATGTTGTCAGACAATGCACAAGTGACATCGGAGGCAGGGCTGCTCACTTGGCCTTATGGCCAGGTGAGCTGTAAAACTTGAGTAACTGCAAAACTCCAAACATTAAAAATTATATTTTTCAAATTGGAATCTGTAAAAATGTAAGAGTGTGGAAGTTTTTGGTTTATTCAGTAGATATAAACTAGAACTGAATCATCATTTAAATCTGCTGCAATCTTGGTCAAGGTAAGACATTTTATTTTATGCTAGGCCGTGAAATACTAGCTTTTCCAAGTGAAATAATTGTGATATTTCACTGGAGTGAAAAAATATAATATTTTTTCACTGGCTGTCAATAGACATTGATAAAATTATGATTAAAAAATTTCAAGATGTTTTAAGATGCTTGCATGGTGTAAAGGTAAATATGGTCGCCTCGCATCCAGACGAACTGGGTTCAAATCCAGCAGTGGGCAAATTTTTTTTCTTCTTTTTATTTTGTTTATTTTTGCTGTTTTATCTTGAATTGGGAAGGAGCATTATGTTACTACTGATATTTTCTGTGCAAATATACACAAAATAGAGCAGAACATTATCGCGCAGGATACAGTAAGAAATCTGCTACTTTGGTCTGCTATACAAATTGCTAGACAATACGTTTGAGCATAAAATAAAAAGACAGTTTGCTTGCTCTGAGTGAACAACGGATATATTTCATCTCATGGGTGAAAAAGTTAAGTATTTTCACTCATGGTTTTGCCACTCATGAAAATACTGAGTTTTCTACCCATTCGATGAAATATATCCATTATTCACTCGGAGCAAGCAAATATCCTCTATTTATTTCTCCCTAAAACATCAGAGATTCAGAGGGGTCTTTTGCCTCTTCATACTTCTAAGTTTCCCATGAGGCACTGCCTTTCACCCTGTGGAGATCTGGACAGTGCCTAAGCAAGCAATACACCTTTCTCTTTCTTTCACTAAAAGAAAGTAATTTTGTTTGAGCTATATAAATCCCTGTATACTTAATATTCATAATGTGAAGTAGCTGATGAAGTTACATAATGCCATTTTATAATGTGATGTAGCTTATGTTACATAATGCCATTTCATACTTATGATATTACACAGATGTAGTATCTTTTCATGATCCAGCAAATGTTTGAACAAGGCAAATGATGCATGATCCCTGTGATCATACTGCAGATACTAACCTGCTTTTCTGAGATCTGGTTGTCCAGGGTTTGAACTAAGAAAACTATGCATGATCCCTATGAACATATTGCAGATACTAACATGCTTTCTGAGATCTGGTTGTTCAGGGTTTGAACTGAGCAAACCATACATGATCTGCTTTTCTGAGACAGCATTGGCCAGGGTTTGAACTAAGCAAACTATGCATGATCCCTAGGATCATATTATAGACACAAACCTGCTTTTCTGAGATCTCATTGGCCAGGGTTTTGGATGATGACAGCACTTTGATGGCCGTCTCATCTTCTAGAATATTGCCTTCAGAGGTAGACAAAACTTCTAGAATCTTGTCCTCAATTTCCTTCAGTTGTCTGGAAGTAATTAAAGTATTGATAATACTGATGTCTTGGAGGGTTTAGGTAATACTACATTAAACAGGATCAAAGTATTGAGAATACTGATGTCTTGGAGGGTTCAGGTAATATTACATTAAACAGGATCAAAGTATTGAGAATACTGATGTCTTGGAGGGTTCAGGTACATTAAACGGGATCAAAGTATTGAGAATACTGATATCTTGGAGGGTTCAGGTAATACTACACTAAACAGGATCAAAGTACTGAGAATACTGATGTCTTGGAGGGTTCAGGTAATACTACATTAAACAGGATCAAAGTATTGAGAATACTGATGTCTTGGAGGATTCAATTAATTATACATTAAACAGGATTAAAGTATTGAGAATACTGATATCTTGGAGGGTTCATCGTGAATAGGAGGTAATACTACATTAAACAGGATCAAAGTATTGAGACTACTGATGTCTTGGCGGGTTCAATTAATACTACATTTAACAGGATTAAAGTATTGAGAATACTGATATCTTGGATGGTTCAGGTAATACTACATTAAACAGGATCAAAGTACTGAGAATACTGATGTCTTGGAGGGTTCAGGTATACATATTAAACAGGATCAAAGTATTGAGAATACTGATATCTTGGAGGTTCAAGTAATACTACATTAAACAGGATCAAAGTATTGAGAATACTGATGGCTTGTAGGGTTCAGGTAATACTACATTATACAGGATCAAAGTACTGAAAATACTGATGTCTTGGAGGGTTCAGGTAATACTTCATTAAACAGGATCAAAGTATTGAGAATACTAGAAGGGTTCAGGTGTGATGTACCAAAGTAAGCATAAATTATACATGTACAGAGTAGAACCTCCTTTGATAGAACCTGCTTTATCTTTTATTTAAAATACAGATATATCCCAAACATATTCTGATCAAAGACCATTAATATCAATTTAATTGAATACTATATAAATAAGTGAATACTTAAGATGTTATCATTGGTAGTCTGAAATTTTAAGTAACAATTTGGGATCCACTGAATGAGATGATCATTTATACACCTATTGCATGTTTATAAAAAAAAATTAACGTGAAATATCACTTAATGACATAACATATGACATCATGATATGATACAAGGTAAAAGCATAATGTTAGAGAAATCAGAATGTACTTCCGAGGCAAATCACAACACTATTTTAATGGAATTACTACAATATTTTAATGGAATCACTATGCTATTTCTAATGGAATCACTAAAATATTTAAATGGAATCACAGTTATTTTAATGGAATCACTAAAATATTTCAATGGAATCACTATAATATATCAATGGAATTACTACAATATTTTGATGGAATCACTACATTATTTTAACAGAATCATTTTAATGGAATCACTAAGCTATTTTAATAAAATCACTAAAATATTTTAATGGACTCGCTATGGTATTTTAATGGAATCACTACAATATTTTAATGGAATCACTACACTATTTGAAGGGAATCATTTTAAAGGAATCACTATATAGAATCACTATGCTATTTTAATGGAATAAATATGCTATTTTAGTTGGAATCTCAATGCTATTTAAATGGAATCACAATGCTATTTTAATTGGAATCTCAATGTGATTTTAATTAGAATCTCTATGCTATTTTAATGGAATAATTATGCAATTTTAATTGGAATACATATGCTATTGTAATGGAATCACTATGCTATTTTAATGGGATTCATTATGCTATTTTAATTGGAATATCTATGATATTAAAATGGAATCACTATGCTATTTTAATTGGAATATCTATGATATTAAAATGGAGTCATTATGCTATTTTAATTGGAATCATTATGCTATTTTAATTGGAATTGCTATGCTATGTTAATGAAATTGTTATGCTATTTTAATGGGATTCATTATGCTATTTTAATTGGAATCTCTATGATATTTTAATGGAATCATTATGCTATTTTAATTGGAATCACTATGCTATTTTAATTGGAATTGATATGCTATTTTAATGGAATCACTATGCTATTTTATTTGGAATCACTATGCTATTTTAATGGAATAACTATGCTATTTTAATTTGGAATCTCTATTCTATTTTAATGGAATCATTATGCTATTTCAATGGAATCTTTATGCTATTTTAATTGGAATCTCTGCTATTTTAATTGGAATCATTATGCTATTTTAATTGGAATCACTATATTATTTTAATTAGAATCACTATGCTATTTTAACTGGAATCGCTATGCTATTTTAGGGTTGATGCAATATATAAGTAGGAAATTTTTGTCATGTGATAAATAAGATCTTAAATCAGTGTCCATTTCAAGTAAAATGTATACCAATTTTTCAATAAGTTCAATATTTTGTTCATTAAGGCCTGAAGATGATAGAAAGTGCTTAACTTTGTTCATATATTTAAAATGAAATGAGCATTATGTCAGATTATCTATTTCTGTCCTTTTTAAAAAATAAAACACATATGGTACGACCAATATGTTGAGAAACTCCAAGGGACCAGTGAATTTATTCAAATGGATTTTGTCAAAAACAGGATATAAATATATAAATTATTTTTAAATTCATAATGGACTACATCCACATGGCTGCTATTATAAGACAGTAACTGGATTTCTAACAACTATTTTGGCTTCCTATATGGACCATTTTAAAAAGGGGGCTGTTCATTTTGATAATGCTCTGACCCATGAATCCCCTTCTAGATTTGTTCAAATCCCCTCCTGCTTTATAAATCAGTGACACCTCTGAACCATACATTTGAAATATTGGACTTTATTATAAGCAGGCTCTACTATGTGTGAATGCAACAAGCTTACTTTTTGTTCTCAGCACTCTGAATGATCAAAGCATTCTTTTCTTCCTCCAGCTCTGGTCTCTCTCTGGCCACTACTATACCCAGCAATTGATCCTGGAGACCCTCAGGGGTGATCATGAAATTCAACAGGGTTACCTGTGAAGAAGATAATAATAATAATAATAATAATAATAATAATAATAATAATAATAATAATAATAATAATAAACCAACAAAAGGAAATGCCAGCCCATAAGCATCAGGTATCCTAGCATACATCTTCTGCATCTAAGCAGGCTGCCCAGACTGGTTATATTTAATAGAAGATCTAAGTAGGCTGCCCAGACTGGTTATATTTGATAGAACATCTAAGCAGGCTGCCCAGACTGGTTATATTAAATAGAACATCTCAACAGGCTGCCCAGACTGGTTATATTTGAAAGAACATCTAAGCAGGCTGCCCAGACTGGTTATATTCAATAGAACATCTCAACAGGCTGCCCAGACTGGTTATATTTAATAGAATATCTAAGTAGGCTGCCCAGACTGTTTATATTTAATAGAACATCTCAACAGGCTGCCCAGACTAGTTATATTTAATAGAACATCTAAGCAGGCTGCCAAGACTGGTTATATTTAATAGAACATAGAAACACATAAATAATAATGAATCTTGATGGTAGGAATTGTATAAACAGCATCAAGTCACCAAACAAATGTTCTATGGAACCTGGTGTCTCACCTGCCTCCATATGCTTGTCCGTATAACCATGGTATCAGACTTTCATAAACTTTTACACCAAACTTTAACATGTTGAGCATAATAATTAAGAAGGCAAAACAAGCAAGACAGGAATTCCTTGCATATCAGTGTATAACCTTTAGACCTATAGTAATATTAGTGTATAACCTTTAGACCTATAGTAATATTAGTGTATAACCTTTAGACCTATAGTAATATTAGTGTATAACCTTTAGACCTATAGTAATATCAGTGTATAACCTTTAGACCTATAGTAATATCAGTGTATAACCTTTAGACCTATAGTAATATTAGTGTATAACCTTTAGACCTATAGTAATATTATCTTAATTTTCAGTTGAATACAACAACTAATGTTGAAGATATTTGACTTTCAAAAGTTTTAACACAAAACTTTACCATTATTTACAACGATGAAACAGGCTTTCTGCTTAATATGCAGGTGAGACAGGCCAGTCAGAAACTCATAGCATATCAGAAAATAAACTTTAGATCTATTATTAGATTATATCAAGTTTCAGTGACTTTCAAAAATATTTGCACAAAACTGTCACGTTGCATACAATGATGAACCAAGCTTTCTGCTGAAGCATGCAAGACAAGACAGGAACTCCTAGCGTATAATCTTTAGACCCATAGTAATATTGCCTTAAGGTTCCAGCCGAATGCTGCCACTGATGTTGAAGATATGTGACTTTCAAAACCTTAAACACAAACCTAACCATATTTCACCCTGATGCTTAAGCAGGTGAGACAGACATGACTGGAACTCCTGGCATATCACAGCATAAACTTTAGATCTATAGTAATAGTATGAAATAGTTTCACTTGAATGCAGTAACTAATGCTGAAACTATATGGCTTTCAAAAACTTTAAAGCAAAACTTAAACATTATTGACAATTTTGTCAAAGCTGCATCCGAACAGATGCTACTGTATTCTACCAGGCTTATGCAGGTGATACAATCACACATTTTCTGGATCCATTCTTGAAGCATAAACAGCTTCAACATTGATTGGCTCAAACATTAGCTTCAAACTTGAGTATTCCAACCAAATTTTCTTACTTTTTATTCCCTCTTCATTTCTACAATCATTTTTTAACTACCAAGATTCTACTTGCCCAATTTATTGACCACATAGTTCTCTTTGTCCTATGCTGATAAAGTCAATTCTGTGTACCAGTCTACCAAATGGAACATATCTGAACATACTACATACAAGGTTTTTGTGCTGCAAGATTTACTGTTGTAGTTCATTCTTCCCTGCTACCAGTATTCATATATACAACTATTAGGTATTCAAAACTGCTGTCCCACAAAATGACAAAATACTGCAGGATTTTCTCAATGAGTTCAGAATGACTAATTTCCATTTTAAAAAAATTTGGTACATATAGTAGTTTTCTGACAGTTTTTTTGTAATAATTTTGTACAGTATTTCTCTCATGATAAGATCAGGGGACCAGCCTAATAAATTTGCAAAAATATAGAGATACAGCTTATTATCAGACAAATTTATCCTTAGCAAATAAAAAAACTGGGGAGGGTGGATGTGTGGGTGTGTGGTGTTATATCAAACCTGGGGCTATCATGAGATAAATATGGTAAGAGCTTCATACACAATTTTCTATTATCAACAATACAGTACTCTCTGACTGTAATGCTCTCTTTGAGAGCCATACAGTATACCACCTTGAAGTGAGACCACTTTACAATGAAGTACATCATACATATAATTTTACTAACACTTAATGAAATGGTATCCATGACCAAACCTGACCTATAAAAGGAACTGTGTTATAATGAATGGCCTTATAGTGAGTGAGTGCTGTATACAAATTTACATTTGTGTGACTTTATTATTTTTCACATATAAGGAAAAAGGGGTTCCAAGGAACAATCTTGTCTGCAAGCTGTGGTATGATATACTCTACCTACATTTTACTTTAAAAAATAAAACTAACAATCTTAACATTGACATCATTAGGGTAAAATCCACCACAGTAAATGCTATATGAGAGGTACCTTTCTCTCACTTGTACATGTGATACAGTTTGCCTATGTAAGAAAGTCACATATGACTGCATTGACTGACACTGTAGATGACATCATTATTTTTATGACTTCATGAATGTCTGCAACGTTTCTAGCAGTTTTACTATTGAAAACATCCCAAATTTTGCTGGCCTATAAACAATAATTCCCGATTACAAAATTTTTTTGGGGGGGTTAACAAAACTTTTAATGCTCTTTCTAATGACAAAAACTTTCAGAAAAATCTAATTATGTTATATCCACACCAATGATACACCCTCTTTTTCCAACACTATGTCCTAGTGAGGAATTTGAGAAAAATCATCCATCAGATGTGTTGATGTGGGACAAGGAAATCCAACCTGAGGGTCAGAATGTGTGGACAGGAACTTGGCTTTCACAAATTCTGACCCTCAAGTAGGATTTCCCTATCCTGCATCAATGCATATGATGGATTATATTATTCTCTCACTTATAGTTGGAAAATATCTTGAAATTTTCAAGAAGTTATCTATGTTCCAAAGCCTGACAGCTGTCTCTGTGGATACATCAGCTTGGTCACAATGTTGAACTTGAAATGTGTGGAGTGCTCAATTGTTCTATTGCCCTGAGAGATGCACATTCATTTGCCCTGTTTAAGGTCTGTTTCATTCATGTTTCATAGCCTGTAAGCAAACAAAATAAAAAATTCCATACCTTTACAGCTGTCTCAGGCAGATAGTGTGGATTCCTGAGCTTAGTGGTTACATAGAACTTAAAGTCATTTGAGTACTCAATTGTGCTATCGCCCAGTCGGATGCACAAGGATCCTCCCTGTTTAAACGTCTGTTTCAGCAGCAATGGTTCCAGGATTGGATCTAATTCTTCTCCGATGTTCTCAAGCAAAACCTAATATTGGCAAATTTAAAAAGTATGATAATTTCAATAAGTTACACACTTTTCCCAGTAGAACAAGGGGTATGGTGTATGCGTAGACAAAAATTGCCTCATTTTGTGAATTTTTGTTTACTCCTCACAGTGGGTTACTTCCCTCACTTACATCTCAGATAACATAACTGCCAATACAATTTGAAATACACTAAAAACTGGCAGAGAATCTTTTTCTCCATTTAATCTTGCTTTCTAGAGAATTTGCCAAAAGCAGGAGATAAAATAAAAAGTCAATGCTTAAGCATGTAGATCTATTGCTGTCATAGTAAATTTATATATCTTTTAATCATAATTCATTATTTACAGAAATTATTTTTCAAAACAAGGCTGACCCCCAGGGTCAAATTGTTTGTGCTGGCAGTGACACTGTTTTTGACATCATCTGGTAAGCAGTTTGGAATTTTTGTTTAAAACAACTTATAAATGGTGGTACTGTGACAAATTACCTATTACCGTATATGCTCGCGTATAAGCCAATACCAACTGCAAACTGCATAGACTCAGATCTGCCATCGCATAATGCACCGGCAGATCTGGGTCTATGCAGATTGTAAGGACTAATTAGTAGAACAAACAACATAGACCCTGATCTGCTGGCGCATTATACGATGGCAGATCAGGGTCTATGTTGTTTGCATTTGGACTCAGCTTATACGCGAGCATAGATGGTAATCAAAACAAGGACAATATAGGTATTAATTATAATCTTATTATGCAATACTATCAGGACTTTACATTTCATATAAGTTTTTAAATAGGTCAAGGTCTTCACATTGCTACATGAAACATAAAATGACTTGCTTAAAATGTCTATCAATGAGAGATCATTTCTTTTATTTAGTGTTTTATGGCACACCAGCACTCAAAGGTTATACCATGCTGAGGCAACTGAAGCAAAGTGCCTTACCCAGAGATACACGACGCAGCCAACCTGGCCTGATATGATGGCAAAATTCAAATTTGCCCCCTTATAGTTTTAAGCCCAGCATGCTAACCACTGAACCACTGCTGCCCTCTACATGCAGCATCAACATGCCAGCTCATTGTCCAAGTCTGTTTATGTGGTTCTAAAACTGCTATGGTCAATACATTCTTAGCATATTAAAAACTGTTTTTAATTTTTCATTGGCACTTACTTCTCAATGGTGCTACCTCCAAAAATGATAATACTGGCATGCTTAATATGTAGTCATTCCTGGATCAACAGAGAGACTCCTGAATTTAATGCAAAATTCGACGTCTCCTGACTAACTGTCTTTGCTAATATGTTTAAACAATGTCTTTATATTGAACATCTTTGGACTTGTTTTGGGTTGTTGCTTTTTTACTATGATCAATTCTTCAACATGATCAGAAGTAATAGAACAGAATGTGATTTTCTTACAGTCTTATACTGCTCTTCGAAAAACAAATATAAACTCTAAAAGATATATTTACCGGGGTTCCAAACTGGATACAGTTCTCGAGAGTTCTGACAAAATCAGCATCACTGAGCTTGATGACGTGAAGATTGTTCGCCTTCTCCATGTTCTTGATCCACTTATTTGCTTGACCCTGTGGATCAATCATCAATGGCCATCGACGTGAATTGCTGAAATTCAATTCAAATTTTAATGTTCACAGATTTAACATGAATTGGTCTAATTTCCTTTAATTTTAGAAATCAAACACTATTGAGTCTACTGGGCAATAAAAAATTGCATGTAAAGCAAAAGAATTGAATCAGCAATTCAGTGTGAATTTCTTTGTACTGTTTATTCATAAAATTTTAATGAGCCAAAATTTTGACCAGTTTTTGAGAAATAAAAATTATGAAAATTCTATTTAAATGAAAGAAAGCATCTAAAGCGGCACAAAATAAAAACAAGAGTCCCTCAAAGGGACTGACACTCTACTGGCCAAAGAGAATTTCCAGGAATCCAAGATAATACCATTTCTTCTTTTTAACTGCTAAGTGTCGTAACCATCTCTGATATTCTGGAGTGATAAAAAGATTTTATAGATGGCTGTGGTGGCCATATTAAATTCAAGATCAGCACCATTTTAATTTAGATCCGGCGTGTCCAACCTGTGGCCTGCAGGACACATGCAGCCCAGTCCTTCACACTGTGCAGCCCGTGGCCATCTAGGCAGTCCTACGTGTTATGTGGTTGACTAAAAACAGTGAAGAGAACTGTTCTTGCTCACACAGCCCATGACCTTAGGCATTTTATCTGTTTTGACCCCCAGCCAAAAATGGATGAATGACCCTGATTTAGATCATAAGAAGTCTTCACGTGAAAAACCTATGTTGATATGATCATTCATTCAGGTGGATAGGCAATAAAAAAATTTTCAAGATGGCCATTGTAGTGGCCATATTGAATGTAAGATCAGCATCATTTTCATTTAGGACCAACTAGATATCATAAGAAGTCTTTTGGTTAAACCCCATGTTGAGATGACCATCCATTCAGAGGAAGTAGCAATAACAAGATATTCAAGATGGCCACTATGGTAGCCATATCGGCTGTCAGATCAGCATAATTTTAATTTAGGACCAGCCAAACACCTTAAGAAGTCTCCTGGTGAAAACCCATGTTGATATTACTTTCCATTTAGGAGAAGCAGCGATAACAAGAATTTAAAGTTGGTTGCCATCGTGGCAACATTGGATGCCAGATTGGCACCATTTTCATTTAGGACCAACTAGATAACATAAGAAGTCTTGGTGAAAATCCACTGTCAATATGACCATCCATCAAGGAAGAGTGCGATAACAGGGTTTTCAAGATGGCCAACTATACCTCATAAGAAGTCTTCTGGTGAAAATTTCATGTAGATATGACTTTCTGTTTTAACGTCCTATTTGGCTATTACAAGTCTTATATGGATATTAGTCTAATTTGGATATTACAGTCTTATGTCAATATTAGTCTAATTTAGATATTAGTCTTGTTTAGATATTAGTCTTATTTGGATATTAGTCTTAGATATTAGTCTTATTTGGATATTAGTCTTAGATATTAGTCTTATTTGGATATTAGTCTTAGATATTAGTCTTATTTGGATATTAATCTTAGATATTAGTCTTATTTGGATATTAGTCTTAGATATTAGTCTTATTTGGATATTACTGTCTTGTTTGGATATTAGTCTTAGATATTAGTCTTGTTTAGATATTAGTCTTATTTGGATATTAGTCTTAGATATTAGTCTTATTTGGATATTACTGTCTTGTTTGGATATTAGTCTTAGGGCTGTTCCATTTAGATATACAAGGTACCAAGAGAAGGCAGTTTTTTTTTTTACAAATATATGCCAGGATACTCTGATTACTTGAAGAGTTTATTTGAAAATGATACAAAATTCTAAATTGCATCTATGGATGACTACTCCACATTAAAAAGTGCCTTCCCTGGATCCCAAGTAATATGTTATACCGCGCACAGCCCTTATCAGATATTACTGTCTTATTTGGATATTAGACTTATTTGGATATTACAATCTTTTTTGGATATTAGTCTTGTTGGATATTACTGTCTTTTTTGGATATTAGTTTTATTTTGACATTAGTCTTAATTCTGGATATTAGTCTTATTTTGACATTACAGTCTTATTTGGATATTACAATCTTTTGGATAATAGTCTTCTTTTGACATTACAGTCTTAATTTTGGATATTAGTCTTATTTTCACATGAGTCTTATTTGGATATTACAGTCTTATTTGGATGTCTGTCTTATTTGGATTTTAGTCTTATTTTGACATTACAGTCTCATTTGGATATTAGTCTTTTTTGACATTACAGTCTTATTTGCGTATTAGTCTTATTTTGACATTACAGTCTTATTTGCATATTAGTCTTATTTTGACATTAGTCTTAATTTGGGATATTAGTCTTATTTTGACATTACAGTCTTATTTGGATATTACAGTCTTTTGGATATTAGTCTTATTTTGACATTAGTCTTCATTTTGGATATTAGTCTTTTAGTCTTATTTTGATATTACAGTCTTTTTTTGATATTAGTCTTATTTTGATATTAGTCTTAGTTTGATATTAGTCTTTTTTTGACATTACACTCTTATTTTGACATTAGTCTCATTTTGACATTAAAGTCTTAATTGGATATTACTGTCTTATTTGGATATTACAGTCTTTTTTTGACATTAGTCTTATTTGGATATTACAGTCTTATTTGGATATTACAGTCTTATTTTGATATTAGTCTTATTTGGATATTAGTCTTTTTTTGACATTACACTCTTATTTTGACATTAGTCTCATTTTGACATTAAAGTCTTAATTGTATATTACTGTCTTTTTTGGATCTTACAGTCTTTTTTGGATATTACAGTCTTATTTGGATATTACTGTAATATTCAAGCAATGGGCTGTTTAGGTGGTGTAAATGGTAAAGATCTTGGAAGTCTCAATGCTAGGTGAAGTTGCTGCAGATGTATGCAATCATATCCCACACAAGCAATGGAGATATTTCTAAAACTTTTCCTGTTCTCTTCAAGAGTTTAGATAAATTCCATTCCATGGAAAATCTGTGGAAAACATACCTCAAAATGATACCATTTTCAACTGAGAAGGAATCTGTTGGCAGACCAGCAATGTTCCATGCCCGAATCTTGACGGGGTCACCAAGAGTTTGGATCAAACTGAAGTCATCTGAACAGGGAATCCCAGCCTTTTTCACACTTTCCTGCCACAGTTTGATTTGATCCTGAAAGAGATAGCATATTATTTGTATTTCTCACATGTGAAAAATAAAAAATGTTCTTATTATGCAATGCAAGACTACTTGTTATCAAAAGGGTAGAAAATTTGGCAAGTAGATCCTGCGATTATTTTATCATATAAACATATGTGTAGCCTAGGATAAAAGTCATACAGGTCATGTATGCATTCAGGACCGACTATTTCAGTGATGGGTGTCGTTTTTTATAATTTGATTACACATACCTTTAAATGGCAAATATTCACTTTATTTGGATCCTTTAACATCCATATTCCTTTGGAAGGTAATTATTTACATTCCCCAAGTAACACATATGGCAAAATTTAATGTTAAAGTAGGTGGACATTTTTGATGAGGTCAACCAAGAGGTGTGATCCAGTACAAACTGAATTGAATGTCATGCACTGCGATGTGACAATGAAAGCTATGCATGTTGAAAAAAAAAATTCGTACTACTTTATATTGTGACGATTTGACCCAACATGCTATTATCTTGATCCAGTTTAGTACCTGACCACCACTGTGAAAGTCCATGGCGATCAATAATTTTGTCTGGAAGTTTCTTGATGACAGTTAAGGTGCAGAGCATTCAATAATCAGGATTGAATAGACTTGGTTAAACTATATAAGTATTAAATTTTTGAACAACAATTATTATTTAATTTAAGAAGAGTAAATGAGGGTACATGACCTTATTGACATACACTTTAGGTACAGAGATCATACAAATTTTTGTGCCTGTGATTCTGTGTGAACCAATCACAAAGGGCTTTACTTCCAGAAGTCATTTGCAATTAGCTGAGAGTGAAAACTAAAACTCACAATTTTATGATCTCCAAAACACATCTCAGTTCACTGAAAGTCTTGAAGTTTCTCCTCATAGCACAAATTTAAATCAGTTTTTATATAACTTTCTTGACTATCATATATGCTCTCGTATAAGCCGATACCAACTGCAAACTGCAATGACCCAGATCTGCCATTACATAATGCGCCAGCAGATCTGGGTTTTTGCAGTTTGTAAGGACTAATCAGTAGAACAAACAACACAGACCCTGATCTGCTGGTGCATTATGCGACAGCAGATCAGGGTCTATTTTGTTTGAATTCGGACCCTATTTATACGCAAGTAAAAAGGTACATCAGAATTTGTGCCAGTAGTGTAGTCGGTGAAACAGATAGGATATAAACCCTGACAATTTTAATTTGTGGATAAAATAATAATAATAATAATAATAATAATAATAATAATAATATCTTTATTTTAAGAGTGTAACTCAATTAGTACATAATTAGTTCCACATGAGACCCTCTATTACTATTAAATCTACAAAAGTAATCTACAGCATGCCTGTAACAACAAACATCAAATACAACATAGGAATAACTATACCAGCATTATCAATATGGTACAATATGATACAGACAATACTATTATGAGATATTAAATCATGACAATATAAACTAACATGAAATACGTAGAAGAGATTCAATATTTTTTATATAGTAATGGCAGAAAGCAATATTACTAAAAAAATTCATTTTTGTTATACAAATTCAAGACGTTTCCTTATGAAACTGTTTGCTGTATTTTTCATTCTGACATTAGGTGAAGTGAGTTCCATATCTTAGTACCTGAATACTTAAAACTGCATTTAAATTGCTCAGTGTGTGTTCTAGGAATCTTTAGAGTAGGATCTCTGACTGAGCATTATGAATAGGGTCGAATTAAGTTGCAAAAATTTGTCATATAAGCTGGTGTGACCCTATTTGTAAACAAAAACTGCTTTTTGAAAGTCAATTTTTACCTTTATATTTTGCCACTTTAATTCCTTAAAGAGATGCTGATGATGTATGGTGAGAAGCAATAAGGATAATGCATGCTGCATGCTTTTGTATTACAACAATTTCCCCAAACAGAAAAAGAGTCCTTTATGCTGCCAAAATAGTTTAAGAACTCCTTAAATGTGAGGAAATGCTTAAGTTTTCTCACTAAATAAACTAGACTCTTGTCAGAGGAAATTTCAGATATAAGGACTTTGGTTTAATTCTTAGTGACTACTCAGTGTTAATTACTAACTTCGAAGATCAAGAAATTAGAAAGATATTTTATGAAATCCCAATTAAAAGGATGAACTTTTGAAATGTTTAGTGAAATTGCAGTCTGAAATTGTGGATCAATCTGGAAAATTCAATCTGAATCCAGAAAACTGGATCCGGAATTTGGAATCAGTCCAAAAACAGACAGAAAAGTTGGACTTAGTCCAGAAAATTGGATTCAGAATGGAAATTCTAGATTTTCCTGAAAACTGGATGCCGAATTTTGGATCAATCCAGATATTTTCTCATTACTGACTTGTCTAAAGGCAGAGGTGAAGGCTCCAAGGTAGGCAACAATTCCAGAACCAATGAGAATGTCTCCTGTCAAGTTGGTGTACCTAACTCCAAGATCTTTAGCAGCCTGACCCCATCTGAAGAACGTAATTTTTAAATTCATCAATAAAATGCTCATCTACTTTTCATTTGCATGGCAGATAAAGAATTAACATTAGTGCTGATTATGATGAAAAATCTGCCATATTAACTGTTAAATTATCGAACATGGCATATTGTAAATTGACTCTGTTTAGGGTATATATTTTATTTCTTTTTTATCTTCCACAAAGTAGGTTTTAAGAAAACAACAAATATCCAGTGCTGCCTTTAGAAAGTGCCATAAATGGCCATGCTGAAATAAAATTTGAAAAGAAGATTCCCCAAAATTGAGGATGATATTTACTGAAGTTAAACTTTTTAGCATTTGATGATTTTTCCTGGGTTAAAAAAAAATTGAAATTAGGTTAGAAAACTTACTGCATTTAATAGTAAACTCAACCGAAATTTAGATTGGCATTTTTTTTCATAACAGGAAAAGTTCTTTCAAGATCTCAATATCTGTCAAGGCATGCAAAACAAAAATTTTGCAGATATACCTGTGCTTCTCACCACCAAGACCACCGATCAACTGTTCGGCTCTTTCCAATTTCTTTGTGCACAGGTCAACCTGATTTTCAAGGTCCACCTTTTTGGCCTTGTTTTGCTCCAGTTTGTCCTGCAGTTTGTGTAGTTTGTCCTGAACATCCCGCAGTGAAGCACGTTTTTTCTCCAAAGAGGCCATAGCAGTGGCAAGTTCTCCTTCAGCTTTCTTCAAGGCTTCCTTCTTGGGTGCAACAACTTTAGCAACTCTAAAAAAACACAACAAAAACCCCAAAAGATGGAGACAGTATCCAAACTTTCTTGTTGCCATAAATTTAAAGCTATACTCAGGTTACTGAACCTTAAAAAACAGATCACAGTGACCTAATTTTTCAAGAAGGCCACAGCCACAGTGAGCTCTGCTTTGGCTTTCTTCAAGACATCCCTCCTAGATGTGACAACATCAGCAACTTTGAAAAAGCAACCAAGGATCAATAAAATCTGCCGTATATACTTGCATACAAGCCAATACCAACTGCAAACTGCATAGACCTAGATCTGCCGTAGCATAATGCGCTAGCAGATCAGGGTCTATGTTGTTTGCATTTGGACCTGGATTATATGTTAGTATATATGGTACTTATGCTGGTTCAAAAATATTTTATACAAAATCATTTAATTTTCTAGAATAAACCTCCTTTTTGTTTTCAATTTCACAGTTTTTACTCCTGTAAATCATAAAGTATGAATGTGTTCATTTGACATGATTCATAAATACAATACTCCCTCATTATAAAACCCATCAGTATAAGACAAATACTTTTATAAGGTATGCATGATTATGGATCCTTTTTCATTACTTTAAAGTAATATTACTGATATTTATAAAATACCTCAATATAAGGTGACCTTACCTATAAGGCAGTCCATTTGTATGGCTCCTACAAATGGTCTTACAGTGAGGGAGAACTGGAGCTTTACAACCTAATTATTACATTATCTGAAAAATGGATTTAATTCCTGTTTCTGAGATTTTTTAAATTACTGACTCAAAAAGCATTGTTAGGAAATATGCCAACATGAGAAAAATTACACCAATGAACTATTGCCCGTTGAAGGTGAGTTCATGACAGGTGATACATGAAACAAGGCATTACCTATCATACACTTCCATTGCACGCACCCACTTGCAAAGACCTTCACAGGCAGTTGAGGCATTTCTGACCTTTGCTGGATCAAATTCTGGATTGGTAATATATTTGGCCCGGATTGTTTTCATGTATGCCTCTGGAATGTTGTCCTGTGAAAGAGTTTACTTATTTATCTTTTTTTAAACAAAAAAATACTATAGCATTATAAAACAAAAAAGAAACACTGTAAAATTTTACAAGCCAAAATCAGGAATATAAAAGGACAGTAATGATCATACATAAAAAATATCATATGGTGAACTAAAACTGTAAGTTATAATTTTTTTTTACAATTTGATCAACAACCGTTACATGGGATGTTTTTATCAGGTTACACACTCCAATTATCAACAACCCTTACATGGGGATGTTTTTATCAGACTATCACTTTAGTTAATTGGAAGACCATGGATCACATCTTGCCTGTGAACCATGTTATGATGTACTCTCCCTTAAATAATAATAATAATACAACAACTACTACTAATAACAACAACAACAACAACAAAACAATAATAATAATAATAATAATAATAACATTAATAACAACAATAATAATAACAGCAATGATAATAATAATAATAATAATAACAACAACAGCAACAATAATAATAATGAAGGCTTTATTTAATGAGAGTCAATGACTCTAAAAAAAAATGGAACACAAAACTGCAGCACAAAATATGTTGAAATTACATTATGATAAAATATATTCAGAAATTTATAATGTCATCTGCAAAAAGTATTGCTTTCCTTCCATGTGCCCCCTCACCTTGGCCTTTGACCACAATCACAATGGATCCTTTCATATTGTTCCATGGTAAACGTGTGAAAATCCTGATAACAATGATACAAACAGCAGATGCAGCAACGTCAACAACAAAAAGATCAAAAAGTGGACCATAATCAACAATGCAGTCAGCTGAATGAACAGACAGATGGCAGATGGGCACCATAACTAATAAATCCCATCCTTTGTAACAAGAGTTGCAAGTGTAAAATTAAAAAAAAAACAAGTTGGAATAACTTTTGTGAAAATGGGTTAAGAGATATCTGAGTTAGAACCTGGATACCATTTTTTTTAGCAACATTGAATAAACCCAGGAAAATAGATCAAAGTGACCTAGTTTAAGTATGTAACACACTTTTATTGCAAGATGCACCCACACTGCAAGTTTGGTTTCAATAGTTATTGAAATAACAGTTTCAGCCTGAAAAGAGAGGATGGATAGACAATTGGACATATGCATGGATGGACAGACAGACAAAGTCAATTCTGTATACTATCTAAAACCTTGAAGTGAGGGTACTGAAAGAAAAAATTGACTTAAGAGCTGAAAAAACAATGATAGCTATACCTTATCAAACTGAACCAAGGACTCTAAAAACTTCATATCACCAAGGATCTTCTTGGAGGGGCCCCAATAATCTTCCATCTTCTTGCCAGATCCAGTAGGATCTGGAATTCTGTCTGGCTTGACTCCCCTAAGGACACAAAGAGCTTCCATCACAATTCTGACACCCATTGGGGGACTTTTCATGGTCTTGACAATGGTGATGTCTGCTTGTGTCAGAGTGTTAAGGGCATCAAGAGCAGCATTCAGTGCTGGCAAAGCCTCAGCCAAATCAGCATCGCATTCATCTTTGATAGCCTGGGCTGCCTTGGCTTGTTCATTAGCCACTGCCTCATCAGCTTTGACAACCTGGAAAATTATTCAAAGTACTGATTTCATTGACAGACAGAGCTCTGTTACTGTATGTTAATCAAAGTACTGATTTCACTGACAGACTGATCTGGGTTACTTTATGTTAATCAAAGTACTGATTTCACTGACAGACTGATCTGAGTTACTTTATGTTAATCAAAGTAGTGATTTCACTGACAGACTGAGCTGAGTTACATTATGTTATTCAAAGTACTGATTTCACTGAAAAACACTGAGTAGAGTTTATTTATGTTCATCAAAGTACTAATCATCACTGACAGACTGATCTGGGTTACTTTATGTTAATCAAAGTACTGATTTCACTGACAGACTGAGCTGAGTTACTTTATGTTGATCCAAGTACTAATTTCACTGACAGACTGAGCTAAGTTACTTTATGTTAATCAAAGTACTGATTTCACTGACAGACTGAGCTTAGTTACTTTATGTTGATCCAAGCACTAATTTCACTGACAGATTGAACTTAGTTACTATATGTTAATCAAAGTATTGAAAATATTTGTAGTAGTTATTATGACCTTTATGAGAAATTAAAAGACTGAAACTGCTGATGAGACTATGGGCTTCACAACTTTAATGACCTGGGAAAAAATCAAAATAATGAAGGTACATATAGAATCAGCTGCATTTTTGGTGAGAAAAAGACCTCCATAATAAATCAAAGTACTCAAAGTACTGATATAAAAAAAGTTTCTCATTTAATATAATTCATCATCTCTTTCTTAAATTCTATGTAAGAGATATGAAAAAAAAGCATGAATATGCTTTTACTCATCTACCTTCTCTACTTTGGCCACTTCAATGGAGTCTCTCTCAATGACAACCATTATTTCATCTACTTCTTTACTGGCTTGCACAAGCTGGGGTTGTAGAGCAATCAATTGTTGCTGCATATCTGCAACCTGTGACCCAGCATTTTCCAATTTCTCCAGACCAACTTCATAGCGCTTCTTCTGCTTCATCACAATTCTAGGCAAAAAAAATATTAAAAATTATTTTGCAATCCTTCACTTTTCATGGGTCATCTGTAATTCTTTTTTTCCACTTTATCACAACTATACAAAAATTATTTTGCAGTCCTTCACCTCTGAAGACCAATTGTGCTTCTTTGTTTGCTCCATAATAACTTACTGCATCAATTAATATTAATATAGAATTGGTCCAATGCACCCTCCAGCATGTCATATGAGGCAACTAATGTGGGCAGAAGCCACTGTGGCTCATTGATTATCATGCTGGACTTGCAACCAGGTTGGCTACTGTGGTGTGTTCTTGGGCAAGACACTTTACTCCAATTGCCTTGACACCAAATAACCTACGTGTGTTGCTGCGCCATAAAACACCAAACAAAACAAAACCAAAAATTTCTTAACATATAATTATGCCTTTGGTGAAAGTACCTACCACTACTGCAAGTTTAGAACAGAAAATTATTGGCAAATTATGTAAATGCAAGAAAAAAAATCCCATGTCTAGGTACCAGTGATGTATTAATTGTGATACAGTACACACAAAGTGAACTGACCATGTTTCACCCATGCTAGTGGAGAGGGAAGTTAAGTGTAGTTGAGAAAGGTGTCACCAAGAATAGCCCAAGAAGTTACTGGGCATTGTGTACCTTTCACTCACTGGGTGAGCAATTCACTCAGTTTCTCCAGCATTGCTGATAAGAAGGCACAAGGTTTCCAGCGCTATTTACATAACATTTTACTGTGAAAGCCATAAACAGGTTAGCACATTTGGGGCTCCAGAGTGTCAACTAACTACTGTACAGTAAACAATGTATATATATCAACAATGCTGCCAACCAAGCAGTTTCTTATTTACCAAGCAAGTAATTGCTGTCCCCAAATGATGGTGTGTTTTATGGAATTCAAAGAGAGAAAACCATTCCTCAAAATAAATATAATACATGTAACTACCAGTATATTATACCTGTATGTATGCATGCAAATAAAATGATAAAGACCTGTTTGGTGGAGTCGCTATGCAGTCGTATCTAATGAAAAACTTGATGGTGTGCCTTTTTATTGAATTCCAATTTAGAATTTCATAAATCTTTATTATATAAATGTAAAAGACTAAATACATCTTTGGACGATTTTTGTGTGTGAATATTATATATTATGTTTGTTTTAAAACCTGCTGCCTAATCCTTTTGGCCAAGTATATTCATTTATATTCATTGCATATGCTTCAGTACTTTTTCAGTTTTGTTTCTACTGAGACCATGCATTTCCTTCTTTCTTTTTTTTCTCAACCCTGTTGTTGTTAATGATTGTTAATGATGTTTTTGTTGTTGCAAATTATGAAGAATGTCACAAAAGTGCAACAAAATCATGAAGTGTGTTTAGGCTCAAGTGCAATCTTTCCTCAATGATTATTGTTTTTTTTTTATCATCCTGAGTATTTCATTTAAAAAAATAACAGTCGAGGGACATTAGCAATGTAATCTTATTCTCCGTTATATGCATTTTTTCCAACAGTAGTGAAGGAAAATATAAATTACATTATGATGATTATTTTTCTTTGGTAGCAACAAAATGCACTGAATCAATAATCAGAATTTAGTATATACCCATCATTATACAACTCATGATGGAGGCTACTTTTCCGAGACTGTTCTGAAACCTTGTATCATATTTGCATCTGATACAGATTGAGATTCCTCACGATCAAGGATGATGTCACCTAACAATGGTCATGTGAAGGGACAACAACAGTTATGCCATATTTAGATGCAATGTACAATGTGAGTAGATGGACAGAATCAAAGTAAAAGAAAAAGAAGAACAACAACATAAATAGTTGTCTTTTTATTAAGAAATAATTGTTTAGTGTATATAATAAACTCATCATCAGTACAGTAACTTTATCTGGGTGCTTGTTTTGCATCTCGTTTGATAGCAGAAGGACATTTGATGTCCTTCTGCTATCAAACTCAATGCAATACAAGCAGAGTTTGAAAGCTGCATTTGATAACCTGTATGCATCATGTGCCAACTATTTCTGCGCAGCAATAGAATCAGTCTATCTATGCTTTTATATTTTATTTTACTTGTCGTGGTAGTAAACAGAACATATATAAAGATTTAAAGATAAAGATTTAAAAATTTCTAAGTGCAAACATTATTGTTAAGCATAGAAATTCATTGGTTTCAGCATAATGGGTTTTTGGCATGTGTGTGTGTGTTTTACCGAGAGAGAGAGGTTTGAGTTTCCAGGCAAATTTCACTTAAAATGATGGACTTGTTCTTATTTATTGTTTTCTTAACGGTCAGATGGTTGAAATTTAATGATCTTCCTACCTAAAGATTGATGCTTGATTAGTATCTTTTCTTTCAATAAGAAATTTCCACATAAATTCCTCATAAACCTGTTATTTATATAAAGTTTTTCAGTTCATCAAAGAACTACCTTAGAAATCACAGAAATTGGTAAAATAATAATAATAATATTATATGATTGGTCATTAGTTTCTTCTAATCAATCGAAGGTCAATTATATAGATGAGAACTATATTTCATGATCATCTGAAGTTGGTATTCAGCGACATAATGGTCGTGAATGACTTTAACGGTGACACAGTAAGTGGCTACATTTCAACAATAAATTTAAAAAGTAACTTACACCTTATGTTTAACCAATTCCAAATAGTACAATGAGTCATACACCAAGTAGTTACATATAGGTAATGGAACACCCATTTAAGATCTAACTAAAAAAGCGACTACTTTCCTGCCAATATTACTTTTAAAATATTGTACTTTTTCGCCTATTATGTTTAATCATGCACATTTTTTTTATATCCTAATTCTTACTAAAAGACATGAATATAAAGCCTGTACTTACAAACATAAAACACAGAACAGAGCTTATTCTTCCTTGTTTTAAAAAAAATGTGCAATCTAAATCACCTGTTGTATGATGTCATATTAATTTGGGAAAAGAAATCCTAAGATGTCAATATCTTACATGCACATCTTTTCACGCTAAAAAAAACCAGGTGTCTTGTTTTTCCCATTCAAGTAAAAATTGTGAGAACAGATGGCAGCTTGTTATTGTAGTTATTAAGAGGTAATTTGCCAGTTTATATACTCTCTATAAAAACAAACTTTCTCTTTCTCTCTCTCAAAGACACACAAACAATGGTTCTCTCTATCCACACTCTTTCTGATGTTATTGATGAGCTTTCCCTCTTGGACAATAACTTTCTTTCTTTCCTTCTTTTCTATTCGACAATTACATACCAAATCATTTCATCCAAATATTAAACATTACAGTACTGTTGTTGTCTCGGATGTAGCCAAACATTTTAAAGATATTGCATCAAAAAAGGAGATAATCAAGTGGAATAGACAAACAAAATCAACGCACCACTTGTATAAAATGTCTCAATTTTAGAACTCAAAATTGTGACCCTCTGTAAAATTTCAGCAAAATCAAAGTCAGTGATAGTGTGTATAGGTGGTAATGAAAACAGGACCATATTACTCTGAAATTTGCATTTTTTTGTAGTGTTTCTATTGTAATTTTTGATTAAGTCAAACCTGTCTTAAGCAGCCACCTATGGGGAAAGTCCAAAATGGCCTCCTAAAACAGGTGACCTCTGAATGGAGGTTCAACTATCAAACTAGGTTTTTAACAAATAACATACACCAAAACCTATTATTATATTTATTTTTGTCCTTAGTATTAATTTAATTGATTATATTCTAAAATATATCTTCAATCTATATTCTTAAAATTGTCAGATTTTTTTAAAAATTCCTTTCTTTGGGGAAATTTTAAGGCAATTGGCATAATTTCCTACTAGAAAAATTCATTGTATAAATTTATCATACATATTTCTTCATGCTTTCGCTCTGTCTGTTTTTCATCCAGTATGTTTTTCTTATATATATACAGTAAGGAGGCAGCTAGCTCAGCTGTTTGTATATTGCAGCTGGAATTTGCTGTCTCAGAAGTAACAGACCCAGGCCAAATACAGGAAGGAGTCAATCCAATGATTGACAGGTCACCTTGTTCAAAGACTTGTGATACCTTTTAAGTTGAAACACTGGTCCCCTCATGTATTTACTATCAAATGTGCATGAATTTTTGTCCTCAGTTCTATGTTATTAAAAAATTTTGCATAGCATTCCTTGAAAATTTTGAACCAATGGAATATTTTAAATAAAATTGGGACTGTAATGTTGGTTCATTATCTATTCTTGGATTAAAAAGCATAACCTAAATGATTAAATGCCTGTTAACATTTTTATCTAAAACATGAATAGAGATCTAATGAAGCTCTAGTATATACACTAATGACTATATATTCATTTTTCTCGGACCACAATGCATCTGTGCATTCGGATTTATGCAGACTTTTCCATACCATTATAATGCTTCATCAGTGTTCTTTTTACTTACAATTACTTCAGTGCGCCTACCCGTCTGACAGAAATGAGCAGCATTTGAAAGCTAAATTTGATTTTTAACATTATAAATAACAGGTAGGAAGAGCTTACCACAATCATGATCTCCAAACTATAATTGTGTATTAAACACTGATAGAAGTTGCTGAATAGGTAAAATTTTATAAACTAAAGCATATTCATAGTAAAATTAGTTCTCTATTAATCTTTTCTGATGAATACATTTAGTACAGTCAACAGCACATCCCCAATCAAGATGGGGGAGGGGGGCCATAAAAATGATGACTTACCTTGAATATTTACCCCAACAAGGAATGTTCTAAGCAATATTGTGGTTTAGTTCAAATTCTTAATACAACAATGGAGAGATTAATTTTATGAAAGCAGGACAAAGTTTCCAGAGTTTCTAGGCATTCTTCCTTATGCATTGAGAATATTCTCTCTGATTTATTTAGATTCATATTTAATTCATATTTACAGGGTGACCACAGCTGCAGATGTTTTCGGAAATTGCAGATCTTTTTTAACCTCATTTGCAGGTATGCAGCTGATTCAGCAACTTTGCAGATTTTATTTAGCTACATATAATTGTTGAAATTTTTATTGCACTTTCCATAAATGAATATGAAAATTCTCAAGGGTGAAACCAGTTTAAATGATTTCCATTGTAGCGATGATAAATTATATCTAAATAACGATGTTCTTTATATTCCATGATCATTGATGAATGACTTTAGTATTAAATCTGTGCAGACCAATCAATTAGCTACAAAACACTTGATCTGAATATTGTTTGGCTTCAATAAATTTGACACTTTTCTCTGATATAACTTTTTAAAAAAAATATCTGTTTTTGTTCAGTGTTAAAAAGTAAATGGTGACTCGATCATACATGTAACACAATCATATATGCCAAATGCCAAGGACCCAAATACATGCAAGGATGAATACAAGGATTGGATGAAGAAAAAAAAAACAACCTACAAACTGCTCCTGACATGGCATCATCATAAAAAAGTTTTGCAAGCAGATAGTAAACTCTCACAGTGGTACGCCTTATTTTCAGACATAAGACAGCATATTTTGTAAAACATTAATGCGTGAACCAATGCATCCTTTGAAAATACAAATCAAACATGCTGCAGCAAACTCAACAATCAAACAAAAACCTTACATGTACAAACACTTTATTAATACATACATTTCACATGGCTGTGTGATCTGGTGGCTCTCTGTTGACCTGTCTAGGGCATCACTGTATTGCATTCAGTAACCACCTGCTGACTTCTATTGCCATAGGCATGTACTTCATGCAGCACATGTTACAAGTGGGGATTAATGTAGTTTCTGGGCTAATTGGTTTCACTCAAAAGCACCCATTTTCACCTACCATGTTAATGACATGCATTATCCACTGAAAATTCTTCAGAAAAAGGAGTGTAACCCAGTGACTGCAACTTGGGCATGAGCGATACATTGCCAGTATACTCTGTGCATACTGTACCTACTGTAGAATCAGACATATTTGTGATCACTGATATTCAACTTAGGCTAGTTTGTGGGAACAAAATTTTGTAGATGTAAGCTTCATCACATACCTTAAAACAATCAGATTCATGTGGGTTTTAATATTGTGAAATTCTAAAATCGACAAAATAAATGAAATTAAATCTCCAATGAAACTTTCTGATTCAACAGTATTGTACTAGAACCTCTGTATCATGATCCAATTTTTTGTGAGTATACAGAAATTTTATTACGTAAATTAATACATACGATCGATTGACGTCCAGCAGACTTTTGAATGTACTGATCAATTCTAAGTAGGATGTGGGGGTCACATAATTGTGTCTCTCCAATTCCACAAGGAATCTTTCGGACAGGTCCTGGGTTGACGTGTGGAAATATTTACAAATGTCAATACAACCATTTCGGTCCTCCTCTGACAGCTCGGTCTCTTCCAGGAACCGAGATGCTACGGCTTGTAGAGCATCTTCTGGCCAAGGCTACAAGAGATATGTGGAGAGATGACATTTATGCAGAACCCAATACAATGTCCCATGCAATTTTTTTTTTAATGAGCCATCCTTATATCGCATAGAGGAAAAAACCCTACAAAATATTCATTTCCAAAAAGAAAAGTAAGACATTGACATGTATCAGAATGTGTAAATATGCAGCCTTCATATGATATCTCAACAAATTTTCATGATCTATAACACGGTTTGTACAGCATCAAAGAGTTGTTTTTTCTTTGACTTTTCAAGGAGTTTTCAAGGATTTCCAAGTTTTTATGGAGAATTTTTTTTACTGAAATCTTCATATGTTACTTTGTTTATCACTGCATAAATAGATACCAAAGCAGAAGAAAAAACTCATAACTAATTAGCACGCCACTACAGCAAAGAGGTATAGGTGATGCACGTTACCATCGATAAATGCATGTGAAAATAAGCGTATACAAACTTCACCAGTTTCAAAAATAAGTATATATGCTAATTATCCAGATTTTACAGTACGTGGAGTAGAACTTGTTATGTGTAGAACTCGTTATGTGTGGAACTCATTATGTGTAGAACTCGTTATGCATGGAACTCGTTATGTGTAGAACTTGTTATGCATGGAACTCGTAATGTGTAGAACTCATTATGTGTAGAACTTGTTATGCATGGAATTCATTATGTGTAGAACTCGTTATGCGTGGAACTCGTTATGTGTAGAACTCGTCATGTGTTGAAAGAATTTTTCTTTTTTCAATCATGATGACCTTGTTCTTTGACCTATGGAACCCAAAATCAATAAGTATCTTTCTTGCCTCAAGTGCAAGCCATTCACAAAGTCTTGTAAAAGTAATTGGTATAAAAGTAAAGTTATTGTGCAGAAAAGTAAAATTTAACAGGCGGACATGCATACTAATAGGCATATGGATGGATGTTATAACATTATACATTTTACTTTTTGGCAGACATATAAAAATGCTAAATTAACCAAATTAATGAAAATTTTATTCACTGTAAACTTTTTTTTAATAAATATTTTTCTTACCTGGAACCAGTCAATGGTGCAGCAATTGATAAGAGATGGAAATTTCCTGAGTCTGTTTCGGAAAGCATCTCCAATGGGACTCATTGCCAGTACAATATGAAGCTGCTCTCTTACTCGGTTGACAAACATATTGAAAAGTGAAACTGGAGATCCATCTGTTTGCTTGGTCTTATCCCTCTGCCTGTAGATTTTTAAATAAAACATTTGTTTAGTTAGATAAGCATGATGTTGTCAGGTGATAGAACATAAACCTAGGTATCGCCATGATGAATAGCATACCATAAGCAATGTATTTATGAAAGAATATCACTTGTTCTTTCCTGACTGATAAATCAGTTTAATCTATGAAAACTGATGAAACATATTTCTAAAAATAAAAAAGATTCTCGATCACTGATTTCAGATAACGAATAACTTGATACATACAATACCTCACTACAAAAAAAAAAAACAAACAAAAAAATAGACCAATTTTAAAGTGTCAAAGTAATTCCAACTTTTGTGATTTAGTATAATTATTGATTTAATCTATGTTCCGCATTTATTTCTGTGTTTTATTCAAGTCTTTGATTTATTTACGTGAATTTAACACATAACAAGGTGAGTTTTGTTTCTTGATTTATTCAAGAATGTTATATTTCATGTGCACAACAAAAGGATCCATGGGTGTAAGTGATCTCTAAACAAGCAAGGAGTATTTGAAATAAAAAACAGAAGGGGAGCAAATCTCGAAATCCAGAAGGATCCAGAAAATCTGTTGACAGTAAAAGTCTCAGTCTGACCTATCCAGCTGTCTCATTTTGTCACAGATTTCCTGTTGACAGTTAAAGTCCCAGTCTTACCTATCCAGCTGTCTCATTTTGTCACAGATTTCCTGTTTCTCATCCATGGCAAACAGGTTGGGCACCTCACCGGCATTCAGAAGGTTATTAATGTCCTCCAAAAAAGACTCTTGCTTGATCTAATAAAGAGAAAAGGTATTGAAATATTACATTTGTAATAGCTGATTACAAAAATGAAAGATCCCATCACAGTAACATCCAGGTGTAGGGTCAGCATAATTTCTTGTTAAAATCACTCACCATAGACAACTCCTAAGTTTTTGCTGGGACACACTGAAATATTACATTTGTAATAGCTGATTACAAAAATGAAAGATCCCATCACAGTAACATCCAGGTGTAGGGTCAGCATAATTTCTTGTTAAAATCACTCACCATAGACAACTCCTAAGTTTTTGCTGGGACACACTGAAATATTACATTTGTAATAGCTGATTACAAAAATGAAAGATCCCATCACAGTAACATCCAGGTGTAGGGTCAGCATAATTTCTTGTTAAAATCACTCACCATAGACAACTCCTAAGTTTTTGCTGGGACACACTGAAATATTACATTTGTAATAGCTGATTACAAAAATGAAAGATCCCATCACAGTAACATCCAGGTGTAGGGTCAGCATAATTTCTTGTTAAAATCACTCACCATAGACAACTCCTAAGTTTTTGCTGGGACACACTGAAATATTACATTTGTAATAGCTGATTACAAAAATGAAAGATCCCATCACAGTAACATCCAGGTGTAGGGTCAGCATAATTTCTTGTTAAAATCACTCACCATAGGCAACTCCTAAGTTTTTGCTGGGACACATTATTCAGGAATTAGTTTCTGCTATATACCTGCACCAAATAACAAGGACTCCCAGGTTTAAAAGTGAAAAGACCTTTAAGTTAATTATTTACAAGATTTTACAGAAACTTCAGGTCACAGATAGTATCATTTGAACTAGATAAGAACGACAATGGCATTAATGTAGATTGTATTTCAGTGTGATAATTGTATTTCAAATTCAGCTTTTATAAAAATGCCACATTTTCAGAAGAAAAGATACCATTTTTTAAATACTTATTCCTATTTTCTTGGCATTGTTGTCTTTTTCATGCTGGTTATTAAGCATGCAAACATAATATTTGAAAACAACACTTGTATCTTTGCATGACATTGATTCTAAATTGCTCATTTTCATAGTTTGAGTGAAATAACACAATAGTAAAAGAAAAATCTGGTCAAAAGCAAAGAGTAGCAGTGGGAGGCAATGCCTATTTTACAACAGTGTTGAGTGACTTTTCCCTTGATACCATGTTCACAGGTTTTTGCCTTTGGCTAATCTGTGGATTGTTCTTTATTTGCAGTTATATATTCAACAATATTAAGTAACTTGTAAGTTCTAATAAAATGCACGTATTTTCTCTCTTTTTTGTCAATTATTTTTATCTGGATGAAGTGTTCTGAGGCTGTGCAACTGCCACATGCTGACTGTGTTTTTTAAAAGTACAAACATCACAGAGTTTGTACTCAGTCATTGATATATGCTATCAATGAAGAAGCATATTCTGACATTTAAAATCACTGTCTTGAGGAATAAACCAGTGCAAAGGTATTTGAGTTTGGCTCCAGCAGTTTATGAGTGTAATTCTAGCTATGAAGCTATTGTTCATTTGTGCTTGCTTGTGATTGATACATATGCTCTGATCAGAAAAGGGAGGCAACTCCAACTTTACTGATGCACAAATTTGAGAGTACTGAATGTCAACTTGATTTACATTAAAAGTCTGTCATCAATTTACTGACTTTACTTGACTTTTTATAATCTAATATCCATTTAATATCAAAATCCATTAAATAAATATTTGTGAAGAACAGATTTTAATTCTGATGTATCAAACTTGTTAGCACCCCTCCCCTCCCCCAACTCTTAACCAAAATTTGAGTCTCCTTCGCTAACTCACACCCTTGTTTATGTTGTGGTTGATTTTTTTTGGATCCTGTCATTTGCGAGTTATTGAGGGATAGGTGTATATATTTTTTATATGTTTTATATACCAAGATGTTTTTTGTATTATTTACAAATATTGGGATCTTACATCATCTGGCTGGTTCCAGCTGTTTTGGAAACTGTGACTTTTGTCAGCTGTAGTAAAATTTTGAAATTGCTCATGCTGATTGAACCCAGGCCCAATTTTCACCCGATACATCCTAATGCTAAGTCTAGACTTCAGACATTTGATTGAGCAAGTTTAAGTTGGACTTAAATTTCAGTCAATCACATTGCTAGATCCTATATTTAAGTCCAGACTCAAGTTTTGTTGGTGAAATCCAGACCAGACTGGAATTTTACCAACAGAACTTAAGCCTGGACTTAAACTTCAGTCTAATTGCCGCAATCTGATTGGGTGAAATTTAAGTCTTACTTAAATCTGATTCATAATGTCTTAAATCCAGACTTAAACTTTCAGATAAGTTAGTGAAATAGGTACTGGGTTACTTTCATTCTTGTTCATAATTAAATCCAGACTTAAACTTTAAGTTAGTGATATTGGTACTAGGTTTCTCATTCTTGGCAATAATTATATATCACTGGTAATTTATTTATTATGTAAATGATGACAATATATGGATTACTATATTAAAATGGTTTCCAGAACACCACGGAAAGAATCTGAACCCTCAGGGTAAGCCTACAGGTTCTAAACCTTCTCTTAAGTTGTGGCAAATCATGTATCATCTATTATGTAGTGACTACATGTGACAGCAATAATAATTATTTGTTTGCTGAAGTGTGCATGACTATGGAGCTGGATTTAAAGCAATGCAAGATGTCAGTAACTCAATCAGATTGTTAAAGCCATTTTGAAACAGGCTGGTCTTTTTTGTTTTTTTGTTAAGTGATCCAAGGATGCAGGAATTCTGTGAGAGGCCAACAACGAAGCATGAGGAGGTAGAAACCAGAAGACATTGGATCGAAGAAGGAAGATGGTGCTTGTGTGCATGCATCTTTGAATACATAAGAGTGAGGTGGCAAGGAACCTCCTGCAAAGATAGCAACCACTAAGCTGGCAAAGCAGGGTGTCAGGTATAGTGAATGAAGCTGAGAGTCCGTCCAGGCTAGAACACAAGTGATCTGCAGGTGTTCACTTGCAGTGTTGCCAAAGATCTGAGGTGGGTCCTGGGTGTTCGGGAATGGGGAGTCACAATAAATGGTACTGGGTCACCAGGATCAATGATGAGCCTGTCCAGTGCTGGTTCATGATACTTCCATTTATCTGCTACTGGACAGTGTGGGCTAATAGTTCACCAAATCTGGTGATGGTTATACTGGGCATCTGTGACAGAGCTGGAGCTAGACCTGGCATGATTAGCAGTTGGACTCTGGTAGATGGTGTAGGTTGAGGCTGTGCCGCAGCTGAAGTCATGGCCTGGGGTCGGCTGATTTCTGGTGCCTAAGTCCATTACAAGCCATCAAGAGAATGATCTCCATAGCCAGTACCAGGGTCTGTATGAGATGATGGAATGTCCAGGACTTGTCCAGGTGGGCCGCTTTACCATGTTGGTACCTGCCCAGTAGTCTGTACCATGATGGAGTTCTCCAGTTATTGCAATGTGGACTGGGTTTACCAAGAAAATAGATCACCGTACCCAGTCCTGTTAGTTGAAGGCATAGGTTGAGGTTGTGCCAGCGCTGGAGTGGACATGGTCCGAGGATTACTGGTGTCTGGAGCCAAAGTGTGGTACCGGCTATCTGGGAAAGATCATTGTAACCAGTACCGGGGTATGTCTGTGATGATGGAATATCCATGGCTGGTCCGGTTGGGCCACCATACCATGTCAGCATTGGCCCAATATGTTCTGGTTGTACAACAGGCGACCACAGGGCTATAGCTGTGTAAAAAACCCTTGATAAATTTCCTTCTGAATGGGTGATCTTTCTGCCTGCATAGATTCAGACTTCGGAAAATTGGTGATGTCGGCATTGGCAGTGGCAATACTGATGGTATCCATATTCTTGTGTGTGCATTTCTTGGCTCTCTCATTTGCTTGGATCAAGTGCTTGGCTGTGACAGTCCTTGTACCAGCATGAACACACCTTGCAAGTAAGGTTTGAATTGCACTCCATACAATTAACACAGGTATGCTGATTATTCTCAGCTAGCTTCAAACACTTGTACCCAATACACTTAATCCTGCCCATTGTTGTTGATTTGTGTTATTAGGGAAAGGAAGACAGTGCCATATGTCAAACTCAGCCAAGTGTCACACTGAATTTACTGTAAAGTGAACACCTTGAACTTAGATAAATGTCAGAGAAATATGCAGAAATGATCTTATTACATGGAATAAAGGATTATTTACTTAACATTTACTGATATAAATTACAACAGGGTCGAGTACTCAGTTGAACTGTAAGCACTACAGACAAATGGGTGGGCAATTTAGGTGGTGCCAATTTGCTTATCATATGATGAAGTTATAGAACTGAAGTGCAAAATATTTGTCTACAATGACAACAGCTAGATTAGACAGAAAAAAGATGGAGTGTACTCCCCTGAGGTGAGAAAACTCCAAAGAATTGCTCAACTGATGAAAGGGCACAAAGTAGATAAGTATTTTCAAGGCTTCATAGAGAGCGTGCTGACAAGACACACAAGCGAAAGTAGGAAGTAGCGATTTATGGGATTTGGTGCCAATCCAACAATCCATGGGGAGACCAATCTAGTCCAACTTCCACCTAGGCAAGCAGATGATCTTTTAGCATCTTAATTTTTGCTGTTAAAACAAGCCAAAAGATGTGATGAATGTCTTTTTAAGCTTTGGAGGGCTGGATTTGCAAGTTTGTGGATATACCGCTAACGTATTTTGACAGAGTATTGCATCTGAAGATGAAATAGTTCGTTCACATTACACTGGCTGAAACCAAGAAGAATATTTTACTTTAAATCATGCAGTATGAATTCTCTTCATTCATGGGTACATATAATAAGTGGAATACTAAATATTAAGAAAACTTGTGTGCTTACCTGCGAGTCAGAGAAAAGGAACACACCATGGTTATCCGTTTCTGTTGATTTCCTCAGAATAATTTTCAAGTCTTCACGCCACTCTACACTTGTGTAACTCTTCGTGATTTCAACCTTTAGATAAATGAAAAATGGAAGGTGGACATTAACACAAATATAAATATCATTAAAATCATGTTATGATGAAAAGTGGAAATTCTAAACTCGCATTAAAAGAAACAACCCAAAACAAAATCAAAACAAGAGGCCCAAGTGGGCCTGGGATCACTCATCTATTGACATATGCCCAACTGCCAAAAGCAAGGGCAATTGGTCAAGAAATCTGGGTCAGAAGGATGCTTTTTGAAGAAATTTCTTCCAATGCTGTTGATTGCATATGTTATGGAAACAAGTCTAGCTAGATTTCTCTAAATTTTTGTTATCTTCATCAATATTTGATGGCACATCAGCATCAATTGTCCAATAATGAAAGGCCTTTATGCCAAGTTGCTTTCTGTCAAAGTTTGTCAAATTCTGTTGAGCTGTTTTTATATAAAGTTGTTTAAATGTTTTTCTAATTTTAGTAATGGCAGCTATATTTGAAGGCAGAGCGGCATAATTTGTATACATCTGAAAGACCTTCAAGCTAAGACACTTTCTGTAAAATTTAGTCAAATTCTGTTCAGCGGTTTTAGAATATGTAATTAAAATTTTTTTTACTTTTAGTAACAGCAGCCATATTTGATAGTGGATTGGCATCATTTGTAAAAAAATTTAAAGCCCGTCATTCTTTCTGTCAAATTTGGTCAAATTCTGTTAAGTGGTTTATGAGTAGAAGTCGCTTAAGTGTTTTTCTGTTTTTAGTAATGGTGGCCAGATTTAATGGCAAATCGGCAAACTGTATAAATCTTGAAATGTTTTTATGCCAGGATACTTTCTGTTCAATTCAGTCAAATTCTGTCAATCAGTTTTAGAGAAGAGGTCATTTAAAGGTTTTTCTATATTTAGTAACAGTGCCCATTTTTGATGGTAGATTGACATACTTTGTACAAACTTGAAAGGCCTTATGCCAGGATGCTTTCTGTAAAATCTGCTGAGCGGTTTTTCAGAAAAAGTAATTTAAAGGTTCTTCTATTTTTTGATAATGGTGGCCATATTTGACAGCATCATATATATCAAAATGAAAGCTGGCTTCATACCAGGATGCTTTCTTTCAAATTTAGTCAAATCCTGTGAAGCAGTTTTGAGAAGAAGTCATTTAAAGGGTTTCATTTTTTGTAACAGCAGCCATATTTAATAGCAGATCAGCATCTGAGTGTACAAATTTGAAAAACCTTCATGCTTGGATGCTTTTTGTCAAATCTGGTCAAATACTGTGGAGCAATTTTTGAGAAGTCAATTTAAAGTAACTATTTTTAGTAAGAGTAGCCATATTTGATGGTAGATTGGCATCAATTGTACAAATTTGAAAAAGCCCTTCATGCCAGGATGCTCTATGCCAAATTTGGTTGAAACTGGTTTAGTGGTTTTTTTAGACTAAGTTGAAAATAGCAATTGTTTATTGATGGACAATGGACAATGCATGACCCATTATGGATGGAGGGTAAAAACATAAGCTCACTTGGCCATATGACCAGGTGATCTAAAATAAACTTATGTACTCAATAATCTAGAGTAATTTAATCTAACATTTTAAATCTGAGTCATTTAGTACTAACATTTTAAATTAGCATTATTTTTAAGTATTTTAAATATTAGGTCAAATTATTCCATTTGACAAGGAAAAAAGATTTGGTTATCAACTCACTGAACACTGCCCTAATGGATTAAAAAGAATTTCTTATGTAACTTATATTTTAAAAAAAATATTAGATTAATGATTTTAAACAAGAATCATTTTGTCCACTTTAACAAAATGCTATCAAGTACATTTATTCTGTCAGTCAAAATACTATCTCTTGTGAGATAAACGTATGGTGCAGTCCGGTAACATTGCACACATAAACTATGCAACTTCTGTTAGGTAGAAGTGGCAAGTAATCCTGCAAAATTTATTTTTGGAAATGTTGCAGGGAACACTTACTCACACATATATACTTTTGGATTTCTCCCATACTATAGTAAAATATCGAAGCAAGGTTTTTAATTACCGAATATACTCGCGTATAAGCCTGGTCCAAAATGCAAACAACATAGACCCTGATCTGCCATCGCATTATGTGACAGCAGATCTAGGTCTATGCAGTTTGCAGTTAGTATCGGATTATAAGCGAGTATATATGCTAGATCACCCATATGTCAGCTGATCAACCAATTAGTTGCCTAACTTTACGCACTGGTAAAGAAACTCCTCAAGAAAATGGTAAATTATGACTTTTCATCAGAAATGCATGTAACATATCCAGAATCCAAGGTCATGCTGTAAAGGCAAGTATGGTGGCACAGAAGGGCCAACAGCTTCAATGTATTCTATTGTTTAAAAATGAATCTGAACTTAGTTTGGAAAACAATGTGTGAACATTCAAAACATTCAAACATAATCCTTATTTCTTTTACAATTTTATATATGATGAAAAACGTATTGATTTTATTAACCTAAAAAAAACTGGGCACATACAGGCTACCATACAGGTCACATTTTCCTGCCAAAATGGTTATCTGACACAGAAGGTCTTGACAAGATGACCCCAGTGATGATGTTGCTTAATACAATGTATCATCTGGGAAGCCGTGTGTTGTTGCGGAAAGAATTTGTGTGTAATTATGATGATACGTGTACATTCCAGGCAAACTAATTGCATTATGAATCAGGATATGATGCTTATTGGGCAATTTCTTGCTTTGCAGAAGGTAGACATAGTTTATGTGTGAAAAAAAAGGAAACTTTGCCATAATGTCCTGAAAATCTACTCAGTTCATTTACATACTTATTTGTCAAATACTTGACCTAACTGTTGGTTGATATTCCTCTCACTGCATTCAGTAAATAAAACAATGAAAACATAGATGGAAGTGACATAAAGTTTGGTGCACCTACACACATGATCTGTTCCACAATGTTACCAGACATGCATTGTTACCGCACTTGACTGTAAACAATATTTTCATCCAAAATCTGTATAGAATCTTTTAAGAGTTTATAGAAATGTGTTTTTAATATTTTAACAAGTAAATGATAAGACTTTATATGAATGTCATGAATTCTTCAAAGTAAGCAGAATTTATTTTTGTTTCACTGTAAAAAAAGGTGAACCTGAACCATGATGTTTTCACCCAAGTTCAATATGGAATTTCTATGACCCTAGTAAGCATCCCATGCAAGAGAGTGGTTAAAAACCTGAAAGCTGTGACTGGTAACACTTTCATCAGCAAAGTTATTAACCATAATAGCTCAAATTCTGGTAACAGAACTATCTGCTGCATGGTTAAGGTTCTAGCTGGCAGAATTTGTTACTTGTTTTCTCCATGCCAGACCAATAAGGGTTCCTGGTTTCCTGATTGATAACATTAATCATATCATACCTGGAATAAATCGTAATCTGCCATGTGTGCAGCCAAGCGTGTCAGTGACTGTCGTCCAGATCCACCTACACCAACCAGCAAACAATGACCACGAGGCTGCTTCAGGATACGAGCTATTCTGGACACATGTTCAATGGCAAATCTGTAACACAAGAGATCAATTACATGTAATGCACAGAGAAAGAATAGTTTATTTTCATCAATTATAAATGTGTTCTGCAGGACAAAATGTCTCACCTGCATCCATGCAATAATGCATATGCATCCCTCAAACTGTGTCTGACTTGCAAAACCTTTAACATAAAACTTCAATCTTGATGCTGACTCTGAGAGCAGAAAGTGATAACCATGTCCCACCATGCTTATGCAGGCAAGACAAAAATAAATTATGAAGAAAAAAAATGTGATGGTTCATTGGCCTCAACACAGAGGCTTTCTGAAGGAGAAGTTCTAAATGCTCTCAGAGAATGTCTAAGTCCCTGACTGTGCATCAGATCAAGTATCTGTGGGTAAGATTTACAAGCTGATCCAAACACAATCAAGCCATAGTCAAACATATATCAAAAGATGGCTACTCTATGTTCTTTCTTTAAGAAACTTCTCTAATAAATGTTTGAAGTATGATTAGACGGTCAATTGTGGTACATTATTCAATACCATTCCAACAAATGAAACTCTGAATAAATGCCGTATATACTGAGCTACTTGTCATACCATTAGAGAGAGCAAGAGGAAAACATGGATATCCTATGTTTCTAGGTTGCGCTTTTGCTTCTCTATTAAATCAGTATGAATATAGTATGGAAAATCCTTGACAAAAATGGAAACGGTTGTATCCAGCACTTAAAGAAATCAGATAAACTGGTAACTACCCTACCCGAAATTTTAAACACATTGGCTGAAATGTTCTCCAAAATTCTTCACCAGAGAACTACCCTAAAGACTTACGCCATTCCAAAAACCTGAAAGAAAATGTTCCAATTAAATGTTAAATCTGCTAATACTGATGATTACAATAAACATTTCACTCTCAAAGAGCTACAGGACTCTTTTGATAGAGCCCATATAACATTTCACTCTCAAAGAGCTACAGGACTCTTTTGATAGAGCCCGTATAACATTTCACTCTCAAAGAGCTACAGGACTCTTTTGATAGAGCCCATATAACATTTCACTCTCAAAGAGCTACAGGACTCTTTTGATAGAGCCCATATAACATTTCACTCTCAAAGAGCTACAGGACTCTTTTGATAGAGCCCATATAACATTTCACTCTCAAAGAGCTACAGGACTCTTTTGATAGAGCCCATATAACATTCACTCTCAAAGAGCTTCAGGACTCTTTTGATAGAGCCCATATAACATTTCACTCTCAAAGAGCTACAGGACTCTTTTGATAGAGCCCGTATAACATTTCACTCTCAAAGAGCTACAGGACTCTTTTGATAGAGCCCGTATAACATTTCACTCTCAAAGAGCTACAGGACTCTTTTGATAGAGCCCATATAACATTCACTCTCAAAGAGCTACAGGACTCTTTTGATAGAGCCCATATAACATTTCACTCTCAAAGAGCTACAGGACTCTTTTGATAGAGCCCATATAACATTTCACTCTCAAAGAGCTACAGGACTCTTTTGATAGAGCCCATATAACATTTCACTCTCAAAGAGCTACAGGACTCTTTTGATAGAGCCCATAAAACATTTCACTCTCAAAGAGCTACAGGACTCTTTTGATAGAGCCCGTATAACATTTCACTCTCAAAGAGCTATAGGACTCTTTTGATAGAGCCCGTATAACATTTCACTCTCAAAGAGCTACAGGACTCTTTTGATAGAGCCCGAATAACATTTCACTCTCAAAGAGCTACAGGACTATTTTGATAGAGCCCATTTAACATTCACTCTCAAAGAGCTACAGGACTCTTTTGATAGAGCCCATATAACATTTCACTCTCAAAGAGCTACAGGACTCTTTTGATAGAGCCCATATAACATTTCACTCTCAAAGAGCTACAGGACTCTTTTGATAGAGCCCATATAACATTCACTCTCAAAGAGCTACAGGACTCTTTTGATAGAGCCCATATAACATTTCACTCTCAAAGAGCTACAGGGCTCTTTTGATAGAGCCCATATAACATTTCAGCAGAACCAGAAGATATCCAACAGTAACTTCTGAAACACTTGATATAGCTCGCAATACACTACTAAGCATTTAAAATAAAATTTATAAGCATTTAAAATAAAATTTGGGAAACGTGACTTCCTGCCATCGTGGTGAGAATCATTAGTGATACCACCAGTACCCAAACCTGGAAAGGACCACACCAACCCTTTCAACTGTTGTCCCATATCACTGACAAGCTGTATTTGTGAAACCATGGAATGAATGATAAATGACATTCTGACACATTTATTAATTGCTGAAGTTTTTGGTACTGTATTCCCAGATGTTATTTCTTTAAAAACACAGCATTACAATGAGAAGGTGAATCAAATTCTAGCATGAATTGTCCACTTGGTGTCCCTTCACTGAGAATAAAATACAATTTTCTCCAAATTTTTAGTCTCTAGTCAATCATGAGCCGACTCATTTTTTAAGTTGTTCTTGGACATATTCATGTAAAATATTTCTATAATTTTATAAGACGTTGTTAAAATATTTAACTTATGGCATCGGTTTGTAGTGCTGGCCCTAGCCATTGCACCAATCCCACTCCCCAGAAATCACATCGCTACTATTAAAAGACTGGGTAATCCCTGTTATTGGCTGTTCCTTCCATATCGACAACCAGCTGTGTTAGATGCATATACAAATAATGATAAAAAAGAACAAAATTTTTCAACTTTAAGTTTAAAAATTGTAAAGTGCACATGCCCAAGTTTGTACTTATAATTCAATTTAAGTAAACTTTAACATTTTTAGGTTTGTACTTGCCTGTACTTTTCACAAATATACGACAAACATGGCTTCCTCTACATAATATTGTGCATGGGGTCCATAAAAGTGACTGCCATTATAAGTGGGGTTACATGTACCAACATTAGACCATGCATATTCTGCAGAAAAACACACAAATAAGGCATTTACAAAACTGAAATAGGTAATTTTACCAAATCTGCATTTGTGTGCATTTTATTTGCATTCAATCTGCATTCCATTTTCATTCCATTCACGTTTGCATTTTAGCTATCATCTCGTTTTATTTTTTATTTATGGTCTTAGAAATGCATTCTGATTTTGTGTTTATCACTTCCATTTATCATTTTCTTTCATTTTGGTTCATTTGGAGCGCATTTACCACAGACAGGTCTTCAGTTTCTGACAGTATTAAATGATAAGAACTATTGGTTCCATTTCTTTTCTTACTAAAAGTGTGCTTTAATAAAATAGAAAATGCATAGAATTCAAAAGACAGCATTAAATAAAATACAGATATTTAACTGCAATAAACGTGAAGATACAGTTGTAGAATATTGGTCAGCAAACTTCATTTCTTATTTTGTTTTGTTCAAATAAAAACTGTACAGATACAATTACCGGTGATAATATCACATCAACCAATGGTACCGGTAGTTGTTAGAACAATTTCACAGCTTAAGGGTAGTGAAAAATTGTCTGTCAGTGTACAGAAAAAAAGGATCTGATTCCAGATTATCATGCAAAAGAGCTTTCAACCATGGAAATTTAGCAGCAGCCTGAAATACATGTAAATAGATTTTCAAATCCATTCATAAAATGCATTTGAATCCCATTTCTTTTATCGTTCATTATTCTGCATTTTGCATCGTTTTTTATATATATTTGCATTCTGTTTTCTTCATATGTCATTCATGATGTAATTTACGTTGTTCCTGCATTTTATGCATTCATTCTACATTTTGTTTGTATTCATTTATGCATTGTTTTTGTTTCACTGGTAAAATTACCCATTTCAGTCTCTGTTGATGAAGAACTGCATTATAATTCTTTCTCAACAGCTAACTACTTAAACGAAGTAGCAATTACATTAGAACACAATTTATCCAATTTAATTGGATCCATGAACAAAACAGCAGTATAATGAGTGGCTTTATAATGAGGAACAACTGTATATTGCAGCCTACCTGAAGAGCACAAGATTCATTCTCTTTTTGCTTATGTTGTTGAACTCATCCAGATATCCCTCTACGACCTGTCGGAGCTGTTCTAAATCTCGCACCTCAACATAGTGCTTAGCATCCGATTTGGGATCAGCAAAGTCACAATAAACCAAGCTACGTAGATCATCTTCAGTAACTTTTCCATCATTGTCAAAGTCCAGGTGAATGAATAATTGATCAAAGTCTTCACGAAGTTTGTCTTTGGAGACTTCTCTAACATAATTGAACAGCCAGTTTCTATCTGGACTGTCAACTAGACGGTCATAGTACACTCGGAACACCTAATTGGGTAAAAAAACATACACAAAAATAATTAACTATACTCAGATGGCTTGCATAAAAATAAATTATTATCACATGACTACTGTGTTATTTAGGTTAATATGTCCATAACATAATTTTTCTATATGTAACAAGTATAATAACAGCTCATGACATCACAAATGACATCATGTAAGGCAAATGGTAGTGACCGAGGAAGAATGTATTTTAAAGTCATTTTCTTAAATTATCCTGTGCTTTAGTCAAATAAACTCAGTATTATTCATCATATGACAAGCTGTATCTTACAAACATGGTACAAAGATGGCTTACATAATAATAAATTATTATGAAATTATATCAAAATCATAATCAACAGAAATTATGTGTAAATTACTTGGTTATAGCTCTGTGATAAAAGACGTAAAAGCAGAGATAAAAGATGCTGTTTTTGATAAGAAAATGAGCTAAAATAAATAATAAGCTGACACCTCCTACTGATCTTATTTATTTAAGGCAATATTTTATGTTTTTGAGCCTGATATAGATACTATTGATAGTCTTTTTTTGTCTTCTCAAAAAGCTGGCCTCTACTTATTAGGTGAAGTGTTCATGTTGGTACCTGATGCAATGTGTTCATGTTTGTACCTGATGCAATGTATTCATGTTTGTACCTGATGCAGTGTGTTCATGTTTGTACCTGATGCAGTGTGTTCATGTTTGTACCTGATGCAGTGTTCATGTTTGTACCTGATGCAATGTGTTTGTGTCTGATGCAATGTATTTGTGTCTGATGCAATATGTTCATTTTTGTACCTGATGCAATGTGTTCATGTTTGTACCTGATGCAGTGTGTTCATGTTTGTACCTGATGCAATGTGGGGGTGGGTTGGACAAGAGATGGAAAAAGATCCTAAACTAATATACAATAAACTATATAAAATATTTATAGCAGATGATGACCTTTGATTAGCAACTGGTTCAAACAGTCAAGTAAGTAAATTTTCTTTTAAGTTGGGTATATTAACACATAAGCTCTACAGAGCTTTTGTACTTACTCTAACTCAAGCACATACAATTAAAACATATACAGCATTCAAACATAAGATGATAGTTCACAGGTTGTTTCAACCTAGATAAACAGCTAAGACAAAACCTCAACAGGTTACTGGGTACATAACTTTGGAAAAACCTCATTCAATCAAAATAACTGAATCTGTATATCATTATGTATGTTTCAGCACAGTACATAACAAGATGTGAGAATAACTGTGCAAACAAGGATTTGTGACTTACAAATGAACGGAAAAAGGGACAGATACACACGACTAAAAGATCCCTATATTCACAGCAGTAACAAAAAAACTAAGCTGTGTGAAATATAAAAGAAGAAAATGCATGCAACTTGTCATACCTCATGAACCCACAGCCTCTTCATTGATGCTGGTTCCTCCATAGTTTCTGGGGTTGACAAGAGAACACCCTGTATAACTCGGCTGAAGTCTCGCAAATTGAACAGGTAGTGTGACTTGGCAGGGGTGGGCAGCAAGTTCTGCATGGCCTCTTTGTAAACGTGCAGTGTGCTTTGGACAATCTGATCGACACATGGCTTGAACTCGTTACTGAAACCTCTGTCAAAATAGTAATGGAGACAAGTAATTAAATGATAGATTTTCCTGCACTCAGCCTCTCCATCAATCTGGATCCTTATCCTACAGAGTTGACCTTTAACCTTAAGATCCAAGGATTATTTAGGATGTGAAAAATTAACAAGTGTTCATTAGAATGCAGTGTTTCGCCTGTGAACAGCATTATGATTCTGTTTATGCAGGTGAGATGGGAACTAGAATATGATTGGTCAATTATTGAAAATCAAGTATTTCTGTTAAAGATGATTCTAGCTTGATGTAAGGACTCCAATAAGGTCATAACTAGATCATGTGACTTACAAATGGGGTGTAAGTAAGTCACACAACAACTGGAAATACATCACTGGGGTAAATAAAAGGGCATACATTCTCCACTTCAAAAGTTGCAAAGCAAATATCTAATATATGATCCCAAAATATACAAATGATTTTATTATATATAGAAGTGAGTTACTAGTTGAGTACCAGTGGAAATTATTCTCTCAAAGAAGGGTAGATTTTAATTAAACAAAGCTGATTTGTATGTCATTCAGCATAAATATTTTTGACCCATGGGAGGTAACTGCTACAACTAGCATGCTGTTAACAATCATTTGCATGATCAACAACTGCAGCTAGGAGATTTGTAATGCACATTACAGATGAAATTTTGGACAAAAAAGTTAGCTTTATGAAGAAACATGCAAATTTAGTGATTTTGTGTTCCCCTCCTATCATGGTGAGGTCACAAAAGTTCACAATAACTAAATCTAACTATTATCTTTAATACAGGGTTGTAAAGTTACTGGGCTCTCATGGAAAGTAACCAAGCTTTGCTTCATCCATTTATCTTAAACAGCTCTTAAGTTGGCAAGCAGAAGGGCAAATGTGACTGAAACCTAAAATATTGTCCTGTAACCTTGAGCCTGAAGATAGGGCCATTAATGTGGTATGCAACATACCTTATGTTGATGATGGTTATACCAGCATATATTCCATTCATCTCAAATGGCTCTATAATTACTGAGTGGAATGGAAAGGGTTATGGAAAAATTCAACATTTAACACTGTGACACTGAACTTGAAGATAAGACTGCCAATGTGGTATGCAACACACCTGCTAATGATGTAGTACACAACACACCTGCTAATGATGTAGTACACAACACACATGCTAATGATGTAGTACACAACACACCTGCTAATGATGTAGTACACAACACACCTGCTAATGATGTAGTACACAACACACCTGCTAATGATGACATATATGTATACCAAGTTGCATCTCCTAATCTCAAAGAGTTCTAAAATTATAGACTGGACAAGAAAGTGTGATGGAAAGCTTGAAATATTAAGCTAGGACCAAGACCTTGAAGATAGGGACCCCAATAAATATACCAAGTTTCATGTCTTAATCTTAAAAGGCCATAAAACTATAGAGTGGAGGGAAAGTAAGACAGAAAACTTAAAATATTGAGTTGTAACTTTGAGCTTCAAGAAACAATCCAAAGTGGAACTTGACATACCTTGTAATGATGACATACAAAGTTGCATACCTTAATCTCAGAATGGCTTTAAACTTACAGAGCGAAAAGGAAGTAATGGAAATTAAAATATTGAGCAACGACTTTGACTATTAAGATAGGAACCCTTCTGTCTCACACAACACACTTTCTAGTAATGATGTATGAGCATACAAAGTTTCAGCCAATAATCTCAAACAGCTCTAACTTATATAGAAGGGAAAATGTGGTGGAAAACTTCAAATACTGAGTCATAATCTCGACCTTGAAGATAGGACCACCAATATGGTATGTGACAAACCTTCTGGTAATTATGTACAAGTATACCAAGATTCATTCCTTAATCTCAAACAGCATTAAAGGTATTGAGCAGAAGAGAAAGAGTGATGAAAATGTAAATAGTGAGCTGTGACCTTGACCTTGAAAATATAACCTCTCAATGTCATACATGACACCTTCTAGTGATGATTTATAATGTCTGCCAAGTTTCATCCTTTAATCTCAAATAGCTTTAAAGTTATTGAATGAAAGGAAAAGTGTAATGGAAAACTTAAAATACTGAGTCATGACCTTGGCCTTGAAGATACACAGCACACCTTTTAATGATGATGCATACACATACCAAATTTCATTGCTTAGTCAAAAACAGCTTTAAAGTTATAGAACGGAAATGAAAGTGTCAGATAGATGGACGGACATACAGACACTATGTACCCTGCTTTCCATCTTTGGCTCAGGGTATATGGGGTTCAAGATGGTCATAACATTCCATATACACCAGTAAACTTACAGTAACTAACAGCATATCAGGGTAAAAATTAAGACACACAGTAATACTGTACCAAAATTGCAGTTGATGTAGAAAATATATGACTTTCAAAACCTTTAAAACAGCACCTTAAAACTGTTGACACGACTGCTGTCCCTGACATTACTGTCGCATACAGAAAGTGACACGATTTCTGCCCCTGCCATTACTGTCACGTCCAGAAATGACACCATTGTTGTGCCATTTATAATCAAGGGAATATATAGCCATGTCAACACACGATGGATATCAGGCATCATTTTCACTAAATTTGAAGAACAGCCACTTGTTGCGAACTGCAGTCAACGTGCCATATATATCCAGATAAACAATATGTTTTTTGTGAATAAATACACAAATAAAATAAATACATAATTTTACCTTGAGGAGATGTGCCACTCCATAATCTTCCTAAAGATGGTGACCATAGTGTCGTCATCAAACTCATTAATAGTAATGGTGTTGAAGTGACGCAAGAAGCGTGCAGTAACTGAGTTTCTGCCACCACCTAAAATCAAAATATTGAGAACCCTGATGGCTTGGATAGTTATGGAAATATGGTATTTTAAAACTGGATTAAAGGAATAAATATAATTTTTGAAATATTGATAATCATGTTCCTTTTTATGATCATATGCAAATACCAGTATTCCTCTAAAAGCATATAACCAGAATTTTAAATGTTCAGGTCTTTTCTTCTCTTTATCTATCAACAGAGAATTTAAAATTTAAAAAGAAAAATAATTGATGCAAAACTAAGCAATTACCTTTTATGAACATTTTGTATTATACAATATCAAGGGAGACAACCACTCTGAGTATAAGCATTTCCGCTAAGTATTAAAATTTGAGCTATGTCCCTTTACAAAGCTAGAGTAACTTTCTTAAGGCCAAAACGCCAATAAAAGCCAAATATAGCAAATTAACTATTATTAGTAACTGAGAATAGATAGTATGCCATAGGCTTGCGAGTGATAAATTCCTCAAAGTCAAAATGAGAACATTATTTCTTCAAAAATGTTCCTTCAAATGGAACAATTGTGATACATAATTTTGTCTATATATTCTCCTATTATTCATTGTAATACAATTTAAAAAAAAAAATTGTCTAAGCAACAATAGGTGATGGAATTTTGATATGCAGATGTACAGTATACAAAGTTTTCTGCTAACACAGTTTTTTGCTGTAAATAAAAAGATCAATGGTTAATAATGAAAATGACATGATACCTGGTGGTCCCAACATTGCAATGAGCTTAATATCATTCAGCCTGATGGGCGTGACATCCTTAAGGTCATAACTAGTCCACTGTTGATGATGTTGTGCTGCTGCTTTACAGCAAAACAGTAACATACATATATGTGTATATGTTTTGCAATATGCTAATGCAGCATAGAATTTTTTTTTAATTCTTTGATTTTATGTCCACTGCCTGGCAGACTGAGGAAACACAATAGTGTAAGTGCTTCGATTTGTTTTGTGACCTTGACCCTGATGATATGATTCAAACCAGATACATCTTATAGCAGGGATATTTCAATTTTTCATTTCTCTACATTAAACAGCCATAAAATTCAAGGGCAGAAATGAAAAACTGAAGACACTGACCTTTGTCCTTGACCTTGAAGACAAAACCAAATTGTGGTATACAACAGACCTCTACTATTGTTACATAGTATATATACTTACTTATAAGTCAAATCCAACTGCAAACTGCAGCCAGATTTGCCATTGCAGGGTCTATGTTGTTTGCAGTTCGAGTTGATTTATAGATCAGTATATATGGTAAGTGCATTAAGTGTTATCAGTTTAGTAGAAACTGCAAACAAGTTACAGTGTGGAATAGAAAGTGTGACAAAAAGAAGAAGAAACAAAATGAATAAATGACTTGAAGCATGAATACTTTGTTCCCTGCTTTTTTTTAAAAGGCCAACAAATAGGCCAACAAGGACTGAATACCTCACAGATCTATTCCTGTAATGAGCTGATATCTTTAAAGTTTTATAGACATAAAAGAGTACACTTATAGACAAACAAATCAATTATTCTAAACTTAGTTCTGTCCAAAATAATGGTAATTAACAAAGATCATGCATAAATAACACCATACCTGGTGGTCCCATGAGTATACTTATAGACAAACAAATCAATTATTCTAAACTTAGTTCTGTCCAAAATAATGGTAATTAACAAAGATCATGCATAAATAACACCATACCTGGTGGTCCCATCCCTGCAATAAGCTGAATGTCAATCAGTTTGATGGGTGTGACCTCCTTAAGGTCATACCAAGTCCAGTGGTCAAGCCATTGCCGTAGTAACTCAATGGGAGGCTGTGCTCCAAACTTCTCCAGTGCTGGCATGTTCAGATCATCAACAAATACAATCTGAAAGTGAATAACATCTTCCTCAACTTCAGGTTTTCAATATCTTTCTAAAACATTTGGCTGTGATGATGAAACTTGAATACAACACAGTACAACTAAATAAAGATCATTACATTGTGCTGAAAATATTCTCATCAATTCTTTCAGAAAAAGTTGAAGATTTTCTCAAAATCAGAGAAATTCCTAAACTTGTATTCTTTTAACAAAAACAACTCCGTATTATAAAATTGTTAAATTTTTACTTTTTCATACTGTAAAATCTCAATAATCTAAAACATTACCACATGCAGGATACTGTCAAATCTCATTAATTCAAATGTTCTTATATGCAGGATACTGTCAAATCTCATTCATTCAAATGTTCTTATATGCAGGATACTGTCAAATCTCATTCATTCAAATGTTCTTATATGCAGGATACTGTCAAATCTCATTAATTTAAATATTATTATATGCAGGATACTGTACAATCTCAACAATTCAAATATTATCATATGCAGGATACTGTACAATCTCAACAATTCAAATATTATCATATGCAGGATACTGTACAATCTCAACATCTCAAAGAACAAAGATCTACATCATAAAAGAAACATGCTTACAAGAGGTGGTTCAATATCATTGTTGCATCAATGAATCACAATATTTACTCTGGTGATAGTGTCTTATAATACATCAATGAATCACAATATTTACTCTGGTGATAGTGTATTATAATACAGATTCAAACTATCGATACATGATGATCTGAATGAAACGAAAACTAAATGATATAAATAGTCCAAATATAAACATTTTCTTGTCATCTTTCAATCACCTTTGAATGAAGAAAACAATAAGGCTGCTTACAACATGTATACAAACTATCTTCTTGTACCTACTATATCTACCTAATTAATTGCTACACACTTTTTAAATTCAAAGAATTTTAATCTATCATGAAATAGCAATTATTAATCCTTGAAAGTATTTTTCAAATATAACCCTTTGTATGATTTGATTTGTTTTGGTAAATATTTGTTCCACCTGAGAATTGTTTGCATTTGAATGCATACTACATACTATAGACTGATTATTAATCAACCTCCTCAGAAAGTGTAAACCATATTGCTTAAATAAATGCCTCCCCTCCCGTTTAAGCAGGTGCCTATCTTTGACTTAGATATTACAATAATGGAATTCAATCAAGAAAGCACAATTTACATCCTTTAACTGTCCAATTTTATATACAAGATGTCCAACAATAGATGAATTCAAAACAAAACAAAACATGACCTTGTGGGGGCCATGCTATCTTGACCTTTTTGCAATTCTACTCAATATACATGTATATTTCAGCAGGAAAATGACATCAGCACATGCTGTGTTTAGTTTCCAGAGCCAGAGTGATATTTCTAATTTTTGTCTTGACCACATCAACAATAGAGAACTATAAAATTACATGTACCTAAAAGTGAACTAAGAGAAAACAAATTTTGACCATATGTTTTAAGGATTTTACATGTGTTATCTTTATCTTTTATTTCATATTCCTTTTACAAAATTTTAACATCTTTATCTTGTACATTCTATGTCACTGTACTTCATGTTTACATTTATTTAGAAAGGTATTGCCACTATTGTGCTGGAGTGCCATTAAATGCTACTACACACATGCAAAAAGGCAACCACCTCACTTACTGTCACACGCCTGGCAGAATACAATAATAAACATGTTTTCAAATTATTTTGGTGCATCTGTTCAATGTCTTGTGAAAACATTTAAATGAAAGACAGAAAGAAAAGAAACACTTTGCTTAGTTTGTTCCAGGAATTTTTAGCATATCCAACAGTGGATTTATGCAATGATACAAGCAATGTGTGTTTCCCAATGTGGACTCAATCAGTTTTTCATATGTAAGTTCATGTATGTATGCGATACTATCATGCTACATATGGTATCACATCAAAGACAATTGGCAATACCCAGCTCTAATGTTTACTATTCATGTTTGTGGTCCTTGCCCCAGTTATACTAAATTTCTCAAACTTTCTCTTCAAACTGAAATCTTAAATTTTTTTGCTTATAATAATGCTGACAACGCTCGGACTTTTATCAGGGGAAAGATAACAAACAGGATGAAAAATATCCTTTGCTTAAAAGTTATACATCTAGAAATCTTTATATTCATGAACAAAGAGTTGGGGAAGTCCTCAAATTCTTCTCAGAGATAAAACAAAACTCTTTTAGGGAGAATTCAATATAATTATGACTGTATTGTAATTGTCAATGACTGCTGTGTGTTCAGTGAAAAATTCATTGTTGACAACCAAACAAAGAGAAAGATATTTTAGAATCTCAATTTGAGATGTTTAGTAAAATTTGGGCCTGGTTTTGTTAATGTTCATCCATGTGGTTTTCTCCAGTATCTCTGAGATCTTCCACCTTAAAGACCACACTATGCTAATATTGCAGCCATTAAGAGCTCTATATAGAAATTGCAAGAGCATGTTTTACAGCTAAGTGAAATAATTAAATTTGAAACACTTACAGCCTGCTTCCCCAGCTGAGGTCCGTAAACTCCCTTCCTCCTCTTGTCCAACTTGGACATGATGATGTTCTGGGTCTGGTTGGCACTTGTCTGAGCTGAGAAGTTAATGATATTGGGTTTGAACACCTCCTTGTCAAGTTTGTTCAACAGGAAATCCTGAAAGAATAGATTAAAATTATATTTATTATAATTTTCCAGTGTCAAGTCCATAATTGATGACAAGCCCATCCTCTGCATTTGACTGGTTCTTGTTCCTATTTCTAGACTGATCCTGCAAAGAATGGTATTGATCAAGATGAATAATGGTGAAAACTAGTCATGGCAAATTATGATGAAGCAGCAAACACTGTGGGAAAATTCCATACATATTTTTATTTTCGTTTACTATTTTCATTTCAACAATCTTAAATTTCACTTAGTGAAAATGAACTAAAAAGCAACTGAATGAAGATTATTTCCCATGCAGTTGATTAAATTGGGAAATGATGAATACTACCCAAACAAAGCAAGCTATACTGGAAGCTACTTCAAACATGTGAGATCTCAAAGAGTTAGATAAAATCTCTCAGAATTTTCTTCTGTTATAATTGTTCATTCTCATATTACTGGATTTTTACGGTTAGTTGATTGATTGCTGGTATATCAATCTAACTCCAAACTTAATAACCAGCATTTTCACAGCTTGAGTAAGCCTTAGGTAATCTGCTGATAATTTAAATAAGGATCATTTTGTTCACTATCATGAGCACACACCATGCAATACGATGATTAATTATGTCTTGCATATGTGAACCTAAATAATAGTTCACTGCATTTAGAAATGGTGAAAAAACTTGAAAAAAAATCTTGTAAAATTATTCAATTCCACAGAATATTTAGCCAGACTAAATTGCTCCCATGGTGGTGCTCTAGCTTTTCAGAATGCCACTGCCACTATAAGCTGCTTTCCACAAGAGTATTTTAGAAATGCCTGTACTTATTTTTTAACTCATTTACCAAAATATTTGCAGAACATAATGGAAAATCTATATTTTTTCAGGCCTAAACCAGCAGATTCTGAACAACATTTTGTCATTGATCACCCTTTCTTGTAAAAATTCAATGCAGAAACAACTTCAATGTTAACTCAAAATGAGGCTGATCCTATGGTAAAATGAACTGTGCAGGCAGTGGCATTGTGTACTAACATCATCTCGAGAACAGTTCACAAATAGACCTCACAGACCATTGTTTAAAAAGTATCACACATATTCTACTAACATTGATGTAGATACTCTTTCCAGTTCCTGTAGGACCGACAAACAGGGCAGATTTCTGGTGCTGAACAAGCATTGTCATCAGTGCCGTGTAGCGTACAGTATCGATTGTGGGGACGATGATCTCATTGAAAGCAACGTCTTTTGGGATTGGTGGAGTATCTTTCAGTTCCTCAGACCAAGGAACCCATTTGCCTGCTCCCTGAGGTATAAAATGCATTATACAAATTAATGTTATAAAAGAGGACATGAATATATACCCTAGAAAGCATTAATTTCATCAAAAATAAAGTTGAATATAGCCATCAGATGAAAATCACAGTTTGGTCCCAATGACCTTGACCTTTTGCCTCTTGGCCTCAGAATCAATAGGGAGTTGCCCCTGCCCAAGTGAAGTTAATCAATGAAGTATGATGAAAATATGACCAAGGAAACTTGACTTACCATGCAGAAAGGAAAATTATATTTCGGCTCCAGTGACCTGATCTTGGGTCACAGCAGCCCCCAACCATAGATATTACAAATGTAAAATGAACATAATTTTGCAATTTCATGTCCAGTGAATTTGACCTTGAGCTATTGATCACAGACTCAAAAGGGAACTGCCCTTTCTTAAGTGTAATGCAACTATTAAGTTGATAAAAACTGTGTGAGTAACATGAGAAAAGTGGACTTAAAAATAAAAACATTAGCTCCAGAGACCTTGATCTATGACCCCAGAATCAATAAGAAGGTGCCTCTGCCCAAGTGTCAACTACCTATAAAGTTTGATGAAAACTGGATGCAGGTAACTTGAATTGTCAAGTGGAAAGCGGAAAAATTACAGGTTGACCTTAATGACCTTGACCTGTAACCTCTTGACCTCAGAATCAATACGGATTTGCCCCTGCCTAAGTGTAGTATATCTATGATGATTGAAGTTTGATGAAAATATAACCAAGGAAACTTGACTTGTCATAATTACATTTTCAGCTTGTGACCTTGATCTTGGTTACAGCAGCCCCCAAATTAAAAGACTTCTGCCTCAAGACATGGAAGATACATGTGAAATGCGAGAAAAAAAGAGAAAAAAAAAAAGAACAGAGCAAACTAAACTTGTGTTGCAGAAACCGCCTCTATGGATGGATGGACTGACAGATGGACACTGCTAGCACTACATCTCCCTGCACCTTCAGTAAGTGGGAATGATAATTATCATATATACTCTCATATAAGCCGGGTCCAAAGGCAAACAACATAGACTCTGATCTGCCGACGCATAATGCGCTGGCAGATCAGGTTCTATGTTGTTTGTTCTACTGATCAGTCCTTACAAACTGCATAGAACCAGATCTGCTGGTGCATTTTGTGATGGCAGATCTGGGTCTATGCAGTTTGCAGTTGGTATCAGTTTATATGCGAGTATATATGGTAAGAGATGACAAGAAAAATGAAGAATAATGTAAACTTTTCACAAAGGTGAAACCCCCACTTATGATCATAGGTAATTGGTTGATTGAGGTGTTAAAGGGATACCACTAGATGATTAATATCTGGTTGAGTACCACACCTCAATCAATCTCCAAATTGATGAAAAGAGATAATTCAAACATAAGACTTATATCTGACTACAATCTGATACACAATTATATTTATGTTCTGGGAAAATTAGAGGGACTTTGCATGCATTGTATTCTAGGTTTTCAAAAATCAAAACAAAAGAATATCATAATGTACATACTCTATATACTCGTGTATAAGCTGAATAATTTAGGAAACAATAAAAGCATGGAACAAGGGGGGTCGGCTTATCCACAGGACAAGGTCTATACTTGAGAATTGTTAAGTTTTCTTGTTGACTACTGGTATATATTGCTGTTAGCCAGGAAACCTTAGTGCAGGAGGTCCTGGGGTTCAGGTTAGACAGAAACCATTAGCCAGGAAACCTTAGTACAGGAGGACCTGGGGGTTCAGGTTACACAAAAACAGATGCTGTTTTATGGGTTGGCTTATCCGCAGGTCAAGCACTTTTTAATGTTTTTACCTATTCAGTTTGGGGGGTTGGTTTATATGTGAACAGACTTACATGTAAGTATATACGGTAATGTTTGTACCTTCTAATTATTTAATATAATTGTAAAAATGGCTATTAATTAAAAGTACTTAAATTTTTTCATACAGCTCTATTCTTAATATTTTAAAGTGAAATTCAATTGTTTTTTTTCCAAAAATATCCTAAAATTATAATTGTTTATATATCATTTTTTATAAACTGAACAAATTAATAAAATTTGTCTAAAAATTACATTAATTACAGTATGATACAGACCTCTTTGACAAATTTGTAGTCATATACTCGGCCCTTGGGAGGGAATGGATTAAGATAGGGTTTCATGGGAGGGTCTACAAGCTCTGGGAGGCTTATCTTGGCTCTGGTTTCCTCAGTCATCCCACCCTGTTGGAGAAAAAAGATTGGAATTATGAATGCTACAAAGCAATGTTTTCTTTTTATTTTGGATCTAATACTGATAATGATTCATAATGTTGTTATATCGTGATATGATTAGGAGGAATCTATCTAATTACATATATCTATCTACATATTTATCTATGAATCCATTAATTTAGCCAGTCAGACAACCACCTATCTATTAATTAAGTGGAATCTATCTAACTAGGCATATCTATCTACATATTTATCTATTAATCCATTAATCTATCCATCCATCCATCCAGCCAGCCAGCCAGCCACCTATCTATCTGTCTATCTTCAAACACAAACATACCAAGATTTTGATATAAACAAATGCATACAGACCTTACGATCAGAGTTTTAATGGATGTGGCCTTATTTGCATCACATGGTATTCCACCATTACAGTACTGATATTGTCCAGTGCTTGGTACTATGGAAGCTATATTTGTACACATTTAATGTAAATATCATTTATTTGCACAAGCATTTAGGTTAACAGTGCATCGCTGTGAATCAATATTTGGTGAATTGAGCACCCTAAAGTTTCATTGTTGTTATAATTTAGATCTTTTCCCATGTCATTTTGTATAATTAGCTCATTTTTTAACTTGAGGCTGTAATTCATTAAATATTTTTATTTTCCTCAGTTATTTATTTCATAGTTATAAAGTTGTTATTATTTAACCAATTTTATCAAATTGTCTTTAAAAGACATTTTTTTACATTTTGTTGCTCTTATCAATCATGCCTGCTAATAGATAATAATTTTTGTACCTTCACTTTCATTCACATATTTTTTTGTTCACTACCGGTAATTCTCATACGTTTTTGTGAGAATATCACATAAGTAATTACATAATTGAATTATATATAACAATAAATAAACAAACAATTAAATAATTAAATAATTAGTAATTTCTTCAAATAATTACAATAATTAATTGCTCAATAAATAAAATTATATTCACTATATCAATAAATGTCAAATTTGTAAAAGGCTTAAAGCCCATTAAGACCGAAAAGCTACAAATGATTTTGCATATCAAAGACTTTGAATACATCTGTACGATCCTTTCTCTCATTATTTAATCGAATTCATATATTGAATTAGTAATTATAAAGGTGATTATTTACTTATTTACTTATCGTAAACAGTATGAAAGAAAAATGTTATTTCTTCCCACAAGCTACTTATATTACAAAATCATACAAATAAGACAACATTTCAAAGATTTTTTATTGAAAATATTCTATTAATAAGCGACTTTTCAGTTTTCAAGAAAAGGAGAAATGTAATCAAAATGGACGCTACCTTTGTATGTTTTCGTCTAGTTTGTGATTACATATGAAAGAGGTAAAAAACGAAACCATCAAATGTATCAAATGGGTGATTTTCCAATTACTTGGGCATTTCAGTCTCCGTTTCTTTTACATATAATTTGTCAAATTTCTGAATTCCTCTGTAAGTTAAAATTTGACAACTTTTTTTAAATGAAATTTCTTGCTCCATTAAAATGAAACAGATAGCAATTGCTCAAATTTCCTGCACGATAATATTTTCAGAAATAAGGACCTACATTTTGTGAAGTGTCCTAATTAATGTGTTGTAACAGGTCTTATTCTTATTGCTTATATTCTGATGTACAGTTTACTCTAGTATTTGAAAGTACAAATTTGAATATTTATATGGAAATAAAGTTGATTTAAAGCAATAAAGGAATATGGAAGTTTCTGCAGTGTATCCTGTTTTATTAAGACTTTCTCGTGTCAGGCATATACAGAATCAGTCTTTACTTGTGTCAGGCATATACAGAATCAGTCTTTACTCGTGTCAGGCATATACAGAATCAGTCTTTTCTCGTGTCAGGCATATATAGAATCAGTCTTTACTCGTGTCAGACACATACAGAATCAGTCTTTACTTGTGTCAGGCATATACAGAATCAGTCTTTTCTCATGTCAGGCATATACAGAATCAGTCTTTACTCGTGTCAGGCATATACAGAATCAGTCTTTACTCGTGTCTGGCATATACAGAATCAGTCTTTTCTCGTGTCAGGCATATACAGAATCAGTCTTTACTCGTGTCTGGCATATACAGAATCAGTCTCTTCTCGTTTCAGGCATATACAGAATCAGTCTTTTCTCATGTCAGGCATATACAGAATCAGTCTTTACTCATGTCAGGCATATACAGAATCAGTCTTTACTCGTGTCTGGCATATACAGAATCAGTCTTTACTCGTGTCATACATATACAGAATCAGTCTTTACTCATGTCAGGCATATACAGAATCAGTCTTTTCTCGTGTCAGGCACATACAGAATCAGTCTTTACTTGTGTAGGGCATATACAGAATTAGTATCTGTAATCAGTAACTTTATGATCGACACGTGTAGTGACATTTAGCAGACAGGGAGAGGTAATTATGGAAGAACTATTCAATGGAAAGGTCTATATGTACTGTAAATACAATAAATAATTGATGCAAAGTCTCTTTTCTTTTGAAATCATTCTAGTTGTCTGTCCAATGTTTGGATATCTATTAATGTACACACAGGTTTCCCTGTACCTGTTTTACTTCCTTAGGGCTATTCCAGAAATAATGGTATGGGAGGGGAGGTCGGATGGCACCTTTTTTTTCACCCCCAGGCATAAAATATAATTAATATAAACCCCAACCTTGGATGAAATATATATCTATTTAAGCACCACCATGCATGAAATTTATTTGTGGAAATTCAACCTAACATGAATGCATATTAAGAGAAAAAGAAGTCCTTAAGATGGCTTGTTTTTGTGAAATTTTCAGGATCTAGGGTGCAGTATACAGTGTTTCTTTACTCCACCAAGACAACAAATTTGTTTGAGCTTCCATAGTCCGAGTTTCCTCTGACCCCCCCCCCATTTGAGATATTCAGACATTTATGTTGGGGTGTGGGATAAGAAGTCAATGCCTATTGAAAAGTTGGAATTCGCACACACGGCACTGTGTCAGCATAGGGTAGCTGCTAATTAGTGGGTCTAGCAAACTTAAATGACCTTACATCGAGCCATACCTCTGCATGAGATTGATAGAAGGATGATTTATTTTCTCAGAAATTGCAAGTACAGCATTCGTTCTGTGTTTAATTCACTGACAAACAAGGCGAAACTACAATGCTGATGAAATTTCACCTGGTACTCGCATTTTCATTTCTAGTCATGTGACTACCCAAATCTCGTGACCTAAATGTCCATGACATCAGAGATCCAGTAGTCATGTGATACCAACAAAAACCTCCAATCCAATGTTGTTGTACAGAAAAAATCGAAAATATTAAATGAAAGTCACGTAATGTTTGTAAAAAAAAATGAACCGAAACATAATTCTCAACATATTTATTCAGAGAACAACTACCAGAAACCTGTTGATATTGCAACAACCTGGAGAAATCCAGACTCATCAAGCAGAGAGTACATACCAACAATATTTTTGTTGGTATCATGTGACTACCATGTTAATATGTGCTCTCTACTTGCTGAATCTGGCTTTCTCCAGGTTGCTAACCACTGAGCCACCGCAGCTCCCAATTTACAACAGGTCATAAATCACTAAAGATTTCTCAAGTCTTGTATATTTTGTATGGACTTTGTCATTTTCTTGCAAGTGACTATTTTCTAAGGATTTTGTCATTTTCTTGCAAGGGACTATTTTCTATGGATTTTGTCATTTTCTTGCAAGGGACTATTTTCTATGGACTTTGTCATTTTCTTGCAAGGGACTATTACTGTGATCATTAAAATTGTAAAAGCATTTTTCTCTTTAATTATTTAATAAGAGAACTAGGTTCCAACCACAACATTTTATGTCCAATCTCTCCCAGAGTTCTGAGAGGTACAATACACTCGGATAATAAGTGATATCATATCGATGACATCATCATGTAATGATGTCATTTCCAGCTGTGCAGTAGTGTTGATTTTACAAAATGCACATATCCTTAACTTCCAAATTTGAACTGTTCTATATAACCACCAATTTACCCTTTACAAGAAATTTACCGTCTACACTCGCTTGTAAGTTGTGTCTAACTGCAAACAACATAGACCCTTATCTGCTGTCACATCATGTGCTGACTGATCAGGGTCTATGTTGTTTATTCTACTTATTTCTTATTACAAACCGCATATACCCAGATCTGCTGGTGCATTATGAGATGGCAGATCTGGGTCTGTGCAGTTTGCAGTTGGACTTGACTTATAAGCGAGTATATAGAGTATTTATCTTGTGAAGAGTTACAAGCAATTAATTGATAGTATATGGGTGTCTGAGATGATGTACATTTGTGCCAGAGATCCCAAAATGGCCATACTTGCCAGACATAACTGACAAATGAGCTCAATTGACCACTTGCTAATTCAATATATGGACATTAGACATAACTGTCCATAATTATCCCATGCAACTGTTTGGTCATTATGTTTTCCCCGATTGTTTAAACAATCTATAGGCACAAAGCACAGGACAAAAGAAGTGTGAAATTTTATCAAGACCTTATAACTTAATGATTACCCAAGGTCTGTGCCATAGACATTATTACAACAGTTCTTCGCTTCATGTGCTTGAAAGAAAACTAGTGAAGCATGAAAGGATAATACTAAAACTGAAGCAACAGAAAATCTGCAATCAAAAATGACATTTTCTGGTACTTTTAATAATTAGGTATATTGACGTTTTCTTATTTGTTACAACATTGTATAACTCCTTTGAATGTTTTTATATTAACTGTCACAAATGTCTGACCATCATGTTCATTTTCAGGGAAAAATATCTAACATGAGCCATTAGAATTTCGGGATCCCTCGTAAGAGTCCCTCTTGTTTTTCATGCACTTCTGCGCAACTCTTAGCTTTCTTTTAAGTGTACCAGTATTGCATTTACTGTATGAATATTGTGTTTTTTACCTGCATGTAAGAAAGCATGTTTGGTATTTGAGACAGGTAAATCAATGAATTTAACAAAAAACGTTTTCAAATTCTAAAGGTAACACAGCCACAGAAGGAAGGAAGAAAGGAAGGAAGTAACAAACACACATATAATAAATAAATAAATAAATATTTCTGATGACTCGACACTTACTGATATCAGTTCCCTCAATATTTTGTCAAATTTGATTCTGCCATCATCTGTGCAACTGGCTCCAATGGACCAGGTAATGGCAAAGAAGAATATACACTGGAAATAACAAAGAAGATACATGTGTTACCTTTTTCTCATCACATGAAGTTTACATTTATTAGTTTCATAGCATCACATCATACATATTTTGTCATACTATGAGATAAACCCCATCATAAAAATTATGTCATACTATGAGATAAACCAGTGGCATAACTAGCGTTAACTCTCTGATGAAGCACTCACCAAAAATGGAAGAATCGTTGACCGTCTTTTTGTTTTCGTAGGCATCAATCCGTTAAATTTCAAAGAAGTGCTTTTAAGCCATGCATAAGTAATTCCACTTTCAATGCTTGCTGAACCAGAGGCCAGGTTTCATTGGTCAACAGCCAAAGCTGGGCGCAGTATCAATACGTCCTATGAAACCTCTCCCATATTCAGAAAATTACCGTTTTCACTTCAAATGGAGAGGGAGGTAGAATTTCCCTTTAAATTTTCAGTTCTATAATAGACCCTGACTTTCTGCAATCATTGAAGCTAAACAAGATTTAAAAGTTAAAAGAATATCATTGCACACCACTTTGTAATCAGATGTTGATCCTTTAGGTATGTCTCATTCAACCAATGAAAGTATCTGTATGCAAAACATGATGTCATCTCATCATCACAATGCCATATAATGTCACCTCATCTCATCATCACAATGCCATATAATGTCACCTCATCTTATCATCACAATGCCATATAATGTCATCTCATCTTATCATCACAATGCCATATAATGTCATCTCATCTCATCATCACAATGACATATAATGTCATCTCATCTTATCATCACAATGACATATGTCATCTCATCTCATCATCACAATACCATATAATGTCACCTCATCTCATCATCACAATGCCATATAATGTCACCTCATTTCATCATCACAATGCCATATAATGTCACCTCATCTCATCATCCCAATGCCATATGTCATCTAATATCACAATGCCATATAATGTCACCTCATCTTATCATCACAATGCCATATAATGTCATCTCATCTTATCATCACAATACCATATAATGTCATCTCATCTCATCATCCCAATGCCATATAATGTCACCTCATCTTATCATCACAATGCCATATAATGTCATCTCATCTTATCATCACAATGCCATATAATGTCATCTCATCTCATCATCACAATGACATATAATGTCATCTCATCTTATCATCACAATGCCATATAATGTCATCTCATCTCATCATCACAATGACATATAATGTCATCTCATCTTATCATCACAATGACATATGTCATCTCATCTCATCATCACAATACCATATAATGTCACCTCATCTCATCATCACAATGCCATATAATGTCACCTCATTTCATCATCACAATGCCATATAATGTCACCTCATCTCATCATCCCAATGCCATATGTCATCTAATATCACAATGCCATATAATGTCACCTCATCTTATCATCACAATGCCATATAATGTCATCTCATCTTATCATCACAATACCATATAATGTCATCTCATCTCATCATCCCAATGCCATATAATGTCATCTCATCTCATCATCACAATGCCATATAATGTCACCTCATCTCATCATCACAATGCCATATAATGTCACCTCATCTCATCATCACAATGCCATATAATGTCACCTCATCTTATCATCACAATGCCATATAATGTCACCTCATCTCATCAGTCAATCAAATCAGTTGTATCATTTTTGGAGAGCCTCATTCTGGTGTTACATGAAATACTAATTTTTGTCTAGACCCTCATCTAGAAGAGATCTCATGGAGCCATGTGAGAGTCTGAATGAACTAGACTAAATGGTGGCCTAGACCTGACATACCATAATGCACCAGCAGATGAAAGTCTAAGGTATTCATTCTTCTCATGATTCAAAGCAAAACATGTAGACCTTGATCTTCTTGTGCATTATGGGTCTACACTGTTTCCATTTGCATGTATGCTGTACACAAGTAAATACAACACCACACACCATTCACTGGACTGACCCACAATAAATACACCACCTGACACCACTCACTAGACTGACCTACACAATTCTCTTTAAAGATGATTTTTTGATTAACTTTTTGAAAAAAAAGATTTTTTTTCCCTTATGAAAGGGTCTAAGCAATCCAAATCACTTAAAAATATATTACTTAGTATTTAATTCATCAAATTTACACAGGATGAAGATCATAAACTTCTCTTATCAAATACACAAAGAAAATTGTAGGTTGATGAATTTTTTTCATTTTAACACAATTATTGAAATCAAACTGGTTTTCTACAACTGAAAGCCTGCATAGCCAATTTACAGCAGGTCATACATCGCTAAAAATGTGCCAAGGTCTTTTATACATTTCATTGACTGATTCATTTTATTTCACAGGATTGTTATGGCGATTATTAAAATTGTGTATGAATTTTTCTTTTTCATCATTTAAAAAGTGATTTAACTCAGAACCATATTATTTTACGTCCAATCACTCCCAGAGTTTATAGCACTACTGTCCACTCAAGTAGCAAGTGATGTCATCTCAATGATGTCTTAATGTAATGATCATGTCATTTCGAGCTATGCAAGAAGGGTTTGATTTTACAATAGCTGACATCCTTAATTACCTCAAGCCATGTGATGATTTCTCTCTCCTCCAGCTGCGAGATTTTGGCCTCATCCTTAAACTCATCCATCTGTGTATCGATCAGGTTCATCAGAGATTTAACAAGGTTGATGTCAGTTGTCGGAGACAATTCCTACGAAAATTTAAAAAATTCCAGGACTAAACAAAAGAATTAGCATAGTATCTGAATTCAGGGATAAATATGAATGCATAGGTGTAACTGTAATGTTTCCAAATTTGCTGATATATATTCATGGTTGTGCTCTCTGAAATTCATTTTTATTGGTGATGCAATGGCAGAACCTAGAAAACATAAACTGTGCAAAACATATAACCACCAATATACATAATAAATACAAATAATTCTATTTAATTTGACAAAAAACCCTTGCAGTCAAAAGAATCAAACAGACCTGACTGCTAAATAAACAGTTTTTATTCAAATTTAATTTTTTTTTTTTTATAGATCTTTCCATTTCATAAAATCACATTAAAACCAAAGTTGAATAAACAGAAAAACATAGGCTCTTTATGGCAAATTATATTCACTGAAAAATGTTGTAGGATAAATGAGTCTAGTGGCAAACTAACATACACCAAGTTAAATGATCATAAATCAAAATACTGTATCTATTCACTTACAAGTTCAGTCCACTGCAACCTGCACAGACCCAGATCTGCCCTCGCATACTGTGCCTGCAGATCTTGGTCTATGCAATTTGTTAGTAGTAATCAGTAGCACAAACGACACAGACCCTGATCTGCCGGTGCATTATGCGATAGCAGATCATGGTCTATGTTTTTTGCAGTTGGTCTTGACTTATAAGCAGTATGTATAGTACCATTAAACGTCTTTAAGCCAGACAAATTTGGTAAACAAAGAATGTGGTCAATTTATAGAGATGGCCAGTGTACAGATTTTGTATTCATATCTGAATGGCCTTAATGGGACCCAAAAATATGGCCAGTCTATGGTGGAATCCAATTTACAGAGAAGGTGATTGAGGTACATTTTATTTTTGTTGTAAAATCTGCACAATAAACAAAAACATGAAAATAACAGTACCGTATATACTCATGTATAAGCTTGGTCCAAATGCAAACAACATAGACCCTGATCTGCCATCACATAATGCCGGCAGATCAGGGTCTATGTTGTTTGTTCTACTGATTAGTCCTTAAAAACTGCATCGACCCAGATCTGCCGGTGCATTATGCGACGGCAGATCTGGGTCTGTGCAGTTTGCAGTTGGTATTGGCTTATAGGTGAGTATATACTGGTAAATGAAAAAAAAGCATACATGGGTCTTTGGCTATTTTTGTAGCAAAACTTGGCACATTTTTACGTAAAAAAGAACGATAGAAACTAAGGCATAAAATTTTTTCTTCTGATGCTGGCTGTCTTTAATTAAGCTATTAGTACAAACATTTACCTATTTGTTTTGTTTTTATTTTTTTTATTTTTCTTCTTGGAGTCTTTTTCTATTGATTATCTGCATGTACATGTATTATGCTGTGAAATCAGGCTAGTTGATCAGCGCAAAAATATTAAATTTAACACATACAGTAAAATTCTGATAACTCAAACATCACTTGAACACTTGGCAACAGTTGAATGACTTGTTGAGTCATGTGTACTACCCCGAAAAACGAAAAACTACCAAGAACTCTAACCAAAAATATGGTCCCATAACGCTTCAGGTTTTTGAAGTTTTATTGTAGTTGTATTATTGAGTACATTTCACAATGAATTTGTGCCTATAAAAGATACTTCAATATGCCTTCCACTAATGTAAAAGATGTGTTTATATCAAATCCACATTTTACACTATGTCAACATTGTTTCCGATTTGATGCTATTTTGAGAGATTACATTTAAGAATGCTTGTTGTTACTGATTAACACAAAAAAGACATTCCTTTAATCTTTCTTCATGTCAAATTTATGCAACAAAAGGTACAATTTCCTATCTTTCAAACTGAACCATTTTAAAAACATCTTTAGGAATTGTGGGAATCTCCCTTCCCTGCTCCTGCAAAAGAAAAACATCACACAAGTGATTTGGATGATGTTCTCAAGTGAAAGGATGACACTGTATATCATTCTTGGGGTATGCTTCCGTGACGTATTATCACTTCAGCAAAGGTGTACTCTGTCCTAATTCAAGTCTCAGTTATACCTTGACTTTTCCCTTCCTGATTAGCTGGATCATTGGATCCACAAATCTTTCAAACATATCATTGATTGTACTTTTGTGCATCTCTGTCAGAGTTGGTGGCATCTCGAAAAGCCAGGATTTCACTAGCACTCGCCAGCCCAGAGACAGTGGCTCCATGTAGATCATGCCACAGCGAGACACCTACAGGGAAAATTTTTAAGATTCTTGATGAAAAAATTATTGTATATAAAAATTAAGTAATTTTGCAACAACCTAACCCAAAACACAAGGCATAGAGAAAATATTTCTTGCACTACGAGAATTACAAAATTATTCTATCAATCGTAGGACAGGATCTATATTTAATAAATTATCAATGAATTACGTATATCAATTTATAACAGTTTCCAAGTGGCTGATTTATTAAGATGAGTTTGGATATTCTTCATGTACAAAATAAAATGTATTGTGAATCTACAGATGCACCTTTAGTCCTATTTGACTATTTTGTGAATACATAACAGGGATTTTTCAACCGTTTTCAAAATGGGGCTCAGGATACATGGAATTGGGAATTTTTATGTGTAAAAAAGGTCAAACTGGGAAATTTAGCATTTTTTTTTACAATTTGTCTGTTTACAAATATTTACAATGAAAAGATTATTGAACATTTAAATAATTTAATAGCCGATGTTAGGTTTGACTCTTTAGGTCCCTTTCTTACACTAATTATAGTATTCTCTAGGTAAACTGGCACATCCGATTTTTTGAAAAGTTCTGATTGGGAATATTTTATACTCAGATTGGGAAAAAAGGAGAGTTTTTGGCATTGGGAATGGGGCCAAATTTTGACCTTAAAACAGGCCCAGAAAAATTACTGCATTAGTATGTACATTATTGTCCATTTGCGTGTACATTATTGTCCATTAGTATGTACATTATAGTCCATTGGTATGTACATTATTGTCCATTTGTATGAAAATTATTGTCCATTAGTATGTACATTATTGTCCATAAGTATGTACATTTTTGTCCATTAGTATTTACATTATTGTCCATAAATATGTACATTATTGTCCATATAGTATGTACATTATTGTCCATTTGTGTGTACATTATTGTCCATAAGTATGTACATTATTGTCCATTTGTGTGTACATTATTGTCCATTAGTATGTACATTATTGTCCATTAGTATGTACATTATTGTCCATAAGTATGTACATTATTGTTCATTTGTGTGTACATTATTGTCCATAAGTATGTACATTATTGTCCATTTGTGTGTACATTATTGTCCATAAGTATGTACATTATTGTCCATTTGTGTGTACATTATTGTCCATTTGTGTACATTATTGTCCATTTGTGTGTACATTATTGTCCATAAGTATGTACATTATTGTCCATAAGTATGTACATTATTGTCCATTAGTATGTACATTATTGTCCATTAGTATGTACATTATTGTCCATTTGTGTGTACATTATTGTCCACTAGTATGTACATTACTGTCCATTAGTATGTACATTATTGTCCATTTGTGTGTACATTATTCTCCACTAGTATGTACATTATTGTCCATTAGTATGTACATTATTGTCCAGTAGTATGTACATTATTGTCCATTAGTATGTACATTATTGTCCATTTGTGTGTACATTATTGTCCATTAGTATGTACATTATTGTCATTAATATGTACATTATTGTCCATTAGTATGTACATTATTGTCCATTTGTGTGTACATTATTGTCCATTAATATGTACATTATTGTCCATTTGTGTGCACATTATTGTCTATTAGTATGTACATTATTGTCCATTTGTGTGTACATTATTGTCCATTAGTATGTACATTGTTGTCCATTTGTGTGCACATTATTGTCTATTAGTATGTACATTATTTTCCATTAGTATGTACATTATTGTCCATTTGTGCACACTGTTAGTGCACGCTTAATCAGTCAGGGCATTTCAGTGATTTGAATGCAATCTACACCGCTCCCTCATTTTAGTGTGCCCAGATAACTCGTGAACCCACTTACAATGCAAGGGCAGGTATGGATCCCACTTATTTGTTATAGAAAATACCCCAAGAATAGGCCCCTATTTGCTGAATGTGAATAAAATCATGAGTATAATAAGTACATGAAACCTTGAGATACAACTCGCTGTATCATGAAAAATGCTGGTTAGTGCCCAGAACTTTTGAATCTACATCATGAAATTTACAACTTTTAATATGAAGTCACATATTTTGTTAAATTTTCTTCTAAAAAAATCACAATACTTTGTAAATCCCTATATTTACTGTAAATCCCTATATACAATGAAATCTTGATCAATGACAATATTGATAATGCCTACTAGTGGCAACACTTTTAGAAATAATAACTGAATAAGCCTTGTCAAGTGAAATTTGTGCTTTCGTTTTATCTTTTAATTTGGTTTCACTGTCATCATCATGAATGTGATATGCAATGTGCAATCGATTTTCAAGCATCCTTTCTTTCTTCCTTTCTTTGCAATTTATAATCTAAGAGGTGAAAGGAAATAACTCACAGTGGCAGGCGAGGCAACTTCAAGATCCATGGGTTCAAAGATAAGGTTGGTTGTGTTTGCCAGTTGGATAATTTCACCACTCATCAGACACAACTTCTTGTTGTCGTCCAGTACGGTGTTCATGTTCTCGATCCATACGGCATCCACTGGGCCATCAAAAATCAGCCACTTTCTGTCTGGAGTCTGGGAAAATGAAATAAATCATAAGCTTACAATGGATCAAGTCATGAAAGTAGTCAATAAAATTGTGGCAATTTATCAGGGTCAGTATGATAGGTTCATTGGTACGTAAAATGTCATATTCAACAAAAAAGTCTATAATTGTTTAATGCATTATACAGTGTAAAAAGCTGCAACTGAACTATATTTTACAATAGACAAAATTCCAAACTAGCTGTATAACATCACAAATATGACATTATGAGTTTTTGTTTGAGTCAATTATGTCATAATTATGAAATATATTATTTTTTTCACATCACATGACACTGCAACATCCATGAAAAACATCTCACACATGAATCGTGTACTAATAATATATTATGGTTTGGAAAAAGTTTAGCATATAATTTCAAAATTGTTGACAACAACAAAAATAATCCACAATCATAGCTACATGATAAATGAAACCTATGTCCTCATATCTTCTGATGCCTTGAGATGTATCAATATGACATGGGTCAATTCACCATTATCATGTAATTGAAGCAAAAAGTTCGAGTCAAACAGGGGCCATAACTCTGCTATATATAATAAGAAAATGGTGAAAATCAAGCTTGACCTAGGTCTTCCTAATGATACAAAATTGGTTTTTAATCCATGCCATCCTTCTAAAGATAGTGAGCTGAAACAAATTTTGCATGAACATGTCGACATAACATGATATAAAATTGGTTTTTAATCCATGGTGTCCTTCTAAGGATAGTAAGCTGAAACAAATTTTGCATGAACAAGACATAACATAATACAAAATTGGTTTTTAATCCATGCAAGAGCAAAGTGATTTGTCGATATATGCATCTTCAGGTGATGACAATAACATTTACAAAGTTTCATGGCAATATATTAGAAACTGCAGAACTAGTTATGCTGAGGAGATTGTGTGCTGGATGGAAGGAAGGTTGGATGGATGGACAGACTCATGGACAGACAGACAAACAGACATGAAAATTACTATATACCACTGTCTCTAGAAGTGGGAGTATAAAAAAAATAAAAACAACAACATACGGTTGATGTGGCAAAAGCTCTGTACGAGACAGCCAGGATACCATCAGACCATTCATGGGAGACAGGATCAAACTGACCATACAGCTGACCCATTGTGATGGCTTTAGGGTTGATGACTGTAAACTGAACTTTGTTCTCATCCATCAGGCCCTACAAGATATTTGGAACTGAAAAGTGAAACTTGAACTTTGCTCATGAGTAGAAATAACAAGAAAGTCATGCCCTGCATGTTAAGTCCATGCTCCAATGAAAAACTTTAACAAAACCTTTAAAAACCTGCTTTCGATGACCCCCTTGCTCTTATTTGTAAAGTGACCAACATATCTCTCATTTTACCACTAATGTGTGACCAAACAAATATGAAATTATGCCTAATGCACATTTTTCAAAATATACAGGTATCATGAGAGTGTACCAAAATATAATGCCCACTGTCATTGCAAAGCTGGACAACATCACTGTTGTCTGAACCAAATCATTAAAGTGACAAGTTATTTGTGGAAAGTTTTCTACAATTCTTGCTTTTTTAGAAAAGGACCATTGAAATTCCAAACTAAACCCCCAATCATACTCTAAAATGACATAAAAAATAACATCAAATATTATTTTATGCTTTTATGTTTTTACTGTAAACATCCATTTATGAATGTGTTTTAAAATGTTTTCAAGACCTACATACATGTATTTACGAAAAAGATATATGCACAAAAGTAGTTACACTTCAAAGTTGTGAATCTGACCCCCGAGATCACAAACCATCCCAACACCCAAAATCAGACTCAACTAAAAATTATTATGTCTGCTGGGACAATGATTTGATGTTAGCCAATAAGACATCAGAAATTTGAGTTTAGTTTTCAGCTGGAGATAGAAAATGTGTAATTGCTGGACTTTACCACACTTTCATATTTCCTCTATGTATTTATTTTTAAAGCCATTTTCTGCAATTCCATTCTTTGATTTCATTATTTTTCATTTAAAAACAAAAAATTAATCAGAATTAAATACATGACACTGTGTTTTACATCATCATCACTGATTAGTTTTTATGAAACAAGTGTGATACAGCCTTTATGCCTCAAAACAGCTCACTAAATTCATCACAAGGAATAAATAAAGTATCTGCCATGAGTCTGGATGAATGAAGATTTACTATAATTTCATAAATCATCCTGAAGATGTTTGTCCTTTGGCCGATTTTCCCATGATTTCACTCAATTTGGACAGGACTGAGAGGTAACCTTGCCTATACTGGTGGGTCTAGTGTGGACCGTTCTTACCTTCTCATGAATATCACCAAGGGCACCACCAAGAACTCTGTATGCTCTGGTTTTGCCCCCAAATGGCTCACCGACAATCATGAAGCCGTGTCGCACAATCATCATTTCATAGATCTGAAAATATACAAAGGAAACAATAAAGACAGTGTTGTCTCAACTTCACCATTTGTCACTGTGAATACATGCATTTGCATTCCAAAATCCAAATCAAGAGACAAAAATTCTGCTTTACATTCTCTGAATGATAAAACCAATTCAAGTTCCAAGTGCAAAACTCGGATATTTTCAATCCACTGTAAATTAAGTTACAAGCAAAGCATTTTCGGGCCACTCTACCACTGACAAGAGGGCAAAAATTAATGCATCTATATTTGGCCATGATTTAGACAGTGAATTTGACATGAATTTGACAAAGTAATAATTTCTTAATTCTGATATAATAGCATTAAAATTAACTATAAAATCAATTATTAAAATCCATGTTATTCATTTAATATACATGTGATAATACATATTCATGTAATATGAAATAATGTGTTGTCCTCTCAGTGTCAGTATCATCATTGTCATAATGGTTTTTATCATCATCTATCACCACTGCTGTTAGCATCAACTTTGCTATCACTGTTATTATGATCATTAAAATTATCAGTGATTATACTTCTTGCTGTCACTGTTAACACTGTTTTTGTCATTGTCTTCATCACCTTCATCATCATCATCATCATCATCATCATCATTATCATCATTATCTTTACCTGTTGAATCTTCTCCTGGAAATATGGTACATTCTGTAGATTCATTTTCTTACAGTTGTCATTGATGGCCACATTGAGGATCTCATAATCAGGAGTTGGTAACTTGACACCAGGGAACAAGTCGGATGTGATACCGTGGAACAGTGGCAAATCATGGTTCAAGAACTTAGGTAGGTTGACATCAATGATGGATCTCAACATCAATATGTTCTCATCTTCATCCGGATATTTCAGCTACACAATATAAAATGTCATTTGTACTAAATCATTGAATGTGTGAAGCTGAAGGAACTGATGCTCTACTGGCATAAAAAATTTTTTTTAGGAATCCATGAGAAGTCTGTTTCTTCTGTCCTTTCATTTGTTTTAATCGAACATGCCAAATTTGGCAAAAATATATTTTCTTTTATGATTAAACAAGTTCATAAAATAAGTGCATTACAAAAACCTGTGTCATGGCCTTTAGCCTTGAACCTGATGTCAAGGATTGAAAATCACTTAATTTGTCTCTGGTGTCATAATTATTTCCTCACATACTAAGTTTGGTTAGGGAGCTGTGGTGGCTCCGAGGTTAGTGTGTCAGACCCATGACTGAAAGGGTGCAGGTTCGAATCCTACCATTGGACCAGTCTGGGTCAGCTACTGTGGTGTGTCCTTGGGCAAGGCAGTTGCCTCGGCACTAATAACCTACTTGTGTTGCTGTGTCATAAAGCACCAAACCAAACCAAGTTTGGTTAAAATCCACAATTAATATATGTTTACTTGCTGTATTTACAGGCCATTATAGTTCAAAAACCCAAGTTATGACCACTGAACTGGCATTATTCAAAATTTTCTTAAGTTATATCTGCAAACCCAGTTTGATACAAATCTACTGATACTAATTTGTGTTTTCATGCTCACAAGCCATTACAGAAAAACAAAAAACTGGCAGTGGCTTGCATGTCAAGCCTGCACCTGAGCTTTTGGTAAATTGGTGTTGTACACATGAAGATGTATCCACATATGAAGTAGCATGACTCGGCAGCAAACTGTACTTGGGAAACTGACCACATCAAAAACTTTAACACCGAGGCTAATCTAGGGTGTGGATGGATATATGGAGCGACATGCACATGAACACCAATGTGATCACTAAGTCGAGTTCCTACCAAGGACAAAAACCTTAGTCAAGATCTCTGGACAAAGTGATGAATATCAAATAGTTAAGTGGAAGCAACAAAATACAAAGTCTGGCCAAATTCCATTTGCATATGTATGAATCCCTGTGTACGAGTTAATGTATATGTACTAGTCCCTGTGTACAAGTCAATGTATATGTACAAGTCCCTGTGTTCATCAACTCAATGAAGTACAAAAGTATAAAAGTGTTTAAGGTTAGCTTTAACTTGATCGACCCTATGGTCAAGCTGGTCTGGTTTTCAAACTCTTTCACAATAGTACAACCATTTGGTGATCAGTTCTTTACCATTATCTTTCAGGACTAACACATCATATTGCTAAAAGTGCTTCAGTGAAACTCCATGTTGATGTAACCATCCATTGAGGAGGAGCGGTGATGAAAGATTTTAAACGTGAGCACTATGGTTGCCATGTTGATCATTAGATCAGCAACATTTTCATTTAAGGTCAAACAACATGTTGTAAAATTGTTTTAGTGAAAACTGCATGTTGATATGAATATTTGTTCAGGAGAAGTAGCCATAAGAAAATTTACTAGATGGTCACCATGGGAGCAATTTTGGAGGTTAGATTGGCATCATTTTAATACAGGGCCAACTACATATTGCAGAAAGTTCTTTTGTGAAAACCACATGTTGATACTACCATCTGTTCAGGAGGAGCACCACAAGTAAGCTTTTTGAAACTACTGCTGTGGCAGTCACCGATGGTAGTCAGATTTTATATTTTATATTTAGGACCAAGTACTTATTGCAAGAAGTGTTTTTATGAAAATCCAATGTCAATTTAAATATCTGTTCTGGAGGAGAAACCTAAACAAGATTTTCAAAATGGCCACTGTGGCAGCCATTTTGTGAGATCTGATCGGCACAAATTTCATTTAGGACCATCTACATGTCATAAGAACGGTTGCAGTGAAAACCCCATGTCAATACTACCAATCATTTAGGAGGAGTAACCATAACAAGATTTACAAGCAGGCCATGAAGGCACCTTTTTGTGAGATCAGATCAGCATAATTTTTCAACAGGACCAATGACACATAGCATGGAGTGTTTAGTGAAAATCCCATGGCAATATGACCATCCATTCGAGATGAGAAGTGATAACAAGATTTTCAAGATTGACACTATTTTCATTTAGGACCAACTAAATATGATAAAGAGCCTTTCAGTGAAAACCCGGTGTCAGGAGATTTTCAATATGGCCACAATGGTGGCCATATTGGATTTTTGAGAGAAACCATTTTCAAGACCTCAAGATGAAACTGTGTTCCAAGATTCATGACATTCCTTCAAATAGTTTAGGATGAGTAGCAACAATAAACAATTCCTAACAGATGCCAGATACTGGACAGATACTGGATAAAGACCCATCAGATAAGTTCTTCTGGTTTTCAACCAGTTGAGATAATAATAATAATAATAATAAAAATAATAATAATAATAATAATAATAATAATAATTAAAAAAATAAAGAGGTGCATCATTTGCATTTAAGATTTGTAGGTTCTCACTCCACCAAATACAAAGTATGATACGTTCTTTCTCTCATGAAATTTACTTTTAACAAAATTTCAAATTAACTTGGTTACCCTATATTATATCAATTAAGTGTACATGTACAAAGTCATCAATACGAATAAAGTAATGTACATCTGTCCTATTGTTTTAGTGTGTATCAATAAAATAGGTTGAGACACTAAATTTTTTTATGCATCTGAAGAATGAGCTGCAATATAAGCATTCCCCCCCCCCCCCAAGCCAATCTTATTAAAATCAAGGTCTCTGACATAACGGAGATCTGATGGACACTGATACAAGGACTGTACATGTTCTGTTAACATTCAATTCACCAATCAAATTACAGCTTTCATATTTATGAAAGTGAATAACTTCATTTGGAACATATCATTTCAAATGATAACTGTCCCTAACATGGAAAGCAATGCTTATTCTGATAGTTTACTGAAAATAAGTGGACAGGGAATTTCAAAGGTTGGCATAACATAAACCTTTATTGGTGCCTGTCATATTAACTTTTATAAGTAGATGTCAAATTTAATCAGATTTAATAAAAACTTGAATCCAGTTTCCCGAAACTGAACTTATTGCGATGTTGTAAACTACTTAAAAATGAATATAACTTCAATTTCTTTTAGAACCATGATTTTATTCCTGTCCTGCCAAAGATGGCAAACTAACACATAATCAACAAAGGGAAAAACAACTAAGAATATTTTTTTTTTCCTGCTGTCATTTCAATTTATGAATCAAGTATGTATCTCCAGAATTCTGGACCAATCTAGAAAATTCAAAATCAATCCAGAAACTTTTCATATTCAGTTTGTTTACCTTGAGGTTTCCAGCAGCTGTCAATACTGACTTAACGGCTCTCATACCATAGTCGTAGTGGTGTTGGGATGACAACTGCTCTGAGCACAGCCTGTACACTGCCACGATTTTGACAGACAGTGGCCTGGCATTCACAAAGCCGCAAGAGTATAAAGAAATCTCTGCAATCAGGGCATAGTCTGGAACCATCATAGCCACTGTTCTGAACAAAGCCTGTTGAAAAATTTAATAATAATAGTAATAATCATAGTAAAAATAATAGACTGCAGCCTAGGTTAAAGATCCTTCCTTTAAAAAAAACTTTTGTACGTCCCTTATATATTATTATAGTAGAATTAACCTTTGTTAAGCAGCCACCTGTGCAAAGAGACCATTATGTTCACTTCCCTTATGTGGCTGCTTAAGAGATGTGCAATTGGAAGAAGAAGATGAAAAAGAAGAATTTACCATTTATTGTATGCATGTTTTTATAATTACACAGACAATTCCATGGATGAAACTAATGATCGACATGAAAAGTTTATAATCAGCCTAAAAAAAACGAACAGAAAGAAATGCATAATTTTTTGTACAACCTGGTGCAGAAAACTGCACAAATTACATGTGACATGTTTAAAGAAAATATATACTCAAGCTCTATACACATTGGAGACAAGTATTTCAAAAAAGCATGTTACTCATTACAGAGACTGATAACTTTATTTGCGATCAGTTTTTCATAGTCTGTGTCTTACATATGGCTCCCCCATCATAAAACAAGAGAAAGCATCAGTGGAAAACCAATAATGAGTATATATTTAAAAATTAAAAAATATTTTTACAAAAGGGACTAAGTATGATTTTCAACTAGACTATTTATTGTGAGCTAAACTGCAATTTATTACATAATAAGTTTCCATGTTTTAAAAAATAGCAAAAAAATGCATATCATGATTTTAATTCTACTATTTCTTGCAAGCTATACAGCAATGTATTACATACCTATTTAATATTTATATGGTTGATAAGGTGTTTTATATAGAAGTTCAACTCATATTTACATATTGCATACCCTGACTGGGAACTATTTAGGTGTTTAAGTGATGTCCTCACATCAATCTTCTTAAATATACTGAATCAAGCTTATGAATAAATTTTTTCTTAATTCCATTCACAATCTACAACCAAAAATACTTGGAAATCCTAAAAGCTGTGGTATGTAAAAAATATAAAACTGCATTTGTGTTTTGTTTTGAGTTGGGAGAAGGAACCCACTTGATATGGCATATAAATATACCAATGGTACATTCAATTTGTCGTGTCCCAATGGTAAATTAAACTTGTTGTATCCCAATGGTACATTAAACTTGTTGTATCCCAATGGTACATTAAACTTGTTGTATCCCAATGGTACATTAAACTTGTTGTATCCCGATGGTACATTAAACTTGTTGTATCCCAATGGTACATTAAACTTGTTGTATCCCAATGGTACATTAAACTTGTTGTATCCCAATGGTACATTAAACTTGTACTTTCCACCAACTAAGCACAAAAAAGACTATGTAGTCTTGTGTATATATTATGTGCTGAACAAATTTTGGAAAACCAAATCATACATTACTCTTACCCAACTGAAAGACACTCAGACTTTCTAATAATAAATGGAAAAAGATCTCAGAAGTATTACTGAAACCTCCGCTGCAAATTCATATACCTTGTTTACCAAATGACGTCATGTAACTTCAAGTACTATTAAAGCATTTGTCACAGCCATTCAATGACTGAGGTTAATTATTCAGAGCTGAAACATTAGTTTCTCTTTTTGAGTTTGAAAACATTTGATAATTTACTTTTTACTTTATTTTTGTTAATAATTCCACAAAGTCATAGTAATACTTTGAACACAGTTTTGTTTTACTTTGAGTATTTCAACATGTGAATGAGTTCTCTGCCATTTAACGCTATTTACTGCATGAACATATTTCTGATTTGGTTTATAAGTACATAAGCCTCAAAGTGTTCCGACTGCAGTCTTACCTTCAAGTTATCAGGAAGTTCTGAGCGCCCTGCATAACCAGGGTTCATTGTGATGAAAACAGAGCAAGTTGGATCCAGTCTCAGCTCTGTGCCTTCAAACACCATTGTGGGTGCTCCCAAGCTGATAGCTGAATTATACAGAAAACATCAATTTTAAATGGTGTCAATATGAAACATGTTATATATCATAACATAGTAACAACATTTAACACTGTATCTATATATTGCATATCACACTGTCAAATGGTGAACACTGTGTACATATATATAGTATTAATATATGGTACATACTAACTGTTTCAATACATTTGTCATTTTTCACTTACTTTATTATTTTTAGACTTAATGCAGGCATAACTATTGCAAGAAAATTCAGTTTAAGGAGGACTTCCTTTCATATTTCATATTTTATCAAGTGTAATTGATTATTTAATAATGACAATCTTACACAGTGTGTTAATCTCAATGTCACTGATTATGTAAAAATGACAATCTTACACAGTGTGTTGATCTCAATGTCATTGATTATGTAAATATGACAATCTTACACAGTGTCTTAATCTCAATGTCATTGATTATGTAAGAATGACAATCTTACACTGTGTTAATCTCAATGTCACTGACTATATAAGAATGACAATCTTACACAGTATGTTAATCTCAATGTCATTGATTATGTAAGAATGACAATCTTACACAGTGTGTTAATCACAATGTCATTATGTAAGAATGAATATCTTACACAGTGTGTTAACCTCAATGTTACTGAAACAGACATTCAAGAATTTCAACTGGAGAGGGAAATCTTTTTATATGTTCCAGCAAGCACTGTAACTAAGCAAACCCATTATGATCCATCCATTGACCATCCATCCATTCATCAATCAATCAATCAATCAATCAATCAATCAATCAATCATGAGATCATGAGATCAAGATGCCAAGCTAGGTGACTAACCTCTCTGGATGGTCAGAATCTGCTGGGCCACCACAGACAGTACCTCCAGATCAATGCGATTAAACTCATCAAAGCAGGACCATGCTCCACAGGAGGCAAGACCCTGAAAACAGTGAGGTTGCATATGTAAGATCTCACACTATGATTAGTACTGGGCTTCCTAATCAAACACAAAACATAACTATCATGAAAAAGAAACTACCTATCATGAAATATTTCCCCAATTTAAGTGTAAAAGATGAAAACTTAAGAATGTATTTTACAGTAAATAAGCATAACTTTCAAGGAACAGGTTTTTTTAAAAAAATGATTCTTGTACATGTGTGAAACAGTTTTTTCCATATGAGAAAATCATGTACGATACACATCTCCCATGTAAGTACATTTTACTATAAAACATCAAACTTTATTATCCCTACTATTCCAACATAGTAGACTCACATGTTAGTCATTTAAGTCTGCTGTGTTCAAAGTATGTACAAATCAAGCAGAAACATTATGTTGACAATATGTGAAGTCCAATTTACAAATAATGCTTTCTATATACAGATAATTTAATATTTTATGCTACATCTACTGATGAAAAAAACCCTCCCCCAATTATCTCCTAACATTTTGCCATACAACATGTGAGGTCAAAAATGTATCAATATGATACAGATGCCCACCAATATGATGCAATTGAAGGGCAAAGTTTTAAGTTAAATAGAGGCCATAACTCCATTAAATTTAGTTGGAAATTGGTAAAAGTTAACTTAACTTAGGTCTTTTTAATGTCAAGGTTTATTCCAAATTTGGTCTAAATCAAATAAGTCTTTCATAAGTTACTGAGCAGAAATAAAATTTACAATGGAAGTGATGAAACTGGACAGGATGGGACAAACAGGCATGGGTAACACTTTATGCTCCCTCCATAGATGTGGCAGGGGTATGAAAAGAGGTAAGCAGTCATATACATTTGGTGACGAATGAGAAATCCCATCTGGGAGTCAAAATCTAAGGACAGAAATAAGGCTTTAAATTGATAGGTATAAGTCCAATCAGGTGTTGAACATCAATATTGATTAGCACTGGCACTTGCCATGTAAAAAACTTGCATACAGGTATACTGTCATTGATGGTAAAAATATTTAATCTTCTAGCTATTTCAGACTTTTTTTTATCAGATATTTTGAGCATAAATGCATTTAGGCATATATATTGATACAAAATTCTAAAGACTTGTTTACCTTGAAGAATTTTCCCAAAGCAATATAGTCCAGACCATCGGAACAGTTGAATACTACACACTGTTTGGCCACAGCTTTAGCCAGATCCTTTGTTGTTTCTGTTTTCCCTGTGCCTGCAGGACCTTCAGGAGCACCACCAAGGTGAAGATGAAGGGCACCAAACAGGGTTCTGCAAAGAAAATATACAACGTAATAAATTACATATTAGTAATTTATTTATCAGCACATGCATGTATTTTTTTCCCAAATGTGAAATATATATTATTTTATTTCGAGTTGTTAATTCATATGACTTGAAATGTGTCCATTGATACACTTATATGCTACGTTAGTTACTAGTATAGATGACTGGATTTTAGAACTTGTGTTGTTGTACTGCTTTTTGAAAACTTCTGTTGACATGCATTTACATGGTTTATTTGTAACATTTTTAGTTACAAGAGAGCAACCTTGTCAAATACTATTACAGAAAGCTCCAATAGAATGGTATACTTGAAGTGTGTTGTGTTCAGCAACCACATTTCTTTTGTAGATTTGATGGTTTGAGATAAATCATGATATCATTTTTGAAGAATGAACAACAAATCTGAGTGAGGAGCACACTTGGATTTTAATGATTGTTGAATGAATTTAAATTTTTTTGCTGCAAAGTTCAGGCATCCACCACAGAATGTGTTTGCTTTGATGGCATGAAAGAACAAATCCATGATTACATAAAATAATTTGCACTTATTTAAAGATTTCACCAACAGAAAAATCTTGTAAAATATTTCAAAGCTTTTAATCTGTCTGAAATCTGCAGTTGTCTGACTATTTTTTACATTGACAAAAAATTACCTTTTGCAGACAAGTACATAAGAAATTCTCACTAGCCTGATCCAATATTTCACTTGTCCCAAGCGTAAAGATATGGGATTTGTTCAGCTCTAAACTAATTGTGATGTGCAACCTGAATAGACACATACAGTTGTCCCTCACTTTAAAGCACCTCATTATAACACTGTCCCAGATATAACACAGGTATGGTCATGGATTCCATTATAGTGGTTAAATTATATTTTTCTATATAATGTATCCCATTATAAGGCAACCCTGCATATATCACAGTACTCTTTTATGGCTCCTTTTGAACAATGTTATAGTGAGGGACCAATATACAATGTATAATGTACCCAATATAACACAACCTTGCATATATCATGGTACCCAATATAACACAACCTCACATATATCATGGTACCCAATATAACACAACCTCGCATATATCATGGTACCCAATATAACACAACCTCTCATATATCATGGTACTCTTGTATGGCTCATTTCAACAGCATTATATTCAGGGAACACTGTACATATTATAACGAGAGATGGAATCCATCGCAAATAGTTACAATAATTATATTTTACTTCTGATCCCCCATGGGCTTAATCCAGAATAAAAAAATTTTGATGTCACCTAATCATCCTTTTTGTGAAGCAACTTACAAAATACAAGCTCAATCTCTCAACCAGTATAAATAAGAGTCAGGTTACAAGCAAGAGTTAATTTTAACTATAAAAATGTGATATTTGATCCCCATTCTCACCCCACTGGGGCTGCATCCATGATCTTAAACCTTTCTTGTCACCTACTGCTATATATGTATGTATGCATGTATGTGTGTGTGTGTGACTTTATTTCCTCTTAAACAAAGATTGCATCAAGTTTATCAAATTCAGGATAATACACAATCCTGATATACATTAAAGAATCAAATTACAAAATAAAAGAGAAATTCTGCTAACACATTTACAACATCTAATTAAGTACAACCGTATAAATATGTCAACTGAAATATCAGAACTGATATTGTCTAGCTTGGTATAGCACTGGAATTTTTTAAACATTTGCCTACAGCTAAAACTGATACAGAGAATGCAAGTACATGCAATACCTATTGTTAATTAATTAACATGACCTTTGAAATAGTACTGATGAGTATTTTACTATATGTTTTTGGAATATATTAAAGCTATAATTATTCCTACTGTGGGCAACTGATACATACAGGTAATAATACAGTATTAGCTTTTAACACACTATGACAAATAATATATATGATATAATACATGAAATCTAGTGAAAAATTATGAACATTGCAAAAGTATTTCTCATATCCTTAATCTTGGCACTGAAATGTTCGAGAATTTTTAGAAAAATCAAGAAAGAAAAATTTACACCAATGGTAACAGTCTGTGTCTTACTAGATGATAAATGCCTTTATCAATAAAGATTGTTAAATATGTAATATGAACACTTTTCTTAAATAATACATAGTTAGCAACATGCATATATCTCTTAAAACAAACATACATGTAATAATAAAGGAAGACTTAGAACAGCAAAAACCTTTAGTATGTATGTATGTATCTATGTATCTATGTATGTATGTATGTATGTATGTATGTATGTATGTATGTATGTATGTATGTATGTATGTATGTATGTATGTATGTATGTATGTATGTATGTATGTATGTATGTATGTATGTATGTATGTATGTATGCACTGGTCTGTCCAAATGTGTCAGTATGTATGTATATATATATGTATATAAATGATTGAAGGTATATATCAATTTATTTGCATTTTTTGTAGACTTTCGTTTTAAATTTTGCCAAGCAGAACATGCTAATTAGTATAATAATTGAAGTCACTATATGGAATCTTCCATTTACAAATGGGGGACTGCAGGGTAGCTATTGCTGCTTTATATGCTCTCTCATTAACCTCAATACCAGTATGATTATTCAAATATGATCAGACTCTTTCAATCAATGTTGACAGAATTCAGTTTACAAAACAGACAAACTCACAGAGAAATGGGCATGACCTACCACAATATATCATAAAAGTGCAAATATGACAACATTACCTGTAACATCTGTCAGTGAGTGGGGTGATGACGAGACGTCCTGTGTTTCCTAGGTATTCATAGCCATATTTCAGCATGGAGTTAATCATACGGGTCACCATTTGTCCCTCCTACAATGAAAGGAACTAAAAATGTTTGATGTAACATGTCTGCAAATGTAATGGGCTATCTGACATAATGATTTGTGGTAGCAACATCTCCAGTAAATTTATGCAATTGTGTTGGCATGATTCTCTTCTATGATATCTCCATAAACTTTTCAAAAAATTAGTAAAAACAAGCATGCTTTGCCTTAGGTTTTTGGCATTTATATCTGAAGTTAGTATACCCATTATGATCCCTATATCTGAACTGAGCATACCCATTACGATCTCTATATTTGAACTTAGTATACCAATTATGTTCCCTATATTTGAACTTAGTATATCAATTATGTTCCCTATATTTGAACTTATTATACCCATTATGATCCTTATATTTAAACATAGCATACCAATTATGATCCCTATATTTAAACTTAGCATACCAATTATGATCCCTATATTTGAACTTAGTATACCCATTGTAATCCCTATATCTGAACTTAATATACTCATTATGATTCTGAACTTAGTATAACCATCATGATCTCTGTATTCAAACATACAAAATGGCCACTATCTGCCATTGGAATGTTGATGATTTCTCGAAGGGTTCTCTGGTTTTGTCCACATGAAAAAGACAACACCATGCCAACATTGAAGCCAAATGTAAGCTGTTAGAACCTGTACAACTGATTAGAAAAGAATGAGTTTGAGCATTTAATTGTATATAAAAAATGAACATTGGAATGCACATCTGCAGTCAAATATGACCAAGTCCTAAAAGTTCTAAAAAAATAATAAAACTTGAAAAATCCATTCAAATGTCACCAGAATCCATTTAGGAAATCTACATATACATGTAGACAAACCTGCCAAATTCCATTTGGCTAGGTCCAGCAGTTTGTAGATAATAATACTAAAATTTTCAAAAATGTGCACAAGACTAAATTTTTAAGACCGCATCCTCCCCTACTCAATTAAATGGCATGAAATTCTAAAGGTCATATATCTACATATGCATCGAAACATGAAAACCAATTTTCAAGCCAAGTGATTTCCGCATAACAAACTAGCCCTGTATGGACATAGAGACAGACAAAAGCAAATCATGATACCCCTACTGCAATTGCTGTGGGGGCATCAAAATAGCAAGATCGCATTACCTCCCAGTAATATCGCAGCTGACTAAGCCATTCAAAGTCCACGTCATTCAAAACTTGTTCCTCAACAAGTTTAGCCAACACATCTCGAGCGTGGACATCCAATACAATTAGCGCCTGCAAAGTCACACGATTCTGCTTGGATAGCTTGCCTCGCACCATGCTAACAATTTCCTCGATCTGTTTGGTGTTGACATTGAGATAGTCTTCCATTGCCTTTTGTCCCTTTGCCATGGACTCGTGGACATACTGGGTCCAGTATTTGGCTGTTACACAGAGTACAGCTTGGCCGGCCCATAGCTTGACCCATTCTTTCCTTGGAGTTTGCAAATAGGCATCAAGAGACTCACCAATAACCTATTACAAAAAAACAAGATGATCATAGCAAAGCCTTCATATATGAAAATCCAATCAACATATTCATGAATTTATCTGAACGACATGTCTTCTAATCTGTCATTATATTTATTCAATGATAAGCCCATGCTCAATTATCAGTCTGACTCCCAATTTTGCAACAAAAAATTTGGCAAATATTTACTATAGATATCTTTGTCTGATAATAAGCCCACTTCTACTTTTGACTAATTTATTAGGATGGTCTTATTATGGAAGAAATACAGTAACAGCCCCCCTGGTCTTATTATGGAAGAAATACAGTAACAGCGCCCTGGTCTTATTATGGAAGCAATACAGTAACAGCCCCTTGGTCTTTTTGTGGAAGAAATACGGTAACAGCCACCTGATCTTATTATGGAAGAGATATGGTAACAGCCCCCCCCGTCTTATTATGGAAGAAATACAGTAACAGCTTCCTGGTCTTATTATGGAAGAAATACAGTAACATCCCCCCAGTCTTATTATGGAAGAAATACGGTAACAGCCCCCTGGTCTTATTATGGAAGAAATACAGTAACAGCTGCCCCCTGGTCTTATTATGGAAGAAATATGGTAATAGTCCCCTGGTCCTATTATAGAAGAAATATGATAATAGGCCCCGTGGTCTATTGATGTAAGAAATACTGTGCTATAATTTTTTTGTCATCCAAAGGCTTCCTCCATTTCTTAAACTGCCAACCCTGTCCATCCATAACACCGTGACTATTTGTTCTAAATTTTAACTGACTGATGATCAATGCTCAAGCAAGCTATATCTAAATTTTGCAGTCAGTCATATCAGTGCTTGAAGGCTGTTGGAGGTAAGCCTAATATTGGTACCTAGGTAACTTTTTCTTTGTATTTTGTTCAAATTTATTTCTTTGTACTGACTTCACTATTTTTCAACAAATTGTTTTGAAATTTTTGGTGCATATATAAAAACTGCATTCTATTTTATTGTATTATCTTTAAAGAACAACATTTTGAGATTTCATTTTTTAAAAAAATGCTGTGTTAATGAGTAAAAAGAACTATGTCTGCTCTGGTAATGCATCAATACTCTGCGATCCTTTCTTCATCCTGAACTAGAAGACTTTAGAAACTTAACAGTAGTTTTCATTCACAAATTGAGACATCACCGGCAAATGGTAAAAACTACCATGTTAATATCCTCTAAACCTAAAATACAAGGTTATCATCCCCTTAAAAAAAATCTCTTACAAAATAATGATACTTACTTCATATACCAAAGAGCAGAACAGAAGGAGGTTCCAGTCGAATAGTAAGTGAAGGTGTCTGAGAGAGAGAGAGAGAGAGAGAGAGAGAGAGAGAGAGAGAGAGAGAGAGAGAGAGAGAGAGCAAAAGAATATAGAAGAAAGATAAAAAAGTGATTCAACTGTAATATACATCACTGTCATGTCTTGAATTTGTTGCACCATCTGCATTATTTGTAAATGGTGTAATTGAGAAGATACACAGATGTGAATCAGATACACTATAACTTATTTTACTCAATGTACTGCTCTATTTTCATTATTTTTGGAACCAAATTTAAATGATTATTTTCAAAAATACATTTAGAATTTAAAGATAAAATGATTTTGTTTATTTTTTGGCTTTCACATTTAGTGTTATATAATATTTTTGAATATTTATTTCATCTTTCTGTAGCACTACGATGTTTGACTGGAAAGGGCAGTAACTCTTACCAATACTCAAAATAATATTTCTTTTAATAAATTTAATTCATAAACCAGACCCAGATATGCTGAAATATTGCCTATGTGTACCTTGAGCACGGATGCTACCATGTCTGCTTCTAATTCCAGCAGCCATTTCTCGACTTGACCTCTGGCCTTTGAAGTCGAAATGACGTCTTTGAGCAGCACAATTTCACCTTCACTACTCTTCATGTGTGTAATATCCAGGACATCTGTGAACTCAAGCTTTGCAATGCCTTCAAAACATTTTTTTAAGTGTGGCTGGACTCTTGTGGGATCTTTTGTCTCAGACAGAATCTCGAGCAACTCATCGTTGGACAAGAAGAAGAAGCGAGGGAAGTACAATCTCTTCTTTTCCAGGTAGTCATTCAAACCCTGAAATTGAGACAAAACTCAGTAAAGTATTGATCAAAAGACTTCTAAATTCACAATGGTTGTAAATCTCATCATCCAGAGAAATCAAGACAAGTATTTTCTATATATCGTACCTTCTGAATCAGCTCTAGGAGTTCGTTGGACTTCTTGAGCCTTTCCAGGAGCTTTTCAATGTTAATTACAGCCATGACATGCTTATCTAACACTGCAGACTTCATGATATCACGCCAGTTCTTGTCAACAGTGGTGAATCGTCGTCCTTCCTCTGGCATTTGGGCCATGATGTCAGGGGAGCTGAAAATTGGCTCCAGGTACAGCCAAGTGGCCTGGACTTTAAGCCATTCGTCCAAAACATCCTGTAGCAACATCAACTTGGATTCCCAATCTCTGAAAAGAAATTAAACATTGAGCATTCCTCCTTTTTGAAAGGTGGGCAAAGACTTATCATCAGTAAAAGCTTTCTTAAATCAGGGCTCAGGGAAACATTTTCCAAGCAGTCATCCCTGGGACAAGTGAGTGGCAACTGATACTTGTCCCTGTCATCACTTTACTCAACACAGTACACTTATTATCCACAACACTACTCACACTCTTACTTTAAAAATGTATTCACCCATTTTAGTATCTAGTTTGTGTCTGGTGCTGGTGTAAAATTAAAAATGGAGGTTGCTTCCTTTCTGCCATGTTCTCAACTGACAAGTAGGCTAAATAGACAAAAGGAATGGATAATTGAGGCATTCTGGATGTTAAGCAATGTTGAACTTTGGTGCTTGTTAAGGGCAACAAATGCAACGGATTAATTTTCATGGTGTGAATCGGCATCTACTTGGCCCAGGGATGAGTAAGTACTAACGTTTTCCTCGGCACAGCCAAGTTTTACCCGATCAGCACAAAAGGACTCTCCATCTTTTCATTTAGTCTAATTGCTTTCACTTTTCGTTATAAACTGTGGATGTCTGATGTCATGTTGCGACAACTTATTCCTTTGTGGGTAATATGTAGTTATCACACGAGATACACAGTGTTTACAAAGGAAGTGAGTTTGTCACATGATCAACTTTTTTTTTCTCTCCCTCCAGTCTGGTACCCAGTTAAGTACAATTCATAATCTAAGAGAGAGAAGCCTGAAAGGCTAACATACCATTTTACTATCTGGTGACCGGATGTCACTCTGACTTGAGCTGAACAATAGTGTGCTTCTCAGCGGTTAGCTTTTGTCATCTTGATTATTATCAGTGGTAATAATAGCCAGTAATTATCAAAGTGACAAAAGCTAACATCCGAGGAACACATGGCAGTAAGGATAATCAGATTACTACCCCTTTGTATGAATGAAAGTTACTTTATCAGCATGTTGGAACAAATGTCAATTTGTTGAGTTGAGTCTAATATTTGTTAATTTCTCAACTTGAGAAATTAACAAATATTAGCGAGATTATAATCTGTAAACCACCATTATGTGGCCGCTTGCGAGGGGTAAATTTGACCGTTTTTGCACTAAAATGCTGGCCGCTGATCGCATTAGAGGGGTGGCCATCCTTGAGGGGTACTTTGAACACAAAGAAATTGTGGCCGTATAAAGCGGGTGGCCACTGGTCAGGGGGGTCGTTCAATAGGGGGACCACTGTATGACAATTTCTACCTTTTCATGTTTTATAACTTCTCTGTAATATACCTTAAGTGATTTCCTTAAAGGTGTTATAGCTGAATGACCCAGTTTTATAGTATGTTATTTTAATCATTCGGATGAAAACCAATTTTTACATGCAACATTTTTCTTTTACAATACTGACCCTACCATATTATATCAGGAGAATATCCACTACCTTGCAAATCCAGCCCTCCAAAAGCTAAAAAAGACATTAACCACATCGCTTAACTTGTTTTGGCAATGAAAGTGCTTAAATGGCATCAGCTTGCCAAAACATAAGACAGGTAGGTATGATATTTTACTGAAAATACTGGTTGATTCTTCAAATACATTACCCAATAATGATAGGTTAGGAGAATAGGTAAGTGGTGGAGTGAGTTATATCACCTTACCCTGGAGTTGGCCCAGGCCAGTCTCCTAATGTATGTAAAGCTGCTTTGAGTTATGTATGAGATATGGGCTAGACTTGTTTGATATGTGTGAGATATGGGTTAGACTTGTTTGATATGTGTGAGATATGGGTTAGACTTGTTTGATATGAACCAGGCATGCAGGTTCAGCATTTCTGGTTTAGAATGGAAAATATGCATGTGCAGTTGTTTTAGCAGTCAAGGAGATAGCAGGTTATTTCCAAGGAATCTCTGCTGCAAAACATTTAAGGTGGTCACTGATCCATGATTTCTCAATTGAAGGGAGCAGTCAGGATTAGTATGCACTCAGATTTCCTCACTTTCTGAATGAACTTGGGAATCAGTGAGGTTGGGGAAAGGTATATGCATCGAGACCATCCAGTTCAGTGAAAGGGCATTGACTGACCAGGCTTTTGCATCTAGTACTGGTAAGAAGGTTGGGAACTGACATTCCACCTTGTCACAAAGAGGTCCATAAGAGGTCAACCCCTTCAAGTGCAGATTTGACTGAAGACTGAGAGGTGCATGGACCATGGTTGATGTCTTTTCTAGTTTGGGTGGGCTGCAAGTTAGTGGATGTTCTCCTAATGTGTTGTAATGTATTAAAAGAAGAAAAACAAGTGTCTTTTTTCAGAGCAAAACAAAAACATCCCCCACCTCAGCCACCAAAAATTTTAGGAATGTGTAGACCAAGCCACTGTTCATATACCTCTCCATATTAGAACCAAATATAAAGTATCTTAAATGGCTTGCCCCATTTCCATGCCCCCCCCCCCCAACCTGAAAAAACATATGCCTGAATACTTACTTGATCTCTGCTTCAAATGGCTTGATGAAAGGTGAACCTCTCATGGTCTGTGTCTTCACAATGTGGTCATCAAGGAGCAGTTGGATATCATCAACTGAGGACAGAATCTGTGTGCCAGTATCTCTGTAGGGGATGATTGTAAACTCAATCTAAAATGAAAAAAGACAATATTTATAAAGCTATACATGTATACTGCTTATGAACAAATCATGACAATATGATGTCACTAGTAGAATTAAAGTTTTGACATAGCAGAAATTTAATGACACAAAATATGTTATGATTGAGATTGTAGGTTTCCTGTAAGCTTCACTAACGATTAAATTCAATTCACCTGGCTTCATAAAATGTAAGTTTAGACAATGTATATAACTCAATTTTCTTTCAACAACTCGTATACAACTTCACTACCGTGAGAACATACCATCATTTGGATTCATACAGAACGTAAATTTTTATTCACGAGATATGTCCTTCACCTTAAGACAGAGGAGGTTTCCTTTTAAATTGCAGACAGGAGGACTTAAGACAGAGAAGGTTTCCTTTTAAATTGCAGATATGAAGACTTAAGACAGAGGAAGTTTCCTATTAAATTGCAGTCATGAGGATAGTCTTTTGTACAGAAAACTAGTTAATGGAAAGAATGGTAAATCCAGGATTATGACTAAATCTGTTGTATTTTCCCACTTCCATAAGAACAGCACCACACCTGAGAAATGGTGAAGCTCTAATGTTGTGGTACTATCTGTGAAAAGATGTGGCAACATTTTGAGGCATGTTTTAATCTTTAGGTCTATTTGCAACTTAGCTGAAATTGAATCACCATTTGGTTTCTATCAAATTCTAAATTTAACCCAAAATGAAAGGTAGATATATGGGTTTGATTCTTTACAGAGAAGGAAAATAAAATGCAGTGAAATCTGCATATTAAAGACACTCAACAAAAGAGAAAAATCTGTCCATCATGAGTTGGTGTCCTAAATAAAGAGGATAACTATGATAATAAAATTAAGAAAAGGGTTTTATATGTTGTCATGTATGGGCAGGTTTTCTGTACAGGGTGCTATCTGCTAAGACATTTTTCACAATACAGCACTCCCTTACTATAACCCCATTCATTATAACAGTTTCTTTTTTAAGGTGAGAATGGGAACGGATTCCATTTCATTAAGTGTTAGTAAAATTATATGTATTATGTACTTCATTAAAAGGTGAGAATGGTAACGGATTCCATTTCATTAAGTGTTAGTAAAATTATATGTATTATGTACTTCATTAAAAGGTGAGAATGGTAACGGATTCCATTTCATTAGGTGTTAGTAAAATTATATGTATTATGTAATTCATTAAAAGGTGAGAATGGTAACGGATTCCATTTCATTAAGTGTTAGTAAAATTTTATGTATTATGTACTTCATTAAAAGGTGAGAATGGTAACGGATTCCATTTCATTAAGTGTTAGTAAAATTATATGTATTATGTACTTCATTAAAAGGGTGTCTCACTATAAAGCTATATACACTGTGGCTCCATGGACAGTGTTATAATGAGTGAGTACTGTATTTAATTTATGCAAAGAAATCTGATGCATTCTTACCGGGGCCCATTCTATCTTCATTTTCTCCATGGCTTTCTCCAGAGCATATTCCTTACTGGCTGCCTCGCTGATCGACTCAAATTTTGGAATATGTTGCTCCAAGTTCAAATCAACGAATTTGGAGAGGGTGTATGAATCATCTGGTTTCAGTGGGTAGCCAACAATCTCTGAGATATGGTTCCAGTGGCGGTCACGTAAACCAGGATTGAAGAGAGTCTGGATCAGTGGCATGTATTCACGAAATTCCTCCACACGAGTTTTAACCTTTAGAAAATGAAAAATTATTTCTTATAGTTTTGCTTACCTGTATATCTTATGTGACTTTATACAAGGGTTAACTTCACTTCCTTGAATCAATAATCATGTGGGTAAAAAACAACAACAATTACAATGTTGTGGATGAAACATGGAAGTGCACAGATATATTGGGTATTTCAAGGTCAACAATTGATGTATTAAAAAGTGGTATTCAAAGCACAGGATGAATCTAAATGAATCACTAAATGAATCTGTCTCTATCAAGTATTTACAATTTTTGTTTTTTAAAAACTTGAACCTTCAATGTTAAATCTGAATATCGATAACAAAAATGATGACCATGGGATTGGTGAAGTTTTTACTCTCTCGATTGCAGGTGAAATATGAACAGATCAACACTGTGTGTTTATAAGAATGTATCTCTACCTTTGAAGCAATCTTCTTGGCAGCAGGGATGCTGTCAAACCCTTTCTCAAGCTTGTACAGCCCTCTCCATAAGTTGCCAACTTCTTGATCAACATTGTCTGGGTTTACTCCAGACATGGGACCATCCATCCATTCTCTGCAAGACATAACAAACTATTAATTATAAAAGTGATCTCTTGAACACATTTATCCCAAATTTAAGACTTGATATATCTTTCTCAGCCCTGTAAGAGGGAAATAACACAGGTCAGCAGTCCTTATCTTTTGTGTTTCAGCCTGGTTCTCTTGGTGTGGTTATTTTTATTTCAGACTGGTTCTCTTGGTGTGGTTATCTTGGTTCTACATTCTAATTCTCACCAAAGTGACAGTGAAATCTTGTGGATTTGTGATGCTTCATTTTCTTGTCCCAATCTGGTTGTCTCATGTCATTTGTCATGGGTCACTTGTCTCATTGTCTATATGGCAGATTGATGACCTCATAACAAGGTAAGATACACTCTGATGACATTATGATATTCATCAAATCTTCCATGTTTCCAGTTAAACACATCAATTATGTGATGGAATACATACAGGATACTTTTTTTAAACACAAAATGGGTGAAAAAATCAATCAAAGTAGAGGGTGAACACTGAAACAAGGAAATTCCAGTCTTGGTGTTACATTATTTGTCTTTTACTAATGGCACAGCCTTGCAGAAGCAAAAATAATGGAAAAAGATGAAAACTGACCTTGACCTTTGTCTTTTTATCATAAAGCATCATATCAAATTTGGTTTCACTCAATAAAGTCTTTCAAACATTATTGAGCAGGAATATTTTTTGACATATGGGTGATGAACAGATGGATGGATGATCCTTATACAAAAAGATGGACAGACATGGACTTGACTTTCTGCCCCTCTATACATAATATGGTGGGACAATTTTTAAAAAAAAAATGCATATGAAATGTGTCTATATGACGTGGATGCCTCTGCTATCATGATGCATTTGAAGGGCAAAGTGCATAGTCAATCAGGGGCCATAACCATGTTAAATTCAGCCAAAAAATGGTGACAATTAAAACTTAATTAGGTCTTATTAATATAAAGCTTTTTGTTATTTACGCCTATCGATTTTTTATTATTTACACCTATCAATTTTTTATTATTTACACCTATCGATTTTTTATTATTTACACCTATCGATTTTTTATTATTTACACCTATCGATTTTTTATAATTTACACCTATCGATTTTTTATTATTTGCACCATTTGATTTTTTATTATTTACACCTATCGATTTTTTATTATTTACACCTATCAATTTTTTATTATTTACACCTATCGATTTTTTTACTCAAGAAAGAGACAGAATTTTACTGTCATATCCTAGAAGTAGGAAAAATGATACTGTTTTCTGATTCCGTATCACCATCTTCTCAAATATGGCTGCAACTACTTTTCCCTGAGGTTTCCCAGTTACAACTGAACAAGTGTGAACAACTATGACATAGTCTCACTTGACATGCAAAAGGAAATGAGTAACATTCTCTGTAATAAATCAGTATTATCAAGTTACAAAAATTTGTCAATCCCGCTGTAAATAACTGTCAAAATAATGCTCTCATACCATGTCCACATCAGAGCCTCTCACTATGTCCTGCCAGAAACAGTTCAACCAATATTAGCCTGGCCTCAGGGAGAAATATTCAGAGTCATTCAGCTGTTGAAATCTTCCGTGATGCAAAATTTGACAACTGCACAATAACTAAATCACATATGAGTCTGCTGCCCCCATGTGTCTAAGAATTTGTGTTACTAACAGTGATTATAGTGAAACTGGGTGACTATTATTTCACGCACTTCATTCATAACTGCAATATTCATGTGCATATCAGCTGATCAATATGTAATTCAATTCATGATTCAGGATGAAGATTGTATTAAAAAGGTTGAAATGTTAAGCAATTTCTTTTGTTTTCAGTTAAGTATAGTGATTTTATTAAATTATCTGAAAATTGATAGATATATAAAGAAATATCATTATTACAGTAATTCGATCTTGATTGTTAGATCGCATCTTGTTGTCGGCATCAGAAAATCTGGATCATGACTAAGCACTTCATGTCTTGAAATGATCCGTATTTTCTGATGCTGACAGACAACTGTACGTGATCTAGCAATCAAGATAACAATACTATGATAATAATATATACATACCAAATTTGGTTTTAACCCATTAAGTCCTTCAAACTCATTGAGCAAAAATTAAAGGGCAATCTTCGAATAGAAACAGGGACAATAACTCTGTAAAATATTGCTAGAAATGGTGGGAATTGAACAGGACATTAATGTAAAGCTTCATACCAAATCTGGCTTCAATCCATTACTTTGTTCAAAAGTCACCACGTGGAAATTGAAGTGCAATTTCGAAGTCAAAGAGAAGCCATAACTGCATAAGATTTTGGCAGAAAATGATGCAAATCAAACTTCTCCTAGTTAATGTCAAAAACACCTCATACAGATTCGTTTTCAATTCATTAAATCCTTCAAAAGTTATTGAGCAGAAGCAAAGTTTATGATGGATGTGACATGACAGGATTGGAAGAAACAGGTGAACAAGGGTGTACTAACAGGTGAACAAGGGTGTACTAAAAAAAACAGACTATGACTCACTTATATTTGTTGTTGAAGTCGACTGTGGTGTCATAGAGAGTGAGATAGGGTTTGAGAGTATTAATAATTTGCAGGCGTTGTGGGTAGGCTGTTGTTTGCCATCCAAATGCTTCTTCCTCATTGTTAAAAGCCTCAATCTACAATAAACAAAGATACTTTTCTTTGAAATTATGTAAAAGTAAAATGTTAAGTTCACAAGCTTGTACTGACATACATTACTAAGAGAGTATGTATATCTTTAGTCAAAAAATCGATTAACAACATATAATTATACACATGACTACTGACACACTCAGATCTGTTTAGTATATATATATATATATACAGAGAGAGAGAAAGATATATATATATATATAGAGACAGAGAGAGCAAGAGATAGAGATATTTATGTATATATATATATGTGTATATATATATATATATATATATATATAGAGAGAGAGAGAGAGAGAGAGAGAGAGTGGCCTTAATAAAGGGATGTTAAAGAGCAAAAGAGGGGGGGAGGTTTACAGCACATTCTTACTATACAAAGTCCAACTTTATATATAAACTAATAAACTACAATCTTATTAAATGTCCAAGACATTCTTGGATGGAACATAATCACAGGACACATCCCAGGACAAAGAATTACCTCTATTTGTCGCATCTTACAACATACAGGAAGGTGCTTCAGGCTGTTTAGTGTTTACCATCATGGCAAAGGCCTTTAAGAAGTTTACTATAGCCCTGTTCATAATAATAGGCTTCTGTTCTTCATATATTATCCCTAAATTGATTGTATGTCTATATTAAACAGTTCTGAAGTACTTCACACAGCAAATGTTGTATACTGGTAGATTTCCCTGTTGTTTTATTTCTGTGACTTTCATGACCAGATAAAAGGGTACTTCACAATGCAAATGATGTATGCTGGGATTTCCCTGTTGTTTTATTCTGAGACTTTTATGACCAGATAAAAGGTTGCAAACAATTAACCTTGTGGAAATTGAATACTGCATATGATAATCATTAATGACCTGTACAAACAAAATTACCAAATCATGAAAATTAGACGTCTACATTTTCTGAAAATTGGGAGATTGTGAAAATTTCACAGCAAAGAAATTTCCCCCTCTTAGATATGTGGCAATTATTCTGATCCTCTAGTCAGTGAACATCAAGCCCTTACTCATTCTATTTGCTAGGTCAAGGTCTCAACTCATGGTAGATATCATCATTTCTTGAACATCACCTTTCCTCTTATCCAAGTTCTTTTGATTTCTATCACTTTACTATATTCATGAAAAGTCTGCAGGCTTCATATAGCAATCACATTTATGAACTCATCATGGTCATATAGATTCTTACATTTTTGAACCTTTTGCAATATCAAGCAACTAAAGCGATTCCCCTTTCTGAAAGGCCCCACCCAAGAGAGGCCACCCCTGTTATAAGGCTGCCATGCCCAACAGCAAAATAGTATATTTTAACCATTTTGTCACCCTCATGAGATAACATCCCTTTATTAAGGCCACTTTTCAGTGTAAAATGGATGGCTTTATGAGAGGGTGACATTGTAAATGATTTTAAATTGACTGGGACAGGCTGACTGATGTAGAGAGGCATGGTTTGAATACCTCATGACTGCTGAGAAAGATTGTGTCTGTAAAAAGTAGCAGTTGTTTCCTTTTACTACTCATATTAAACTACTAGGAAAAAGTAATAAAACCAGGCATAAAATTTCATCCTGTGATCTAGTTGATCCTAAATGAAATGGTATCCCCTGAACATCCATGGCCACCACTGCAGCCATCTTGAAAATATTGTTATTGCCACTCCTCATGCATGCATGGTAATATGAACACGAGATTTTCACTAAAAGACTTATAAAATGTAGTTAGTCCTAAATGAAAATTGTGCCAATCTGATGTCCAACTTAGCCCCCATGGTGGCCATTTTGAACATCTTGTTATCATACTCTACGTGAATGGATGGTCATATTGATGTGGGTTTTTTTAATAAAGGACTTTTTATGATGCAGATAATCCTACACCAAAATGGTGCCAATCTAACATGGCCAATCTTGCAAATCTTGTTACTGTGACCTACATCGCACATTTTCCAGGCTTACATAAAGTTTTGGGGTTATCTGAAAACCAGATAGTTTTTATAGCACCCAGGATACATACTGTTATACCAAGATTCATTAAATTTGGTGAGGGATGTATCTTGATGAGTATTAAAGACTCATCACAAATGTAGATTACTGTGACCCATATTCTATGCTTCACTGCCTTACTTTCAGTCTCAAGCACTGTTTATACCAGAATTATCAAACTAGGTGATTGTATGCATCTCCTAAATGAACAGTCATATCAACAAGGGGCTCTCACTAAAAGATACCCTATTTATTTGGTCTTGAATGAAAATGCTGCAGATATGACCTCCAAGAAAACCTTGTTATGGCTACTCCTTCTGAGCAGACGGTCATATTGACATGGGCTTTTCACTAAAACACTTCTTTCAAAATGCAATTGGTCCTATATTAAAATAATGCTGTTCTAAAGAACAAAATGACTGCCTTAGTGGCCTTTTTAAAATCTTCTTATGGTTTCCTTTCCTGCACAAATGGTTGTATCAACATGGGTTTTCAATAAAACAATATGTAGGTGATCATAAATGAAAATGGTGAAGACCTGACCTCCAACATGGCAACCAAAGTGGCCATCTAAGAAAATCTTGTTACCACTATGCACTGACACAAGATTTTCATTAAAACATCTCTTGGAAAATGTAATTAGTCTTGAATGAAAATGGTGAAGACCTGGCTAGAAACATGTAGACATTATTATGAACAAGTCTGAAAACTAAACAAACCTGTATTCAAGTCAAAGGTAACTACTTGCAATTGTAATTTTGTACTTCACATATACAAGTGAATTTTGACTGGACTTTCCAAAAACATGTCGACAGTCAGCACTTTGACATTAATTTCAAGGTCAAATGTTGTGACTTGGGTCTTTATCTGTGGTGGCTTGTAAACATGATTACACACAAGTATTAATGTGTAAACATGATTACACACAAGTATTAATGTGTAAACATGATTACACACAAGTATTAATGTGTAAACATGATTACACACAAGTATTAACGGATCTTGATCAAAACCAGCTTGGGAGCTGAAGAATATGTTGAACAATGCCAGTTCAATAACTTGCATTTTTCCATCAAATGTTAATTATGGATAAACCAAACCTAACATATCTTGACAGCGTCTGAGTTGAGTTCAATGGTTTTCTGTTATTTATTATATAGCAGTTTTAAGGTCAATCATCACAAAAAAGATTTGTGAGTATCATTTATCTTGTAAACATGTTAACTCAAAATATAAGAAAATATTGTTGTTACCAAATATAGTACGCTGCAGTTTCTTAGAAGAATATCTGAGATGATTTCAATTTTCAGAAATGAAAAGAAAAAAGATGGGAAGAAACAGACTTCTTGTGAATTCATACAATTCTTTTGGCCAATGAAACATCAGTCCCTTCATGGGGCTGTCTTATCTTTATGGAATCTTCGATCAACAAAAAACAGGAAAATTATAACTGCAAACATCTGTCAACTTTACCTTCTCTGCAGCAGCCTGCAGTTTGTTGTCCAGGGCCTGTGCCTTGCGGAGATATTTCTGGATCTCAGACATATCGCCAAAGGACTGGAACTCTTCAACCTGCTTGGAATAACCTTCCATCTCTTCAATGAATCTATCACGCCGCAGCTAGATGGAAAACAGCAATTATTGTAAATTTGCTTCATAGTTTTTCTTTTTTTTAATGCATTCAAGTACCTAATCCAATGTTAAAAAGGTCCTCAGGATGAAAATACCAAAATAGAGTTTTAATTAAAAGTTCTAATGGCCAGCAAATGGTAGTAATTAAAGAACACAATAAAAACAACACTTACTTAAGGTAGTTCACTTTTTGTAAAATCAATTCTTACTGTGCAGCTTGAAATGACATGATTATTACATTATAATGTCATTGATATGATGTCATGTTATACCAACATGTATCATGAAGCTACCAGCTCTGAGATTGGATTTAGAATCATGTGGTTCTCATTTCTGTTTCTTATTAAATAATGAAAAAGAAAAGTTCATATACATTATTTTAATCATAAAAAAAGTCCTATGAAAGAAAATTATAGTCAGCTAGATGCATACAAGAATTCTGGAAATCTTTAGCACTTTTATGAACTGCCGTAAATCGGCCATGCAGGCTTTCTATTGTGGAAAACTGATGTGATCTTATTGACTGTATCATACTGAAATAATTCACTTGCCAACATATACTTCTCTTTGATATTTGATATAAGGAGTCTATCATCTTCAAACTGTGCAAATTTATGATGATTTTTTGGAATTTTTATTCAGTTATTACTTTATGGGCAATTAGACACAGCATTTTTTCCCATACTTTTCTATTTAATGACCCTTACTTTGGGATAAATATTCAACAAATAGTAGCACAAGAAAATGCACACTAATGAATACATTTTATGTGATTTTGGATTGCTTGAACCCTTAGCTACCGTATACACTCGCTTATAAGTTGAGTCCAACTGCAAACTGCACAGAACCAGATCTGCCATTGCATAATGTGCCAGCAGATCTGGGTCTGTGCGGTTTGTTAGAAGTAATCACAAGAACAAACAATACAGACCCTGATCTGCTGGCATATTATGCGATGGCAGATTAAGGTTTATGTTGTTTGCAGCTGATTGGACTTATAAGAGAGAAAATATCGTATGTAAATATATCCAATGTGCAAAAAGTTAAATACTCCAACATTTTATAAGTGATCATCCTTAAACACAGATGTTTCAAATACTCATTTTCATTTAAATAATGTGCTCAGTTGGGCACAGCCTTTCCCTTGCCTGCAAGCACAAACACTTGAACAACTAAAATCTACACCAATAATGTCCCCCTACACTTTTATTTGTTGAAGTTCTACTATGCATCTTTTTTTTTCATTTGAATCTATTTTGCTTTTCTGCTTTTTCTATCTTTGTATAATTGTAATAGTACATTAAATGGAATTTTTATCATGATATAAATTGTTATGTCTGTTATGGGTTTACAATCAACAGTCCAGTTACAACCCCCATCTTTAAAATGTCTCAAATATACAGTAATTTGCCATTTATTGACTCCACTGGAAGCTTTTAAAAATATTTTGGCATATGCATATCTTTTACATACATTTTTGGTGTAGCTACACATACAGTACATGCATCATGGATTACAGATTGCCCACTCAATCCAGTGGATGTGGACAGAGGGGCAAGGGACTAAGTGCCCACTACTAGTAGTGGATGGATGTCCACTCAGTCTAGTGTATTTCCCCCAAGTCTAGTGGATATCCACTCAATCTAGTGGAAGTCCATCATGGATTTTATTGCAACCGTAGTGGGTTTTATGGCACCCCTTGCTTATTCTATTGTATTCGCTCCATGAGTCAACAAGAAACCCTGATGCCATAAACCCGACCATGGCAGGTGTCAATTTCATAACTTTACTTGTACAAACTATACAGTGGTAACATTTCTTATGGTATTTATCAGTGACCTAGCTAGGATACATAAAACCAAACAGGTGTAACAAGGAAAAAAATACAAAGTTTTAAATTTCTTGGATATCGTCTCACCTGTGTCCAGAAAAATTGCCTAGCTACAAAATGCATCCCTGTTCATTGATTACATGCACATGTACCTGTTAGGATATACAGATGTGAACACTGTTCTGCATCAAGTGGTAATTTCGATGTTTTTTCTCAATAAATGATATTTCATAAAAGTGCTTCTTGTAATGGTTATTATTTTGTCTTAGTTTCCCTTTAATGTCCATACTATTTCCAAAAACTCCTTTAAAGAAATTATTGAAATCAGTATACAGATACCTTTACCAGTAGACTTAGAAAATGATTATTTAAGAGTATGATAATTTTTAAATGCGCCGAATTCGTCTATATGGTATTGACGGCTGCTCTCTATCAGTGGCTGTTCATGCCATAAACAAAGTGATTTTTATGAAAAAGGTTACTTTCTTTGTTACTTTTTTCTGTGAATTTATCATCAAGCACCAGCTGATGAGTGACATTTTTACTTTGAAGTCAGCTGCTATGCTTGTTAACAATTGCCCGTCAGGAAGGTGTTGAGCTTTGATGTTATTTTTAGCACCAATGTTGCAAAAGAATCATTAACTTCTGAATGAAAATGTTTTTTGTTGTTTGTGGAAAAAAGAATTTTGGACTTGTAATATGGACTGAGAAACGCAATGAGGTTAAGTTGTGATATTTTCATGTAAAATTGGTTTTTAGTGGTATGTAAAACCAAACCATATAAAAATTTTAATCTCCCCATTAATCTTTCGATGTAGTGCATATATGTCTATCACAGCAGCAAAAGCTACGACTTGTTTACGAAAGCTATATTACACTACATGCTTTATTTTTCTTTAAATGCATCTTTCTTTGTAATAAAATGTGTTTATAGTATGCAAACATGAGAGAGAGAGAGAGATTATCCACCATAACTTTCAATCGACATTACCCGTAGCTTTTATTGCTAAAATGGAAACAGGCATTGATAATTAGAGTATGCATTTTTTAAATGTGCTGCAATTATCTTCATTTTGGAATTTGTCTACTGACAAAATTTAGAAATAAAATTTTGATTCCTCTCTTTATTCAAAATAAGTATAAAGGTACCGTATATACTCAAAAGACAGAAATTTCAGAATGAAGGTAAACTACAAATGCATATTTTATTAAACCACTTTTTGTCAACTTTGATTTTTTGTTGAAAATGACAATTCCAAAGAATTTCAGTTGTCAACACATTTTTGTCAAAATACTATTCATCAGAATGACAAAGTACTTGACATGCATTATAATTCACAAATTCTGGTCACACATTTTGTCATTGTGCTATCTTTTTTATTGGGCAAAGTCTCTAAAATTGGCAAAATGTTTTTAAGTTTTTTTCCTTCAGAAGCGCAAGCTGCCAAAATGTTTTTTCAGAAAATGTTGTGGAAAGCAACTAAAATATACCTTAAGAGCATCCTCATACTGTCCTTTCTTTTCAGTGACGATCAACTTGTGCTCTTCAAATATGGCCGGCATACGACCATGCCACATGAAGACGCTAGAATTCAGTCGAATCTCTGCAGGAGAAAACTGAGCAAAATCTGAAAGGAAGGCAAGTCTTTCCTGGGACTCCATTAGCCTCTTCTCCATTTTGAAGATGATGTCAGACTCCACTTTTTCGATGTACTGTTTCAGTTCCATCAACTGTTCAGTATTTCCTGGTGTGGTCAGGGCTTTTTCAGCAATTTGTTCATAGTCATCACATAATCTGTGATAGAAGAAGAATACATGTAGTATACATTCAATATTTTATTCTTAAAGAAAATGAAAAAAAAAACCTCAAAATTTATCCGTATTCTAGAAATCATTTGGTTTTGAAAACCAGGATATTCTGTCTGATAAATGGCAATAAAAAGAAGTTACATTTCATAATTTCTCAAAATATTTTGATCCTCAAATTTTCATATACAGTCCAAAGATGAATTTTCAGAAAAGATAAACATATATAGTCTACATATATACATGCATGCATGTATTTACATACATACACACATACATGTAGTACATATATACATACATACATGTAGTGTGTGTGTATATATATATATACACACACACACACATACAAAACAGATAGATAGGAAAGATTAACAGCATCTTCACCCATGTATGTGGAATGATACAGAAAATCAAAATTCAAGGTGATAAGATTTGTGTTTTGGGATAAGGCTTGCTGAGTCTCTTGTACAAATCTAACACCCAAAAGTTACATATCCCCATCATGTCCATACATGTGAAAAATTCTTTTTCTCACCTGCCAGTCATGCAATATTTTTATTACAGAATATGAAAAATCTGGGTACAATTCCTTGGTGGACATCAATTAAATGACATCACAATGTAAGCAGGCGAACTTACCTATACCTATTGGGGATGATACGAATTTTCTAGCCCAGGTAAATGACATCACAATGTAAGCAGGTAAACTTACCTATACCTCTTGGGTAAGATAGATTTTTGGAGCCCTCGGAAAAACTCTGGATAACTCTGTCTGGTGGGTGAGAAAATACTACTCTTATTCTTACCTATGCTACTCAACAGTGTCATGAAGAGGGTATTATCTCCCTTTGTCAGGTTTCTTTGACAATTTATTCAATAGACAGACAGGCTAGAATTTATTAGATAGACAATACAGACAGATTAACAAATACACAGATAAATATAATTACAGCTTGTTGGCCTCTTGGTGGTCTTTCGCCATTCTGCCCAGCAATTTGGTACTGAGGGCATCAGCTCTCTTTGACAGAGTTCTGATCATTTCATCGCAGTGAATTTCGAACATCCCAAGTCTGAGTACCTGTAGACAAATACAAAGATTTTGAACAAAGCCATGGATCATAAAAAGATGATCTTACATCAGTGCCTCTGTCTTTATGCCTTAGCCTTGCATGATGTTATGATGTTATTTGTGATGTCATGACATTTTATTATATGTTAGAAAATTAGGATATGAGCATAATAACCTGATTAACACAGTAGTCATGTGATAGTCATGAATCTCTGACATTTACTATCTATACTTGCATATAAGCAGGGTCCAAATGCAAAGAACATAGACCCTGATCTGCCATTGCATAATGTGCCAGCAGATCGGGATCTATGTTGTTTGTTCTATTGATTAGTCCTTACAAACTGCATAGACCCAGATCTGCCAGCACATTATCCAATGGCAGATCTGGGTCTATGCAGTTTGCAGTTGGTATATACGGTACATTAACATGCATGATACTATGCTATATGTGCAAAATCTGTCAAGATTTCATAGCATTACTCACAACTTGAAAATCTTGTAGACATAAATGTTATGATACGGTTTAACATAAATATATTTTGTGAATAAAACAGCCCAAACAAATAAATATCACAGAATTACATTTTGTCCATGATGATTATACAAAGTGGGTCAAGTTTCATTACAGACCTGATAATGATAGAAATTATTGAGTTCATTTTCCTTTTATGTGACCTTGGCTTAGATGTAGGTGAACTTGATATAGGGTATATACTGTGACATGTGACACTGCATCAAGTCATGATATATAAATGACTCAAGTTTCTTTATAATATTTTCAGTGGTTTAAAGTTTATATTCTGAATAAGGATGTTCATTGATTTACATTCTCCCTTGCTGTAACCTTGACATTGGGGCAGGGGGCATAGCTGTGGTATGCAACACAGCAGTTTGTCAAGACAAATAAGTGGATACAATATTACTGAAATATCCTCAGTGGTTACAATATTACTGAAATATCCTCAGTGGATACAATATTACTGAAAGATCCTCAGTGGATACAATATTACTGAAATATCCTCAGTGGATACAATATTACTGAAATATCCTCAGTGGATACAATGTTACTGAAATATCCTCAGTGGATACAATATTACTGAAATATCCTCAGTGGATACAATATTACTGAAATATCCTCAGTGGATACAATATTACTGAAATGTCCTCAGTAGGTACAATATTACTGAAATATCCTCAGTGGATACAATATTACTGAAATATCCTCAGTGGATACAATATTACTGAAATATCCTCAGTGGTTACAATATTACTGAAATATCCTCAGTGGTTAAAAACTTGTACCTGAACAAGGATGCATGTAATTAATTTACATTTTCGCTGGCTGTGACCTTGACCTTAAGACAGGAAGTGAAGTTGTGGTGCATAATACACCATCTAGTCATAATATGTATCGAGCATTTCATAAGTTACAGCTCAGACAAGGATTCAGGCCAGTAACTTGCTTTTTCCTTGCCCTGACCTTGACCTTTGACCAAGGGAACTTGACTATGGTACATAAAAGACCGTCTAGTCATCATGTATAACTAGGCAAAATTGAATCAAAAGCTCTCCAAGACCTGCATGGTCCAGACATGAAAATGCTGACAAACAGAACGACAGACAATACCTTAACATAATACACCAGACTTAATATGATAATTATTTAATTGTAGTCTATACACAACTTGATGATCTTTATTAATTGTAGTTGCACGTAGCAAAGTTTTAGAATGGATTTTTTAGCTTACTAATAACTATGTTTATTATCTTGTTGTTTATCAGTAGAGGGCTATGCATTTTTCTTTTCTCTTTCTTTTTTTTTTAAACATAAGGGAATTGATAATAGTATTGCAGACTGTTATGATGATATGAATTTAGAAGTGTCTAGTCATAAACAAAACATCTGTATGATGGTTTTATACATGATCATTGAAATTGGGGAGGAAGACAATGACCTTAACTGGCTGTCTACTTGCGGCAAGTTGTAGGATCACGGTAAGTGTACATGACCAGAACCCCTCGAATTGATAATCATTGGCATCAGTATTCAAAGATCCAACCAAAGTAGAAGATACGAAGGTAGTATCATGTGATCTGTCACTTTTTCTTGACTTTCAAAGTTGCAGACAACTTGTTTTGAGTCTCATCATCTAACAATTTTTCTGTGTTTGTGCTTGCTTGCCACCACCACTGACACCGCTGGTTTGCTATATATATTGTGAGGCATACCCGTATACCTCAGGCTTACACCTATTTTAATACATCTTCATGGGGCTACCATGGACAGGGTTTTCTTTCTCAATCAGATATACATATTCTATACTAATAATAATGCCATGCTGTTTAATAAAAAAAAAATGATACTGCTTTAACTAGGGGATTATCCCCCTTAACCTGAGAATTCTGGAATCAATCTTGAAAGTATAAAAGTCTTGTAGACTGGGATCAGCCCAAGTCACACTGTCGACTTGTACCATATTATTTTGATATTCAAATTAGTTTAGTTAGGACACGTGTAACTGAAAATCAGAATTGTTTCTTCATGAAGGGATCTGCTTGGCACAATTCTACGTGATCTGGGATCAACCCAGATATGCCAGGATCAGCCTAGCACAGATTCTACTTAATCTGGTATCAGCCCAGAGTAGGATCAGACTAGCACAACTATATTCAACTTAACCTGGGATCAGTCTAGAATATGCCCTAATGCTGGGATCAGCCTAGCACAGATTCTACTTAATCTGGGATCAGCCTGGAATACACTCTAATGCTGGGATCAGCCTAAGCACAGATTCTACTTAATCTGGGATCAGCCCAGGATACACTCATATGCTGGAATCAGCCTAGCACAGATTCTACTTAATCTGTGATCAACCCAAAATACACTCTAATGCTGGAATCAGCCTATCACAGTGTATAAAACAGGTGTATAAAAAAACTAAGATGTACACAAAAATAATTAAACATACAAGGGATATTTAAAAAAATTCTGAATATTAGTGCACTGGACAACAAAGATTTTCATTAATTAACAGTACATACGTGCATCCCCTTAAAGTACTCCCCATGCACGCCACTACACACTTTCTCAGTCTCAATATCCAATTATTAAATGCAGGACTCGTCTTGCACAAACCTTTCTGAGCTTCAAATGATTCTTCAACATATTACAAACCACTGATGAATTAATTCCCATGATAATGAAATATCTTCCACTGTGTATCAAGCATCTTCATCAATTGCCCCCTTCAAAGCAGCCACTTTTCAATCACCAATCACAGACAATGGTCGTCCAGAACATGGATCATCTTCCATGGATTCACAACCATCTTTAAAACGATGAAACCACCTCAAAATTGTAGGATATGACAGTCAATAAATTACATCTGTAAACTTCATCCAAGTCAACCTTGATATCAGTCAGAGAGTACTCTAAGAGCACCCAGATTTTACAGTATGCTCTTTGCACAGTAGCAGAATTGTTCTCCTTCAGTGACATTATTATGTCAGTCATTTACCTATGTTACATGATGCATATATCTGCAGGTGTCCAACATGCTGTACATGTAGCTGCAGATCATTTTATGGAACATTATTTTGTCTTTTGATCGGCATTAAATTTATTGACAAAATATTCAGAACGTTTCAAATACCCTTCATCATTTTCATGAATATCTCTACTCATATATCTAGCCATAATTTAAATGACAATTTGTTCCAACATAAGCCTTTAGACAGAAAGACAAAACATTAATGTACCGTATATACTCCCTTATCAGACTAGTCCAAGTGCAAACTGCACAGACCCAGAGTTGCTGTTGCATTGTGCACAGGCAGATCCGGATCTATGCAGTTTGTTAGGAGTAATCAGTAGAACAAACAAAACAGACCCTGATCTGCCAGTACATTATGCAACAGCAGATCAGGGTCAATGTTGTTTGCAGTTGGACTTAACTTATAAGCAAGTATATATGGTATATACAGAAGATACAAAGAAATAATCAATGATTACTGTAACTCATTAGGGAAATTTTTTACAACTAAATGAGTACAAATGGTTTCACTGGAAATGTAACACAATATTCAAACTCATTATAAAAATGAAATTTTCACAAAAAAACTTAAATATTCTAAAAGAAAATGTTCTTTTGTCATTCTTAATAAGCTCACAAAACTCATCAGACTTTAACATTTTATTTTCCAAAATAACTTAGTAATCCAAGTGAAAAGAAAGAAACAGTTGGGGAAAAAGGAAATACATGAAGAAAGGATTGGGACAAATATCTAAAGAGAAGGTACACACACAAACACATACATATATATATATATATATATATATATATATATATATATATATATATATATATATATATATATATATATATATATATATATATAACAAAATCTTCCTAAGTATCTACAGGATGTGTACTTAGTTGAGAGGGTATTGGGATTGGTGAGTGCAGGTAAAGTGATGGGTGCCTAGCCTGCAGATCAGAGTTCATTTCTCAGTAGGGAATGACCTAACATTTTCTAACCTGTATGATAATACACTCTCTCCATACATAATTTTACTTTATATTATCGCGTATCCTCTTGTAGGATCCAGGGACAGCACTTTGTGTTCTGTCTGGTGTATATTTGTAACTTTACAAGGGGGGGATACTTAAACTTACTCAGCGCTATATAGCCAGGATTGTGCTGATGTACCATTAATCCCTATAAATAAATACATACATACTCTTCCAAAAAGGGTGAGGTACATATATATATATATATATATTTTGGATAGTGAATGACTTTTAAAGTCAGGGTCAATCATACAGTAATTTTGATGTAGGGATAATTTTAGAGAGACACCAAAAATATTATTGTGAATGGATATACAGTAAAGATAGATTTATTAAAGTATGTACTTGAATTTATTCAAACCATATCTACATATAAAACTATGATGTACTTAGTGACTGGTACTGGAGATAAATATATGAGCATGTAACGTTTTTTTATTCAACTACTCAGTACATGCAAATCATCTACTTAATATGCATCAATCTGAGAATGCTCCACCAGCTAAGTAATAGAAATCACTGAATTTATTCCATGAACTTTAGATGCATACAAATTCAAAATGTACCATCAATAATTCAAACATCCAGACAGTAACAAAAAATGACTTTTCTCTGGTACAGATTTTCGTTCTGCAAATAAAATCTAAAATTTTTAATAAATATTATGTCCATAACATTAATATCTCAACTCACTGACAGATGCACCTGGTACATTCAGTCATCAATGTCAGCAGGAGGGGGCCTGACAAAATAGGTTGCATTATGTCCTTGCTTGCAAATAAAGAACACTTACATGATAATGTTTTGGTGTTTCTTTCACAAATAATGAATACTGGTTCAGTTCTAGCTTTTGTTTTTTGTTTTGTTTGTTTGTGTAAATATAATGCCATTGAAAATTAAGTGTTCACAAAGGTTTAGTTGTGTTTGTCACAAGATGTTTCCAACTGAGTTATCTTTTCTGTAAGAGTGACATCCCCCTTTTTGCACATGTGCCTGTAGAGTACAAAAATGGCAATGGTAAAGAGAAATGTTGGGCCTCAGTCCTGAAAATGTGATGGATTTTACATATGAAATGAAGAATAGCTCTATTCTTAATGTAGTATGTACTGAAGGAAAAATTATTTTGGCCATCTCTGTATACTAGTTCATGACTTAAAATTGTTTAGACAAGACAAAAGAATGGTGAGAAAACAGTGACTCTTCAGTGAAATAAAATATCAACCAGTAAAAGGATGAAATAAAGCTGGAAGGAGCAGAGGAATTCAGGCTATAATTAGTGTAATCAAAGCGCTTTCAAGGTCCGACAGTCATCTATTCAATCACACATTTCTGAGTTTGGGTAAAACATATGTTAGCTTATGTTCCAACTTTAAATCTTTTCTGTCAGCTTAAAAAAATGTACCTGATGTCCGGAAATTGTATGTACTATTAAAAAGTATTACAAACTTTGGAAATATGGTGTCTGGATATTTAGATTAATGACGGTATGTGAAAAATAGTGGAAACTACTTGCAGCTTTTAACATTTACACCAACTGAGCAAAAAAAAAAACAAAAACAAACAGTTGTTATTGTCATAATTGTCAACACAGTTATCATCTTTACTATTATCATAATACTAAATAACTTTGTGCATGTGATGAATGAATTTAAGTTTGTTTTGCACAGCTGGTTTGACCTGTATATTTTGGAATTCTAAGATAACTGAACTCGGTGATGAAAGACAAGATGAAGTGCATGCTACATGAATAGTCTATCAAAGCTTTAACAACTATACCTTGGTATGGCCAATCTGGTATGAAAAATACAAGCTGACTGGTGAGCTATTACAAGGCATTGACATACAGTACAAATATCAGACATGCAGCATTACCCATATTTCTCTGATGATAAACCCATGCTTGATATTAAACCCCATCTCCAACTTGTACAAATTAAAAACAGGGCAAATTTGTTACCTAATAAATCCTTGTTCATTTATAAGCTTACCCTCACTTTTCATCACATTTACATGTACAAGATAGACTCCCTGGGCTTATCATGCGAGAGCTACTGTATTACATATGGTGCCATATCATTTACAGTGCTGTTGGTATATAATCACTTCATAACATATCTGATGCAATACCTGCATGGTGCACTTAAACAAGAGGCCCAAGTGGGCCTAATATCACTCACCTGGCATACATTGGTCTAAAAGGCAAATGTAGTAATAAGGCAGGTGCCTTGGGTTGAAAGACACCAATGTCAGGATAATTTACACCTATGTGGTAGAAATTGGTGGTATTTGACATGTCATTTAACTGTGTTTCTACTTGAGTAACTTCAGTTAGACTAGATATTGCACTGGCATCTTTTGTATGAAAGTGAAAGTTGTTCATGCTAGGATTCCACCTATCACATTTGGTCCAATACGGTAAGAAAGTTTGTAGAGAAATCATTCTGTAATATATATATATATATATATATATATATATATATGGGATTAAGAATTATTTGTAGGTTTTCCACCTGGCTGCTATGGAAACCATAGAGAAGAAGTCAAAAATAGGTTTTCCACCTGATTGCTAAGGAAACCACACCATTGCAATGGGAGCCATCCCAAACAAAATTTTCTTATACAGCATGTCTTAAGAAACATTCTACCAAGCTTGATCAAAACTGGTTTAGCCATTCAGGAGAAGTCAAAACAGGATTACTATTTTGATACAGAAACTACACATTGCTTGGGGAACAACCCTGAAGTCAATATTGGTCGAGCATATCCTGTGGAAAATACCTACTAAGTTCAATCCAAATTGACCCTGAGTTTTACCAGAAGTTGAAATTAGCCGTGCTGACAGATGACAAATGACAGACGACAGATGCCATAAGATGGATGATGCACGCTGGATGCAGGGCCATAGCAGATGCTCAACTGGCATGAAGAACAGATGAGCTAGACATTATAATTTGGGTAAATTTCATGAGGTTAATGCTCACAATAATTAGCATACACCAATAACATCGTAAACAGTGTCCCAAACATGTGTAAGTTCTTACTAGAAGAGTTAGCTCCCTTTGTCCATGTTAGAAATTGATAGTTTTTCTTTGAGTCTATTAAGAGCAGGGTATGTGCTTATTATGCCATGATTGAGCAATATGTAGTATCTGTGAGTAACAGATAGCCATGATTGAGCAATATGTAGTATCTGTGAGTACCAGATAGCCATGATTGAGCAATATGTAGTATCTGTGAGTACCAGATAGCCATGATTGAGCAATATGTAGTATCTGTGAGTACCAGATAGCCATGATTGAGCAATATGTAGTATCTGTGAGTACCAGATAGCCATGATTGAGCAATATGTAGTATCTGTGAGTACCAGATAGCCATGATTGAGCTAAAGACAGAGCCTGTAACATTTTATACATTTAAGTTGATTCTACTGAATTACATGCCTTGTTAAATTCAGATGTGTTCTACGTCATGTATTTTGGGAGGGTGACCCACTGTCATAATTTATGATGTAACCATTTGAGGTATAACACGAGTGGGTATGACAAACTCCAGTTATGTGATCCACATCTCTGCCACATATTTTTTCTGTATAAGATGGAAAATAATATTTTTTTTACCACCACTTAGAGGGTAAAAAAGGTTTATATTAGTCTCCAATACACAAATAAATCTTTGGCATTCTGTCACTCTCTGGTAAATTTAAATGGATTAGCTATTTGTTTTAATATCTCAGTACAATTTCTACTACATACAAGTTGGTAAGTAATACACAAAACTGTACCATAACTGTATTTAATATTGTGTCTGTACACTTGTATCTGGCTGATTTTCATTCTTTAACAAGCAATGTTGTACTCCTCACAGACTGATACTTTGAGACAAAATGCAGTGAAAACTCAATCTACAGGTACTTCATTATGCAAAATAATTTCAAAATGTGTTATGTTGCAGGTAAATTAGCAAGCAGGGTACATAATATTAGTAAAATCCCTTCCGTATTTATACAGTTTTGCAAGTTACTAAGTTACTGCAATAAAATTAATGTTTTGGAGATGAATAGCGAAGAAGTTTTTCATTTTAATTTAACATTTTGACAAGTTTCTTTGTTAGTAAAAGCTAAATTATCAAAGTTTTACATCAGAATAAAACAGTGTTAAACATTGCATTATTTTGTGAAAAGCACTTGCAATAATGATATATACTGTATACTTTATTTATTTCATACCCAGTTAATCTTAAATGGTAGATCTGACATTTAATATGAATTTTCAATCTGTAATTCCAGATCGCACACTCAGACTGGAACTATTTATCTTCTAGGTGTTTTCACTGATGTCCAAGTGTTGACATTCCTAAATCAAACTTTAACAAATCCTTTTTTTTTACAAGTTCCATTCAGACTTTATAACTAAAATATCTGGAAAGCATAAAAGTGGGGGTATGTAATAAATACAAAAATACACGTATCTTTTGTTCCATTGTCAGAGGAAGGAACTTGTTTGATATAGTGTATGAATAAGTCTTGAATAGATAGCCTTGATGTATTCCTTCTCCATATCAAAACTCATTCTTTCCACCTACTCAGAAGAAAGCATAATATTTGGTTTGTGTATTGCAAAACAGAAAATAATACAGTAAAACCTGTCTTGAAAGACCACTGCTATGAGAGACCACCTGGCTTGAGAGACCAGATTCTCAATGCACTGATTGATTGATTATATAGTGTTATGACCTGTCATGACAGACCCCTTGTCTAGAGAAAACCATGACTTTCAGGCAGAAGGGGTTGTCTTTCAAGACAGGTTCATACTGTACTTCCTGCTTGCTGCTTGCTCTGCCTAACAAACCTGCAACCTGCTACCATGCAACAGATTTTAAACTTACACTCAGCAAGCATGATTCAATGTTTCACAAAATTACCAAAGCAGACATGAAGGTCTATAAGACAAATACACTAACTGACATGTAAATTCAGAAAACTTCAACAATAAAAATAACTATGTCTCTCATGTCCATTACCTTGATGGAGTTGTAGGTGATTTCTTCAACCAGTTTGCTGTACTTTTGCACTTCTTTCTTGTATTCGTCAAAGCTGTGTGTCTCCTTCAAGAACTGTTCCACATCAGCCTCCGCCTGTAACAAGGTAAACTAGAATTATTATTTGTAAAACACAAATGCTCTCACTACTGCAATGTTTTCACTAAAAATATTTCAAAAGAAATTAAGGACCTCTGTGCAAAATTGTAGGTAAAAAAGGGCCATAACTGCACACAATTTGTCACTACAAGCCCTTCTATATATGGCCATTTGTCATGCATGTAAAGGTACATTGAACTGGAGCCACAGTAGCTCAGTTGGTAGAGCATTGGACTTGTAATCCAAGGGTTGCAGGTTCAATACCCACCCAGGACAGCCTGGATAGGCTGCCTCAGTGTGTCCTTGGGAAAGACACTTTGCTCCCATTTCCTCAGCATAATAATGTGTTAAAAGTGCAGTTAAAACCAACAAACTATATTTAAACAAGTTTCTGTGAAATTATGCTAACAAGCTAGTACATACTATATGCATGTATATGCATACCCACAGGCAGAAGCAAATCAAGATGTCCCTTGCACTTGCTGTAAAAGGGGACATAACAAGCGATGGATATGATTTTCTCTCATTCCTATATTGCACACAGTTTGCAGATTTGAAAAACCCATGTAGGATACACCTATCTCACATTAGTGTACTCAGTGACACTACAGGTGGCTACAACATCACATTAAACATCTATGTTTCTAGCATTTCGAAAATTAAAATGACATATATTTTCGGTTTATTAACAGGAATTCTGTTGTGCTCTACAGTGTTTCCCTTTACCCTCATTTGTGCATCAGAGACCCCCTAATTTTTCATTTGACCCCAGTTCTGACACCAAGATTTGTTGTTTACTCAATCTGACCCCCAGTTCTGACACCAGGGGGATTTTTGATTCACAGTCTTGCACCTCTAGGGGAAACACTGGCTCTATCAAATGACAAAAAAACATTAGAAAATAGTCAGTCTTTCTATAGCTACAACAGTGATCTGCCATCTTTTCCCCACTATTCATTATTTATTAGAAATGACAGTATATGTATGTATTATGCAAGTATGTATGCAAGTATGTATGTATGTATGTATGTATGTATGTATGTATGTATGTATGTATGTATGTATGTATGTATGTATGTATGTATGTATGTATGTATGTATGTATGTATGTATGTATGTATGTATGTATGTATGTATTAGTGTTTGATGGCACCTCTGCAAAATAATGGCTATTTGGTGCTAATTAAAAGTAAAATTCCAAAACTGTAAAAATTATGAATTGCACAAAAAATGTTTGGAAGATAAACTCTTCCAAATAAATGTAAACATATGTACTGTAAACAAGATAAATGTAAAAGTAAAAATGTTAAAATTCTGTAAAGTGTATAAAAAATAAAATATAAAGGTAATAAATATAAAATCCTTAAAAATACAGGGTCAAATTGTTTCAAATATAAATCACATTCCCTCACAAAGTCCAAGATTTTCTTGAGTGGTACATCCTCATAAAGTTCATTAATTGAGCTCACATAAAAAAACATGTGTCTGAGAGGGTGGACAAAAATAATATGTGGGATAGTTCCTGCCCGCAAATTCTGACCCTTAAGTGTGATTTACCTACCTCACACCACTGCATATGATGAATTCTATTACTCTCTCCTTCCAATACATGTTATATTTTATATCCATGACAGACAGCAATAAGGGATATGCCTTTCTCACACATGGAACAGAGGAAATCTCACAGATTTGTGATCTTAATTTTTCTCAATTTAATTTGCATGGCATAGAGATCACAAAACCGGCAGCTTGAGTTTGAGATTCATTCTCATCCAATCAAAAGTGGCATTACATAAGTAAAGTAATTTGTGATTGGCTGAAAAAAATCTCATCCAATCAAAAGTGGCATTACATAAGTAAAGTAATTTGTGATTGGCTAAAAAAAATCTCAAGCTCTGAAGCTCAGAAGTTTCATGATTTCCAGGTCATCTCAGGTTGGTTGTCACATGATGGTCTGATGATGTTATAATACAGTAAGATTCTCATTAATGATGTCACAATGTCCAAAATGACATACATGGTTGCAATTGAGGTAAATTAACACATATAGGATATTTTCCCTCTGAAGAACAAATGGGTGGCAAAATTAATCTAATGTAGGTGGTTGGGACTAAAACAAGAAAAGCCATGTCTTGGAGTTAATTTTTGTATTTCATTCAGCAGAGCCCTGCATAAGATAAATCCTGTAACTCTGAGACTGGAATTTTCTTAGTGCCAACCCTGATAAGCATTCTATTACTTTCACACAAGCCAGAGTGTACTTTGTGATATCATCGGACATCATCATGTCAATTACGTGATCGTCTACTGTGCTACATGTAGTTGTAATACCAAGAACTGACCAAATAATTCTATTTACATTAATAATTTCTTGAGAACTAATTTTGCTCTTCATAAAGACATTAAAATTTTAAAATATTTTCTCAAAGAGTAAATATGTACCTATGTTTTCCCATTTTTAAAATCATATATCTGACATAATGTCAACAAAACAAAATATCAACACTAGAGAAAAATCAATGTCAACAAATGATCAAGACAAAATTTTTTAAATACTGACATCTGCCAACAAGCTGATGGTAAGAAAAACATGTTTGCTATCCTCAACATGCTCAGCAAATGAAATGCCTGATTAGCTCATTATTATGCATATACTGTCACTCACAATAGTAATTTTCTGAGAAATTCATGATACGAGTTATGTACCAGACTGATCAAAATCTTTTCCGAGATAAATGCTCTGGGATATTAACAATTTCAGCCAATCAGATGCCAGATCACTTTATTAATATGCACAGCTGTTGACTATATATGATCACAATTGAAATCAGACACCAGATTACCATATTAATATGCACAGCTGTTGACTATATATGATCTCAATTGAAATCAGACACCAAATTACCATATTAATATGCATAGCTGTAGACTCTGTATGATCTCAATTGAAATTAGACACCAGATTATCATATTAATATGCACAGCTGTTGCATCAATTTTTGTGGTTTTAAGAAAAAGACATTTTCATTGGTACTTAAATTTGTGCATCATGCAATCTGTCCTATTAATTCCATAGTTGGCCCATTGTTAGTTAAGTCTTTCAATTTGTGGTTTGTAGCATAAAATCCACAAAAACTGTTGTTTATAATTGAACTTTTCTGAGATCATTATGGTAGAGTGCACATATCAAGTTTAATCAAAATCTGTTAGAAAATAAAGCCTCTTGAGTGATAACCAGCCACTGCTGCATATGCATGACACACAAAAAATGACAGATGCCTGGCCATAACAATATTTCACTTGGCCTAAAGGCCTGGCACACGACAAATGACAGATGCCTGGCCATAACATGAGCTCATTTGGCCTAAAGGCCTGACAAACAACAGATGACAGATGACCAGTGATAACATGAGTTCATGTGGCCTAAAGGCCAGACACACAACAAATGACAGATGCCTGACCATAACATGAACTCATCTGGCACAAAGGCCAGACTCACAACAAATGACAGATGCCTGGCCATAACAAGGCTTCACTTGGCCTAAAGGCCAGACACACAACAAATGACAGATGCCTGGCCATAACATGAATTCACTTGGCCTAAAGGCCAGGTCCTGCATTCACAAAACTCCTCAACATGAATGCACACTAAGACTAAACTTTTGGCAGTTGATGATTAATAAACTGATTTACATATCATAGTTTTAAAAATTGGAATTTATTTACTTCAATATTGTTGCTAATAATATAGGATTCAATAATGTTGTTAATGATATAGGGTTCAATAATGTTGCTAATAATACAGGTTTCAATAATGTTGCTAATAATATATGGTTCCTTTATCAAAATTCAGTAAATAAAAAAGAATCCAAATCTACAAAATCTGAGTTAAAGTGTTCACTCAAATTGAGGAGTTTTGTGAATATGGGGCAGTGTGACCTCGTGAAATTATAACGTAGGCAAAATAATATGAAGAAAAAAAAAGTATTAAATTCAAAATAATTTGAAATGAAAGTACAACAAAAATAAACCACATTAAGATGAAAAAAATAAATGACATATTATATTAACCTCAGTAATATCCTGAAAAGAAAGAACTCAGAATAAACATGGGTAAACATGAGACACAGTGACCTATATATGACCTATACAGGACAGATCTGCATTAAAGAATGAATGAAACTTTTAACAAAATTGCTAATTGAAATCAGAAAGGCAAATTGATTGAAATTTGGGTTTCTGGTTAAAATGCATACATTTTACCTACTTAGGAAAGATAATGATGTGGCTTGCATTAAAAAAAAACTGGGGCACACTGTCATTTTAAATATAATAATTAATAAATATACTAAAATAAATTATTTTTAACAAGCCCGAAAGCATCACAGTTTTCCAAACTTAAGGTCTTCAGTGAAAATTAGTCAATTTAACCAATGTAAGATAAAAGATGTGTTAATTGCATTAAAAATGTTTGATCAGCTGGACTGATTTTAACATAAAATCTACTAAAAGAAATGTCTGACATTGATTTAACTGAACATAGATTTGAAACTGTCCCAAAAAAATTAAAAGCATAAATTTAAAAATAGAAAATCAAAAAACTGTAAAAAGATGAACATGCATCAGAGTTCTCAGTAGGATTTTAAAATTTAGTCCGAGACTCCCAACTTGGAAGATGTTGGAGTCCCAGACACCCAACTTGGAAAAAGTTGGAGTCCCAGTTCATAAAATAGGAGTTCAACTCAAAAAATTTTGAGTACTAAGAATCTATTTCATGGACGCATGACTGGTCATTGGGATCATTATCTGGATGGCAGAAAAAGATTAGTGTTTGCTTATTTATATCGAAGCAAACTAACTCTGACAACTCACTGATGGCTGCAAATAATGGTTCAACTTTCTAATTTGATATTATAATAATTTATTTTATGCTAGGCAGTGAATTACTGGATTTTCTGAGTAAAATAATTGTGATATTTCGCTGCAGTGAAAAAATATGATACTTTTTCACTGGCCGTCAAGAGACATTGACAACATTATAAGTAAGAAATTTTGAACTATTTATAAGACGCTTGCGTGGTGTAAAGGCGCCAAATGGCTACTTCGCATCCAGCAATAAACAAAAAAAAATTTCTTAATTTTCTTTCTATCTGCTGTTTTACTTTTAATTTGGAAGGAGCATAATGTAACTACTGATATTTTATGTGCAAATATACACAAAACAGAGCAGAACATGAATGGCAAACTGTTGACATTCTTGTGAGGGATACAGTAAGAAATCAGCTACTTCAGTGTGTTGTACAAATTACTAGACAATACGCTTGAGCATAAAGTAAAAAGAATATTTGCTTGCTCTGAGTGAATAAAAGATATATTTCATCTCGTGGGTAAAAAACTTAAGTATTTTCACCCACTCGATGAAATATATCCGTTATTCACTCGGAGCAAGCAAATATCCTCTCTAAATATGCAAAACTGTATACAATTGTTAACTTATTTTGATTTATTTCACACTGCCCTTAAGATCTTGCTTATCTTCTACCATCCACCAAGTTAGCACTGTGATATAATTCTGGTCATCTGTGAGAGACCTAACTGTATTGTGATTAAAATGTCACTTTCTTTAATACACAAGAGAAAAGAAATTTCAAATTATCCAGTTTATCGAAGACAACAAAACTAACATATGTTAAAAAAATATGCATTCAATTTTTTCAAGCCATGGAAACGTTGAATTTCACAAAGAATAACAACTGTTTCTAACTCTATTAGGCAAAGTATTTTCCTTTTCATCATCTGACAGTTCAGGATATTTTTCTGCTTACATTTAATGCCACTGCTTGATGGCAGAGTCCTCACAAACATCGCAAGATAGAATAGAAGAACATTTAACTTTCACTTCCTAATATAGGTATTTGAACTATATCGGTTCAAATATTGTATGAATTTTCTTTCAAGAAATGTCAATTTGAACAAATGTAAAGTCCGTAAATAATTAGTCCCCAGTGAGATGTATCCTCGTTATCGGACAACTAAGGTATACTGTTGTGCGTCTATCTTGCATTATGCTAATCACTTACTTGCATTACTGTTTACAATTAGCCACCATTTATACCTTAAAAATTAATAAGTAAAGATATAAAAGAACCAAAGAACATCTCAATTGAATTTTATTGTAAATTGGACTAAATCTGTCTTCTTATGGATCTGCATTTTCCGAAATCCGCATTATAATCTATCAGTCATTAGAGGAGGAATATAAATAGACTGATAGATTGGCATGGAAGTGACTAACTGACTGAAACAGTATTTGTAATTTGGGACACCTTCCAAAAAATCAACATTTTATCCGTATCAAAATTTACAGGAGTGCCAGGATCTACATTGAGATATATACATCAGTGCATGATATTACCACCTATTCTAACAAATGTCAAACACACCATCTAAGAATTGACTAGATTTTCAGGGAAATACAGAGAGAAGGACATATAGATATATACAAACTTACATATAGTCATTTGTACGAAATGTGATGCCAACTCAAATAATTGCGCATTAATTTAATGGCACTATTTGAATATGTGGAGTAGTGAAATGTATAATTTAGCCATAAATGGGTTCACATTAATAAGCCGTATTTTGTCATATCTCATTTGAGTAAAACTTAATATTATCATAGATTTGAGAACTGAATCTAATTACCAAATAAATACCAAAGTTAAAAATGTGTATACACATATGTGAATCTCTGCATTCCTAAGAACCCTGATGCATGGACAAAAACATAACAATTATAACAGAGAAAAAGAAATAAAAGGAACTATATGTAAATTAAACATAATTTGCAACAAATATGAAACAATAATATGGATAAATCTCATTTATATGAACAAATCAATTATAACAAAATTATGTTTTTTACATTATTATCAAACTGAAAAGAAAGAAAGAAAGAAATTGACTAAGTTCAGGTGTAAAGGCACCAGTTCATCCTCTTGGAACAGAAGATGATGTCATTTGCATTAAAATGTCAAGATGATGTCATTTGCATTAAAATGTCAAGATGATGTCATTTGCATTAAAATGTCAAGATGATGTCATTTGCATTAAAAGTTAATGAACACTGAACAGACTCAGATTACAAATAAATCTGATCAAAAAAATCCATCTAATATACCAATACAATTTAACATAATGGTTTAATATTCAGAACTACCATATATACTTGTGTATAATCCCGGTCCAAATGCAAACAACACAGACCCTGATCTACCATCACATAATTTGCCAGCAGATCAGGGTCTATGTTTGTTTGTTCTACTAATTAGTCCTTACAAACTGCATAGACCCAGATCTGCCGGCACATTATGTGATGGCAGATCCAGGTCTATGCAGTTTGCAGTTGGTATTCACATATACACGAGTATATATGGTATCTGTATCCAGGTTGATGTCTTCCATATGATACATTTGTTATTAAGTTTGTTACTGATTCAATATAGAATATTTTGGGAAGAAAAGAATTCATATTTGGTGAGGCACCCACAGGGCTAACAATAAAGCCCCATATTTTGGCCTGAAACAAACTACAGTAAAACTACCTAAATAAAATAAAATACTTCACATCACATAGGTATATGACAATAGCCAATGTCCTCAAAAACTTTGAAGCAAAAAAAAATTAAAAACTCTAAATAAAAATTCTAAGCCCCTCAACATCAAGAGTTTTGAAATTCTACTGTAACTACATCATTGCAAGCCATGGGCAATAATCCACTACACTTCTTTATCACCTATGGCTGCCTGTGCACAGATTTGCTAGTTTCTCATCAATACACATTAGCCTACTTAAACATTCACTGTGAGTGCAAGTAAATTGTTTTCGCCACTGTGACCCAACATGACCTTTGATGCTGTTTGAATGAGCCAATCAAAGTTTCTCTTACAAGCACAGTCACTTATCGATTGATAAAACAGGCACTTCCATTGATGTGTAGAAGATTGTTACACTGTATTGTTGCTGATGTATTTCTGTTTATGCATACTCATGAAAAATGAGGAAATCTATGCACAGGCAACCATGGGTAGTAAAAGAGCATAGCGCCTTATCACCCGTGGCTTGTGACGATGCTGGAACTAATGATCTTCATGATCATCCAATGCTGGCACTGAAGCTATGAAGGGTTACAATATTTTTAAAAAATCCCTTGCACATGCTGGGCATGTCGAAATTTCTGTTGCTAGTGATACTTGTCTATAATTTTTGTAAAACATACGAAAAATTTGTATTTTGGTTGACTTTTATGAAAGATTTAAGCAAGTAGAAAACTTTGCAGATCTTGAAGTTCTGATATAAATGCAGTCTACTCCTCTTGATAAGAACATGGATAATACAAACTTCCAATTATTACGAACACATATTCAAATCCCCCGCTGAACACCAATATATTCAGCTGAAAATAACTGTTTGATACAAACAGTTGAGATGGAGTTCCACTTAATGCTAACACTTCTTGATGTGTTTTATCCATTATAATGATCTTTATAACTTTAATACAAACCATGAAGATGATAACAAATCCTTCTTTAAGAAAAACCAACATTTCACTGACCATTCTGTTTGAGAAGTGAATAGTAGCTTTTTTTACAATTCATGTGAAGCAGTCACACAAATCAATTAAGACTATTCATTGTTAGCTCCTTTTCAAGTTTTGCTCCAAGAAAAAGAATAGACTAACGTTGATGACAACCCCATCTTGAACTTAATGGCACAAAATACTGCTGATTATGATGATTATCGTATAAACTCGCGTATAAGTCGAGTTCAAATGCAAACAACATAGACCCTAATCTGCCGTCGCATAATGTGCCGGCTAATCAGGGTCTATGTTGTTTGTTCTACTGATTAGTCCTTACAAATTTCATAGACCCAGATCTGCCAGTGCATTATGCGACAGCAGATCTGGGTCTGTGCAGTTTGCAGTTGGTACTGGATTATACCCGAGTATATACGGTATAATGTCACAGAAAAAAACTCGAATACAATCCAACCTGTTGCCAATCCAATTAAAATCAAAGATTTACTTATCAATAAGTAGATCTGACAAGCACAAACATAAGGTCATGTTCTGTTGACCTTTCTATACACCAATCAAAATTATGCTTTCAAACTGCTGAAAGTCAAAAATGACATTAACTGTGTTTTTCAATATGTTTGCATATTCTTGTCGATTGAAATAAACAAGACAAAACCAGGCAAGTAATGTCAGTTTTCATATATTAGTGCACACTTATAGAGTGATTACTTTACCATATGAATAAAGGGATAGACTAATATTACATATATGGGTTTGGTTGATTTTGCTTGGATTTTTTGTTCGTTTGTTTTCAGACAATGTGTTTTCAATTTTTGTGTATGTTTTAGGACTAAAAAAGTAATAATTTTTCAGTCTAAAAACAAGCCAAAAATATGGTATCTATCTATCTACTGTTTTCACTGTCATTTCTAGTTTTGTCAGATGTGAACTACAGTTAATATAAAAAGAAAGTTCATACTAACTGAAGTTGACTGTAGTCAGAACTAACTAACTAGCCATACTAACTGAAGTCGACTGTAGTCAGAACTTTAACCATGCATGTAAGAAGAACAGATTTTAAAGTAAAATTAAAACCAATGTACCTGTTTGGAGATAAGGAGGTTGTATTTGTCGTAGACCTTGCAGTGCTCAACAGGTCCAACACTTTCTCGCTTGATCAGATCCCGGACTTGTTGCTTGTGTCCCTCCATAATGTCATCCAGGATTACTGGCTTCAGGAAGGTCTTGGATTTGTCTCCACCCTGACAAGAAAAAGAACGAACTTTTAATTAAAATTCTAAAGGCAGACAATTCTTTCTTGGAAAAATGCCCTATCTTTACTTTCTATAATTCTCTTTTAGACCTGAAATACAGTGTACTTTTTTTTACATATCCATTAAAAACACTAGATTAATCCAAATGTCAGACAAACATGTAGACTTTGATGGAATTCATGTTCATGAAAAAAGACGATGGTATAGGACAATCTGGGTGCACTTCAGAGAAATGATAGCCTCACTATACAGCACCTCAGTATAACATGGTCTCTGATACAACACACCTCAGTATAACATGGACTCTGATATAACACACCTTAGTATAACAAGGTATCTGATATAACACACCTTAGTATAACACGGTCTCTGATATAACACACCTCAGTATTATATGGTCCCTGATATAACACACCTCAGTATAACATGGTCTCTGATTTAACATGCCTCAGTATAACATGGTCTCTGATATAACACACCTCAGTATAACATGGTCTCTGATATAACACACCTCAGCATAACATGTGTTATATAACACTAATGTGGTCATGAATGTGGACATTATACTTGTTGAATTTTATTTTTCCTTGTAATATCTCTCAGTATATAACGTGGCCTTGCCCAAAACATGATACACTTTCATGACTCTCCTGAAGAGTGTTTGAGCTGCTGCTAACTTACTCCCTACTGCTAACTTACTCCCTACCTATCCCACTAAATACATGTATCACCAGCATTCAGAACAACCTCAATTTTTCAGATGAGAGTAGAATAACTTTGACTCTCGGAAAAAGTCTCAGAGGTGTTCATGGTGATATTTCCCGTATTGTTAAGTTTTTGGCAGACAAAAATCGGGATAGATAAGATATTCATAGAAAGATGTGAGTTGAAATTAACATTCAATGATGTTTCAACCATAAATGAAATACCAGAACGTTTAATTTTTAATGTTATTCCAGCAACCTCTGAATGAACAAAATTAATGAATTCATTTCTAAACTATTCCTTACACTGCTATTAGTAATGTCACATCGAGTCGTTGTGGCATCAATGACACTGTTATGATGTAATAACAACTATGGGCTTAAAGGCAGTTGAAAATGGCCACTATTTACATCTTAGATTTTTTTTCTAGCATGCAATGGAAAAAGCCGAGGATGTTCCATTTGGTATCACCCGTTATACATTGTTCTGCAAATAAGGTTCCTAGTGCATTGTAAAATCATGCCTTATAGTCAAACCGTCTTAAAATGAAGTACTTGATACAGTATTCCTTCACTATAACACTGTCCATGGAAGCCATACAGTATACTGCCTTACAGTGCGACTGCCTTATAATGATGTACATGTTGTGCATATAATTTTACTACCACTTACTGAAATGGGATCCATGAACATACTTGCCTGATAACAGAAACTGTGTTATAAAGAAGGACCTTCTAGGGCACAGGTGCCGTACATGCTTTTGTAGGAAATTAAGTTCTATGATGCAGAATAACCAATCACTATGCAGCTTCTACTGTACAATCATGTGAAGCGACTTTTAATTGATACCATTACTCACCCACTCTGAGTACAGTTTTGTCTCCACTCTAGGAACAACCTGTGAGGCCTTGATCATGACATCAAATACATTGAGAAGGACAACCTCAAAATCTGTAAAGGTGGGTTCAAACTTGATCAGTGTGTTGTCCAAAATGAGCCTCAAGATAAAACCCGGGTGCTCGTAGGCTCTGGTGGAATGCTGAAAAGAACAAGAAATTAAATTTTGAAGTTCTGAAGTAACTTAGTCATAAGAAAAAGTAATGTCAACAAAAATGTCTTATCAAATAACATCCTACAACAGACTACATTTTAAGGAAGTAACATTTTAAAAATCTTTTCATTTAAAAACATAAGCCATACACCACCAATGAGTAATTAAAGCAATGAATAGTTAATTTCCATATTATTTACTTTCTATATTTCTGACAAATATCAAAGTATTGTCCCCTTATTTAAATCCGAGGTTTCTCCACATTAAGTAAAAGTTCAGACTCGAGATCTGTTGGTAAAATCCAGACCAAATACTGTATGAAATTAAAGTATGACTTGGCTTTAACCAATTAAATGTCTTAGAATTTAAAAACAGTTGTGTAATTAAGGTAAACAGTGATAGTGAAGCTAACCTTTGGCTGAACTAGGAGATCTTGATAGTCCTGTAGTGAGTTTAGCGAAAGCTGCTGAAGGTTGTCTGTCATCAGCGTGGCTGCACAATTGAAGAACGACTCTAGTTTTTCTTGGTCCTGGTTGCTGGGAACTTGTTTCCTCTTGTTGCCCTGGTAGAAGATGTTTTGTACCTCAGGAAACCACCTGTATTAAAAGAATTCATCATTAAGTGAAAAACAATAACTGGTAATATCTCTAACTGCTAATCACACAATTGTCAAGGAGTGCTGACCAGTCACATTGTAAGCCACCTGTGAATCATTGTGCAATCACCTATGGCTAAGCCCTGTTATATAGGACTCGGACACCTAGGTAGTTTTTTGCTACATAAAAATTCATTTTTGTTATAAATTGCATATCAAGTGATCATTTTCTCCCACTTAGCACAAAATTTGCAAGATATACTAACTGAACAGTACTACATGTATTGTGTTATGCATTGAAATGATGAAGTCAAAATATTGGATTGTGCAGAAGTTCATATGCTGTTGAGTAGGCAGAATCTAGTTGATATGTGAATTTAAAACTGTTCTCTTTTATATTATTGAAAGTGGCTTCAACAATTGTGGGACTTTTCACGTAAACAATTAGCACTACTGAAACATAATAAGCATAACTTTTTTTTTTTTTGGTCTGAAAAATTCTTGCCACTTGCTAAGCAATTAAACATATTGGGGGAAAAATACAATTAAACATATAGGATGAAAAAATACAAAGACACTTGTCAAATTTTCCAATTTATGGTAACTATCTGAATTGTAAAAAACATCAGATTTTGTGTTGAAAGACATTTCCACAATAAATGATTATAACTATTCACATTTTCCAACTGAATTAGTTAATTTAAATTGCATGAATGTATATATATGTATAAAAGTAAATATGTCCATGTGCAGGATCATATACAGACAATTGTTAATTCATCATTACAGGAAATCCTACATAAAGTCAGTCTTTTGGAGATTACTACTCAGTTTCAAGTCTTTTTCTTATCTACAATTGATACTAAACTAGAAATGTGTTGATGGAATACAGATGCCCCACCACAGAGCTTGAAATGACCTAAATGCAAAACTTAGCCAAGGTGTGCTGGAAAGACATACAGACATGGGAAACACTATTATGCCACTATCACTGTCATGGTGGGGCATAAAAACAATATTTGGACACATGTCTAAGAATTTAAATGAACAAGACTGCATGCAAAAAAGTTCAAGAAAATGTGATCTACATGTACTTGTACATCATCATCATCATCATTGTTGTCATTACCATCATTATCACATCATCATCATCATCATCATCATCATCATGTTTAATTTAAAATATTTTATCAAACATGTAATATTTATGTAATATGCAAGGTCGATTGGGACATTTTTTTTGCCCTGAGCCAAGTAAACACTGGAAGTACTAAATTATATACTTGAGACGTAATACCCTGCATTGTAACTGTGCCAGCTGATTGAAATCTTCCAATACAAACACTGTACCATACTTATCCATGCAAGAATTCTGAGGAATGCTACATCATGCCTGCTCAACCCCTGCATGATCCAAAACCCTTTATAAGTCAATGATGAAAGAAAATTAGGTCACATTACCTACCATTAAAGGTGTGAAAAAGAAAGTACTTAACGAATTTCCATAAAATATACTGTATCTATAAAACATGTATACCCCCAATGCAGGCACAGCAGACCCAAAAACTCAAAGTACAAAAAAAAGTAAAAATGTAGAAATATTTGAAACATTTGCTATAATAGCATGAAAATCTAATCAGGTCATCTAGTTATGCATACAACATGTATAGCAAATTTTGTTTGTCTACCTCAAGTGGATTTTGCTAAGTTTTTGTTCAAGTCCAAAAAGTTAAAATATGTGTAAAACTTTGAACAAATTGCTGTAATGACCTGAAAATCCAACATGTAAATACAAATAAACATACCTTATTTCATATGTCTACATCAAGTGGTTTTGCTTAATTGTGCTAACAAGGTTTTTGTCATAAAAGTCTCAGTCCCAAAAAATTTAAAATATGTAAAAATTTGAATAAACAGTATAATGGCATGAAGATATTAAACAGGTCATCTATTCATGTATAAAGTGTGTAAACTTTCATGTCTGAAAGTCAAATAGTTGTTGTGCTATCACACTAAATGGTTTTGGGACAGTGGAAGCATACAAAAGACTTATCAAGCTTTGATGACTGTACATCCAACAAAATCGGAGAAATGGAGCTAAAACCAAACAATGAAATCACTGGAGAGTGAAAAATAGGTCACTTCAAGGTAGTCTGCTTTTGTAAAATCAACACTTACTATGCAGCTTGACATGACTTTATCATTACATTTATGCAACACTTACTATGCAGCTTGACATGACTTTATCATTATAGTAAGAAACACTTACTATGCAGCTTGACATGACGTTATCATTACAGTATGCAACACTTACTATGCAGCTTGACATGGCTTTATCATTACATTATGCAACACTTACTATGCAGCTTGACATGGCTTTATCATTACAGTATGCAACACTTACTATGTAGCTTGACATGGCTTTATCATTACATTGTGCAAAACTTACTATGCAGCTTGACATGGCTTTATCATTACATTATGCAACACTTACTATGCAGATTGAAATAACTTTATCGTTACATTATACAACACTTACTATGCAGCTTGAAATGACTTCATTACATTATGCAACACTTACTATGAAGCTTGAAATGATTTTATCATTACAGTATGCAACACTTACTATGCAGCTTGAAATGACTTTATCATTACATTATGACATCACTGATAAGAAACCACTTTTTATCGACGTGCCTTGTAGCACTATGAACTCCGAGAGAGACTGGATGTAAAATTACATGGTTGCAACTTCTGTCTTTTATTAAATAATGAAAATAAACAATACTTACACAATTTAATAATGGCAATAACAGTCATGGGAAAGAAAATGATAAAGTAAACAAAAAGTATACGAGACCTTTGGAAATTTCTAGTGATTTATGACCTGCCATAAATCAGCCATGCAGGCTTTCTATTGCAGAAACCAATATGATCTTAATAATTGTGTAATATTTAAAAGATGAACTCCACCTACATATTCTTTTCTTTTGTATTTAATAAGAAAAGTCTATGATCTTCAACCTGTACAAATTTGATGAAATACTCATTCAGCTATTATTTTATGGTGATACTTTTTTTCATTCTTTTCTTTTTAATGACCCTTACCTGCACATAGACATTTAAGTGAGAAAAAAAATAGCAGAATAAAATGCACATTAACCAATACAGTTTTAAGTGAGTTTGGATTGACTGGACCCTTAGCTATGTAAAAATATTAGATTTTAAAGAAATACTCCAACATTTATCAAGCAATCATCTTTATGTAACTTTTGCAAGTGCTGAATAATGCTTGGAAAAAAATCCTATATATATCTTGTTTCCTTTAAAATAATTTTACTCTTAAAAAAAATACAAATATTGGTTCACTCCATTTAAGAATGGAGAAATAAATTTTACTACTCAGAACTGTAAATAATAATAATAATAATAATAATGATAATAATAACAATGCCCCCAAAACTATGTGAACATTTTTCATATTGATTTAAAAGACTGCATGAACAAAACTTTGACAGATACATTTTTCTGCAATTTCTTTCCAGCTACTGATTAAATGGTTTGAAAACTGAAGCATCCTATTCCATGTAGTTATCATTACAAAAAATAGCATAACATTTTCATCCCCGTCACCAGCAAATTTCAGGTATTAAATATTTCATGTACCGTATAAACTTGCTTATAAGTTGAGTCCAACTGCAAACTGCACAGATCCATAATGCGCTGGCAGATCATGGTCTATGTTGTTTGTTTTATTGATTACTCATAACAAAATGCATAGACCCAGATCTGCTAGCACAATATGTGATGACAGATCTGAATCAGTGCAGTTCGCAGTTGGACTTGATTTATGAGTACAGATGGTAAGCACAATTTTGGGTTGGACCTAAATAAAGGTATTACTAATACATGTACCTATTCTATGAAGGGCAAATTAAAGGACATTCATTCTTTATCTCAACAGCTGGCAGTCACCAGAGCAGTCAAATAAGGATCAATATCATGCTATTAAAATGCCTCACACAATAAGATCTGGTTTTATGCCAGAAACAGGTATATGCAAACAGCCCAAAGAAGTATAATATATAGGGGGACTGGCTTTATTCATGTAGATATGTATACATAGCGATCTTATTCCAAAATAAAAAATAAAAGAGATTATAAACAACCGTGAAACATATGCTGTACATCTTCTGAGTGATATGTATGTGTATGTGTATGTGTGTGTGCATATATAAATATTTATATATATATATATATATATATATATATATATATATATATATATATATATATATATATATATATATATATATATATATATATATATATATATATATATATGATAAAACCTGTCCTAATGGTCACCTTTACTCAGTGGTCACCTGTTCCCAACACTCATTCTAACTTCCCCCTGTCAAATTTCCCATATAGATGTCCTGTATCTAACCGTCTGCTGTGTTCCGAGGTCAGCAGCCAAGTCTTTCCTAACCAAACAACGGTTTCTCCCTTCCTTAAGCGGTCATAGCCATGTATCTACCATGACCGCTCTGTCTATGCAAACTAAATTTTTGCTTCATGAGGAAGGCATTGTTTAGATAAAGGAATATCATATGAATCGATGTCCAAACATTTCTTATCTCGCTTGTACTCATCATATTCCAGTCACGCCAATAGTGTAACCCAAAGGTGTCAGTATGTCAAATTCGAAAGTGAGGCAGTTTTCATCATTAGGGGAGAGAGTCGAAGCAATTCATTTGCTGGATGGTGGGAAAAGTAGTTATGTTATCACAGCAGAAATAGAAGTTGCCTTTTGTGCCGGTGTGACAGGTATAGTTTGATATCTTCATCTATTTGCCTGTGATTTAAACCTATCTCTGAGGAAAAAAGTTCGTCTTTGAGAAAAGATACGAGTTACATCCCTTTTCATTAGGGTCAGGGGTCATTCAATATTTAAAACTTGTCCGTAAAGGCAGGCAAAGTTTTGGTTCATGGGTAACAAACAATAGTCATATATGGCTTCCTTTGATTTCATATTTATCACAGGCTTCTCACATAAGCTGTCTTTTGATCTCAGTGAGTTAAGTAACTGGCTAATCCAGATATTATTTTTCAAGGCTGAACAGCTCTTTCCAAGCCTAACTTATACAAGCTGGCCAACGAAAGAGTCAGTCCTCAGTTTTACAGTCATATGTAAGCTGTCAATCTGTAATGAAATTATTGTTTTGTCATGGTGCACAAAACAAACTAGAATCGCCGATTATTTTAAGTCAGTGATGATTTAATTTATATAATGGATTAAAGTGAGCAGGTCAGAGTAATCTTGCGTTGAACATAAATTTGGGAGAGAACAACATATACACGTATTTTATGATTTTATTGAATAGTACATGTAAAACAATCTTGATAACGTAATAATATTTATAATAATATTAATAATATTAATAATGATAATGATATTGGGTGAATGGTATTTGTTCTAAAAACAATTTTAAAAGGAGAACCCATGTAGAGAGGTCACCTGTGTAAAAAGACCATTTTTGTCTTTTCCCATGGGTGGCCACTATTAACAGGTTTGACTGTATGTATATGTATATATAAAATCAAGTTACACAAACTAGCATGAAATTGTTTTTGTTTATGTATATCAGGCATGTGCAATATATGGCCCGCGGGTCAGATCCAGACTGCGACTTGGTTGTATCTACTTATTTACATCACAGGGTGTGGCCTTACAAATCGCTTACCGGGTCCGCACCCTGGAGGAAGTTGCACATGCCTGATGTATATTCTTAAATTTATGTGTACTTCATGTATTGTGTGAACACAAATAATGTACTTCAATAAGACCAGAAAATGAAATAATTTTTATTTTTTTAATATCCTTTACCCCATTCAATTGCAGGCACCTTTCAATCCTTGCAGTTTCATTTAAATATAAAATTTAATAAATATCATTCCATCAAACACATTAAACTTTTGACAAGCATTTTTAGAGGCTGAACCAGCCATTCAGTCATGTTTACACTTCATTCGCATCTGAAATTTGCAAAGTTTACAAAAATTCATTTGTTCTATGACCAGACAGTTTAAGGTGCTTCAAATGTTTTGTGCTCTGATCTGCTCTATTGCAGTTAGTCAGAGTTTCCTCTGACCATTCCACCCCACCCCCAACTTAACTCTCCAAATATCTAACACTGTGAGGCGAAGGTCAGAGAAAACTCACACCATAATGCAGTCTATTTGGGTCAGTTTTGAAGTTTGAAGTGCCCTTCATTTAAGCATCAATTTATAAGATTGGTGAAGAAACTTTCAAGAATATTTACAGAACATCAAAATTTTTCCAAATCATATTATATCAAAGGTCATTTTTCTTTTAAGTTGAGGAAACATTTTCTTGTCTTTCTCTTTGTAACGTTTGTGCAACTGCCAAGTGGACTCAATACGATTCTGCCTTTTTGTGAGTGCACTAGAGCTCTTGTCTTTTTTATTTGCAGGCCTTTTCAAAAACTGTAAGAGGCTCATGATGAGTCGTGGAATTTCCCAATCACTTGTCAACCTAAATTGATGGTCTTGGATCACTATTTCCTGTTCTTTCATAAACTGAATCTGCAATCTTTTTATATTGTGTTGATATGAGCATCTGCTCAACTGCGAGTATTTATCTTTTACCGCAGTAGTTCGTATATGGTACATTACTGTTCATATGTAAAGAAATGAATCACTTTGAAGAATCACTTGGCTGAAGTCAAAGTAAATCTTGACTGGTCTTTTGCAAACTACATTCAAAAACAGCAAGGCAAAACCCAAGGAATGTTTTATTTGTTTACATTAGGTTATAAATTATAAATCAATGCCTATATATATATATATATATATATATATATATATATATATAGTACAAATCATATGGCGAATAACAGTCATTTCAAGTGCACTGGATCCTGCAAGGGATCACATGTCAGGGATTGATAAAGATAAATGCAATAAACTAACAACGAACAGTGTAAAACTAGTTTTCAACTAGCCCAAGCGCTTTTGACACTCACTGAGTCTTTTTCAAAGGCAAACATATATATATATATATATATATATATATATATATATATATATATATATAAAACACAAATCCTGAGATTCTAATAGTTTTTGCCAGGCATTTTTTTCCAAAAATTATTGTGGCAGCTATTTATTTGTGAAGTTTAATATAAAAACATTCAAAGATGATATAACAAGTTGTGACAAAACAGAAAAGACTGATATCCCTATTTATTAAATGTACCAGAAAAATGTGTCATTTTTGGTTCCTGATTTGCTGCTGCTTTAGTATTAGTATTATCCTTCCACGATTCTCTGGTTTCCTCTCAAATTAATTATTTATAAGAATAGTTTTTTCTTTCAAAACACTATACTATAGAATTTCACCTAACATCAGTAGTTCCACTCTACCATTTTATAAAATTAATTATTAGTTGACAACTAGCAGAATTACTTCCTTGAAAATAAGTAACACCTAATTGATGGTTATTTCCAGTAAAGTTGGATGGTGAAGTTTTTTTTAATTAGGTCCCCAAATACCAACTGCAAACTGCATAGACCCAGATCTGCCATCGCATAATGCACCGGCAGATCTGGGTCTAAGCAGTTTTTAAGGACTAATCAGTAGAACAAACAACATAGACCCTGATCTGCCGGCGTATTATGTGATGGCAGATCAGGGTCTATGTTGTTTGCATTTGGATCATGATTATACAGGAGTACATACGGTAAGTTCTGGAGGATGATAATAAACATTAGTTGTTTGTGCTAGTATCTTTTTTCTTAATCTGGACCTAGGCTTCACATATTTTGTTCTAAGGACATGATGTGCTGATAAATTGCAACATGATATATTTAAGGAATGTGGTGTGAGTAACTGAACATTAGAATAGTAAAAAGCCAGCCAATCGGATGTATGATCAACTCATAAATATGCACAGGCCTCACTTATAATAAGTCTTGTCAGCATCCTGATTATATTAGTCAATTTACCTTAAGTTTGCTTAAATTAGGGTCAGAAACACCTCACTAATATGCACAGATCTACACCTCATTAATAGGCACAGATCTACACCTCATTAATATGCACAGATCTACACCTCATTAATATGCACAGATCCACACCTCATTAATATGCACAGATCTTGCTCATAATGCAACCCATTGGCTACCTTAGATATAAGCCTATTTACTAAGTTTGGAAAAAATTTCTATCAGTAATTGAATTCCTAAAGTGTTGACAAACTAGCCACCCAGATGCAAGATCACCTCATAAATCTGTGTGGATCCTGCTCATAAGTGTACCCATCTAAAAACATGGATGATTTAAGTCTATATACCATGTTTAATTAAAATCTGATCAACAGCGTGGTAACAAGCTCAGTCAATCAGATGTAAGATTACCTCATTAATATGTATTGAGGCAAGATCTTGATCATATATTAAGTATATTTTGATTAGAATTATGGCCTCCAGAGTGGTAACATACTCAGCCAATCAGATGCAAGCTAGCTCACCTCCTTAATATGCATGAACCTCACTCATATTCAAACTCATCTGAGATTTTGATGATATAAACCTACATCCCAAATGTAATCAAAATTGGATCAAAAACATGGCCTTCAGCATAGTAACAAGCATTAGTTACAATTAAACAAGTCTGCCACACTGGTGAGCTAAAAACTCTCCATTATTGATATTTTTACTTCATAATGGATCTCTCTTAAATTGTAAAGGCATAATAACATGATGGCCAGGGTCTGCATGTTGAGCCCACAATCAAGCGTTCTTCAAAAACTTGAATCAAAATCATAACTGTTTATGATGACAATTCGGCCAGCGGAAAAGTGACTGCTATGTCTTGCTGCCCACTAACATCAGCTTGATAAAATCTACACCTTTTTGGAGCACACACAAAAATCTGGTTTTTCATAACAATGCTCCATTTGAAGCTTCCCTGAAAAGCTGATAGACATACAGAATCTGTACAGCCAGGAGAGTGCTGATGTGCCATTAAAGCCTATACAAATTAATACATACACACAGAGTGTACTGACCATTTTACACTTATGCTTATGTACAGTTGTCACCTGATTACACCCCATGTCACAGTGTAACATCCAGGTTAAGTCAGGTCTGTGCTCCACTGTAGTATGGGTATTACCTTTGATAGATTTACCACAGGCCTGGTTAATCACTTACTGTAAGGTCTTTGACCACAGGCTGGGTTAATCACTTACTGTAAGGTCTTTGACCACAGGCTGGGTTAATCACTTACTGTAAGGTCTTTGACCACAGGCTGGGTTAATCACTTACTGTAAGGTCTTTGACCACAGGCTGGGTTAATCACTTACTGTAAGGCCTTTAATCATAGGCCAAATTAATCACTTACTGTAAGGTCTTTGACCACAGGCTGGGTTAATCACTTACTGTAAGGTCTTTGACCACAGGCTGGGTTAATCACTTACTATAAGGCCTTTAATCACAGGCCAAATTAATCACTTACTGTAAGGTCTTTGACCACACCTTGGGTTAATCACTTACTATAAGGCCTTTGAACATGGAGTCAAATACACAGGACAATCCACCAACTGGCCAGACAGACCCCAATTTGGGTCTTTAATGTCAAATGGAATTTGCAGCCAATGAGTGAAGCACAGGAGTTGCCTGAATTACTTTAGTATATGTCACTAACTACACTCAAAATCACTGATAAACATAAGTACAGCATGGTCAATCCACTTTGTGTATACTGTATGTAAGAAACAACAAAGTGATGTATAAAGAGATGTTGACATGACACCTGTGTTGTGATCATTCTTACTGTACATACAAAAATGATTAAAGAATAAAAAAACAATTGCAAAGGACATGTTGGAAAAAATTAGCAGTTTCCAAAACAACCAATCTGATTTAATTTTAGTAGCAGGATTCTATAAGTTGATGAATACTTTAAGTACAATGAATTTAAAGCCATTTATGCTGAAAAAACCAAGTTAAACTCTAATTATTAGCTCTTTAATGTATCTTTATGGAAAATGCTGCTTTTTAATGTATTATTTATGAAAAAAAATTACTAATATTCATAAACCTTGAAAATCTAATTTCTAAAATGAAATAACATTTAATATTATATATAAATAGTGTCAAATATGGAAAAATGGATTAATTGATTGGTTTTTCAAAAGATGCAAAAAGTTTGTGAATGTTGCACTATTTTTTTTGTTTGGCTTTGACATTTTTTGCAGTGAAGAAATGTTATCTATTTAGTGATGTCTCAGAGTGAAATCGTAAAAATTAATCCCATCAAAATTTATCATCTTGTATAATGAAGCCTCCCAAGATATGCAATATTGCTAAAATATAACTAGCAAAAATTTTAAATATCAATTTTATGTCTGCAAAAAAAATCCTGCAATACGTCATTGTGTTTCTTGTGCAATACAGAGGAATCCTGCCATAACGTTGTACTTGGGGTCCATAAATACTGTCTGCATTAAGTACCAAACCACAGTATAGTGAGAATGATTGAAAATTTGATACCTGCATGTATGAGTGTCAGGGGTTGAGTGGGGATGGGTTAATAAACAAAATGTCATTCAAATGTATATTAATAATTTTCATACATGCCAATTTATATAACAATCAGGATTCAGATGTCCCCATGGTCGATGAAAAAATTAATCATTGCTGTTTAAGAACATTCATTATGATCTGTAAGCTAAGAAGTTTCTGAAACTTGACAATTATTTTTATCTGTTTGTCAGCTTGGCTGATGTTTTTGAGTAGTTAGGAAATAAAGGACATCTAAGACCATAAATTGGGAGTGATGACATGACTGTGTTATATCCGAATTTGTGTTATAATGAAGCGTGTTATAGCAGGGTTCCTCTGTATGTATGAATAGCATGTGTAGACAACTATGTCAATGTACCTTGATTTGGGTAGCTAATCTAATCCTCTGCATTGAAGGAATCAATGGAAAAAAAGTATATCGGACACATAGTTTTACTCCAAGAAAAATGTGAAATTAACAGACATTTCAGAAAAATGCAAATTAATCAAGATTATAAAAGTTAAGTAAAAAAGTAAATGTAGCGCAGAATATAACATCACCATAATTTCATAATTTTCTCCGACTCTTTGGTCATATGCCAACTACTTTGTAAATGATGGTTGTAAATGACTTACTGTTGTTTAAAAATTTAAGATCATGACCAATGTTTGCTCAAAATAACTAGTAGTCAGCAGAAAAGCAGCATTATCCTCACATTTTTCTCTAGCCCCCCCTTCGTACATATATGCAAAAGCGTCCCACACCCACACCACCCTGCTCCACTTCTAAGGGATAGATACAAATTTTGAAACTCTTCTGCACATCTACAGACCACACCCCAATGATATGCAAAAGTTAGATGTCACTACCTCAAATGGCATAGGAGGAGTTCTGCAATGTTAAGTACACATGGGCTGAATCCCATAATTCCTACCTCTTCTTCAAAAAGTTTGGGGAGCTGAAACTTCAGCTTTGTATAAACTTCATGAAACTGAATTGTCACTTATCACTCTACATTTTTTAAGTACTGTAAAGCAAACATATTTTTATGCTGCATTGGTAGGGAGGAATGATGTAATAATTGGACATGGCAAAAAGCAAAAAAAAAAGAAAGATCAAAAAGCAGAGAAAAGTACAGTTATTTAAAATAAAATAACTTGCTTTTTCATAAGCTTCTCCTTTGCAGCTTCAATGTGTCTCATGCATAGATTCTGGAATCCTCCTAGATCCAGAGAATCAGGTCTGATGTGAAATTCTTCAATATCAATAAATCTCAATGTCCTGAAAGATAAGAGCATATAACATTAGTTAATTGATTTACTGATCCAGAGAGATGTGTCATTAGAGTTAGTTCACATATAGTTAGTACAGCAAGGTTTCCATATATACCAGACACAGTTTGGACAACAAACTTTGAACACTTTATCAGTGGTCAGTTTAAAGAGGTTAGAACTGTTCCATTGGGACCAAACTATTTGCTGGCCGGTCTGAAAAGGAAGCTGCTTTACGGAAGGGATCTGTCTAGGAAAGATTCATTGTATACAAATCAAGCTAATTCGCACTGAAAATGAGGTAGATGAAGTTTTTTATGTGGAACATTCTTGAACTGCCTTTTGTGAACCAAGCTTTTGAGTTTATATCTTGGAATATCTAACAAAGTGATTATGTGAAGTTTAGTAAAGACTATAAACAAAAATAAAAATAATTTTCCTTCTGATCTATTGCCAGTAAAAATTTTAAACCGCATAGCAAATTGAACTGCCATCTGAACATATTTACATCAATATGCAGATTTATAAAGATTTAAAATTGAATAACTACTTTTTCTTGCCCTTATCTACAGTGGACCATTTATATAATGGCTAAGAATTATGGGGAAAATGTACCTCAAATGACATCACATATTAAGCAATTTTTACTTAAAACAAAATGATGCTGTTAAGGGTTAGAGCGAATCTGGGCATCATTTTTGGGGTACATTTCCTCGATAAAAATTTTTTGTTTGGAATAGTTCCACTGCATCTGCAAGAATTTTAATAATTTAAGGACATATGTACAATTGATTCTGCATACTTCTACGCATCAATCTGGTTTATGTTGTTGGATGAATATTTTGCTGAAAAATGTGGATAAATCAACAAATTTTAAAATGTGTGTATTTGGGTCTAAATTCATACCAATAATTGTAAACATGAAATATAATTCAAGTTTAACCACGGTGTACCAAGTCCTGTCAATAATGAAAACAATAGACTGACTAATGGCAACATTTTTGACAGCTGTTTGTTTTAACCATCAGAACAGTGATAGGTGTGTATGGAAACAAATGCAAAGGGGAGTATCCATTTGATGCAAGAAAAGGAGAATCTTAAAATAATAAAATCAATGATGTCACTGAATGTTAAATAATTAAAATATTTTCAATATTTCTATAAAATTATCAATTCTGCTAATAATTTCTTCTTTTAAGTTATAGATGGAAACAAAAGCTCTTTTATCTAAAGAACAACAACAGTGAGTGTCCATTTTTATTTTAAATTTGGAAACAATAACTGACTCCACTATATATGGAAGAAAATATTGAAAACTTTATTTAATAGAAAATTTTTGTTCTTCATTTTTCCAACAATGGGTCAAATTTTCTATTTTCAAAAATTATTTACCCCATCCAAAGTGTTTTCAGACTAGACATCTCAACAACTAAGGTGTGGAGAATGTTATACAAATATTGGAACCAAGAAATGAGTAAAATATTAGAAAAATTCCCTCTGCAATAAGTTGTGCAACTGTTTTCATTTCTCTTACCGTGGGTCAGAATGTATATTTTTCAACAATTATCTATGCCACTGAGACATCATCTTTTTTGTAAGCTTCTCTGAAAAAGTCCTGGAACACCAACTTTGATATATTATTTCCATAATATGAAACCTCCTCTACACATGGAAAACATGAAAACAAATCGATTTAGTAGATCTAACTATACCTCCCCATCCCCCAATGATCAATAAAAAATCCAAAAATCAATAATGATATCAAAATGTGCCTAGAATAACAAACTTACCCAAAAGAGACATGCCACAAATCCAAGACCTGCAGCATACAGGGGTTTGTAACATGAAGATTTTGTGACATCAAGTCAAGACTCTGAAGGTATGACTTATGCCATGGTTTTGGTACAACCTCCAACTCCTCTCTGTGTGGTAGAAGTTTCACCTTCTTATCTTCATCCTTCTCTCTTGGATCTCTCAGGACAAAGTCAACTGCAAAAGTAAAAATGTACAATGAATCCTGCCTTAAGGATGATCACTTGTTGAAGTATTTAACTTTTTTAAAAATTATATTTTGACATGGCTCAAAGTCCGACCAATCCAAAATCACTCAAAAGTGAGAAGGTTAATGTGCTTTTTTTCACAAGTCTTAGCTGAGTATCAACCCCCGAATAAGAGTCATTAACATAAAAAAAAGTATGAGAAAATATACCCTGTCACTAGTAGTCCATGAAAAAAATCTCTGAAAGAGTATTTACAAATTCATCAAATCTACACAGGTTGAAGATCCTAGATTCCTTTTATGAAGGACACAAAGAAAAAGGTATGTTGGTGAGTGCATTTTTGTTAGTATGATACAAGCATTGAGATTACATTGGTTTTCCGCAACAAAAGCCTGCACTGCAGATCTGCAGCTGGCAATAAATTGCTAAAGATTTCCAAAGGTCTCGTTTACTTCTTATCATTTTCTTTCACAGGACTGTTTTTAAGATTATTAAAATGTGTTACTGTTCATTATTTAATAAGAGACACAATAAACATTTTGTTTTCTTCAGATGGCATAACATTCAAGGAAATATCATGCAAAACAGTGCTAATATCTGCCAGTCATTATTGCTATGACAGGTACCCTTCTATCAATAACTAGTTCACCTGTAAAATCAATGAAGAATTTGTAAAAATGGAAACAAGGCATAATGCTCTGGCAGATCTGGGTCTATGCAATTTGTTAGGAGTAATCAGTACAAAAAGCAACATAGACCCTGATCTTCTGGCACATTATGTGATGGCAGATCAGGGTCTATTTTGTTTGGAGTTGAGATACTCACCAATAGCTTTCTTTACACTGAGAAGGTAGTCTTCTCTCATCTCATCAGACAAGTTGTCTATTGTCTCCAAATGACCATCCTGAAAAAAAACAAATTTACAAGTTTATACAGGCTGTATATCAAACTTGGGCACAATTTCACTAACAATATATATATATGTTATATTTTAGTTTTAGCTTACCTGACTGCTAAAACAAAAGTCAGACTTGAATTTTATTCAATTGAATTGCTGGATTTTAGACTAAGTTGGCCTGAAATTCTCTTGATGAAATCCTTGGGCTGTATTTAGAAAATGTGCGGATCACAAATTTAAGGCTCAAGATCAAACTGATAAATTTTGAGATTCTGACATTTTACCAATAATTTTGCAAGAATATAAAAAAAACTTTCAGAATTGTCTTTACTTTTGATGTTTAATTGCTCCATGCATTACAGTTTATTTGGTAAGCTTTAAATCTCAATTTATTTTGTGCTCAAGGAATTTCAAGAATACAGTGCTAAGAGATAAAAAAAAGTCTGGAGCAGAATCTTTGTATTCAAACAAGTGCATATAACTCACTTCTGAAAACTAATTTCTGATTGGCTGAGAAAATTCTTGAAAACAACCTCAAGCATGATTTAAAAAAATGAGCCAAAAGATGGATCTTTTCATTGCTATGCTGCACGAGATGATCATATTTCAATTCTTTTTAACTTATATAACAAGTTATTTCAAGCCTCTTAAGATTTAACAGAAGTCTGGCACTTTAAAACATTTGTGAGGCATTTTCCATTTATTTTTTTTATTTCACTGCATAACAAGTTTTCAATAATGATTAAGAAACAATTTAATTAATTACTTAATATTATTTAACTTTTACTCACTTTACTTGTTTGCTTACTTACTTTAATTGATTGCCTGCTTACTTACTCACTCAATCCCTCACCCACTCACTCACACACACAGCAACCATATCATGCCAAAGGGGAAACCCAACTTGGCCTGAGATTGCTCAACTAGCTGACATCTGCCTAACAGCCAAACACAAGAGTAGTTGGTCAAGAAATCTGGTCAGCAGAATGCTTTCTGTTGAAATTTCTTCCAATACTGATGAATGCATATGTTATGAAAACTTCAAGGTTTCTCCAGTTTTTCTAACTTCATCCATATTTGATGACACATCAACATCATTTGTCCCATGTTGAAAGGTCACTATGCCAGGACACTGTGTCAAGTTGGTCAAATTCTGTTCAGCAGTTTACTTTACATACAGTTGTGTATTTTCTACTTTTAGTGGTGGATTGTCATCATTTGTAAAAACTTAAAAGTCCTCCATGACAGGATGCTTTTTGTCAAATTTGGTCAAATTCAGTTGAGCGATTTTTGAGAAGAAGTCATTTAAATGTTCTTCAATTTTTAGTAATGGTGGCCGTATTTAATGATGGATCAATATCATTTGTATAAATCTGAAAGGTCTTCATGCCAGGATTCTTTCTCTTAAGATTGGTAAAATTCTATGCAACAGTTCTGGAGAAGTCATTTCAAGGCTTTTCTGTATGAAGGTAGATCCGCACCATTTATACTGACTTGAAATGTCTTCATGCCAGGATGCTTTCTGTCAAATTTGATCAAATTCTTTTCAGCAGTTTTTGCGAAGAAGTTATTTAAAGACTCTTTACTATTTTTAGTAACAGCAGTCATATTCAATGGCTGATTGGCATCATTGTACAAATATGAAAGCCCTTTATGCCAGGATGATGTGTGGCAAATTTGGTCATAATTGGTCAAGTGGTTTTCAGAAGAAGTTTCAAATAGCAATTATTGACGGATGCATGGCACATGATGCATGATGGATACAGGGCCATACCATAAGCTCCCCTGGCATTATGGTCAGGTGAGCTTAGAATGAACCCATTTAAAAGAATTTAAACATACCTTTAGTCTCTCAGACACAAGTGCAAGGACATTTTCTAGCCAGGAGTCTTCCATTGGTGCTACATGTTCTGTGTCAATTCCATGGTGTATGTAGTAATAGTATCTCTAACAAAAGAACATTGTCCATTTTAAAAAATATGAAAATGTAAACAAAATAGTTTAGTATTCAAAATGCATGGGTACACACTTGCATGTAAAATGCACCCTGTTTGGGCCATGTGCAGGTAAAAATTAGCACAAAGGAAGGTAATTAATATCATCTTTACTCGCTTATGAGTTGAGTCCAACTGCAAACTGCAGAGACCCAGATCTGCTGGCACATTATGCAGTGTCAGATCTAAGTCTCCAGTTTGTTGGGAGTAATCAGTAGAACATACAACTTAGACCCTTATCTGTCTGCGTAATACGTGATGGCAGATCAGGTTCTATGTTGTTTGCAGTTGAACTTGTCTTTTAAGTGAGTTCACATGGTAGCTATAACACCCTTTATTCTTGTAGCATTGGCCACTGACCCAAATCACATTAACACATTCAAATCTGGTTAATATACATTCTGATAATATGTTATAATTTATACATTGATTCCCTGATCTTCAATGAATTCACCAGGAATATATCTGGTTAATATACATTCTGATAATATGTTATAATTTATACATTGATTCCCTGATCTTCAATGAATTCACCAGGAATAAAGCAAAATTATACAAGAGATTATAATCATTACAGGATCTTTACATAAAGCTGTAAAATTTGTAATAATTAGAATTATTGTAAACATTTGAAGGAATATAAGATCTTCTCAAGTTGCTGTACAAATTTATATTCAGCTTTAATGTCTGTACAAAAGGGACATAATCATTGTGTATAGGGAATGTTTTTAAATCTACCTAAATTAGCCATGATGGGAAAGTTTCCACCTCTAACCATGCATTGTAAACTCTACATGAAGTGTTCAAGCTATCTATGTAATACCAACAGCAGAAATCATTTCACAGGAAAATAACTCAATAGCTCTGTTTGAATACAATAAAAAACAAATTTTCATCGCCCATCCCCTTATTAGCGTATTTTGGTGTGTATAACGCGCACCGATGTATAATGCGCACCCCGATTTTCGACCCAAAATGAGTGGAAAAAACGTAGTTCTGCCATATAACGCGCATGTGATATAATACATTTTAAGATCGTGACTACCGGTATTTCGCTCCGTTTTCATAGTGCAACAACAGTCAGTCATTTTGGATAGTGAATGAAAAAGTGGCCATATTGAAATTGTATCTTTCCGATTTATGGTTGGCCCTTAAAAGGGCCCTTTAAAGGTTCGTCTAGTAGATGGAGTTCAATCTATTGCATCAAATCCCTCAAATTCCTCTTCGTCGTCATCACTCTCGAAAAGTCGCTGTATGTCCTCGTCTGTCATCATTCCTGGTGTTGCTGCATAATAGCTTTCATCTTCGTCTTCGTCCATGCTCTCTGAGTGGTCTTCATGCTTAGCATTGTCCTCCCACAAGATGTCATCCTCTGTGCCATCCATTTTATTTGAGATGCGGCACTTTTTGAAGGCATGGATGATGATGCATGGCAAGTCGTGTTGTTGTAAAAATGCGTAGGCCCAGCTCACAGACCCCTTGTAGTCGTCTATTTTCTTATGTTTTGCAATAAATATTGCCTGAAAGCGAATCTCTGTCGTGGATACTGAGATTCCCTGTCTTCTTCTATATATGACACATTCAAGGACTCCACTCTCTACGTCCGGATACTTTGCACTTGTCCCTCTGTCTGCCTGTTTTGTTCTCGGTATTTTCTTCAGTCTTTCTTTCATTCTTCTCTACTCCCTAACAGAAGACTCTCCTACATTAAACTCCCTCCCAGCAGCTCTGTTACCATGTGTTTCTGCATAGGCAATGATGGTTAGCTTGTCTTTCGCATTGTACGAATTTCTTATATGACCCATGTTGATACTTTGACTATATTCATTCAGATTCAAGATCGAACACAATATTCTATGTGAAAGTTTAGGTCCGGTATTTATACTTATTTGGATTATCATTAGACCTCCAAAATATATCTCCATGTCCAAGCTAGAATTTACCAAGACAATGCATTGTACTTATGTTTGGCCCATCAAAGCTTTAGCCGGCGCTGATTATCTTTAAAAACACCATGCTGAGTCAATTAAACACTGCTCACTGTATTGTAACAAAAAAGTACCGTATCTAATACTGTTGTTTAAAATGAGAAATAAAACAAAGAAACAAGTTTATTTTCTGAAGAAAAGTAAATACATTGCAAATTTACCTAGACAAAGCAACGTGACTATGTTTAGCACATCAAAGCTTTAGCCGGTGCCGATTACCTTGAGAAGACCACACTGAGTCAATGAAGCACTGATCACCGTTAAAAACACCACGCTGAATCAATTAAATATTGCTCACCAAGACAAAGCATTGTAACTATCTTGAGCGCATCAAAGCTTACCTGGCGCTGATTACCGTGAAAAGGCCACACTGAGTCAATGAAGCATTGATCACTGTATAGTCGCAAAGATATCTCAAATACTATGATTTAAGAAGAGAAATGAAACTAAGAAACAAGTTTATTTTCCAAAGGAAAAACAAAATGTTTTCTGACTTCATACATTAACGCTGTATCAGTGTTACCGTAACAGGCTAACCGTAATCACGAAAAAAAAAAAGAGAACATTAACACTGCTTGAATTCTAAATATTATATTTCAATTCAAACACGAATAAATGAAGACAAAATTAATTAGATCCACAGTTATCGAATATTGAACATTTACAGGTACGGTAATCATATATTTGTTCTGCTGATAACCTTGAAAAGACCACACTTAGTCAATGAAACATTGATCACTCTATAGTCAGAAATAAATACAAAATACTATCATTTAAGATGAGAAATAAAAACTAAGAACCAAGTTTATTTTCCAAAGAAAAAAATATTTTCTGACTTCATACATTAATTGATTATTTTGTTCCACAATGTGTCAGTGTTACCGTAAGAAAGAAACTGTAGTCGCAAAAAATATGTCCCCTAAAGGTGCCTCTGATGAGAACATTAACACTGCTTGAATTCTACACATATTATATTTCAATTCAACCAAGAATAAATGAAGAAAAAATGTATTAGATCAACAGTTATGGAACACTGAACATTTACGGAACAAGTACGGTAATCCTCACAGTGGTATTTGTTCCGCTCCAATGCGGCACTTTGCACAGCTTTTGAACAAGTTGCCAGTCGTTATGTACATGCATTTCCGGTCGAGGCACAGAACAAAATGCTACACAGTGATGTGAAATGAAACCAGTTTATTAACATAAGCAATCAAAGAGCAAGACTATTTGTAAGCATTATTTATTTCTTTATTACGGCTAGTACCGGTAAACAATTTAGTTACAATGCAATGTACAACGGATTTAATATTTCACAAGGAGTGAATGTGACACATGTAGGCGGCTATAGTGCCTTCATCCTCTCAACAGATCGACCTGGAAAAAAACTTTTTTTTATAGTTCTTGTATAAAACGCGCACCCCCGACTTAAGATAAGAAAATTAGGTGAAAAAAGTGCGCGTTATACACACCAAAATAAGGTAAGTCAAACTTTTCGAATACCATATAAAAATAGTAAATGGTCAACTTGATTGCCCAACATTCACAGTGATCTCCTCAAGTTAAAGGCAATTTTGATTAGTTAATTAATAACATAATTAAATATCATATTAATTAGTAAAAATATACCTCTTGTACTGTAGTATCATCCCTCAGATACAAAGAATTCATACTACATGATTTGAAGGAAAATTTAACTAGATCCCTACCAATGTAAAATGCCAATGAACTGACTTTCTCATATGACTATTTTTTTCGTGTGACAAACTATTGACAAGCATTGCTTGAAGCAGCTTAGGATGATGTCATGTCAGTGTGCATCTTGTTTTCAAATATATGTCATCATGTTCCACTTCAAAAAATCTACAGTAAAAAAAAAATGTTGCCACTTCAGTATATTACAATATAATATATAGTGATGACACCCTTAACAAACTCCTCCAACCAAAAGTAAATATGCATCATGTGGAAAAAGATACAAGTTAATGATGTTTCAGCAACTCTCAAACATGGAATACAAAACCAAGATAAAGGTAAAAAAAGGTTAAAATCCTTAAAATACAAGATCAAAATATAGATAAACTGCCCTCTTCTCTTTAGACAAAATCAAAGACCTTCCCAGATTGAACATTATCATGTGACGCATTGCACAGCAAACAGGTTCCCTCCAGTAGTCACCTAATATGACATGCAGGCAGACACCCTGGGTCTACTCTACACCCACTAGCCTGAAGGTATGCGGTGATAAAGAACTTCATTCACATACCAGGATGTCTTTTTCAGCAGTAGTTGGAGACCCAGTTCTGGAGGACTGCAGTGGGTCAGCATTCAGGGAGGCTGTGGAACTGTGGGGCATCCCTTCCTCTTGCCTGCAAGGAAATGGTGGAATAAATGTTAAAATTATTTTTAAGAAAAGACCCACTTTTTAAGCTATATTCGCATAAAATAAGGAACTAAATTGGTTTAGTCCCAGTTGCAAACTATGTTGATAACACAATAAAACTTTCACTGGAAATGCAATCTAACAATGATTAAATCCAAAATCTAACAGTCTGTCAAGTCCGGTGTTTGATCTGTCAAGTCTGTTGTTTAATGTGTCTCTAATATGTCTCTATATTTCTGACAAATTTATGATCTTACATTATAAAATCGCTTATTTTAAATTAAATTTAAGACATGGGTTGACTAATTTCTATCTTTGTAAGCATTAAAGATCTTAAATATAAATGTGTGGTATTACTGTACAATACTTGATGGTAAATATTCCAATATCAGTATTTTTCCATGATAATGATATTTATAAGGCATTTTTTTTAGTAATAAACACAACATACCTAAAGACATCAGCTATACAATCTCTCTCTCTCTCTCTCTCTCTCTCTCTCTCTCTCTCTCTCTCTCTCTCTCTCTCTATATATATATATATATATATATATAACAGTTTGGTTCTCTGCATGATAAGCACGATAATCCCTTCGTCCATTTTTGTTATACAACTTTGCTGGGCTGATGGCAGTATAAATTAGATTTGTAGTTTACCCGTTTTAAGACAGTTTATAAAAAAATTTCTTCTTTCTTTCTTCTTTTTTTTATCCTTTGTTTGTATATTTCCCTGTCATTCAAACATGCAGGAGTCAAGAATTTCTCATGGGTTTTGTGTAGTGCTTGCTCTGTGGATGTAAACTGTTTCTACTCCTGATGATGAGCTTGCTTAGCTACAAATGTTGGGAAACTGTTTTGTATTTGCGCCATTAAAATTTTTTGTGTCTATATATATATATATATATATATATACACACAATCACAGCTGGGCTTGGTAGGACTACACTAGGTCCCAACAGTCTACGAGAAATTCAGTGATGATGGATTGTATCCATGTTGGATGAGTCAATAAGCAAGGGGGTGCTCTGGTTGCAATGCATGCTATGATGTGTTCATGGTCTTACCACTGGGACACTCCAATCATTTCGCAGAATGTAATTATAAATTATAGATGTAATCTCTTGAACCAGCTATTATACTGTTAAAATTGAAGGTCAGCACAATTCATTTCCAAATTAAAATTGTGCTTTTTAACAAAAACGAAAAAAAAAAACAGAGGAGAAAACAGGACACAAGGATGAGAGTTTTCAAATTTTATGACAATTTCTTACATGATGATGTCAACAAGAGTCTTGCGGAAGTTCTCTCTGTCTTTCTTGGGTTGCTGGAACTGACTGATATCCGGGGTTCCATTCTGTTTGTCTATGGGTTTGAGCTGATTTGGTTTTTTCCTCTTGGGTTCTCCTTAAAAATAATTGAAAATTGTTAATATTCAAACAGCTTCAGGATAAAGATTAAGGCTTTCATTTTTATCAGTGAATTTGAGGCCAGGCAATATGTAGAAAACTGGTTTTGAGAACCACAAAAAGTAAATTTCAATAGCTGGCTTAAGGATGAAGCAGATGATGACTGCTGACAGTTCTCTCACATACATCTAAATATACCCTTTTAAGAAGGGCACTTACCAGTTAGGTGCACTGAAAAGAATCCTGATGAAAATCCTCACACATTGGAGACACCTGTCCATCATGGACAAAGGATGTTGACTTTTGTTCCAAATCACTAATTTTATAATACTGCATGTACAGCTTGGACTAAAACACATACATTTTTTAAAGGAGTTAAAATGATGCAATACATTATCTGTACGATTTAGTCTCACGTCAGCATATTCATCCTGCCCTAAGCACAGTTACTGTTTTATGATGGTGAATTTGATCAATATAAACTAAACAATTGGTACAACTTCCAGATGTTCCATGCACAACTGAAATGATAGTACTTGAATACTGTGAGAAAAACTCACTCAAACAGAGCCATATACTCGACAGCACCCGGTCTTAGTCTTGGTCATTAAGCTGTTTGATGCATGCTAAAAGGCATGATTAATGTCTTTATGACTAAAACTTGTAAGTTTTGGTTTCATGGTGTTCACAAAATACCCCATCAAATTTTAACAAAAATATACAATTAGGTTCAAACCAGGGAGTAAAATACCAATATATTAAATTCTTATGTAGAGCCCTGGCATGTATATATAAAGGCACTATTCTTTCTTACAATATTCAATCAAGAAACATACAATTACAATTAAACCAGTGTATAAATTGCACTAAACAATTGTCCTTTATAGACAAGTGTCCTTCATATGGAGGTGGAGATAAAATGGGATTTGAATGTTGTCTATTATGACTAGGTGTTTTTACATGGAGGTGTCTGCTGAGGTACATTTCATGATTTACACTGTGCACCTTTTTATTTTGGTATTATATGAACATATATGGGAAAATACTATATATACTCGTGTAGAAGTCGTGTCCAACTGCAAACAACATAGACTCTGATCTGCCATCGCATAATGTCTATGATGCTTGCTCTACTGATTAATAGTCCTAACAAACTGCATAGACCCAAACCTGAATGTGCAATTTGTGATGGCAGATCATATAGGTCTATGCAGTTTGCAGTTGGATTCTATATATATGCGAGTATATATGGTAGTTTGCATATATGCAAATAAATGATATATTTATATCTTACCTTTAATGATAAAAGACTTTAAACTATTGTCTAGAACAATAACATCTGTAATTGTTTTTTCAAAGACATGTGCAAAAAGGACATATGTCAGGACACATCTGCCTTGCCCTTGGTTGTCCTTAAAAGACAGGCCCCTCCATCATAAAACTATACTCGACTCTAAATCTTACAAAAAAATATTCTGACCGATCTAAAAGATACATCCATGCATTTTGAATAAAATTTCTGACTCTGAAGTAATTACTTAAAACTCAAGATGTTAACATTAGCAGCTAATGAGGAGCTCTGCCAACTGAGTATAAAGTTTATCATGAATGGTACACAGTATGGAGTGACACAAGAATGACAAAGTGATAAATAAATGCTGTGTTCATTCCAAAACATCAACATTCACAGTTTGCCAACAATGATCATTTGGTGCATGATATTGAACACAAGACCAAATTAGTATCATGCCTCACAATCAAATTGCTGGTCCCCTGCCAAATGACTTGTCACTTGTCTGACAAGCAAGAACTATAGAAACATGCCAGATTAAAATTTATGCTATATTGATAAAGAAACCCATGACTGAAATAAAGTAGAACCTGTCTTAAAAGATGGCCTTTACAGTGATATAGCTGGACCACATAGTGGGGCATCATTTCCATCTTCCAAAAACCATATCCCCTCATCCTATTAAATCTGCCCCAGACTATAGCTCTATATGCATGCACTTATAACCTCATCTAAAAATGTGTGGTTCTGCATAAATTGCCAACATTTTTCACTTTTAGTTCACCCTTTATTGAATTTTAACAGTGTTGGAAACAAAATTTAAAAAATACTGTCACAGTGAAAGATATCTTGATGAAGAACAACCCAAATGTTGTCAAAAGTGTCTAAATGTTGTCAAAGTGCACCTCTTCTTTCCATTCATAAGAATTCCTAGATAGAGCACCAGGACAAAAACAAAAAGAGTGGTATCTGAAGACAGATGGTCTTTAATGCATAGAAACCAACTGCAGAGATGACTTTACTGCATTAGAAGTACAGAAAAAGTTGGATGAGTGCATATATAAACACAGAATTGAGAATTTCAGGCATAAGGCACAGAAAAATGACTTTTAGTGAATTCAAATCCATGTGTAAGACCTTTTCAGGCACATTTAATATCAGATGGAATAAAATTGTTTGATCTCTTTTGAGAGGGAAGTCCCTTAAAACAGGTGCTCTGTAGCAAATGTGAGAGTGTAACCAGTTCAACTCAAACTTACTTGCAGTAAGTTCCCCAACTAGATCAATTCCATTGTCTTTTTCTCCATTTTCTGTGGGTTTTCCAGACAAAATGAATGAGGGTGGATTCTGTTGCCATGCTGGTTTGGAACGCTTTGAAGGAAGAACGGGTAGGAAATGGATTGGATCACTGGTCCCTTTACCTTTACTTCCTCCCCCAGCCGCCCTGGGAGATGGCTGTAAATGAAAAGAAAAGTTTTAATAAGTTCTTTGTGAAACTTGTGTCTAGAACAATGTTAGTGCATAATATTATTTCTATAAAAGACTAAGCAACAGTCATTAATAGATCTTTTCAGTTCCATTCTTCAATTCTTACCTTCTTAACACAATGTACTTCATTTGTTCTTTTTCCTCCTCTTCTTGGAGGCAAATAAACTGTGTGAGAAGCACATAGTTAACATGATCATGTATTATTCATTCCTAAATTAAACAAAATTTTGAACGAATAACTCATAATCTTCTATTGATGGATGAACTGTACAACACACTTGGCAGGTTTGCAGCTTGACTCCACCTAGATCAATAAACCTACAATTTTCCAAAACTGAAGAATGGTTTGCTATATGTTTTGTTATCTAATATTTAATGGACTAGTTTTATGTACAGGGTAAGGTAGTGATTGAGAGTCTCTAACCATGTTTATGGAATAACTTACCCAAATCAGTAAAAATCAAATATGACTGTTGGGAGCACCAAGCAGAATCAGAATCAGTGGAAACAAGAAAACTGCAGCCAAGCGACATGAAAAAGTTTGCACCCTTTCATATGTGTATCAATATAATTTAAGCTTACATTTGTAATAACAGATGAGAATTATTTGAATTTTGTTGGGTATATTGTGCAGTTTTGTTTACAAATATCATATAAAACTTCTATACACACATCTGATACAAACTTGGCTCATTAAATAGATGAAAAACCTTTAGAAGAAGCAAAGCCATAATAAGTTTAAAAAATTAAGTCTTTTAATGAATAGAAACATTACAATATTTTGGAAATGTTCATTAATGTCTGTTATGTTGTGAAGGAGAACAACAATTTACATCTCTTCGCTTGATCATTTTGTTTTGAATCAAAGTCTGAGATCATGTATTCATATTTTGACAGTTTTTAAATGACCTTGCTTTGATCATTCATTGTGTACATGTTAGTTTGAATATTTAATATTCTGTACTACACTTATATTTGCAACAATCTAACGATTGCTGACATTAAAGCTGTTCAGACTTCTGATTAGGAAAAATGAAAACAGATATACCACATTGCAGTGACTACTAACTTCGCCAGCCACCAGCAATTTAAAAAAATAACAATAAATAAATAAAATATAAAAATCTTCAACTAAAAAAAAGAGTGAGAACAAGAATACTGAAACTGCTCAAACATACAATTCCACAGTCTCATTTGTTTCTGGTCAAACAATATTTCCTTAGATCTGGGCTATCATAAAATATAAACTAAGCCCACATGACTCCATTAACTACAACCGTTAAGTGGTCATGCAGATTATCTTTGCCGTCACATATTTACAGATTCTACTACGTTGACAGCACGAAGATCATATTTTATACAGCTATTCTTGCACACATGTACAATATAACAGTGACATTAAAATATAATTGGAAACTAGATCGAGTCTACTGCAAACTTGGATATTTACCAAAATGTTATCCGATTCATAAGATTCCCGATTCAACTTCTAACATCAAAGAGAGTGCATTTACCTGAATATCAGCCATGCCTGTTGATGTCTCCTTGTTATACGAAACAATCAAATCCTCAAATAAAATTTAGGGAATATACAAGAAACACGAAAACAACTGACTGTGGCCGTGCAAACGCCTTCCAGTCAGTTCAAACTGCTATGCAAGTAAGATGGCGCAATTTACGCTTCCTTGTTGCTAAGCGATTTGGTGCTTGATAACGATATTTACAAAATTTTTTAAACACATCGCTAACTTCGATTTATTTCTTAATAACATTACTTTATACGAAAATAAAATAAATAAAATACTAGTAATAAATTTCCAGATTTCAAATTTTGACTGGGTCAGAACAGGAAGTGAAATATTTTTTAATGTTTCATAAACTAGATAGCACACACCAATCTAAAACTCATTCGGAACTCTTCCAATATGTTCACGAGCACCTGTTCGCCAGCAGAATACTTTTGCGCTGTTCTTAGACCAACATAAGTTGTTGTTCATGATTTATTAGCTGCAGAAATAAAAGATGGTTCGATATGAAACTTTGAAGAAGATTGCAATTTACGGAGGTTTTATTTCTATTGGTGGAGCCATATACTTTCATGAGAAGATTCAAGGTGAATTTGTTCTGTCCGGTATCTTTGCGACCCCACGATAGCATTTCCCCCACAATTCGGGGAAAACTACCCCCAGCCATGATCTGGATAAAACAAACACTTGGAAGTACTGTTTTAATGAAAGAGCACTAATGGAAATACTAAACGAAACGGATTCCTGCGTAATACAATAAAGTTAGTAAAAGATGACTGAAGTGTCTATTCGTACGGCAACCGTGTACCAACCTTTGAAAAATGTTCGCACGGCGACTGTAAACGCATCAGGGACGATTCCAAAATATTCCGAATGATGTAAATTCAGCTAAACATAACATATACCCATGATACCATGACAGGTTGGTAGGGATAACAGGCCAAATTAAAAATTGCATAGGTATATAAATATGGTCTTTTGTGAAGGTCAAAGCATCAGAAATTACAAATTAGCAAATAAAATTTAATCCTTTTCATGGTTTTTGCAAGTACAAAAAAGCTATTCTATCTCCTGCAAATTTGTTTTCTTTTCAAAAAGTGAGCATTTTTTGTACAGTGTATATAATGAATATAAATCAGATAATGGAAGGTTTTGTGAGTTTAATTCTTCAAGTAGTCACTACTGAATATAACCAGACTGTTCTTGAGGCATAATTGCACATTTATGTGGTATATAACTGGTTTTGTATGGTTTGTGACGTCATATTAAAGTATAAGGATTGCAAACTCATTTTTATTGATTCTAAAAAAGTAGACTGCATGTGATAAATATGGGTAAAGCCAACATTCAGATAAACAAAAATAACTAAAACACCAAATAATAAACACCTTTATTTATGTGAAAGTGAAAAACAAATGGCATTCGTATCATCTGTCTCTTTACTTTTCAGATTAATCAAAATGGAAAATGTAACAAAATATAATCGGGGTATTTGTTCCTAATAAATGTCTACCTGTAAGAGAAACTTTTTCTTGATGACTAACACATCTAAAAATATTGTTTTTATGATTCCAGATTTGCATGAAATATTTATTTTTCTCTAATATTTGTTGGAAAAAGTTCAATATAATAATACTATATACTTTTTCAAATTTTTTTTTTCATAGTTGTGCTGACATTTTTTGTGACATAATATCAAATTAGTTTTTAAAAAGGGTAAAACAACAATAACAGCACAGACAAATGAAGATGTTTAAGTAGTGGGATGGATGTTACAAAGACCTGAAGAGGCATAACAAATTGCGTGTGGGGGGTTGGTTGTCTTATTCTTGCAGAAAACAACCACATCTGCACAAGATACAAGTATAAATTTGTATGAATTCTTATTTTTAACTACATTAATTTAATAACTATATGTATCAAACAAGTTTGATACTGTATTGTAGCAGTAATGATAAAAACAAACTGTGTATAAATATCATTGCCACCTCTACCATCTGTTCAAGGGAGAGAACTGATATGCATTTCCTCTTGAAAATTAGCAGGGGGGTATGTTAAAATACAGCTCTATTCCCATGAAATGAAGATAAGTCATAAAAATTCTCGACACATTCCATATTTAGATACATAAATAAAATATCTCCTGAGTGAAACCAGCCCGATCCAAACAGTTTCTGGATTTTTGAAGAAACTTTTCTCAGAGCCATATCAAATTCTTACCAATACTGTATGGTTTAAAAGGAAAGCTAATTGTTTACCTTTGGGCAGATGATGATGTAAAATGTTCAGGCCATTCATAAAATAATCCAATCAGAGATAAAAGAATGGGAGGCCCATAAACAGAGGTACACTCTCTGTACAAAAATAGTAAGATGGTGGCATTCTGCTGACGTAAGTGCCCCCTGACTATGTTGTTATTGCTAAGGTTTGGCAGTAAATTTTTTGGACTACAAAACACCATAAAAAGAGAAAATTGTTCCATATTGTCTATTTCGTATAGTGGCCGTGTACTAAATTTTACAAAGACTATTTGCATGGCCGCCGCTCGCTAACAATATTTGCACTGTGACCGGTGTCTGTCTCACAGTTTGGGTTATAATAACGGTTGCAAATAAATTAGAGGCTAGTCTGTGAATTAGTGGTTTTCCCAACAGAATTTTTAAAAATAATTTTACTTTAACAGTCTAGAATTATGTTTTCAATAGGCAGCCATAACATAAGCAAAGAAATATCATTTTCGGACATATCAGTCGCTGTAATGGAGTGGAAATTTGTCGATCTGTCATGTAAAAGATCCAGGATCAACTCTCAGTCTATTTTTTTTAATTTTATTTTATTGTTAGTGTGTGCTTTATTATCTTGAATTAAGAAAGAATTATGTTACTCAGATTTACTGTGTGAATGTACATTTTAAGTGTATGCTTTATTATCTTGAATTAGGAACGAATTATGTTACTCAGATTTGCTGCGAATGTACACAAAACACTGCAGAATATAAGTGGTAAACAGCTGACATTACCTAAGAAATCAGCTACTTTCAAACTCTTAAAACATTTGAGCTAGCCAACTTTAAACAAGTAATAAAAAGAAATTTTGTTCTGAGTGAATAACAGAAAAATTTCATAAATTAGGTAACAATACCGGAGTTTTTCACCAACGTGATTCACTCAATATTTATTAAAAAATTTATATTTATATTTCTACCAGAGGTGCAGGAGTATAGCATTGTACAAATTTTAACAACAGTGACTTGCAAATATGGAATTAAAGGTAATCAGGTATGTGGCAGCCATACGAATAGCTTTACGTAAGTTATATACACGGTGACCGTGCGAATAGTCTTTCCAGATGAGGTACACGGTGGCCATGCGAATAGCCTTTTCCAGTTAAGGTTCACTGCAGCCGCGTGAATAGCTTTCTATAGTACAAGTCATATACGTCATGTAGGCGTTCAGTACAGACTATTTCGTTATGGGTGATATTTTGTGGAATTTGATTACACATACCTTTAAATGGCGATTATTCACTTTATTTGGATCCTCATACATCCATATTCCTTTGGAAGGTCATTATTTACACACCCCAAGAGGTACATACAGCAAAAACCAATGTTAAAGTACATAGACATTTTTGTACGAGGTCAACCTAAAGGTGTGAACCAGTATAAACCAGATTATATGTTGCGTGCTGTGAAAAAGAATTCATACTACCCTGTTAGTTGTTGATTTGACCCAACGTCCTCTTTTCTTGACCGAGTTTAGTATCTGGCCACCATTGTAAATGTCCATAGTGATCAATAATTTTTGCCTGGAAGTTTTTTGATGACATTTAAGGTGCAGAGCATTTAACAAAAGCCAGGATTGAATAGACTTTGCTTAAACTATATTACTATTAAATTTTAGAACAATTTACTATTTAATTTAAGTTGAGTAAATTCACCTACATGACCACATTGACATACACGGTACACATTGAAGCGCTCCAGAGGTCATTTGGAGTAAACAGTCTCCATTTAGAAGGACTTTTGACAGTTACATGTGTAAATAATACAGATTTTAAGAATGTTATATAAAAGTTTATGTTTACTGTAAATTGCTTTTTTATTGGTTTTTTAAATTTTATGACAAATATGAAAGAACATTCCATTGAACATAATATATTTCTACCCTGAATGACCTCTGACCTTACACAAGGGGACATAACTTGTAGAAAGTGTAAATTAATTTTCAAAAGGATGCCAATGAATCAGATTAGGTTTTCTTTGACAGAATAAAAGAGCAAGATTCAGACATATTAATTAGGTGATCTTTCATCTGGTTGGCTAAACTTGTCACCACCCTACTAACTATAGTACCGGTATTCGCTTACCCTCCCGTTTGTTAGTACCCCCATACTGATTTTAAAAACAAAAAGCATCATGGATATAAAAAATACACAAAACATTATTTTATTCATCAATTTATAATTTCGAACCTGACTGTTGCCAGGTGGCCCCTAACATTGTCATCTTGTTTGCGTTTCAAACTGAATGCAAGCTTTTTATGTAAACAACTAGACATACTGTTCACTGTCTTTTTCTGGTTTCTAGAACAGTCCATTTTCTGTAAAAACTGTCGTCTGCATCCACTATTTGCAAAAAAATTGAACAAAACAAAAAGATGCAACTCTTATATATACATATGTTCAGTGGGATGTAACTACCAAAGTTATGGAAATTTATGGAATTATTCAGAACTTACCAAAAACGGCAAACTGCATCACATGTTTTTGTCTGAAAAAATAGACTTGGCCACGCAAATATGGCGACCATATTAGTAAAGAAACTCTCATTTGGTTTTAAATGTGAACAAGACGACAGTGTTAGAGACTCCCTGGTGAAGATCAGGTTAAAAATTATAAATTGATGAACGAAATGACAAAGTTTTGTGCATTTTTTTATCGAAGTTAATGCTTTTTGTTTTTAAAATTGGTAGGGGGGTACAAACAAACGGGAGTGGGCGAATACTAAAGTGACCAGTTAACCTGGTGATGTACCAGTTATTGTGATTGCATGTTCATGTCCATATTGCACGTGAATTGTTTCATGTGAGTGTCCAAGACTAAGCTAGAAGAAGATGGTCAGTGGTTGTTACATCTTTGCCATGGGTACCGCTTAAATGTATGCACCTATAAAAATCCCAAACTCACCTTAAAAGTGTTAATACCTAAATCACACCTTGGCGGCAAACTGCACCTGGGAAAATTTTGCATTTTCACCTGTAAAATGTTTTATGCATGTAAACACTCTTACTTGATTGGCTAGACTGGTCCCCTGTCTTGTGTAAAACTAGAGACAGGTCATGAAGCATTTATGAGACTATTTGGTTGGTTGTCTTTTTCCTTTTAAATGTATCTCTACATGGTGGTTTTAATATGGTCATACAACAATATATGCAAGTCTGGTAGTCATGAAAACTTGGAATTTTGCTACAAAATGAAGCTTGCTCTAGCCCAGATAAATATTGCAAGAAAAAGAAACTATTTTGTATTATAACCAACTTTTGTGATGCCATGTTGGCACTGTCATATTGGCAAATGTAAAGTTTGGACAGGGTACCGTTCTACGGATTTACTACTATGCCCTATAGTTTTGTCGTATTTGCATCAAGCAATGTGCCCCATGTGAGCTATGAACATGTGATTGGAACTTCAGGTTGATGTGTGCTTATGTATAGTATGCAGGAATTATGTCTTTAATGTTTATTTTATCAGTTTCATGCCACTGTTTAAATAAAAGCCTGTTCTGAAATAATTAACAAGTTTGCAAAGCATGACTACTTTCAAGAAAAAATATAAACTAATTTTGAATCATAATAACTGGTACAGTTACTTCCTTTCTGGTACTGAAAAGCAGGTCATTCTCTCACAAGATATATTGCCAAATTTTGTGAAGACAACAAACCAATTACTCAACCTATAGGATTTAAAATAAGTTTTGCTCCTGCTGATAAAGATGACACCTTACATAAGACTTATTGAGTCATTTGTGATTTATCTCTTATAAAGATCACAATAACTTGTCACTAGCTACTAGAAACTGTATTGTTGATCCAGGTTTGAGTAAACTTGGTAAAAAGACTTAAATCATCAAGATGTCCTGTGAGATTTATTATGAGCAAGATCTGTGCATATAAATGAAATTCAATTCAGTTAGAAATAGTTCAGAAATCAAATGCAATGTAATCAGTTTTTATTTTCTTTTAAAATGCCTGTCTTTTCTTTCTCTCTAAATGAAAGCAAGGGAAGTAACCCATGATATTGACTGATGATAATCACTGGGTTACACAGCAGTGTTCAAATGGTTCAGAAAAGGCCCAGGACAATTGTCATGAAGCTTGTCAATTTGAGGACAGTCCAGAGAATTTCAGGACATGCTATTAAATGACAATGGCATTTAGGTGCATGACTCCTACTAACAATTGTTTGTTTTTTATACATGTAATACAGAATCTGTAATTATGAATTAAATGCAATTTTGGCTCTATTTTACTGAAATAAATTCAAATACACACTTAATTTTGTTTGGTATTTTTTATTCAGAAAATCGACAAAACCAGAAACAAAGGAAATTTAATTCTTACAATCCAGTGATAAAAAAAACAGGACTCCATCAATATCTGCAGGATGCAATAATTATCCAGCTGCTTTCCTGCCACTAATCAAGGCTCACATAGCTAAAAAAATCAGATAGCCCGATGCCCAGGACCCCTTTAAATCTAGATAAGACCCCTCTTGTATTCTGAATGAGTTACCCATGTTGCCTGTAAAAAAAAAGCGTTATCTAATTTGCCTGAAAGAAACCTTGAGCCCATTGATGAAATGCGGCATTTTTATTTTGAAGTTCTTGACAGACACTGTCTGGTAAAATTATTAATACTGAGCTCCCCACTGGGCTCCATCTGTAGGTCCTTCCACATTATGAAAATAGTCTACATAATTGTATCAAAAGCTATAAACTTTGTGTGTACAAAGCAAAGCACATGACCTATGGATGGGGAACAGTACTATTTCTGTTCTCCGTATTTCATTGGTTACCTATAATTAGCACTCACTTGTACAGCATGAATAGTAATAAGCTGTCCCTAGCTCACACAGACTTTGGTAATGCATCGCTATGCAAATATTTGAAAATTAAACTACATATATATTCGCGTATAAGCCAGTACCCACATGCAAACTGCATAGACCCAGATCTGTCATCGCATAATGCACTGGCAGATCTGGATCTATGCAGTTTGTAAGGACTAATCAATAAAACAAACAACATAGACCCTGATCTGCCGGCGCATTATGCGCCGGCAGATCAGGGTCTATGTTGTTTGCATTTGGACCTGGATTATACGCGAGTATATACAGTAAGCTAGGAGATTAGCGACTTATAAAAGCCCCCAATGCAATGATTTGCACTCAAAAGGAAAGTTGAAATGAAATTCCATCTTGAATTTTTCTCAGAAAAGCTACTTGTGTCTGCCATATTTGTAAAATTGTTGTTCGAATAGAACTTACATTGACTTAAGACTTTTACTTTTCAGTCTGAAAATGAGAAAATATTTTATTTTGCAGTTTGAATGGAAAGAAAATACTATGTAAAACCCCAATAAGATCAAAATTAAATGAAGGATAATATTTATGGATTTTTCTTGCATGAGATTTACTGTATGCTGATGAAAGATGTTGCTAGAAAATTTAAAAATTGTGTGTACAGTTTAAAAATGTTTAATTTTAAGGTTTCCACACATACCTGTTCAACTGTGGTAGAAATGTGTAACAATATTATGCAAATATTAATACCACACAGGATGGATACAGAATATGTATAGGGTATTACAAATCCACTTGCCTGATGCCTGGAACAGGATAAAACTTGGGTCAGGCAAGCTCAAGTTCATAAAATACTTGCCCACAGACAAGTCCAAAAACTTGAGAGACAGGTCATGTTCAGTTCATAATGCTTTATATTCTGCAAGAAATATATGCTGTGATCTCACCACAGTACATATATCAGTACATTTAGTGTTTATATATACTGCATTCTTCTATTACATAAATGCATGCAGTTTCTTTCATCAATCATTCCTTTATTTCACATGATACATTGTCAAAGTAGATCATTTCCATCTTGTCAATGTCAAGGTCAGTATCTCATTTTCTCGTGCAGACATAATGTGAATATTTACTACTTGATGTCAGTTTTAACAAATAGGGAATATATATTTCTATTTTAACTTATCAGTTACGTTTTAATCATAATGTTTGTAAGTATACGGGATACACCGACTGTCTGGTCCGAACCCAGCCAGAGGCAGTTTGTGAGTAGGTTCCAAAATGTGCAGAGATTGCCAACTCTAAAAATGTGGCTTGTCAAAGATTGTTTTGATGCATGATGCCAATTTAAAGGTGACTAGGGTATAAGTGCTACATGTAATAATATAATCATAATGTGTGCGATTTTTTTGACAGGTGTATTTGGAAATAAATGCCCTTGTCTCTAATGATTAGGCACTTGGATTTGTTTTTAAAACGACAATCGATGTTCTGAATATTTAGCACCCACAAGCGGTGTTTATCATCTGTTGTTTACATACATGTAATAATTACAGGCGACTAATACATACTTATTGTTCGGCAAATAATTAAATGGATAAAAATAAATATTCTCAAATCGTTCCCAAAAGTTGTAATTTTCAAGTATGTAGATAAAAATAAGTGTTCTCAAATCATGCAGTTGTGAGTATAAATAAATCATTACAAAAGTTTAGCTTTTATAATTGTTGAATATGAGCCAGCTAGTGTATCTATATACAGGTACATGTATATGTCTGTCTGTCTGCTCTTCCTACTATATATGCATTCTAATAGTGTGTATATTTACTACTTGAAACAAGCTTTAATGAACAAGAAATATATATTTATATATTTATACATATGCCAACTGTACTATTTACATATGTCTTTTTTAATAACTTTAATTATTGGCATATAATTTTAAGGTGTAAGCAAAGTTAACAGAAAACAGAAGTTCTTTATTTAAATATAAATATAATGCAATTTCCAGAAAACAGCCCAAATTTTTATTTTACCATTTTTAGCTATAATTGTGATGTTATGTTGTCATATTGTGGGGCAAGCTCAGATATCTCAAGGGCAAGTTCAGTTTAAAATGATTTAAATAATAATAAAACAAATGCAAGTTCATGTTGTAAGTCATCAATTTTAACCAGTGTTTTTAATAACCAGATAATGAGAATGGGAAATTGACCAAAAAAGGACTTGGAACTTTTGAATATAGATTATTTCAGCATCAAAATCCAGTTGATATATTTTATAGCAAGAATAAATGCTTTGTGTATTTGAAACTATCCCAACTGACTGAGACCACTACCATGTACATGATGGTAGACATTGCAACCGGCACACATATTTACATTATGCTTGAGGGTTATACAACATTTATTCAAGAAAGAATATACCGTATATACTTGTGTATAATCCAATACCAACTGCAAACTGTATAGACCCAGATCTGCCATTGCATAATGTGCCGGCATATCTGGATCTATGCAGTTTGTAAAGACTAATCAGTAGAACAAACAACATAGACCCTGATCTGTTGGCGCATTATGAGACGGCAGATCAGGGTCTATGTTGTTTGCATTTGGACCCGAATTATACATGAGAATATATATGGTACTTACCTGTATGTAAATGTCTTTAAGAGGTTAATTCATTATTTTTTAAACTTTTCTAAAATTGTTCAGGCTCTTTTATTCTGACCAGGACACAGTGTAATGCACTCATCAATGGATGTCATTTTGTCAACACATCATTACCTTGCTTGTGTAATGGACTGCCATTGGTCAGCAATTGATGATTCAGTGGATCAGAAAGTAAGTTTATGTAACTAATCAAGGTGTAAACAAGCACTGGGGGATTAGCTTGTGCAGCATCAATCCTAAACACAAATTGTAGCAGTTAAATGAGATTTTGAGTATCAGTCGAGACTAAAGTATTTTGACATGAACCGCTTGGAAAAAACTACCACCCAAGAAAATCTTGGACTTTTTAAGGGAATGCGGTTTATGCAACAAATTTTAATGTTTCAATGATTTTATGTGAATTACCTTTATCTTTTATTTTATATACATTTTACAGAATTTTAACATCTTTACGTTTTATATTTTATCTTCTTGTACCTAATGATACATTTATTTGGAAGGCTTTATCTTCCTAAATTTTTGTGCAATTAAATTTTACATTTTTCAAACTTAACCTTTTGTTAGCACTAGGTAACCACTTTTGTGCTGAGGTCCCATAAAACATTACTACATGCATACATACTTACATTACATACATATATAGATACATACATACTTACATACTGCCCAAACTCCTCACTGAAAAATTGGTAAATAATGTCAAAAATCAGTCTTTTTCTGAGGACCATCACCTACCGAAACACTGCAGAGTTCATCCCCTTGCAAAAAGTATGCAAACCAGATAAAAAAGACAATAATTTTTAGAATAGAAGATATGTAAATTTCAATAGAACAATATATAAAACTTAGCAAAATAATACACTTTAGGGATTAAAATGAATAATTTGTAATCTATTAATGAAGAAAAAGGATAAATTAGAAATATTGTTAGAGAAAATAAAGATTAACAGGTTATGTGCAGTGTTGTAATTTAGGTTAAGAATTTCAGTATGCAGTTAACGATATTTGTTGCAAGTAATTGTATTTTTTTCTTTCTAATAATGATCTTGCTCCAATAAGAACATATTTCTTGTAAAAACCACATCTAAGTTTATAAATTTGTATGCCGAGAATTATTGCTAAAAACTTTGCCATGTTTGAAATTCAAGTTTGATATGTTTAGTAAAATGGACATTTTTGTGGTGTTACATAGTGTCAGGTATTCAGGCCATTCCCAATCCAAATATATCCTATATTTTTCCCAATATTTTAATTAACTTTTCCAAATTTTGACTTAATTTTTCCCACTTGCAGCAGAGAACTGTAGTCTTCAAACGTAAAAATCATGATTAAATTCCCTATGACATGCCCCAAAAATCAGAACTCACTGGCTTGTATCACTGTATACAGCTGAGGTTTTCCCATGTGACAATCATAGAATGCTGGGTTTTCCAGTGAAATTTCAAGTTCTTTGATATTTTGAGAAGTGTTCAAGTGACCTAGAGAAAAACTTCTAAAAAAAGTAAATAAAACGTGTGTATTTACTGATGCAATGAAAAATGTTTCATAATAGGAAAAATTATGCAAAGAAGATCAAACCCTAAGGACATTAAGAAATGCAAAATATTGACTGTTATGGATTTCTTTACCAAAGCACCTCAGGTATCAGGTTACCATTATGAATTATACATCTGTATGTTAAACTGAATGGAAACTTAAAGGAAAATGAGCAGTCCATTGAGTTTGAACTTGAACAAGACTGTCCCACAAGTTCTTGGGTGTGAACACAGGATACCAAAAATGATGATGATGATATTAGTGATTTTGAACCAGAATAAAAGAAAAGCTTGAAGTGTACTCCAGATCAATGGGTGTTCGATAGTGGAAAATATTTACACTGTTACAAGTGGCCTTGGGAGATCATCCAACAAGAAGATTGGAAAAACATGAAAGGAGTGAAAGACAAAAACAATTTGCTACAAAATATGCAGAGACCAACACTGCAATTCTTTCTTGGGCTAGTAAAAAAGTATGTCTACCAAAAACTTGTTGAGTTATTTTCTCTGAAAAAAAGAAAATGAGAGTGTAGAAAAATATATAAGTTCTCAAGAAATTGTTCAGAATTGCATATTTCATTGTTTTAAAATACTGGGTGCATCCAGATTTGGGTGATGCTGTGTGTTTTGTGACTTCTCTTGGTGCTAATGATCTTGAATATCATACCAGAATGCCCCAATGAATGCAACTTATTTATCAGGAACTACATTGGCAGAGTTAATTAGCATTATAGGGAACCACATTGAACATGACAGAGTTAATTAGCATTATAGGGGACCACATTGAACATGACAGAGTTAATTAGCATTATAAGGGACCCCATTGAACATGACTGAGTTAATTAGCATTATAGGGGACCACATTGAACATGACAGTTAATTAGTATTATAGGGCATGACATCGAACATAACAGGGTTAATTAGCATTATAGGGGACCACATTGAACATGACAGAGTTAATTAGCATTATAGTGACCACATTGAACATGACAGTTAATTAGCATTATAGGGAACCACATTGAACATGACAGAGTTAATTAGCATTATAGGGAACCACATTGAACATGACAGAGTTAATTAGCATTATAGGAAACCACATTGAACATGACTGAGTTAATTAGCATTATAGGGGACCACATTAAATATGACAGAGTTAATTAGCATTATAGGAACCACATCGAACATGACAGTTAATTAGTATTATAGGGAATGACATTGAACATAACAGGGTTAATTAGCATTATAGGGGACCATATTGAACATGACTGAGTTAATTAGCATTATAGGGGACCATATTGAACATGAGAGAGTTAATTAGCATTATAAGGGACCACATTGAACATGACTGAGTTAATTAGCATTATAGGGGACCACATTGAACATGACTGAGTTAATTAGCATTATAGGGAACCACATTGAACATGACTGGGTTAATTAGCATTATAGGGGACCATATTGAACATGACAGAGTTAATTAGCATTATAGGCACCACATTGAACATGACAGAGTTAATTAGCATTATAGGGACCACATTGAACATGACAGAGTTAATTAGCATTATAGGGGACCACATTGAACATGACTGAGTTAATTAGCATTGTAGGGGACCACATTGAACATTAGTTACTAGCATCTTTGAGATATGCCACAATATTGATACTTCATGCAGAAGAAAGTTCAGATGAATAGAATTGTGAGCTGCTGAATATCCATGTATATGCAAAATGGACATATGATGCAAAACCTGTCGATCACTTTTGGGGGATAATTAATACTGCTAAGCGTGACAGTGAGTTGCTTTTGACTGCTATCCAACATTTCCTGTTTGTGAAGAATGTTAATGTAACCTGATGCTGATTTGTTTTGATGGAGCTCTACACCTTGAATGTGGAAGTTTCAGGCACTTGAATATTTTACAAACAGTATCAAGAGAAATCCAATCTAAATATTTCTAAAATTAGTTAAAATAGAAGACATACAATTAATAAAATCTTCGTGTAATAAAAACAATGCAAAAACAAAATTTTGAAGGGTATCAAATATTTTATTTGCATTATGATTAATCTGTTTATATCACACTAATAAATTCAGTAGAATATATCTTTATTTTCAAATATTATCCAAGTTAACCTCATAAATAAGTCATCAATAACAAATGAGATTTTTTCTTCAAATTTTAAAATAAATTATTATGTTCATGGAATATTTGCTCTTCAAAGGAGAAAGCATCACCTGTCACCACTGTGTCTGTACTGTACATAAATTGTAGAAACCACAGATTAGCATTGTGTTTAAAACATGTGATGAAGATTTATCCCCCCCCCCCCCCCCCCCCCTTAGTTCATGCTGATGCAGTCCTTCTGGACATCTGGAAATCATTCCACTACTCGCTATAACGATTTTTGATATTCAAGTAAGTCCAAGAAATCTACGGTGTACAGCATCTGACATTAATTCAAGCAGCTGCTGCACACTGATTGTCTCATGGAAATGCATCAGGTTTGTTGAACCTTATCAGTCTAATCTTGACACTCTGGGTGCCATATATGAGGCTAAAAAAGAACCTGAAGTGTTTGGATTGTGTTACAATATCATAATGAACAATGTGATGGCAATGATTTTATTGTTATGTGATGTTCTCAAACCTGTAAATATTTTGAGCTTGTTTAATCAGGATACCAAAGGAAGGTTATGAACGTTGAAACCAGACTTAAGGCCACAACAAATGAGTTAGAAACCTACTGCAGACCCATGACAACAGAACATATTTCTCCCAAATTGTTGACATATTCTAGGAAATTGATGATAGAACAGATTTACAATTTAAAAGGAGAATGTGTGGGGATGATGGCTATTATAACCAGACACCTGACACATTCCAGCAGACCATTGGAATATTCCTTTCCTTCACAGTCTCATTGCGGAGATGACAGATGCTCTTAACAGCCACCCAAGTTTTCAGGGCATTCTGAGCACTTGATCCCAGATGTTTGCCATTTAACTTTGTAGAGATTCCAGATTATGGGAAAGTACGCTGTTCTTGCATATATAAAATATTTAAATCAAATTTTAAGATTCAAGACTAAGACAAGCTTTAGTACTGTTAGGGTATTTCTTGCTAGAATCTAATTGAGTTTTATTAAATACAACTTACAATGGTAATGCAAATTATTTTATTCGGGCAGACATAAAAACTCTGGCAAACCATTCTGAGGGTACATAAACAGATGCAACCCTGACATAAACTCAGTGGACATCATTGCTGTAGAGTATACAGGTTTTAAACATCAAATGCACATGATGAGGTTAATATACTAGTTTGTGAATGTTTAGTACATTTTAAAAGTTATTGAAATTTTCAAGATTTTTAAATTTTATTTCTTTATTAATTTATGTTTACTAACTTGCATGTTGTTTCACACTTTATCAATTTTGTTATTATTAACTCGTTTTCAAATTGTTCAAGTTTCCTCACAAATTAAAAACTGTTAAATGTTGATAGTTTTTATCGGAATATTAATAAATTTTATTGTCTTTGTTAACTTTCTTCAGTTTCACTTTGTTATTGTTGTGTTGGACAATGAAATCAACTATAGGTAAGTTTCAACTTCGTAATGTTTTAACATTGCAATGTTAATAATTATATTTTTAACATCTAAAGATTGTTTTCTAAGTCTGACTCTCAGAGATGTTTAAATATTGAACAACTTGAAACTTTCAGTAGTTTTAAATTATTATTGCTTATTGATCTTTAGCAAGTTTAGTAGCCTTAATGTAAAATAAATTGTTGGTTTTAATTCTAATCTATATTTAAATTCATCGTCATCATCTCCTCATCTCTCCCATAACCTGGCAGTTCATAGGGGTGCCACTGATGACTTTATGACAATCTTTCTCCATTTTGCCCTGTTCTCCACTTCTCTTTGGGACTTTGCAAAGTCCATGCCTGTCCACTCTTTGATATTATCCTCCCATCTCTTCTTCTGTCTGCCTCATTTTCTCTTTCCTCTCACTGTGCCCTGTAAGATTGTCTTTGACAGGCCAGATGAGCTTGAGATGTGACCATACCATCTTAGTTTGCGTTTCTTTACAGTGGAGAGCAGATCTTCATATGGTTCAATTGCACCTTGGATTCTGATGCGCACCTCCTCATTTGAGACGTGGTCTAAATATGAAATTTTCAGTATCCTTCGATAGCATCTCATCTCTAGGGCATGGATTCTTCTCTCTAGTTCTGCATACAGGAATATGGACATGACGAGGGAGCGCATAAGCTTGATCTTGGACCCAATCGTGATGTTTCTGTCCTTCCAAATAGGCTTCAGCCTAGCCAGTGCAGCTGTTTGCGCAATCCTGGAAAGAGCCTCAGTTTTTGAACCTTCATCAGAGGCGATAGCACCTACATGTAGGTATTTGAAGCTTGGCACTGTGCCCAGCTTCTGTCCATTTACTCTTATTTCCTTTTGGATACCACTCGAGTTGTTTGTCATTAGCTTGGTTTTTTCAGCACTGATCTCCATCCCATACCTTAGTGATGCTTGGTTGAGATGGTTCACTAAGGTTTCCAGTTCTTGTTCATCTCCTGCTAAGCCATCGATATCATCAGTGAAGCACAGGTTGGTGATTGTTCTGCCTCCAACATTGACACTGCCCTCATGGTCTTCCAAGGCATCGGACATGATCATTTCCAGGTAGATGTTGAAGAGAGTTGGTGAGAGAAGGCATCCCTGTCTGACTCCGACTGTGGTTCTGAACCAATCTCCTATGTTGCCATTGACGAGAACTGCGCTGGTGGTCTTGTCATACAGGTTTTCAATGGTGCTGATTAGTTTTGCATTTATGTTGTATTTCCGCTTGGTGGCCCACAAGGCTGAATGCCATACCTTGTCGAAAGCCTTCTTGAAGTCAATGAAGACATGATAGAGGTCCTGTTGATGCTGCAGATACTTTTCACAGAGGATTCTAAGATTGAAGATCTGTTCTATAGTGCTAAGTCCTGCTCTGAAACCTGCCTGTTCTTCAGCGATGATGTGCTCTGCTTGGGGTTTGAGTCTGTTGAGTATGATCTTAAGTATAACCTTGCTTGGGTGACTGATGAGACTGATTGTTCAGTAGTTCTGGCACAGCTGCAGATTCCCTTTCTTAGGAAGGGTGATGATCAGAGACTGGATCCATGGGGTGGGCCATTCTCCTGTTTGCCAGATTTTGTTGCAGATTGTTGCGAGGACATCTATCATGGAGGTTCCTCCTGCTTGAACAAGTTCTGCGGGTATATTGTCTACCCCAGCTGACTTCCCTTTCTTTAGTGCCTTTACTGCAGTCACCACTTCTTCCCTGAGGATCGGGTGGTCAACATATGTTGTGGTCAGTGGGAAGTTTAGTACAGCTTGGTCTCCAGAAGTCTCCTGGTTGTAAAGCTCTGAACAGTATTCCATCCATCTGTTAAAAATCTCATGATCTTCTGTGAGACTCTTACCAGCCTTGTTCTGGATCGTGGAAGATCTCCCCTGTGTATCTGTTGTCAGGTCTTTCACCAACTGGTATGACTTTTTATATTATACTGGTTCAGGCTTTTCTCAGCTTCCTTACATTGGTCCTTCCTTCACTCTCTTTAAGCTCTTCTTAATCCTGTTGTTAATCTCCCTGTATTTTTCTGCTCCTTCAAGGTCTCCTCGCTTCCTTTTCAGTTTTCTTCTCACATTACAGAGGTCGAGGATATCTGCTGTGACCCAGGGCTTCTTTATCCTATGATGCTTGCCAAGGATTTTATTGGCTGTGCCTATTATTGCCGTGTTGAAGGTGGTGATCAAGGAGTCTAGGTTTATTTCTTCAGCATCCATAATTGTGAGTGGTGCAAATTTGCCGCCTATTGATGCTTCAAATGCTTGTGCTACATTTGGATCTTTAAGTTTTTCAAGTTCAAACCTGGTCCTAACCTGTTTTGGCTTCTTGGTCTTCCTCAGGCGAAGTAATTTGATAGTCATCATCAGCAAGTCATGGTCACTTCCTATGTCCGTTCCTGGGAAGCTATGTGTTCTGGCAATGTTAACGCTAGACCGGAAGCACTTCCTTACCAAGATGTAGTCAATTTGGCTGTGATGTTTTCCATCTGGACTGTGCCGAGTCCATCTTCTAGATAGTTTGTGGGGCCCAAGGGTGTTCGTTAGCACTAGGTTATTATAGGTGGCAAAGTCCAGGAGCTTGAGTCCTCTCACATTGGTCTGTTCATTACAGTATGGACCGCAGACTTCTCGCCAGTCTGCCTCTGCGTCTACTCCTACCTTGGCATTCCAGTCTCCTTGAATAACTAGAATAACCTTCTTGGGTGTCTGGTCAATAAGAATTTGAAGCTGGTCGTAGAATGCATCCATTTCCTCATCATCATGTTCAGATGTTGGGGCATAAACCTCTATGATTGTGATGTTGAAGGGAGATGCCCTCAAGCGGATGGTAATCAGCCTATTAGACACTGGTTGACAACCCATGACTGCACTCACAATGTCCTTATGTACTATAAATCTGACTCCATGCTCATGCTTGTCTTCATGTCCACTGAAGTAGATCCTGTGTCCTTCATCTGTTGATCTCTCTCAGAAATTCTTCCAGCGCATCTCAAAGAGTCCAAGGATGTGCCATTGGTATCTTTCCAACTCATGGGTTAGTTTCTCGAGTTTCCCTGCTGGTCTTAATGTCCTGACATTCCAAGTTCCAATGGTGATGTTATCTCTTGCCCGTATTTTGAAGGTAGTTGCACCAGTAGCATATTTATCACCTCTGTCCTGGCGTCCAGTGGATGGCGCAGTCATTGGTAACCCGGGCTGCAACCGATCCGGTATGAGAACTCTATCTGTTGTCATTTTGTCATCTCTGGCGTATCATGGGGGATGACAAAATGACAATTTAAATTCATGGAGACTATTATATATTAATTCATGATTATTACAGTAAAATGAATTATCAGTTCTTTGACTTGGTAATGATCATGGCTGTCTATGATGTAAACATAATTTAATTTTTTATGTGTTGTAACAGTCATATTCCCTTAATAAATCTTGTCAAAATATCAAAGGGTTTTTCTTTCTCAGTTTTACTTAAACTACAAACAGGGAAATGCTCTGACACATGACTTGCTGGGGGCACTCCAATGGAACCAGGTGTTGAGGAATTGTTTTCCCAGAATCACTATGTTGGTTGAGCTTCTGAATCTGGCCTCAATAAGTATAGCAGCTTTAGAATGGGGGATTCAGTCATATGAACATTACATGCACCCCACAAAGAAATAGACTGGACCAAGTGCAGCAGTGCTCAAATAATTTTTTTTCAGACTTTTGAAAAATCACTTGCTCTGAATCAAAATTCACTTGCCTGACAGCGATATATTTTTTACTGTTATTTTGACATAATGTTGAAACTGCTATACTTGAAATAAAACAATATAAAAAATGCTTTAAATTGACTAATTTTCTGTGTGTATTTGTCTCTCATAATTGTATTTTTCTGAAAAATAATTATATGACTTTGTCTACTAAAATTTTTATTTGATTTCATTTCATTAAAAGCAGTGGTTTCCCCAGGTCCTGATGTAAACTAGTACTCAGTAGTTTTATTTTCTGAACGCTGCAAAATTCTTCACATTTCTCAATCAGAGTTGAAAACAGAAATGAAGTCGGAGAGGCATTGGTCTTTTTCTTATATCAGTCATGAAATACAACAGCAGCTTAAAGTTTTGTAATCAGTTAAATCATAGTACTGTAATCAGTTAAGTCATAGTACTGTAATCAGTTAAGCCATTGTACTGTAATCAGTTAAGCCATAGTACTGTAATCAGTTATTGTAGTACTGTAATCAGTTAAGCCATATTACTGTAATCAGTTATCATAGTACTGTAATCAGTTAAGTCATAATACTGTAATCAGTTAAGTCATAGTACTGTAATCAGTTAAGTCATAGTACTGTAATCAGTTAAGCCATTGTACTGTAATCAGTTAAGTCATAGTACTGTAATCAGTTAAGTCATAGTACTGTAATTAGTTAAGTCATAGTACTGTAATCAGTTATCGAAGTACTGTAATCAGTTAAGTCATAGTACTGTAATTAGTTAAGTCATAGTACTGTAATCAGTTAAGCCATAGTACTGTAATCAGTTATCATAGTACTATAATCAGTTAAGCCATAGTACTGTAATCAGTTATCGAAGTACTGTAATCAGTTAAGTCATAGTACTGTAATTAGTTAAGTCATAGTACTGTAATCAGTTAAGCCATAGTACTGTAATCAGTTAAGTCATAATACTGTAATCAGTTAAGTCATAATACTGTAATCAGTTAAGTCATAGTACTGTAATCAGTTAAGCCATTGTACTGTAATTAGTTAAGCCATTGTACTGTAATCAGGTAAGCCATAGTATTGTAATCAGTTATCATAGTACTATAAATCAGTTAAGCCATAGTACTGTAATCAGTTATCGAAGTACTGTAATCAGTTAAGTCATAATACTGTAATCAGTTAAGTCATATTACTGTAATCAGTTAAGTCATAGTACTGTAATCAGTTAAGCCATTGTACTGTAATCAGTTAAGCCATAGTACTGTAATCAATTAAGTCATATTACTGTAATCAATTAAGTCATATTACTGTAATCAGTTAAGTCATAGTACTGTAATCAGTTAAGTCATAGTACTGTAATCAATTTTAATCATTGTACTGTAATCAGTTAAATCATAGTACTCACTTCCTGTATCAATAGAACCAGTGGATACCAACTCTTTGAAGTAAATGGATTAAAATATAATGTAATTATCTCTATTGATTTATGATGAAATGCGGTGTATTGGGGTCTTTTTTGAGTCACTAATCCTCTAGCTTAGCTTAATTACATAGGTACCATTCTATATATTTAATCAGTGATGCATTATCAAGTCATTGTGAGCAAGGAACACCTCATTAATATTCATGCAGGACAATTGGGCATTAATTGTAGGTAACCAATGAAATACGGATAACAGAAATCTTAATTTATCTGTCACATACTTCGCTTTCTATCCATTTATAGTTTTCGGTACAATTAACAGATTAGGCAGACAATCTTCTTAAGGGGGAGGGAGCTACAAATGCAGCCCCTTTAGAGGGCTGAATATTAATTACCACTCTTTCAAGAAACTTCAAAGCTCAAAATGTAACGTTGTGCTGCCACACCCAATGTTTGTTTCATGCATGCAAAAAAGATAACACTTTATTGACAATCTCATCAGGTGACTCAGAATACAAGAGGAACCCAGACATTGAGCTGATATTTTGAGCTCTGTACAGCTGGTGTCACTAATAAGAATTACATTAGAGGGACCAGCTGGTCTCGCAGATTAAACTCAATGAATTTGCAGATGTTTTTAGGGGCAATAAACCAAGAAAGATCAAACAGTTAAATGAGCAAACTCATTAACTGTTGACTAATTTATAATATGATTATGTCAAAGTGTTTTTAAGTAGCTCTAATGTTCAGAAATATGAATGAATATGTTTTATAAAGTTGTTAGTCATTTTCCCAATTTAAGCAAAATACCAATGATTTTTCACAAACAAGGTACCAATGAGTTTTTACAATTTCAAGTCGGGTACTTTTTCCCAACATAGGTTGAAAAACCCCTGTAAAATAGAGTTTGATAGTTGCTAGTATTGCCATGTTAAAGTGCCCAAAACATTTGTCATTTATTTGTTATCACACATATTGTGTATTATTTTATGGCATTTCATATATTCAATGCCAATACTCACACATTATTTGAAAGCTATATTTTGTATCATTAGCTTTAACAAAAAATACCCTAATATGCTTTTCTCCTGAAACACTTTCAAATTTAATTGCCAAGAGTAAAGAAACCCACGACCTTAAAAACAAACAAAAAACTGAATTATAACGTCAATTCAAGTGAAAGTCATGTGACTCTGTAGACCACAAATTAAAGTTTCATCTGTAACCTTAACTTTTAAAGATCTTGGATGACTTTGATTATGAGCAAGAGACTAAGCATATTAATTAAGCCCTTATCACTGGAAAGAATTTTTATCAGACTATGATAAAATAAAGTTTGGGAGATGTTAGGTTATGTAAGCTAGGCAATTGATATCAGGTCAACCTGGGCCTGTTTTTGATTCCGGCACAAATTTCTGCTTGATTTTTCCTGGCAGATTTCTGCCATATTCCAGGTGGATTTCCACCTAGAATCTTTCAGTCGGCATAAAATAGATTTTATTTCTGCAAGTTTTAACATTTTTCCTACCAGGAATTTTCTGTACATTTTGACTCAGAAAATTTGCATATTGCACCATATTTTCCAGGCAGATTCCTGCCACAGGTGGATTCCAGCTAGAATTTAGTTCTGACTTGCATTTTCTTGGTATTCTGTTTAGCTGCACTAAATTATTCCTGCAAGAAATGTTCAGGAATTTGCAATCCTGCCACAGTCCAGTTGGACTACTTCAATATGCAGTTCAGGATTAGCTATGCTAGAAATGTCACATGCATAATTTGTAAGTTAGACCAGCTTTCAGTGCTTGGACAGGTGGCTAAACTTACGGACTTTGGGAAACTGCTGATAGACGTAAACAGATTTGAAATTGTACACAATTTCAACAAATCATAATGGCAACCATTGAAATATTGAAACATCGTAAAGGTGCAGCGTGTTGTACAATAAAGTTTTACAGCTACTCAGACTACATGTATATTTGTTTGTTTTTTTCTCTTTACATTTGTAGAATATATATATATATATATATATTGATATATATATATATATATATATATATATATATATATATATATATATATATATATATATATATATATATATATATATATATACATGTATATATATATATATATATATATATATATATATATATATATATATATATATATATATATATTTATATATATATTTATATATATATTCACATACATACATAATTATATACATACATACAGAGGCATTGTCCACATTTGTAGTTTGTACAAAAATGTTTATAGCTACAACTGCCTTGATGTAGCCATAATTCATTAGTGAATTATTATCCATAATTCAGGTAAATTATAAAAAATGATTTTGAGTAATTTCCCAGTAATTTAGCCTCACATGTAAAATAATTAGTCCATCTACTTTTTTAAAAGCCTCATGGATATTGTGATACTTTTCATCCATCTGCCCATCTGGCTCTCCATTACGATATTGCCTCCTAAACTCCTGGTTAGAAATTCACAAACCTTTGTCATTTTGTTGCCTTATCGTGAATATGTTGTTGATGGCTGTTGTTATTGGCTCCTGTGCATGGAGTCCCAGGGAGGTGGTCAAAATTCAAATGTACACAAATTTAAGTTATAAGAACATTTTAAAATATTTTCTGATTGGGCAGAAAATCAGTAGAATGCAAGCAAAATTTCAAATCATATTTACAAGCCCTACCTTGATTTCTTTGTTAAATCCCTCCTATATTTAAAACTTTCCGCAGGCTTTTTCAGATGGGGGAGGGGGACAAGAGGGTTTTCCAGATGGGGGAGGGGGACAAGGGGGTTTTCTCATAAAAAGGTTAAGTTGAAGAATAGACCGTGTATGTGACAAATTTTGCATTATGACCACTGGGAATGAGGTAGAGTGGCAGATTTTGCATTAAGACCACTGGGAATGAGGTAGAGTGACAAATTTTGCATTATGACCACTGGGAATGAGGTAGGGTGACAAATTTTGCATTATGACCACTGGGAGTGAGGTAGAGGGGAGAAGAAGGGGGGTTTGAAGTATGCAGTGAAAAGTATAGGATTTTTGATGGAGACCAAATTCTGTTGTTATAACTTTTATTTCTTTATTCCAGGAAACTTTATTAAAGCTGAGTACTACAAGAAGTCCATGCAACTCCTGCGGATGTATCAACCTGCAAAAGAGGCACTGGGAGAACCGATCAATTCAAAGAGACTTGACCTTGGAGATGCTAGCAAAAATTCTGTGGATGGATACAAGGCCCATGTACAGTATTTTATTTCTGTACCAAAGCCTTTTGCTCTGTTCCCTTATATTTTTCAAGAACACATTTAGCAGATGGCAAGACATTAAATTTCTGGTAGCAAGGGTGATGATGCGGCATAGATGTTGTGTGTTAATGTTTTGTATTTTAGTTCTTCAAGTAATATACAGTAGAGGAACATTATGGCATGGTTTGTAAGTAAGACTGCATTCTGCAGAAACCTTGCCCTGTCTGAAAATCGAGACATACAGTTGTCCCTGACTATAAAACTCCTCAGTACATAACTACCCCTTATAGCACAGGTATTGAGGGTTTTTTTTTACACCAGTAAATGCTAATTTTTCTCTGTTTATTTGTACAGGAATCACAGCTTACAACTCCGGAATTTTGAAAAAGTTCATTTTAAAAGTTTTTAAATTCATTGCTGTAATCCGTCGGAGACAATTCATTGAATTAGGATTAACATCTTCCATTCTACACAGATTTGTCTAAGCCTCGAAGACACTTACCTTTTCTGATTATCATCAATGGAAGTGCTTGCCTGATGCACGATTCAATCAATGTCAGAGAGAACCATAAATGTTCTGTAGCTTTCCTTTCAAACCCAGTTGATCACAGTCAGGATTGGTGATCACATGCTAATAATGAAGTGAGGAAGGCACAATACAAAAATCAAAACTTGTAAGAAATTGTCAGAGAGTTCTGTAAATTATGCAGTACTGAGGGGAGTAAATGAAACAGAGATATAATAAGATAGGCTAGTGGACGCTTACTCATAAAATATACAAATGATACAAATGACGATTGACATGTCAAACACTTTGCTTAAGCTAACAGAGCCAAAACTATTTGATATCCCAACACCCGGGCCCTTTCTAAATCTAGATCGGGCCCCTCTCATATTTTAGGTGAGTTGTCCATCGGGTCCTCCTCCTATTTTGGAGGCTCCTCCTTCATCCTACCATATGGGTCAGATAATGGAGGAGGTTAAACTTTGGACCTCGGGCAAGGCAGTTAATGTGGTGTCCTTCCCCTAACTGTGTCAGAAAATCATTGGGATCATTGGATCCAAGAAGCTTCTCCATTTTGGACATACTGTTACTCCCTCACTCAGCCTTGGTGAGTGAGCTGACTCAGAAGTTGTCTGAAGGCCATGAGGCAGCCAGATAGCAGAAGAGGTGGTCTGTCTCCTCTTCTACGCTTTTGTCACTGATTTCAGCATCCAGCTATAAGTACTGGGCCCAGCTGAACCAGGAAAGAAATGCTCCCATCCAGAAATGTCCACAGCTCCCCCTTCTAAACTTTGTAAGCAGGGCAACCAGCAGAACCATCAAACCCAGATTACAACTTTTTCTGCCTGTCTTTCTCAAGATGAGGTGACTAGAGGGGACATGATGAAGCCTACAGACCCCTCCCTCATCCCTAAGGAGGGCGGCAGTCATCCTAAGAGAGCCACATCCTCTCCTGCCAAGTCCTCCTCTTCTCAGTGATCCAGTAGGTACCAGATTGAGCCTTTTTCTAGAGGCTTGGTTGGATTTCACACACGATTCTCGAGTCCTTTCCACAATAAAGGAGGGTTACCAGCTTAGCTTCCAGGACTCTCCACCTCTTTCAGGGACTCCTATTTGGTTCCACCAGTCCCAACTGGTATCTGTACAGGAAAAGGTGTACACTGTTCTAATGAAGGGCACAGGGTGGTAAAGACTGAGATTGGATTTTCCTAGTTTCCAAAAAAGGGGATAGTTTATACTCATCATCGATCTTTTCCCATAGAACAAGTTTCTTCTTGAAGATTATTTCAAGATGTAGACATCTGCCTCAGTCAGGATTGCGATCAGGCAACAACTGGGCAGTCTCAGTAGATCTTGAGTATGTCTACTGTATTTTTTTTTAGTTTTTGCACACTTAAATATTTTTTACACATAGTTGATCCATTAAAGTCATAATTATTTTTTTGTACATAAAAGTATGTTTTGTAATTGAACATTCTTAATATTTCATACAAATGAAGACTAAATTCTAAAGATCGACGTGTTTGAGAATTAATGTATACATACAATAATTGTACCGAAAACGGCATCTTTAATGAAAATCTGTTTTAATCTCCATTATTATAAGTCAGTTGATGCCTTTTTTTTCACAAGACATGATGATTCTGTACACATGAGCATTGTGTTATATAAATCAAACCCTTTTGTAAGTGAAAACAGAGAGAGAAATTACCAGGACCTAACAAACTTTCCTTTTGAGTAGTGTTCTTTTAGTATACATACATAAAACTTGTGGGATTTCATCTTGACAATAGTTCACATCTGCAGTCACAAGATTCCAGCATTAAATACTTTACATGTTGTAAGATTAAATTGTCTCCTCTATAGGGTCCACATTTTATACCACATTTATTCCTAGGTCTAACTCTTAAGGAAATGAACACTATTTACAAATCAACAAATTTATTTTGAATTAGGTTTTTGGACATTTGCTGCTTGTTTCATTTCTTTGTTTCATGTTTTGTTAATGATTTTTATCTATATTAATGTATAAGGTACTCTGTAATGCCAGGTGCTACTTGTGTGAGTTTCTTAACCGGTGACACCTTTGTACTAACTGACAGAAGTGTCCAATCTTTAATCAATGTAAAAACTTTGCTTAACATGAGCGAAAGATCAGACCAAATGCTGCCTCACTACTGGAAGTGTAAAAACTATGCTTAAAATGAGCGAAAGATCAGTCTAAATGCTGCCTAACTGCTGGAAGTGTAAAAACCATGCACTATATTATTACTGTTTTCTCTTTGACAAAAGCTTCAACTTAACAGGGACAGTAAGGTGCATTGAGCAAAATGGTACAAAAAAAGGGCAAAAATTTCTCTCTCTCTCTGTCATATTGGGGCATATTTTATTTGGATCACAAGGTGGAAGAATAAAAATGTGACAATGGAACACCTAAGTCCATACTTATACATTTTTAACTTATTTATTCTAGTACACATGTATGTAAGTAAATTCAAGCAACATATTGGTCCAGTGTATGCTTTAGCATAATTACATCGGATGCATGTGAATTTAATATGACAATCATGTAGATATTTTGTAGGGTCCTTTATTTTATTTTTCTCTAACATGATCTCTTCTCCAAAATGATATCTAATTTTTTTGTACTTGGAAAAAGATATTTATTTTCTCATATAATAAAAATTACAAGAAATATGGTATCTTCACATCTCCATGTTCCCAACCCACAGGAAATTCCTGCAGTTTTGTCTGGAACAGGAGATTTTCCAATTTTGAGCTCTTCTTTTCAGTCTAGCTTCCATTAGTAGAGCCTTCACCAGGATGATGTCCTCAGATGTACCTCTCTGAAGGATCTCTCTTTCTGTTTGGAGACATTGACTTATCTAGGCCTAATCCCCAATCAGGAGATGTCAGATCTGATTCATTCTCAGAATTTCATTTTCATGGGGATGAATTTTCTCCTGAAGGAAAAGTCCATGTTCATCCAGACAGACTCTCACGAATACTTCCTCTCATAGCAAGACTGGACAAGGAGACATTGTTGTCTGCTGACTCTACCTGGGGACTCGGAATGCAGCAGCAAACTTAGTTCCCCTAGGAAGGGTTCATATAAGGCCTCTTCAGTTCTTCAAGCAAACTGGAGACTTCACAATGACTCCCTGTCTGCTTGGATTCCCTTAAGATGCAAATTTCATCATCGTCTGAGTTGGCGCATGAAAAATCAGGACAGGTTTCTGACTGGTGTTTCAATTCATGCGCCTGAAGTGCACTCCTTCCTTTGCAGTGGTGCCTTAGATTATGACAGGTTGCTGTCATAGAGCCTGAGGGGTAGTCCTGCAGGGTCTACGGGCTTTGGAAGAATCTTCACTTCACATCGACAATCTAGAAATGTGGACTGTTTTTCCAGAACTTGATGTGTGCGTCAACTGCATAAGACGTTGCTGCATCATGGTCACTGCAGTCAGCATATCAGCTGTGCATATCTCAAACATCAAGGGGGAAGTCAAGCCCCTTTTCTCTGCTTGGAAGTCTGGAACCTCCTCTGTTGGACAGCTTTGAAGGAGATCACTCTTCTCTCGGCTTGGATGTCGGGAACCTTCTCTGTTAGACGGCTTTGAAGGAGATCAATCTCTTAGTCTGCCACATTCAGGGCAAGAGAGAAAAATATTTTTGGTGGACAGCATCCCAAGACAGGGGCAAGCTGTCCTTATGCACCGGTTGGAGAGCAGAGACACTTTTGCATCCGTGGGGAAGGCCAATTGTAGATTTGTTTGCAATGAAGCTGAATAAAAAGCTGCCTCTTTATGTCTGTTAGACCGTATGCCTGCGCCTTTCCACCTTTTAGAATAATCCCTCAAGTTCTTCACTGAATCAGGACTTCACAGTCATTAGGGTTACCATATTTAAACTTTCAGAAAAGATGACACATATATATATCCCATAACATATATAAGAGACAAAGAGGAGATTTAAGGACTGAAAAAGGAGGACATATCCAGGAAAAAGAGGATGTATGGTAGCCCTAACAGTCGTGGCTCATCCTGATAGTTGCCCTGTGGCCCCAGCGATCATGGGTCAGTGATCTCCTTTACCTGTTGGTCAGTGATCCCAGGGAATTACCACTGAGGAGGGATCTGCTGCTGCCGTACGTAAGGTCCCTCTTGTACAGCACTCCTCAAATTCTCCATCTTCACTCCTGGTTCATATCAACAATCTATCTGCCAGGACCAGTTTTTGATCAAGGTAACCAAATGCATCACTCAAGCTAGAAGGCAGTTGACTTCCAATGTTTATGATGCCAAGTGGAGAATTTTCTGTAATCGGTGCAGTAGGAAATTCATTAGTTCTAACTACATCCCTTTAACTGCAGTGGCAGATTTTCTTTGTTTTTCTCGTTGAGGAAAAAGATTGTTCATCATCCACCATTAAGGACTATTAGTAAGAGCAGCACTGTCCAATACCATTAAATTCTCTATTGGCTCCACTCAGACTTGCATCTTTCAGAACTGGTCAGGTATTTTGAGCTCCGGTGGAGCTGTTTCTTAGTCTTGAAAGCTGAGGTGGAACCTTTAGTGTGTTCTTTTGTCATTATCTAAACTTCCTTATGAACTTTTGAGTGCAGCTTCCTTCAAGAACCTTACCCTTAAAACAGCCTTCTTTCTCGCCCTAGCAGCAGTGAGGAGGAGTGAAATTTATGCTTTGTTGGTGGAAAAGGGTTGTTTACATTCCAATCGTAACTATACTTTCGTCTCTCTTCTTTGCCAACTGGGTTTCTGACCAGGAATCAGCTACCTTTGGTAGCTCCTGTTCCTGTTGAAATCTTCAGTCTCAGTCATGTCTGTGTTGGGGATGATCAAGATAGACTCCTTTGCCCAATTAGAGCTTTACATTTCTGTCTAAATCGAAAAATAAAAGAAAGGATTGTAACCATAGTTTTCTCCTCTCAAACGAGAAGAGAGAGAGAGGGCTTCATTTCTTGTGGTTCTCAATCCATTTGAAATTGTAAAACCGGTAATTGTAGTGGATTAATGATATCGATCAAAGGAGTTACCAGCATTGCCTGTTACCCAATATCAGGGTTTAAACAGCTGACTGGCTTGGATTGTTGTTGGAAACCAAAGACTAATCCATCAATTATAATCAAAGAGAGATGCCAAAACAACAGCTTGTTAAGAATGAATAAGGGTAATGTGTTGACTTTAAGCTGAAATGCAAAACTAAAAATGAATCATTGATGATCTATGAGTAGTCTATCTCTGTTCTGAATTTTAACCTATATTATGGGCATTCTGTAGTGAATATATGGCAGTATTGTGAATGTATGATAATTATGTGCCTAATCTATGGTATTTTATAAATATTTATTGAACATTTGAGTTGTTAATATGGATTTGATTCCTCTGTATGATCAATTATATCAATGAAAAAGATGTACCGATAATCGTCAATTGTGTCAAATTAAATACTGGTAAATCAAATATATGGCTAAAATGTGATCAGGAAGAATGAGGTGTGGTTAAAAAAAAGATGAATAAAAAATCTGTTCATCTTTTTTTTTATAGGAACAAACAATATGCTTTGCATAAGTACATGATTGTACACGACAGGGTATAGACCATAAGTGTGCTATGCGGCCTGTGAATTGTGAGCTCTTTAATTGTTTTCTTTTATTTCATGTTGGAGAAATCAGAAAATACAAGCACATACAAATGCATACAAAATAATAAAATTTTAATATTAAAAGTCATATTACTTCATAACAATTTATTGACATGGTAAGTGAACAAGAATTGGTACAACTATGTGACTTACTTTCGATTTTGCTGATTACATCTCATAGTCACAGTATTACCAGTACTTAAAGCAATTTCAGTGACATAATCCGTATATAAGTCAATTCGGAGTATAAGACGAAGCCCAGATTTCCAGGTAAAAAAGTATCCATTTGTAGGCTGGAAATACGGTACATATTGCCTGCTTAGTGAAAAATGGTCACTTGTTAAGTTATGTAAGCCGAGTGAGTGATATCAAGGCCACTTGGATCTCTTGTTATCATAGTTATTTCCCATGCAGCTACATGCAGTGTAAGACAGAATCTTGTGATCTCAACATGTGTTGCAGTTTTTTAATGGATTTGTGTGAAACTTGGTTCATATTGTGGTCATCATTTAAAGATGCACAATGACAAATCTTTGTGATGCCTTGATTTTTGTAAGAGTTGTGGTCCTTGGTGACTTGCAGCTGCATGCAATGTAAGGCAATCTTGTGAACTCAGCTTGTCATGCAGTTTTTAGTGGATTGCGGTGAAACTTAGAATACATTACAGTAATCAGAAGATATGTATGTTTACCAATCATTGTACTTGCACTATTTCACAAGAGTTATGCTCCTTTTTAGTTCACCTGGCCATAAGTATGGTCCTGCACTTGTGGTACTGTGTCTGTCATGCATCCATCAACAATTAATTGTTACCACTCTGGAATCCATATTTCTGCTCTGATCTTTATCAAACTTGGAATATGGGGTTTTATATTCATAAAATCTCAGACAAGTGTGATAATGAGCAAGATTCATGTATATTAATGAGGTGATCTTCATCTGATTGGCAGAGCTTGTTACTACTTTGAGGCCATATTTCTGATCCAACTTTGATCAGACTTGGAATATATGCTTAAACCATTAAGATCTTGGATGAATCTGATAATGAGTGAGATCCTAGCATACTACCACGTTAATCTTGCTTCTGATTGGCAGAAAATGTTACCACTCTGGAAGTCATATTTCTGATCAGATTTTGATCAAACTTAAAAGATGTAACCTTGCATCTCATTGGCTGGCCTTGTTACCAGTCTGGTGGCGTGATAGCTGACCCAATCATGATCAGAGTTGGAATATATATGTGTATACCATAAAGATATCAGATATACACATATTAATGAGGTGATCTTGCATCAGATTAGCTGTGCTTGTTACCACTCAGGAATCTGAATTTCTGATCCAGTTTTGATTGAATATACGCTTATATCATCAATATCTTCTACAAGTTTGATAATGAGTGATATCTGCATATATTATTGAGGTAGTCTTGCATCTGATTGGCTGAGCTTGTTCCACTCTGGAAGATATATTACTGATCCAGTGTGGATCAAACTTTCCATATATGACTCCTGTTTAAGGTGTTTTTCTATTTATGCCTTCTCTTTTCTATCTGTGCCTTGTTCTACTCTAGTGTTGTCTGGTGGTGCATATAGTGTCCAAGCCTAAGGCTTTTCTTTCATGGGAAAACACAATCATATATGTAGTACATCACATGATGCCTAGTCAGTTAGGGGCCCCAGGTGGATGAGTGGTCCAAGGCGGTTGCGTTTACAGATCACTCACATCTCACCTCTGTCTGCATGGGTTCGAGTCTTGGCTTGACCAACATGGGTATGTGAAAAAGCTTGCCAGTAGCTTCCAGTGGGTTGGTGGTTCTTCCTCCACCAAAATATACTGGCCGCCATGTATAACCTATCATGTGCTGAAAAATGGCACTAATCCCCACCCGCTGGTACAGATGTAATTTCTGTTGTCAGGTGTAGCATCCCGTAGTTATGGGGAAATGCATATTGTCCTAAAATAGATCCCTGTAGTCAGCCATATCAGAACACATGAATTTATCATGTGATATACTAAATCATCAAAACACAGTTCACAGATGGGACATAGCATCCTGACCCTGTAGTCATGAAAATTGAAATCAAACTCAGAACTCCAAAATCCAAAAAGACTATAAACAAACTTAGAGTCTTCAAAGATCTTTGAAATTTGACCTGTATGTCAAACTACTTATAATACGATCACACCATAATTTTCATGATTCAAGCCTCACTCATAGCAAAGTAGTTGAAGATCAAAATTGTTTAAATTTCAGCACGAGTTCAATTTTTTAGAACAGTATGTTTCATAAATACAGGGCCTGCAGTCATAAAACAGCATGGAAGAAGGTAAACTTGAAATACCAGTATTAAAAATAAAAACAATTAAAAATCAAAAATTCGATCTTGTTGAAATTCGGCATGAATAGAGACATACAGACAATTAGTTAATCCTGAAATTTTTGTGATTCCAACCTCTCTTGGAGTGAAGTTATTGAAAATCAATATGTCTGAAATTTGAGCATGTGTCAGGAGTTTATACTCAGACAGTTTTATGATTATTGGTCATTGTTTCACAGAACCCATTCTTAAAATGTTTGCATGAAAAAACCCAACAAAATAAGCATTCCAGTGAGAAATACCTCATGATACCACGGCTTAATTTATGGAAAGGCATCAAGCAATTATATTTTATTTCAGCTGACAATCCCAGTCAGAGGACCTAAAGGATCAGGAATATTGGAAACTTGGTGCAGTAGAGCAAAGTTAGGAGAGAGGTAACCCACCCACCCTTTTAGCTGTGTTGCTGTGTCATTTTCTGTCTTTCTGTCTGTCTCACTGTCTCTGTACAAAATGGTAGAAATGGGAGTGAAATATTCCAACAAAGTTATGCAATTTTAATCCACTTACATATTTGTATCAAAATTAAATTATCTAAATGAATGAGTATAAAGTACATCACGTTGTCAAATGGATGCAGCAACAATTTGTGAGTGTAAATGATGAATGTTGAGAAATAAGCAGCTGTGACTTGTTTTAAGCTTTGAAAATTTAAATGGACGATCAAATTTTCAAATTTCTATCAAGTCCCAAATTGCAGTTATTCAAACACTAATTTTGTGTACACAGTTACTTAATGAAACTTTTAATTATTGTTTGTACTTTAATTTTTCATACAGCAAACTTTCTTTTTCTTATTCAGATTTGAAATTTTTGAGCTTGAGAATGGAGCTGAAAATTGAAATTATTAATTTTTACCAAAAGTGTATTTTCAAAAACAATAATAACAAAAAAGTTTGCAAAAAATTACAGACATAGGGTCATATAGTGAAAAAACCTGTAGAAGGCAGTGACTTTTGGTATTGGTTAGAGTCAGCTGTAATATGGTGAAACCTGTAGAAGGCAGTGACTTTTGGTACTGGTTAGAGTTAGCTGTAATATGGTGAAACCTGTAGTTGGCAGTGACTTTTGGTACTGGTTAGAGTTAGCTGTAATATAGTGAAACCTGTAGTGGGCAGTGACTTTTGGTACTGGTTAGAGTTAGCTGTAATATGGTGAAACCTGTAGAAGGCAGTGACTTTTGGTACTGGTTAGAGTTAGCTGTAATATGGTGAAACCTGTAGAAGGCAGTGACTTTTGGTATTGGTAAGAGTTAGCTGTAATATGGTGAAACCTGTAGAAGGCAGTGACTTTTGGTATTGGTAAGAGTTAGCTGTAATATGGTGAAACCTGTAGAAGGCAGTGACTTTTGGTATTGGTTAGAGTTAGCTGTAATATGGTAAAGCCTGTTGATGGCAGCGACTTTTGGTACTGGTTAGAGTTAGCTTTAATATAGTGAAACCTGTAGAAGGTAGTGAGTTTTGGTACTGGTTAGAGTTAGCTGTAATATAGAGGTGAAACCTTTAGAAGGCAGTGACTTTTGGTACTGGTTAGAGTTAGCTTTAATATAGAGGTGACCCTTACAAGGAGGTTAATTTTGTATAGAATTCAGAAATATATCTGTATTATAAAGGTGGATGTATTATAGAGATGGTGACTGTAAGAGCAGGCTTGAGTTCTCAAATATAAATTTCATGTCTGCTTATTTATGTGTTTTTCTTTGTGTCTTTGATATGCAGAATTATGGTGTTTGAACATAGTGCCATACATGTGACAGAACCAGGATTTCAAACCAGTAGATTTACAAATTTTGATCAGTAGATTGGCCTCTAAACCAGTAGATTTTGTATCTGCATAAATTGTACGTTTCAAGGGGATGGAAAACAAAACAAGTGCTTTTTTTGTGCCAAAATATGTATTCTCTTCATACTATAATAAAACAAGAAATTTGAACATGAATCAGATTCTGATTCTGATGGAAAATGTTACAATAATAATTAATTAATGTCAGTATATGGTAAAATAATGAAAGAGGAAGAGTTGTTTATCTGATAGTTCACTGCAAAGATTTTTCTTTCATAAAATCCAATAGCATTTTTAGTTTCCTTCACAACATCACTGTCTAGTGACCACTAATGACATTCGTTGTGATTATTAAGCTTCACACTTAACAGGTTTTCAACAGTTTTCTGGTCCAGATTTCCCCATGAATCACTTTGCATTTTGCAAAGAATGGAGAATGTCCTCTCAGTATCAGCATTAGAATATTGTGATGACAGGACAACCATGCTCAGCCTGCAAAGAAGTTCTAACTTCAGTTTTCCTGTTGCTGGGTTTTGTAAGGTTGCTGACTACTCTCCAATGCTCCTTTTAGCATTGGGAGAAAGCACACGTGTCAAATTAAACAAAAAATGTAAGAGTTGTCCTCTTAAAGCGTCTTGAACAATACAATAACAACTAAACAAGTCAAAAATGAAAATACTTACTATAGTGTGCCTGCCGAAATAATTTTTTATGGACGGTCTCGTCGTTTTATCTCGTTGCCGCCAATGGTCGGTCGATTTTCATCAAAGGTTCAGAAGACATCATGGACCACCTTTGATCCCTTTTTTATTTATAACACCTCAAAAATCATTACACATTTGGCTTTAACTCCTCAAATTCCAACAATAAGGTAATCAATTAGCAGCTTGCTGTGTACACATGTCAGCTGTTCTTTAATAGTTCTAATTCTTATTGCTCAGCCACGCATCATCGCACCAGTCATTGTAGTGGTGGAGCATTTCCGGTCCCCTGTAGACTGGTTCTGGCTGGTTTCTCTAATGTGTTGATAGAACGCGTAAACATACCTTCTTGTTTTTTTGGGGGGGGGTTTTATAATTTAAAAAAAAAAATTATTTTAATTTTCAAAAGTGGTAGATTTTAACTACTAAACGGTATGTGTAGCAGACGGCCTTTAAAACAGTATTTTTAGCCTACCGCCGGTAGAATCACATGTATGTAGTGCTGATGTCAAAAATCAAAATGGCTATCATATTAGACTGGTGTTAAACTTAATACATGTTTATTGAATGGAGCTTTAGAACCAGTCTGTTGTTTATTCACTTTAGAGAGTTGTGTTTAAATAAGATTTTTGTTGAAAAAGGGTTTATCAACTTGGGAAAAGGTTAGTGATTAATTTGAAATAATTTAAAAATATACAGTGTACATGGTTCTTTTTTTGTGATATCTGTTTACATGTATTTCAGCAGCTTTATCTAGCTATAGAGAGGCTTTGGAATGGAAATGATGAAAATATATGTTATTATTATTTTTAGCATGAAAAAATTTTGCAGTTACCATATATCTTTGCTTATAAGTTAAATCCAACAGCAAACTGCACAGACCCAGATCTGCTGTCGCATAATGTACCGGCAGATCTGTGTCTATGCAGATTGTTAGGAGTAATCAGTAGAACAGACAACATAGACCCTGTTCTGTGACGGCAAATCAGAGTCTATGTTGTTTGCAGTTGGACTCAACTTATACACAAGTATATAAGGCAGGCAACTCTAAATCTTGAGCGTTCATATTTCCTTTGAAAGCAGGACTGATCATATCATAGCTCAACATACGGGGTGAGAAATTCTTGGTAAGGTTACTGAATACTTAAAATTTCTGAGAGACTTGTCCAAAACAAGTCAGTTTTTGTCAGTATGAAATAGTCAAACAGCTGCAGATTTCTAGCTTTTATCCACATCTGAAATAATCTCTATATGTATTTGCTTACTTACTGAGCTCTGAAATAATCTCTATATGTATTTGCTTACTTACTGAGCTCTGAAATAATCTCTATATGTATTTGCTTACTTACTGAGCATATGACAAATTCAGATATGCAAGATACATTGGCCCCAGGGTATATCCTTACCTCCCCAGGGTATATCCTTACCTCCCCTGGGTATATCCTTACCTCCCCTGGGTCACAACTGGGAAACTATTGAGATCCACCATTGGCCCCAGGGTATATCCTTTCCTCCCCTGGGTCACAACTGGGAAACTATTGACATCCACACCCTATATCCATAATACATTCAAACCTGTTGATAGCAGTCACCCAATGGGAAAAGACCAAACTGGCTAGTAAATTAAACTTTGATATATCGCTCATTTTATCATTGAAAAAGCCAGTTAGTGCCTAGAAATCTGATTCAACATCATGAAATTCACAACTTTTAAAAAGAAGTCATATTGTCTGTTAAGTTTTCTATCCCCCCAAAAAAAATTCTTAGTACACTGTAAATAACAATATTTGACGATATTTTAATCCATGAAAATGTCAGTAATTCCTATTTAAGAAATAAATGCCAATTAAATAAGTTTTGTCAAGTGAAATTCATGATTTAGTTCTATCTTTTAATTTGATTTCAGTGTAATCATCATAAATGCTATATGCCCTCTTGTATTCAAATGTGAAAAGTGTAAATCTACCATCAAAGCTATGTCCGCGAGCATTTCTGAGAACCTAATTAAGTGCCGACTGTTTTGATCTCTGATTTGTGAAAGTGTCTGTTGTGTTGTTACAATCAGTCAAAAGTATACCAGCTTTGTATTGTCACATTCATTACGTCTTTTGTATCAAGTCAAATAAAGTGAGCGTAATAACGAATAAAATTAAAAGGCATCTAAATCCAACCCACGTTAGAGCTAGCGGTCATGATAGTGTGTCAGGTCAACTCATTTCAATTGACCGCTTGAACATGATTATAAATATTATCATGTAGGTAACATAATTAAAGTATCTAACATTAATCAGTGGTGTATCCTACTAATTAGCAAATGTGATCAACAATAGCAAGAGAAGCAAAACAAAAGTAGTACTTGGTGCATGAAAAGCTTCATTATGGAGAAGCGAGTTCCAAAGTTTGTAGCGAACATGAAATTCCCAATTTGGCACTAAGAAGTTTGCTCTAAGGTTGATCAGAAATTTCACTATTACTTGCAATGAAATCGTGGCATTAGTATTTTACTACTAGAACAATATTTTTAAATAATTGAGTTTTGACAATGACAGTTGTTGTTTCACAACTTAAATGTCTCAAGATTTTGACAAAAAAGAAATCTTGTTTTGTTGTGAATCAACAATAACACTCGAATATATCGACATTCACATGCAAAAAGCAGTGACATAATACACAATGTTTTTGGAGGTACTCATGATGTGTCTCGAAACTTCCTGGAGTAATAATTTTAATGATCTTTCAATGGTTGAGCATGTTGAAAATAAAAATAATTTATATAGAAAAAAGTGAACAACTTCATTAGAAAAAACATTTTATTGACAATTATTCCCAACACAACTATAAAACGAGCATTAAACCATTTAACACATCCGCCCATCTTCTCATGGTCGATCTCCAGCCGGGATAGCATTCGCCTTCTTAACTTTTCAGAGATCCCTTTGTAACTTGCACCCTTGCTTAAACTGCAGTCAGTGTTTCTGTACCCAGCTGTGCACGAGGTATTGAGGGAGAGGTGCACTTAGTCCTTCAGTCATGATTTGGAAACAGGTGATGTCTGCACCTTAAGGCTATACAGTGAATGGCAATTTACAGCAAACAAGTAATATGTGATGCAATCATAATATCATAAGACTGGCAGGCTATTAACATTCTTTCCCATGGCTTACAAACACTGTAGTCTGTTTGAAAATAAACCCATGACTGACTCCTAATACAAATGAACACTGTTGTCTGTTTGAAAATAAACCCATGACTGGCTCCTAATACAAATAAACACTGTTGTCTGTTTGAAAATAAACCCATGACTGACTCCTAATACAAATGAACACTTTATGTGCAGTGCTGCAGATTTTAGAAGAACTTTAATAATAAAACAGAAAATAAAATCTTATCCTGCTCCATTTCATCATTCAGATTCAAAAACAAATTAAAATGAGTCCTAGTAAAGATCGACAATCAGTTATTTTGTAAAATGAACAAAATGGAGCTGGCATGAAAATATGCAGCCAATATTTTCTCCCCCCCCCCCTTCACTCCAGTAGGGATTTACTTTCCAGTAGGGATTTACTTGTGTCATTCCTTGGAAATTATCAATCTCCCCATCTTATATTGATATACTGCTGTATATATTCTTACTGGATGTGGAAAGTCAAAAATGCACATATGCACCTTTTATTAGCCCTTAGGTTCAACTTTTCCCTCAGGGATTTAGCCAAGAGGTTTACATTGGGTTGTGGTCTAAAATGAGCAAGTGTTGGGATATATGTTATATAAATACTTGCTCTCTATTGACATGAACATCAGTATCATGGATACTTTGATTTTTTTTTCTTTTAAGGTTTGGCACTTATTTTTTAATCTGTCACTACAATCATAACATTCAGGCTGCTTTCACTGCCATATTATTAACTCAGCTGGCCATAAGGCCACGTGAGCTTATGGTATAAGCCTTTATCCATTGTGTGTTGTCCATTTACACTTGTTATTTTAGAACTTATCCAAAACTGCTTGATCAATTTGCACATGATTTACAAGGAACATTCTGGCATGAAGGCCTTTCAGTTTAGTTCAATGGGTTCGGATCCATCATCCTATATGGCAGCCTTTACTACAAATTGAAAAATCTTTCAACAACATCTCAAAAACAGCTCAGCAGAATTTGAACAAATTTAATAAAAAGCATCCTGGCATGAAGGTTTTTCAAATTTGTTCCAATGTTGCTGATGTATGATCAAATATGTCTGCTGTTACTAAAAATAGACAAACCTTTAAATGAAATATGGATGCTGTCACTAAACATAGAAAAACCTTGGAACAACTTTTTCTCAAAGACTGCTGAAGAAAATTTGACCCAATTTGACAAAACATCCTGGCAAGACGGTCTTTCAGATTTGTTCACATTATGCTGATGTATGATCAAATATGTCTGCTGTTACTAAAAATAGACAAACCTTTAAATGACGTCTCAAAAACCTCAACAGAATTCAACCAAATTTGACAGAAAGCAATTGGACATAATGCCTTTAAAATGTATACAATGATGCTGATCCATCCTCAAATTTGGACACCATTACTAAAAAAAAGAAAAAATTAAATGACTTCCCAGAAACTGTTCAGCAGAATTTTACTAAATTTAACAGAAAACATTCTGTTATTTGGGGCCTTAAAATTTGCATGATGATGATTTGCAATCAAATATGACCACCATTACTGAAAACAAAATTCCTTTAAATGACATCTTAATTGCTCAAAAAGATTTGACCGAATTTAATGGCATACTGTTACGAAGGGCTTTTAAAAGTTTGTAGATATGATGCCAAACTGCCATCAAATATGGCTTTTGTTACTAAAATAGAAAACCCTATTATAACTACTTAAAGAAACTGCTGAACAAAATTTGACCAAATTTTGGCAGAAAGCACATATTTTTGGTTGAAACCCTTTCACATTATACAAATGATGCCAATCCACCATTAAATCTGACCACTGTTACTAAAAGTAAAGAAATATTGACACACTTTTATCAAAAACAACCTCTCAGCAGAATTTGACCAAGTTTGACACAAAGCATTTCATCATTTCAGCCTTTTAATATTGGAAAAATTACGCTGATGTGTCATCAAATATGAATGAAGATATAAAAACTAGAGAAACATTGAAACAATTGTTTCATACCATTAGAAAAGATTCTACTTCAAGCATCCTACTGACCAAGATTTCTTCACCAGTTGCTCTTGAATTTGGCCATCAGACAGAATATTAGCCAGGGGAGCAATGTCAGTGCCACTTGTGCCTCTTGTTTTTCTTTTTTTTTTCAGCTGGATTGTAGATAGGTTAGATATTGAATTGAAAGCCAATGGAAGAAGATGGACATTTTACCAAACCATAACAAAAGATAGTAACAGTATAGTGGAGACTCCAAAACCTGAAACTTTGGCAGAAAACAGTTGAACAGGATGAAGGCAAATTAGATTCCTCAGATTCAGTGAGAAGCTTATCTTGTTTTAGATGGATAATATTCAGTATCAAATGCATAAATGCCATTAGATGCTGACATGATCGAGACAGTGACATCTATTCATCTAAATACAAATTATAATTCATATATTTACACAGTATGATTTATGTGGGCTGGATAAATCCCATGTATGGGAACATATAGGAAGCACATATTTGTCATGGCAAGTAAAATTTTATATCACTGGCTCAGACTTTCATGCAAAATGTAATAGAAAAAAAAACAACTGGATTTTGTTCGTGTTTAAGACTGGTTGAGTGTTAGCATATTTTTTCCAGCCTAGATAAATGTAATGTTGATCATGTACTTAAATAATCTAATTATTGCTTTATTATATCAGAAAAGGGAAGTTTCATGCAAATTTTAACTTGTTTAATTAGGGATGTAGCAATACAACCATTCAGATCAATAATGTTGGTATTATTTATTGTGATATAATATATCTTAACAGCATCTCCATATCATAATACACATGAAACAACATAAGAACATAATGTAATAATTTAGTTTGTAAAATTATTGATACAAGATCAGGTACATTAAATACAGTGGTCCCTTATTATAAAACCCCTCAATTTACTGCTGTATGTTTAGCTGTACTGGTCATAGACCAGAAAAGCTTATGGGATAGTCTGTTGTCCATCAATCCGTTAGTACAAGTTTGTTATTGCTACTCATCCTAAACTACTTGGAGGATTGCCCTGAAACTTCACACACATATTCATGTCATAGTCTGCTTAGTCCTAAATAAAAATGTTATCACTTGGACGTTCAGTATGGCCACCACATCACCTATCCTGAAAATCTTGTTACAGCAACTCCTCCTGAATGGATGGTCATATCAGCATGGAATTTTCACTAAATGACTTCTTATCATGTCTATGATGTTTAGTTCCTCCTAAATTAAAATGGTGCTGATCTAACGTCCAATATGGCTGACATCTTGAAAATCTTGTTATCCTATTCCTCCTGAACTGAAACTCATATTGCCATGTGGTATTCACCAGAAGACTTCTTATGATGTCTAGTTGTTCCTAAATGAAAATGGTGTTGATCTGATGTATAATATGACTGCCACAGTGGCCATCTTGAAAATCTTGTTATCACTACATCTCCTGAATGGGTGGTCATATCAGAATGTGGTTTTCACTGAAAGACTTCTTTTGATGTCTAGTTGGTTCTGAATGAAAATGGTGCTGATCTGATGTCCAATATGGCCACCATAGGGGCCATCTTGAAACTCTTGTTATCACTACTCCTGAATGAATTGTCATATCAACATGGGGTTTTCACAGAAAGACTTCTTATGATGTCTAGTTGGTTGTAAATGAAAATGGTGCCAATCTGACTTCCAGTACCATGAACAGCATTATTAAGTGCGAGCAGTGTAATAGAATTTGCAGTCTGGTATATTTTTTATTTTTTTTATATTGCATCAATACTTTGTAACTTTTGTGAAAGCTGGTTCCAATAGTAAAGTGTACTGTCACGTACTTCAGAATGGTTTCAGAGTAAGTGTTGAGAGATGACAAAGATAGGCTTATTATGAATGCTTGTTACTTACATCAAAAATTATTCCAGATTAGTATTGGGATATATATTGTATTGGAATTTCTGTATCATAATTCATATCATTTCATGACATCAGTGGGAATACACAGCTCTGTGTTTAACTCGAGTTTGTTCAACAATTTTAATAACTGACCTGAGTCTGGTTAATGAGACTTGACCAAATATTACATGAAACATGTCCATGCAATGATTTATCAATGGATCATGTCTCAGATTATGCCTTGGTAATTCACAATCATCTTTTTAAAGGTATTTAAACTAAACATGGCCTTCTCATGCCGACTATCAGACTTAACATAAAGCTCTGGCACATTACTGATCCATCCGATGTTTTATGATCTCCAGGCCTGATGTGATTGGCTAACATTACATCACTGACCAAGCAGACATTTTATGATCTCCAGGCCTGATGTCTGATTGGCAAACATCACATCACTGACCAATCAGAAATTTTATGATCTCCAGGCCTGATGTGATTGGCTAACATTACATCACTGACCAAGCAGACATTTTATGATCTCCAGGCCTGATGTCTGATTGGCAAACATCACATCACTGACCAATCAGAAATTTTATGATATCCAGGCCTGATGTGATTGGCTAACATTACATCACTGACCAAGCAGACATTTTATGATCTCCAGGCCTGATGTCTGATTGGCAAACATCACATCACTGACCAATCAGAAATTTTATGATCTCCAGGCCTGATGTGATTGGCTAACATTACATCACTGACCAATCAGAAATTTTATGATCTCCAGGCCTGATGTCTGATTGGCAAACATCACATCACTGACCAATCAGAAATTTTATGATATCCAGGCCTGATGTGATTGGCTAATATCACATCACGGACCAAGCAGATGTCAGAATTTTGAGCCAAATCTGAGCTTGAGTTTTAAAATGTGTTTATAACCTCAAGGTCCAACATAAAATACTTGAAACTTTACAAGCACAGAATTCAAATTCAAATCCAGAATGCCCAAAACCTGATACAGTACTTCAATTACATCATTATAATTGAAATTTGGTATAGAATGAGAGTAAACAAATGAAATAAATCCAATAGGTTCAGTGATTCCTACTCATTCTCAGTAAAGGTACAGAATATTGACTGTAAGCTTGAGTTCCATTTTATACATAAAAAAAGCAAAATTAGTTTTAGCAAATAAAGGATTTGAACTGAATTGTGAGCAGAAATAATGCTTCTGAAATATGCAGGGATACTTGATAAGTGGAGTTGAGTCTTCCTTTCTTTCGTAAAGGTTGATCTTAATTGTGGCTCATGAAAACTTGGTTGCAGTGGTTTGTGTTTGTTTTGTTGGTTTTACCAGCACTTAACACATTATTGGCTATGTCATGACTAGGAAATAGGAGCTAAGTGCCTTTCCCAAGGACACACTGAGGCAACCAACTTGGGCTGGCCTAGTCAGGTATCGAACCTGCAACCCTTGGATTTCAAGTCCAATGTTCTACCAACTGAGCTAACGTGGCTCCCAGCTGCAGTGGTACCAACATATGATATTTTGATGTGGTCTTTGGCTCAATTTTAAATGAAACATTGTTTCATTTTTCATTCTTATACAGGAAATGTCTTTAATCAGCCAGTAATCCTTTGTTACATTGATGTGATCAGTTTTCTCCTACTGTAACCAAAATTTAAGATTAAGAGTCAAAATGACACAAAATAAAATCGTCAAGTATAATATGGAAATTAAAAATTCCTACATTTTAAATCAAAAGTATGGGTATTCTGTTTGAAAACATTCCAGAATATAAGAACTTTGAAGACATTTTCAGGCAGTCTAATTTACTTTGAATTTATCAGAGGAGATAACTCAACACATCTATGGAATTCAGTAAGTAGAGTTATCCACCAAACACTTCATGGTTCTATTTGATAAGTTACAAATCTAGTGATTTTATTGTTTTATTATAAGACTTTCATTCACAGAAAGATTCAGAATTGTATGAAATCTAGAAATGTTTATATGCTGTTAGTTTTTGCATATGAGAACTTGTTAAGCTTGGACAAGTATCAGTCATATGAAGCTGTAAGTTCTGATCATGATGCAGCTTTTACCATAATAGACCACTGTATTTAATGTAGTAATTATTTTAAACAATTGTTTGATTATATATTATTATGCCGAGCTGAGAAATAATATACATTTTTTACTTATGAAATGTTTTTAACATATTGAATTTATTTGTATCACATAACTACTGTTTTATCTCGGTTAATAAAACCATGTTATATCTTTTCAATACTTAGTCATGCAGTAACAACTCATTGCATCACAAATGACATCATTATCCTGGAGTTCTTGGTTTTGATGCACTTAAGCTCTTACTTTCAGCTTTTCAGAAATATGCTCCTTTCATAGTGATACCTCTCATTTTTTTTAAAAATTTGTTATTTTAGCAAAGCATGCATATCAAATGACAATGCTATAGTCCAACATACTCCTTGGCATGCTTTCAACCATATAACCCCTTGTCAGAAAGTTTTTGTTTTACATCCCTTGTTTTGATGCACTCTACATGAATCTACTTCTGCCTGTGACACTGTTGTACATATGCACTGTTAAAAATGTATATTGCAGAGCAACATCAATAGCACAAAGAAGATGCAAGTTTATAGGGAAAATGAAAGAAACTTAATTTACCATTTCTAAAGCTTTTTTTATATTTATCATAATTTTGGTTTTGGGAGAGGTTTTGTCTCAAAAGCTAAAAAATCAAATTGGGAAAATTCATGATGGTATTGTAATATAATTATTTGCTTGTAAGCAAAAAATATTAGATTTAGTTTATTACCTGTTTTTTTTTTTTTTTATAAATATTTCGCGATGTTGATATGCAGAACATCAGCCCTTGAATGTACTGTTTTGATACCTCAAAACTGTTTTGCATCCTTCATAACTCATTTCTCTAGAAGTGCAAATAATCAGTGACAAAACACATAAAGTTACAGGAGAAGGTTTTATTTTAAATTTATTATCATTCTTACTATTATTTACAACTTAGGAAAATTACATAGGTCAAAATAAGTTAAATATCAGGATTCTCTTAAAGGATGAATGAGAATTTACTATTCAAATAAAATTGATTATTTATCATCAAGTAGAAAATCATAATACTTTGATATAAACAAGAAAAAATGTGGAGAATGCTGATTTAAGTGTGAAATATATCATAAAAGTATGCTTTTTTTTCAGCTGTACATGAAACTTGATAAGACTAAATTATTCTAAACAGTGTTACTGATGCATATATCAGCTGTGTGCTGACTGGTTGTCTATTATGGCAGGAAGTTCATTTGCCCTGTCAGAATAATTAGTAAGGATTTTTATGAGGGCTTACTGGAAAAAAATAGAGAATTAGTGAAATGGAGTTTTGTTCATGGTATGTATCTTTGTTTCAATTCACAGCTAATAAAGATATAATTTTCAACAGTTTTTTCTGATAATATGACAGTGTTGATCAGTGTAAACAAATGTTGTGTTCATGATGTCACAGAGAGATGAGTTCTTCAGAGAACTGGGAATATATGACACTGCATCAATACAGGGCAGCATCAATACAGGGGGTGGGACTATATACAGTCCTACCCACTTATATCGACATCACTTATGTTGACAAAAAAAGCAAAATCCCAGTTCCCTGGTCTATTGTTACTACTAAATATGTCATGCTTATGTTGACATTGAGATAAAAAATAAATGTATGTGTCAACAGAAGCCCTAGGTCCCAGCTTGAACAAATCCTTTTCTGATAATTTATGTCGACAAGCTGCCAGTTCTGACCCATACTTTGTTCTACAATTATTTAATATTGCCACCAGGCTTTAATGCTGCTGTCGGATTTACAAACAGGAATTTGTTTGGTCCTTCAAAGTTGGCCTTTTGCGGTAACTTCAATAACACATACACTCTTCATCAAAGCAAGCTGGCTACAATCCTCAATATAAACAGGCACCCTTAATCAAAGGAAGTCATCATCAAACTTGAATAAAAGCAATGGAATCTGATAGATTGTTGCATTTTCCAGAGTGATAGGTGATTGAAATACGTTTATTGTGCCGTGAAAGTTTCCTTTTCTGCAGGAAGAAAAATAACTTTATTTATGCTAACGATGGCTAGCAATGGCAGCATAAAACACTAAAATGCAAATTCTACTTGTGCTTAAAATTAAGCCTTTTTTAAAAAATGTCATTGAATGTTTTGCAATCAGAGAGAATTCATAACTTGTTGACAGTTTTTCAATTCCCAATGTTTGGCCTCATCCCATTGGTAGCCTCAGTAAGATGATTACATTTGTTGCCTTAGGCTGACCAAAATCTAGGTGAATTTAAGTACATGTAGCATGTAAATAACAACTATACAGCAACTTGCTACTGGCAAACAATGAATATCATAGTGAATTGTTTAGTCACACATATTAGTTGACAATGGGATATAGATCAGACAAGGGCTACCATTTTTATTATACATGTGTTTTCTAACTGGATGTGTCCGATCCATTAATTTTCTAACATTTGACCTATACTTGAATTCATGTATTTTTCATATACATGTAGGTTACTTAACGCATTATGGATTTTATTACACAAAGGTAACAGAAATGTAAGTTGTCAATATACAAGTGTATTTCACACTGGTTTTGTCTTCATTAACTCAAAATTTTCATCGCTTATTTTCTCAAAGTGTAAATCCTACTCACTGACGACAGGTCATCCTCACCCCATACAGACGAATTTCACTTGTATGCAGGTCAAAGAGAAATTTGCTTTTTTCAGCCTCCCCCCCCCCCCCCAACACTTCTCTCGACATCCGCTTATGTCGACAATATTGCCTCGGGCCCGAGGATGTCAACATAAATGGGTAGAATTGTATCATATAAAGCAAAAGGGCAATTACCAAGGCATCCAAATGCAATTTAGTGTCATTTAATTACATTATGTTGCAGTTATATGGAATAGAATTATTTTTCCATTATGTAATAAATAGTCTTACATTTGTGCTCATTTCAAATGAAGCCACAATGGCTTTGTGGTTAGCTGCCAGGCTTGCTACTGAAAAGGTGCAGGTTCGATTCCTACCATTGGGTCAGCTACCATGATGTGTCCTTGGGCATGGCACTTTACACCCGAATTGTCTTGGCAAAATATAGCCTACACCACCCCCTCATTTTAGTATGCCCTGATAACTCATCCACCCACTTATAACACAGGGGCAGGTGGGAATCAAATTTTTTCTTATAGAAAATACCTCAATAATCGGTCCCTATTTGCTGAATGAAAATAAAATCACAAACAAACTTGGTAAATGAAACTTTGGTATATTGCTCATTTTATCATCAAAAACATCAGTTAGTGTCCGGAAATTTTAAATCAACATTATGAAATTTGCAACTTTTAATTAGGAGTCATACATATTGTTACATTTTCTTTTATAAAACATTCTTAATACACTGAAACAATATATGACAAAATATTGATCAATGAAAATTTTGGTAAAGCCTACTGGTGTCAATGCTTTAAGAAATAAATATCATTTAAACAGAAAGTCTTATCTTGTTTCAGTTTTAACTTTTAATTCGGTTTCATTCTAATCATTTAAATGTGATATGACCTCATGCATTCAAATGTGAAAAGTGTTAATCAACAGTCAAAGCGATGCCCATGAGCATTTCCGTGAGAACCTAATTAGTGCCAGTTGTGTTTTGACATCCAACTTGCAGAAGTGTTTGTTGCATTGTTACAATCAATTTAAAGTGGACTTGCTTAGTATTATCATGTTAATTACATCTTTTGTATCAAATAAAGTAAAGGGGTTGGATAAAAACTGTTGAAAGGCATGCAGATTCTATCTGTGTAAGAGCTAGCAGTCACGGTCTTGTGTCAACTAATTTCAGTTGACCAATCGAACACTGTTTTAAATATTTTTATGTAAGTTCATGTAACATCATTAAAGTATCTAACATTATTCAGTGGTTTATCCCAATCATTAAAAAATGTGGTAAAGGTTAGCAGGGTACCAATGGAAAGGCGTAATCGGTGCATGAAAAGCTTAGTTTCATAGATAGGGTTCATTATCGAAAAGCAAGATCCAAAGTTTGCAGTGTACTTAAAATTCCCCAGTGGGCTCATAGAGGTTTGCACAAGCATGAGCAGAACTTTTGCATTTACTTGCAATGAAGTACATCTAGATTGAAAAATAGAAAATCAATTTTTTTTGACATTGTAGTTTCTCAAAATAACTGACCATCTTTTTTGAAGGAAAGGATCTAGTTCTGTTCTGAATCAACAGTAGCACTAGAATGTATCCACATTCACATGCAAAAAGCAGTGATGTAATACACAGTGTTTACACTGGTACACATATGATCTGTCCTGAAACCTCTTGGAGTAATGTTGTTAATGATCTTTCAAAGATTAGTTATCTTGAAAAAAAGATTATTTATACAGAAAAGTGAACGAATTCAGTAGAGAAAGGCTATTTATTGCCAGTTATTCCCATCATGATTATAAACAAGTAATCAACCATTTAAGCACACACACACACTCTTACTGTCAATGTCCATCCCTTAATTTCTTATAGATATCTCAGTAACTCATGCCCTCACTTATGCTGTGGTCTATGTTTTTTTTTTACCCTGCTGTGCACGAGTTGTCAAGAGAGAGGTGTGCTTGTGTTGCTGTGCCATAGGAACCCATGCAAATGACATTGATAAATCTTGTTCACAATTTCAATTTTTTTCTTGCCCAGGCTTGCAGACGATAGAAATTATTCACCTAATTTCATTAATTTCATTTCAAATGAGCACTCATGTAAGATTATCTATTTACAGACTAGTACCCAGTCACATGCAAGTGGATGATGTAAAAGTAAAAATATCTTGTTGTAGCAGTCACATTTCGAAATTCCCTTTTATAGCTAAATTTCAAGGTGCCCCCTATGAATTAGCATGTCATTGAATTGATTAACAGATTTTTTCATGCACATTTTTACAGAAGAATAAGTAAGATTGAAAATCAAAACAAAAATATAAAGGATATTTTCTTTATACATGTCTTTGAGGTTAAGTTGTTTTTATTCTCCCGCCATTAGAAAGAGTGTATTATGTCATGATGTTGTCTATCTATCTATCTGTTTACCAAGTTAGTTTCTTTACAATAAGAAAAGTTGTCAACCATTTACAATTACCAAACTTTGTGAATGGCTTGCACTTGGGATAAGGAAGAACCCTATTGATTTCAGGTCAAAAGGTCAAGGTGAAATTCACTGTGACTGAAAGAAGTAAAATGGTTTCTGCACAATAGCATTAGTTCTACATCATATATCTGGACTACACTGTGTGGATAGCTTGCACATGGGGTAGGGAAGAAGCCTGTCAGTTATGATGCCAATGAATTAAAGGTCAAGGTCACTGTGGCAGTGAGAAAAATGGTTTCTGCAGAATAATATTAGTTCTATATCACAGACCTGAACCAAACTTTGTGAATGGCTTGCACTTAGCTAATGAAAAACCTAATAATTTTGGGGTTAATAAGTAAAAGGTCAAGGTCACTGTGGCAGAAAGAAGAAAAATGGCTTCTGCACAATAATATTAGTTTCACATCACAGACCTGGACCAACTTTGTGGATGGCTTGCACTTCAGGTATTCAGAAACCTATCGATGTTGGGGTCAAAAAGTCAAAGGTCACTGTGACAACAATAAGAAAAATGGTTTCAGCACAAAAATTTCAGTTCTGGACTTTGTACTTTCACCAGTGTTTGTGGATGACTTACACAGTGAGTAAGAAAGAAGCTTATTGATTTTAAGGTCAAAGGTCAAGCTCATGGTTTCTTGAAGAAGAAAAATGTTTTTTCCATAATACGTCTCATTTTGAATCATGCACTGTGACCACAGTTTTTGGAGGGCTTCCAGTTAAGGTTAAAAAAAGAGGCTTGTTGAGTTGGGGGTCAAAAGGTCAAAGGTCAAGATCATTGTGGCTCAAAGAAAAGTGTGTTTTGCAGAACAATGTTTGTTCTAGAGCAAGTTTCTTCACCAAACTTTTTGGATGGCTTGCACTTAGGATAATAAAGAATCCTATAGATTCTGTGGGTCTAAAGGTCAGAGGTCACAGTCATGGCAAGTCTAATAAGAAATTAATGGTTTCTGCACAGTAAGTTTAGTTCAAGACCACATACCCTGATCAAAGGTCCAAGTCATTGAGACCCATTAGTCAATAATCTTTAGAGTCAGCCATGCCCTATAAGTGCTTTGCGAAATTTTCTCTTTGAGAAATAATCCAATCCATGCACTAGTATTTCATGATATATGGGGTTTCCTTAGCTCTAGAAATTCAATCACGCTATCAAAAAAAAAAAAATTACAAGAGAAAAGATATTCCACCTTAAAGTTATCTGACACACCTTCTCATCATGAAAAGATTATTCTTGCTTCAAATAGATTGCTTGACCTGCTTCTCCTGCCCCATGCCACTACTGTTCTTAAACTTCCTTTCCAAACCAAATAATTAAAAATATAGCAGAGCCTTCAAGTTTTTTGGAAGCTAATACTTGTTCTCTACAGATCAGTGGAAGGCCTCCAAGTCTTCTCCACCTCCACATAATTTCCGATCTTTTACGATGTAACCCCAACTCTGTTAGGGCGCCTGAGAAATAACAAAATAACTCATAATCTTCAAAAATAAGATGATAATTATTTGCATTGAAACTATAAACATATATACTTAATAAAATCCATTGATGATAAACTTTCTAATCTAAAGATTAGATTTAAGACATAAAAAAATGAAAGACATAGAAAATTGTATTTATGGTCGGATATTACAAAAAATAACATTATAGCTCTTAAGAGATATTGACTCCGACAGACAATCAACTTAAAGCAGGTACAGATAGATCAACAGGAGTATTTTAAACAAAGATGCATAGACATCAAATATAAAGCATTGTTATTGAGATACACTAATCCATATATATTTTAAACAAAGATTTAAACAGACATTTAAAAATTTCAAAGTTCATATAATATTAACATACTTTTAAAAAAACAGAACCAACAGGAAAGCGGCATTTTAAAAAAAATTGATTCCCTTGCCAAACACGGGGTAAGGTTACAGAAAACAAAATGTGAGGAATCACAGCTTTAAAAGAAGAAGAAAAAAATGCCAAAAAAGATGTTTTAAAGACTCGCCGTAGCATAGAATAATAATCACTTGAGGATTGATCATTCTATACAAGAAATGATTTTTAATTTTATATATTTAAAAAAACACATAGTAGAATTCATACATTTTCGAATTATTTTTTTGTGAAGTTTTTAATAAATTCACTGATGAGAGATAAAAAGGAATAAAAGATTAAAAACATTTTATAATTAAGATTACATGTATTTAGAAGGATATTTGTATTTCTGTAAAATTATATAAAAAAAAAAAAGAACATGATTATCACAATCTTACAAGTTATATTCTTCCCTTTCATCTTGTTGATCTAGTAGTACCAGAACCTTCAGTACTTTGATTTAACCAGTGAATGGTAAAATAAAATGTAAGGGAAAAGGATTTATTTTGTATTTTTAATTGGGTAATATTTAAAACACATGAAATAAGTATCATTTGTACCTAAGATGTTAAACAGTTTTTTTGTGTGTGGTTTTGAACATTACAAAACACTGCCATTTAAAAGAGGCTAAATCACGCATGTTTATAAACCCCTTTAAATGTACAAGTTACGTACGCTTTATGCTTTGTGTAATGCTTATAGAAAGTAATTTTCAGATGCAAATTGCAGGGAGATGATCTTTATTGTTTCACGCACGTAACGAGCTACTTGAATCGTGTTACTACCAGTCATCACAATAATTCTGCATACAAATTTCTCCCTCATTAATCCTATTACAAATGAACATATACCTATCTAATTATTACACATTAGGAGCTAATACATACAGAATACAAATATAAAAAGGACCATACCAATTTGATGTAGATTCTTGAGAGACCCAAAAGGTACATTCTATTTATACCACATAAAATGAGTTGTCTTCCCTTTTATAATTAAATATTGCCATTCTATTGTTATCTGTCCTCAGCAATGAAATTTGCTCATGTCAAAAAGGTTTGTTTTGTTACTTATTTTTAGCCCATTTCTTGCTCTCCTTTTCCGTTTTTCTTCACAATTTGCTCGCAAAACATTTGTATGTAATCAAAGTTACACTGCTTGTTTGATCGGTCGATTGAAGGATGGATGGTTGGGTGGCTCAGTGAACATTTTCCTTCTAACAGATTCTGAATATAGAAGATTATTAGGATGCATTTTTTATTTTTTATTTATACAGTATAAGCAATAAAAATGGATTGGAAAATACAAATTTTAGCATGGTATGTGAGTTGTTTATACACAAATTGTTACCATGCCTGTACTTCGATGTTTTCGATTTAAAATTATGGAAATGTTGTAATCATGATTGCATTACCAAGATTTAGCTTCCTATTATGTCCATGTGTGCATGCCAATATTAATGCTGAAGAGATAACCCGTTACCTTTCACCTCTGTCACAGTATTGACACCGTCCTTTTACGGGATGAGAAGATCATCTTGTCCTGGAGATTTAATCATACAATGAAATAGTTCTCAGTCTTTAAGTCTATTTAGTAGATGTCATAGTTCATTCAATATTGGTTCTTTACCATTCTAATGCTGACTGTGAGAGATTGTTCAGTATTGTCAAGAAAATTAAAACTGAATTTAGATCCAGTCTCAGTAACCCAGTGCTTAGTGCTCTACTGGTGTGCAAAACATTCATGGTATCAGCTGGTTAGAAGTGTTTTGAATTGCAGTATGACAGTATGTTGCTTTCTAAAGTTAAAAGTGCTACATATGAAAACTTGAAGCAGTAAATTTTTAAAAAAAGAACAAGACCAGAGGATTAAATAAACACTTGTAAATATGTTTAACATGTACTAACCCATTTATATTGTGTCCATTTTTGTACAAGGACTGGAACTAGCTGCTGATTCAGGTTAGTAGAAACTATAGCATATTATATGTAGATTACTCTTTTTTTTTTTTTGCTCGGATTACTCTTTTTGTCCACTTGGATTACACTTTTGCCTCTCAGGGGGTTGGCAGGTATGTCATTACCCTTTTTGTAGCTTAACCTCTTCCATGATCGAGAACTGTAGATACTTCAATATTAGTTACTCTATTTGCACGACAGAGGGGCACTTTGCAAGTCCATCGGTATTTTTCTTTTTCTTTTGTGTGTTTGTGTCTTATATTAACAGATCTCTTGTATGAACGGAAAAAATAGGATTGGAAAATTTATAAACTGTATCAGAGTGTGTGAATTTTCTACGCTATAATTATAACCACTCTGAAATTTCAGTCCAAGTTTGTAAAAGTTCTCAAAATCATTGTCGTTTAATTGAAACAAAGAAAATAACATTGTCTGAATGAATATACAAAAGTTTCTTAAGCTGGCAACATTTTTGCTATAATATTTCTTAATTGCTTTTCATTAGATTGCGAATGCCTTTATACATGTAAGGTTGACTGAGTTGAATTTGAGTTTTGAATAATGAAATGGGAATTGGCATATTTATGAACAAGTTCTTTATATTGTACAAGCGTCGCATTCCAGTATTTATGCATAGTATCATCGTTCCACGCGAATGCCATCAGCATCTTGCAAGGTTTATTGCCATGAAAACAGGCCACAGATTTTCTTTCATGTACAAATTTGATTTGAAGCTTAAGAAATCTAGAATCTTGGATCAGCTCTATGAGAATCCCAAATAGATACACGTCGTCGACCCAAAAATATGGCGTCCTTTTTGCAGCCTCAAACAAACGTGGAATGAATTTTCCCGGAATTAGGACAAACGGTCCGAGACAGTAGGAAATCGGATATTGTAGAAGACCAGGAAAATAGTCAGAACTCACTGCCCATTTGGAATTTTGGTGGTAAATTGTGCCACTTTTTACCAACAGACATATAATTTGATTTGGTTGTCTCCTATATATTGGAAGCAGTTCATCAACAACTCGAAAGATATTTACAAACACGTCATCGTCGATTTTTAGTATAAATTTTGCATTTTGACAATTTTCCGTAATCCATCTGAATCCCAAAACTCCTTTATGTGTAAGGTTATGGTAGTCATCGATAAAATCGCCTTGGACCAGGTCTTGGTATTGTTTACTTTCATTTACCAATAACACTTGAACACTCCCATTCTTTGGCCTTCCGAGCAGGAACAGAAGTCTCATGTTTATGTGCCTAAGAAGTTCTTTGTTTGCCCATGTTTCACGGAGCACTTGCCGACGATGAAAGTGAGGAACTGCGGTATGTACCATAATCAAAAAGGTCAGTTCCCCTTTTACATGGCAAAGATTTTGATTATTTAGTATATAACTTGAATTGGTCGTCAGAGGAAAGTAGGTAAAATTTGTGTACCGCACCATCTTGCCATTTCTCAGTCGTAGCATATGAGGTCCATTTGCCGGATTATAAAACTTCTGCGGTATCCAGGAAAGATTCGCTTGGTTTTCTTGCTGGTCCTGCACCATATTTTCTAGGTTGTCACAATTTGAGGAGTTTCCATGGTCACGGCATTTATATACTTCTATCAAAGGTTTATTAAAGTTTACTTCTGTATTTTTATTTGTATCACTAGTATCTTGTCCAGTGTCATTGGTATTATTCACCAAATACGAGTCTTGGTGTCTTGCAACAATTAAACGAGCATTTGTGGTAAAAATGGACTGGTTTGCAAGCTCTGCCATTCCTCTTCCTACTAAGAATCGCTGGTAAACTCCACCTTTGCCATCAACGATGATGTAATCTGTCATCGTCGATGACATCTGCTGTATCATGCTTCTGCTAGCGACATAGACGTAAATGTTGAAGAGTGTTGTAAAAGCTGATGCTATGCTCAGCAATAATAAAATATTACTCAAACGTCCGAATTTCCCCCTTTTCAATTTCTTGAGGTGCATCTGAAATCATAAAAATGAATGCATAATTAATTAAATAATCAGTCAGTCGACCTATCAACCTACAGGTCAACACAGAAAGACCAGATTTGATCATTTCATAAATGAGCAGGCACTCTGCGCATTTAATGAAATGAACTGAACCACTGTACATTTCATGCCATCAATGATCCATCTCTCTCTCTCTCTCTCTCTCTCTCTCTCTCTCTCTCTATATATATATATATATATATATATATATATATATATATATATATATATATATATATATATATATATATATAAAACTAGAACCGATTCCATGGATATCTCCACGATGGTTATTACATATTTCACCCATGACACATCCACTCCCATGAGGAGGGGCAAACCCGCTCGCAGATATTTATCATAATAGCAATTATCTTAATAGTTTGTGAATTTCCACCCAGCAATTTAGAAGGTGACAGGTACGGACAGAGGGAGAGATGGACAGATAAACAATATCAACTTCACCGGCCCAAAAGCGCGGGGATAAATATACACTACAGCTAGAGTTAGTTTTGTTGTTCACTCATTTTAATTATGTTCTTATATGAAGACAGGTGTTAACGGAGTGACAGTTGAATATAAATTATGAAGTTCAGCGTAATGATGCGTGTGTGTGTGTGTGAGAGAGAGAGGTGGGTGCATGGTAGAGCCGGTTTTAATTCAGAAAATGTTTAATATCTTTTAAAGTTATGGCAGTTAAAGTGTAGAAATGCCGGTAGTCAAACTAAAACCACGTGTTTTATTCAAGGATGAGTTCACCACCTGTGGTTTTATTTTCGCAGTATTTTGAAATTTATTCAGGCGGGAGGGAAATGATTTGATTGGTGTGTTGTTTTTATTGTTAAAGATACAGCAACACTCTGAAGATTATGTTGTGCCAAGGCAAAGATAATAAAGTGCCTTAAGGACACACCATGGCAGCCCATAAGTGCTGATCTGAGGGTTGAATCGAACCCGCGCCCTTTTGGTCGCGTGTACAGCGCCTTTACCACTTAGCTACGACACTTGTTACTGAACAAATTTGTTTATTTTTGAAAGAAGATTAATAGGTCTATCATGTCAATCAAACTTAACTTAACACCCCTGGTACCAATAGCATCATTACCAGATATTGCCTGGTGTGAGTGATTGCAGAGTGTTATATGCCACCAGTTGGTGTGTGGGAGCATAGAAAGTCAAAGTCCAATACATCTGATTAAATCTTATTTACTTCGCGCTTTGATAACGCAAAAATATGGCTGGGTTTAACTCAAATTTGGAAGTAGGTTTCTTTTCTTTTATTCGAACTGTCTTAAATTAATAATGTATTCCCCATTAATAAAGATTTTCATGTGCAAATGAGGGTGGTGGGGCTCACATGAAATAGCGGAACTATTTGTTTTACTTTTGACAGCTCTTTCTGCGAGATTAATGCTTAATGCCATAGAAATGTGGAATCAAAACCACAGAAAACTCACGTACAATTATTAGTCTAAATTATTCAGATGTTAACAAAGATTATGTTTCACTCCTGTTTGACTTTGAAGAGTTTTCCCAAGAAATTCATGAGTTACACGTTATCTACAATACATAAGCAAAATAAAATTTCGAGCCATGGTAAACATGGTTTCCTCAAAGCTATATGTTAAATAAGAAAAATGTTTTTAAGAAAACCGTTTGAGCACAAGTGATCTTTCATTAGTTCAATGCTCGATTTCTGGTAATTTCAAAATAAATAGTCACACATTTCATTCCAAGATTTATTTACTTTTAATTAAAGTTTTTGTCTTCGTCAAAGTTTGATTAAATATGAATCTATGTATTGATTTACTATTTGATATAATATGAATATGAATATATGTATTGATATACCATTTAATGTACTATGAATATGAAAATATGTATTGATTTACCATTTGATTTACTATGAATATGAATATATGTATTGATTTTTACCATTTGATTTACTAAGAATATGAATATATGTATTGATTTACCATTTGATTTACTATGAATATGAATATATGTATTGATTTACCATTTGATTTACTATGAATATGAATATATGTATTGATTTACCATTTAATGTACTATGAATATGAATATATGTATTGATTTACCATTTGATTTATTTACCATTTGATTTACTATGAATATCAATCTATGTATTTATATACCATTTTGATGTACTATGAATCTTCAATCTATGTATTTATATACCATTTTGATGTACTATGAATCTTCAATCTATGTATTTATATACCATTTTGATGTACTATGAATCTTCTATCTATGTATTATTTTCCATTGATGTAGAGTCAGAGTACTATAAAATCAGAAATATTAAATTTGTTTTTGTCGTGCGTGAGGAATATGAAACCCACGAAAAATATTATTGTAGACTGGGTGTAAAGGTAAACAGTGTGACCACAAAGAAATTGTATTCCTACGAATGCGTCTGTTCCCTCACAGAGTACGAAGTTTTATCCCACGAACATTTCTGATTATACATAATCTCTCTGGACCAGTATACCGTATCTATCCATGTGCAAAGTGTAGACAAAGATCTGAAGTAGCATAATACGCCTGCAGATCATTGCATTTCCTATCGATAATTTGACTATGACTTTATCACTGGTATTCAACCAATCACAAGCTGATATATGACTAATTCGAGTAGGTGATTGACTTGGTTGTTATCCTTTTTGGCCTTTGTCTTTGTTTGTGACAAACTCTTTGTTTTCTTCCATTTTTGTTTTATAATTAAATATTTGTTGCCAATAAAACATGTTCAAATTTATTCCAAAGATTTTCCATGATTAATTTTGAGAAATTGAGAAGTAACGGAATTTAATAATTTTAAGACAAGACGAAGCGTAAAACTCCGAGTAAACCAAATGTTCATACTTGCCGGAAACTGGGCTCTAGCCCGGTGTAGCCAGTATGTAAAAATTTTAGATTAAGAAAGATAAGCACCATAAAGCGCAGACTTGGCTCAAAATTTTGACGTCTAATCGGTCATTAATATGACGTTAACAGCATTATGGGATTGGGGGTAAGAGCCTATGCTGTTCTCATTCGGATGCACTTTACATGTACTGTTGTTTATATATTGATGAAATCAATACTAAAACGAGCATCCGGTATCGTACACATCAAGCGCACTGTAATTCTACAAATGGCATCGGGTAACTCAGTCTGATAAATCAGCCACTACCACCACAGTTATCGGTATTTTGGTAGTTTGGGATCCGATCTTACCTATCCATTACATTTATTATTACATTAAAATTATTATAGACATGTCTGTCCACAACAAATCAGTGTGCTTATTATTATACCATTCATTTAGCGTTGTTGCTACCGGTCAATATTCAGTGGTATTGACCCGTAGTTAAGTAAAAATATTAACCGCTTCCTTCCTTATATGGTCAATACGTGTCTGCATTCGATAAACAACTTCTGGCTACGGGTAAATAAAAAATGGCGATGGAAACGTGGAACGCTGTCCACGTAATAGATTTGGTGGCCATCGGAGGCCGACAATGACTGTAACCCTTTCAACCTGACACACAAGAGAGAGAGAGAGAGAGAGAGAGAGAGAGAGAGAGAGAGAGAGAGAGAGAGAGAGAGAGAGAGAGAAAGAGAGTCAAACTGACCATTAATACAGTGTATCATTGAACAACTTCTTTCAGGAAAATTGTGCACTTTTATCCACTCTCAATAGCATTGTTTTTATCTTGTACTGGAAATTTAAAGAAACACAAGCCCCTCCAAAATGAATTTATATCCTTATTTTTAGGTTTTATCCAAGACTATACCCGTGCAATAATCCTGACCCAAACTGCACTTTTCAAATTTACCCGCTACCATGACAGCAACATCGAATAAGGGCAATCACAAAGACCACGGCAGACGGAATATTTCTGGCTCAAGTTTCATAATTGTATCTTCAATTTTCATTGCTATATTGCGTCATTTTTTCCTTATATCAACATTTCGTTGTGTTTCTTTGACAATATGACATTCCATCCTCTTAACTTAGTTTCGTTCACTGTTGAATAAGAATCGCTCTATGTACGCGCGCGCTTCCATAGCAGTAAAGTAGTGTGCATTACTGCGCATTGCTCAGGTTTAATTCATACAACTCTTGAATTGTTCAAGAAAACGTTGCAGTAATCTTTAATTTCAGTTGTGTTATTCCTTGTTTTTAATTATATAATATTGACTGAATATTTTAAAAAAATATTGGTCCTCTTTCATGTGTCGTAGAATGCCCTAGTAAGCTTGGGCATTGTGCTCCACATGACCTTGGGCCCCAACTTTTTCAATAATCAGTTAATAGTCTATACATATCGACCGTTTTTAGTCACATATCAGTATTTTGCGCGGCTCTTGAGTTAAGGTCTGTTTAAGGGGCCTTTCGGAGACCTGTACATCATATTTTAAATCCGATGTTTGACAACTTGGAAATCCACGTGGAATAACTAGCCTTCCTTCTGTCCCCATTGCGAATTACTGGGCTACCTTGGCGGATAATTTGCTGTTCCATTAATATCGAGTAATCAGTCAGTTGCGACGTCACTCATTCGAAATGGTTATTTATTTTCATGTGAATCGAGAGTCACTGGATTTGGCATGTGATGGATTAATTGATAGTATCCAGGGCAATTTGGGTTACAGTGTAAGTTAATCGGTCCTATTTGCAATTTGACGTGTTTTAAAACCGGGATGACTATTATGAGTTCCCTTGAAATCATATGTAAAACGAATAGTAGTAGCAATGAGGGACGATCTGAGTTCAAATATAACCATCTGGGTCAATGGGAATTTAACATTAGCCAGCCATTTTGAAAGTATGACACTCTGGAGTCAAGGGGAATTTAACATTAGTCCATATGGTTAACATTAAGTATGAGCATCTGTGGTCAAGGAAAATGCAATGTTGAAAACGTCCATAGGTTGAACATGAGATGGCACTATGGGCAAAAAGAAATATGTAAAGTTAAAATCGTTCATAGGATTAACATTAGATGGCACTATGGGCACAGGGGGGATATGTAATGTGAAAAACGTTCATATGATTCACATTATTGGACTGTCTGTAGACAAGGGAAATTTAATATGATCTTGGATACTAACCAACACTCACAACTACAGACCAACACGCCGTTGGTACTGACCAGCACCCACATCTGCTCACCAACACCCACACCTACTGACCAACATACAATCTTACTGACCAGCATTCACATCTATTGACCAGCACCATCAGTTGATAACTTGTATATTGTTACTGACCAGCACCACATCTACTGAACAGCACCCACACTACTCACCAACACCCGTACCTATTGACCAATACAACGTTGTTACTGACCAGCAGTCCCATCTACTCTCCAACACCCATACCCGCTGAGCAGCACACGGTTTTAAATGGAATGTCAGGTAGAATAAGGAACACATATAACAGCCAAAATACAACTCTACAACTTCAAACCAAAGGAGAGTGAAAGGGGAAAAAGGATACGAGTGCTGACACATTCACACAAACATGCCATCACTCACTCAAACTTTTACTATCACACACTAAGAGAAAAAATGGTGGAGGGGGTTTAATGTTGCTGCATTGAAGATAACTGAAGATTCACATAAACATAGTTATACACACTTCTAAAATTGGGGGGGGGGGCAGGCTCAGGTCGTCTTTCGAGCCGGGATATTTTTCTTTCTTTTACATCAAGATAATATTTTTTCAAGTAATATAATGAATATAATAGGTTTTTGGGGGCTACAAATCAGAGCAAGAATATTTTTGAAAGCTATTTGAGAGCCAGACATTTAAAACGAAAATCCCAGCCCCCGCCCCCCCCCCCCCGAAAATTGTTGAAATAGATTTTGAGTGATGTAAATAAAGATATGCGTTGCGCTGATGTCCTTTGCGTGTAAACCGAAGTTTAATTTATTCGTCGTCTTCTTCTAACATGTCATCGAAGATGAAAAGAATTTGACTAGAGGCAGACCCGATCCCATCGCCTTCGCGATGAATCTATACTGCAAAAGAAATGGTTTGTCTTTGATTTTCTTCCAGTAACTAGTAAGACGAGTGTCACTGTTTGTAACAGCACATGATGCATTGTGTGGGACGATCCAACAAAAGTGATGTTTGTTCGATCAAACATTCGACAAATTCGGTTTTGACTGAACCACTCGGTACAGCAGTCACCGTGTAAAAGGGAAGGCGAAAAAATAGTTCCTCCCAAGTTTGACGATCTGAACTTTCGTCTATCACTTTGAGAACGGAAAATACAGCCACAACTCTAGAGTGATATTGAAAATTCTGAGACCATCACAAAGAGCACAAGATATTTTATACAGAAAAAACCCTATTTAATTTTTTTTTTCATTGTATAACAAAATGTAAACAGTTCGAACAAAGTTCAGTTTTGTTTTTCTTGTGGTAGTCAGTCAGGACTTCTTGTTTCCAAACGTCTAATGCAAGACTTTTCCCGCCACGTTGCATAATTCCAGTGGTAAACTGTTGGTGTACATCACTAGCCACACACATTTTTTGGTAAGTTGGAAGGGTAGATAAAGTGCGATGAATATATTCTTTGCACAGGGGTAGAGGAGTATTCACCACGAATAGCAGAGTTAGTTTTCCGTGCACAGACAACATTTTGGTAGTCGTGGTTTTTTTTCTTCATGAAATGGTGATAAATTCTCCGAAGGGAATCTGCCGGTAAACGAAATCAAAGAAATTCAATCACCAACACGCACACGATACGTCGTCCTAAATTCCAAAGAGTCGTCTTGTGGAAGAAGTTGACGCAATACTTCTTTTAAAAGTACTTTGTAATCCTGTAAGTTTTGAACCTTTCATGGACTTCCTCCCATGGAATTCGGTTTATCGCTGTTAAACGGTATGTTGCGGTCGTGGCATCCAACGTCTTGCAACGTGTGGATAGTTAATTAATGTCTGACCATTTGAACACGTTTAAGGCAATCAACCTTGTTATATCATTCGGATACCAATCGTTAAAATATCTGTGGAAATTGCTCTTGCGTTTCACTTGTATATGTACAAAGTAGTGCTAAATGTGTTCATGCAGTTTCAAAGGTAGATCCTGAATGTGCTCTTCAAAACTGGCCATTCAGAAAATGTAATTTGGTGCCACGCTGATTGCAGAAGTCGTGGCATCAAGAGGCTTATATCCACGTTGAGTTTTGTGTTGGTGATAGTCTTTCCCGAGAATCAGGCGTTTTATATTATTCGGATAGCAACAGTTTAAAAATGTGGAATGATTTGTCGATTGTTTTGCATCGAATTCATCTTGCTAGGGGGATGTCTCTGCTGACAAAGATCTTTCTTTCTTGGAACTCTCCCCATTTTATACCGAAGAGCCGTACCCTTACGGTACCGTGTTGTGTCTGGGAAGTGGCACTCGTTTCTGGTAGTCGATCTGAACAATTTGTTTTCCAAATAACGACTAACTATCTGGTGATTTGGCAAAAGTACAGTCTTTTCAGGGTCTTCTTTAAACACGTCAAAGTTCACCACTTGACTCGAAAGGTTGTTCAGCGTCAGTACTTTCACTTTGCATTTGGTACGAAGTTGTCCTTTTTTATATCGGTACCAATAGCTGTAAACGTTAGGTCCACCACTGACAAAACTCAGAATAGTCTCTTCGGGATGTTCGTCAATCCATGCTCCTAAAAGTTCATCTTCGATGTGAGGGTGTTAGCATCCAGGTCGATTGATACACATGCAACTATCGGTGACAGAGTAAAGGACAGGTCTTCTCAAGGTTCTCGTCGGGTGGAACAAACTGCACGACGTCTTATTAATTGACCAAGATGAAATTTTTGCGTATGATTTCCACGAGTTTGATAAATTTTCCGTTATCGTCATTGAACTGAAATTATTGACTTGGATCCACCAACTATTCGGTCTTGGGCAACATCGGACTTTAGCAAACGATCGTCTTCCTTGGTTCTGCTTTATGTGTTCCAAGTCGATGCCTTCTAGGGATCGGTACAATTGTTTTAATTGATCTTTGCCTTTTGGAGTGTGACACCAGGAGAGATAGCAACTGGCTTCTTGTTTCAATCTAAGAAACTCGTTAACGTAGCCTGAAAAAATCTCTGGACTCGAGCCGTCGTCCTGTTGGTATTGTTTTGTGGTAGGAAATTGCCAAATTTGGTACACATTTAACAATTGATATCCACGATCGAGAGCATGAAACAATTCGACACCCACCCACGTTCCTGCAAAGACGCGCTCTTAGTCATGGTGACGACAAGGTTGATGTCAATTACACGTTTCAGCACACATACGACATAAATGAAACATCAGTTTTCCCTGGCAATGATGATGCGACACGGGATGGTACAAGTTCGTCGGTGGAAGAACTTTACATTTGATCATACCTTGGCACTGACAAATGTGTTCGACGTCGATATGTTCTGTCAAAATTTCAGGGTGACCGGTAGGAAATCGAGCATATTTATGCACCTAGGGGTACAACCAACGCACGTAGATATATTTGATTTATTTTCTTTGGGACTCGTCTGCTTTGTACAACAAGCGTGTAGCATTGGTCTGTCCTCCAAGCAAACTCTCACGAGGATTCAAAGGTTCGATTTACACAACATTGTAGTCTTCGACAATGCGTTGAAATTCTGGATCAATTTTTGAACCGTCGATCATAGCCGTGTTCTCACATTTCTACCACGGGGTATCCTTGAATTTCCAAACTCCGGTGTCGTTGGCAAGTTTTGTCGTACAAATATGTCGGTAACATCACGTGGCGGTGCGTGATTAAACGAGAGCTCTATGGGGGTAGCCATATTGCGAGTCTACCACAAGAAAAACATGCCTTATTATTGCGTCTCGAAATTCAGTTTGATCTTATTATTCTGTGATATCTATCAGATATATCATTGATATTTAACACGAAAATTAAAATGGCATTATCATTTGTATGTTTTCTTTGAAATGTTGTGAGAAAAGAATTTAATTACGTGAGTAATGAGTCCAAGGGGCGGGTGTGACATCGATAGTAAAATTGGGGAGTAATATCTCCGTTGCCATTCTTGTATGCATTTCTTCATCTTCAAGTATCTCAAGTAATATTTGGAATCATTTAAAAGCTAAATAGATTTTCTGATGATTGCACAAGCTTTAAGAAAGCTAAATTTAACTTTAAGGGCAATATCCTTGGTTTTAACATGAGCATACAATTCTATTTGTGATATAACTTTAACCGTTTTTCCGTCGCAACTGTCAATTACCTACAGTTGCTCTGTTTGATTCATTTCTTCATCGTCCATTAAATTAAGTCATATTTGGTATCATTTAAAAGCTAAATAGATTTTCTGCAGATTGCACTAGCTTTAAGAAAGAAAATTTTAATTTTAAAGACCGTATGCAAGGATTAAACACGAGCATAACATTATGTCTTTGAAATAACTTGAATGCAACTTTCAGATAAATATCGATTACTCTACTTAATGCATTTCTTCATCTTCTATTCAATCATGCATTATTTGTTGTCATTTAAAATCTAAATAATTGTTTCAGTCTGCTGTACAAGATTTAAAAAAAAATTCATTGCAAATTTAAGGGTAGTAGTTAGGGTTTAAACAGGAGCAAAACTGCTATCTTTGAAATAACTCCAATCTAATTTCTGAAACGACCGTTGAGTATAAACTAATTGCTATATTATATGCACTTCCAAATTAAGTCGTGTCTGTATCATTTAAAGGTGAATACATTTTTCTTTCCACTGTTAAACTCTTTCACAAGCTAATTTCAAATTTAATGGCAGCATATGTGTCTCTGGTGAGGATAACACGTGGAACATTCATGAAATAAACATCTGTTAAATTCGTACACGATCTGTGGGTTTTCCAAATCCCAACCATCGACAAAATAAGACCCAGTCTTCTTTTCTCCACCGTTTCTAGCATGTTGCATCCACTTGACTTGACTTTGGCCAAGTAATGTAACTAACGCAAAGCTTCGGCAGAATATCAACGGATACGTTTGAGGTTGTACGATGGTAGTTTTTTGTTCTCGGGCATGAACTTCTTTCGGTACACTAATTCACAAGTTTTGGCCATGGTTGAAGCTTCCTTCAAGGGATCGATACCTCAGTACTCCAGAAACAACTGTCGAACGTTTCCACAACAACGTTGGAAAATGTTCACATCGGACCGACAAAGGGTCTGAAGAGTGGGCTTGGTACAAGGCGTAGAAAGCGTCTCGCTGTTCTGTTCTTATACCGCCGGGGTCGGGGGCTTCAGGCAAATGCGAGAGCAGGATATGTAGATTTGTATTTCGGTATTGAAAAAGAGAGAAAAATATACATTATCTATTTCCATCATTCCAAACGTTTTGGGCATTGTACTCAAAGGCATAGCCAAATAATTAATATAATATTTAAACTCTACGTTTCCCACTTTCATGTAAATGATTTTGGCTACATTCATGGTAACTTCTGGAAATTCAGTTCCTTTTTCTGAAAAATGTTTCAAAAGAAATTGTCCGTCGTATCCCGAGAAATATTGAGCGATCACTATACCGCATTGATGACAGTTGCCACAATGATCCACCTCATTTTCGTCACAGGTGTCGTCCATGGTGTCTAAAAGCCACTGGCATACAACTACCGTATTTCTTTGAATAAACTACACAAACAACTGCGACCAGCGTCAACCTAGATTTTTTTGTTGACAATGCGCTGGAAGATCAGGGACTGCGCTGTTCGTTCTTCTACTTTCGATTATCTCGTTCAGTCAGACTCTTGCTTGACTCCTTGAGATCTTCGCCATAGGAAGGTCAAGTAAAACGCGTCATTAATTTCTGTTATCGATACAAGACACTTCGGTCAAACTATGTAGAATCTAAACTACGAAGACATTTCTCGCTGTCTCAGAATTTACCTTCACATGCTTTCTGTAATAATTCAAGCCCATATTATATTGTGAGCTAACATCATTTTAACAGACTCCGATGCCGGCGATCTCACGGAGTCACGGCTCATTATGAAACTTGGTCAATGATATTAGCAGTTGCCTGAGTTATACATGGACAATACGGTGAACAGTTTCGCCTAGCCAGTTTCCACACATGTATTTTGTTCCAATTTTAACTGGGCTTACATTCAGTTTATGGGCTCTTTTTATCACTCTCTTTGAAACTATGTTTCAAAATAAGGCATTTGAATTACACCCGCTCAATATCTAGGAGGATTTCCATTTAATTTGGATATTCAAATAATCACAAATTATTCTCTGAATGGTTGGGTGGCCAAGTGGTATTATTTTGTCCAAGTAGTTCATAATCATGTATTTTAAATTACACAGCAATGGAGAACCGACCTGTGTATACCGTCATTATCACTCTTACTGGTTATTGACGGTGCGAACTGGCTTTTTAATATTTCTTTCATCCGGATAATGCGCTTGAATTCAGGCGTGGATCTGGCCCTAACCTACGTGCGAAAATATGACACATTTTTGTTGGATCGTGAGGAAAAAGTGAATGAAGCTTGCTAAATTTGCAATAACCACATGGCGATCTCTTCATATTCTCAAATGTTTTCCATTTAAGTGCAAATTAAATATTCATACAATAGCGACATTTCACAAGACTGGTTATATATGTATTTACCTAGTGATATTTATGAGCATAAATTTTAACACTGTAATACAAACTACTCCATGTTGGTTTATAAATATATCGTGTTCTGATCTCATACCCGATTTTTATATGGGCTGAGGATATGATGTTATACATTTCCGTCTTTCTGACCGATCGTGGGCACGTCCACGTGTTTTGCGTTTATATCACTGTAGAGGAGAGTTTGTGGTCCATGGACACACTTGCAGTCATGTAAATATTGCGACATTTTTCTTTTTTCATAAAGTACAACAATGAAAAAAATTATTTGTAAAGGAAATTTAAAGATTTCTAATTAAAATTGCATTGGATTAAAGCCAACTTCAGTTTTTTTTTATAGAATTTTAACAGTTTCAAATTAGACTTGCCTATTCCTGCCAATAAACATTATTAAAACGTTTGCATGCAGTAGTTGGCGATGAAAATTATATGTATGAGATAGGAAAAGATTCTGGACTCCCAAAATTCGGTTCGAATATTTCCATTGTACGCGACGAAATTCTAATTTTTAATTATGAATATTTTGGCGCCTAATCCAATCCTGGAGAATTGGTTTAATGCAAAAGATTGGAAAAACTCCAAAACGTTGATAAATTTGCAGTACAGTACGCATTTAACTTTCTTTCGTATCTGCTATCGTCGGTTTCGTTACTTGCTTACTTCGGAACTTTTGATCGATTAATTATGAAATTTGTTTCCGTGATTACCAAGTATTTTCAAATATGAAATATACTATTGTACCTCTGTTAATCACGATCAAATTGCAAGAAATAGCAAGACACGCCATCTTTATCCTCCTGCATCCTTTAATACTTCAATTTTTTTTTCAGCAAAACTACCACGACAAACAAAAGGCTATATCCTAAGGGTATTTTATATGATTTTTTGAGAAGAAGAAGAAAAAAAAAGAAAGAAAAAGGAGAGAAAGATAGAAATTAAGAGAAAAAGATTCATAAAGGCGATAAGGTTTATAGAAATGATTTTAAAATTATGAAATAAAGCAAATCTTACCCTTTTTCAATTCCTCTTCTTTCTACAAAATGCAAAGGAACCTGCACGAGTTAAGGGTAAGGCCACATGTCCCACTCATGGATTTATTCATCGATTTACATTCACTGCGTATAGGTCTTTTAAAATGTAAAAATATATACACATTTTATTCGCTAGCATAGGACCCCTGCCTTCTAAAGCACACGAAACCAACCTTCAAGTTTGACTGATTTGAAAGGTGTTATTCATGCGATGCATTGATAGATTTCATCAGCATATTTCTTTACAATAACCCATCAATGGAGAGTGGCATTCCAAGTATAGAACAAACCATAGGGACGAGATGGTATCGTGCCAATAATACAGTAGGCACACATACCGGACGTATGCATACCTCGTGAAGGGTCAACCTCGACCAGAGTGCATATCTTGCCAGTGTCCACTGATAGGGAAACAAATTATGTCGAGTAGATCCACTTCCACCCTTTGAGACAGAACTTTTTCTTGTTTTGTTTAGGTGAGATGAACTCAATTAAGAAACTTTATGATTACGTATCACCAGAGAAAATCTGAAACTTTTTGAGGCGATGCGGTTTATTTAAAAATGTTTAGCCTGTAGTTCATGGATTTGATATCTTTTACCTTTATCTTTTATTTTATATACCTTTTAAAGAATGTTAACATCTTTACCTTCATTTCTTTTATCTTGTAGCACTAGATGTTTAGGTTTATTTGGAAGAGATTGTCTTCCTAAAGATTTGTTTAGCAATTCTTTATCTTCACAATTTTAGAACTTAGTTTTTAATCTGCACAACGTGGTCAGCATTGTGCTGAAGTGCCTTTAAACTCTATACATAAATATATACATATTACTGCTACTGAGTAGTTTTTAAGCAGACATATATGATATAAATACATTTACATGAATTCATTTATGAATTGAACATCATAGTTTTACAGGGTCCATAACGTCATGAATTCTGTAAAATATGAAGTTCAATTCTTATAATTACAAATAATTATAAAGATAATAACTAATCTCAAGAAATAAATAACAGAAAAATATTTTATTTACAAATATTGTCAAAAAACACAAGAAGGGCGCATGAATAGCTAAGTAGTTCCTTTCTGGTATTATGAACTGTGTTACATGATACGATTTTAACCAATCGAAACACTTGTTACATGGGCTTGTTAAATTTTTTTAATTATATTATAATAGTACGCCCAGGTTCAAATCTACTCGGTTTCTTTCTTTTGCCCACTGCAGGCTGTAGGATATAGAATACACCAGATGCGCTCTCTTGCATGTCATAAGAGGCAGGAGCCGCGGCTCAAAGGATGACGTATCGGAATTGCGGCCGAAAAGGTGTAGGTTCGAATCCTACCATCAGATCAGCCCGGGTCGCCTACCTTAGTCATAGTAATAACACTATATTTTGTGTTGTGGTACACACCTGAAATCTTTATTATGTTATTTGTCTCGTGTCATTTATTGGACTAAAAAACTAGTGCAAGTTGTTAAGAGCTTGCTCGAGAACTTGTTCTCTAGAAAGTTTGTTCGATTCTCACTCTGATCCCTTATCGCAAGAACTCGTTCGAGAACATGTGAACTTGTTTGCTCTGCTCTCTCGATTCTCTCACTTGGGCATTACTTTCACAACTTTGTATTCCTCTGAATTATATCTTGAAGTAAAGGAGTAAAAAATTCATACATAGTCATAGTTAGAAAAAGTGGAATAAATAACTTTTGAAAACTATTTTTACCTGATAAATTTATGGATAAATTAAACACACTCTTCAAAAACCTGCAAAAAATAACCATAAACAATAGATGACCCAAGTGAATAAGCTAAAATTATGAAAATTGGGAGTTTTCATCACCATTTAATTATTTGTTTAAAATATCTTAGTAGTTTCTAGATCTTGTTCACAAGAACTTGTTTTCTTCGCTCTCTGGTCACAAAAGTTCTGGACATGGGCCTATTAACTAGTGTATTGCTCGTGAAATTCTTTGCATACTCTCCGCTTTCTGACTTGTTCTTAAATACTTGCTCTAGAACATATGTTCGCTCTGCTCTCTCTTTATTCTCACTGTTTACTGAAGTTAAATACAACAAACCATCTCTGAATAAATTATTCAGATTTCAGAAACCACAAGTAATCCACCTATAATATACTATTTAGTTGGTTGTTCATCTTTATTTTTTACTTTTCTCTTCTTGCTTTTTTTTTTTTTTACTCTTCTTATGTGACCTTTTTAAATTCATGCGAACGTCTTCCAAGTTGCCTTTCAAGTTCAACTTTGCTTGGATCTTTCTTCTTTTGTGAAATTGCCTTATTTACTTTCTAGAACTTGTTCGCTTCTCTCACTTCCTTCCATTACATTAGTAAGCAAAGCGAAGGTATTTATAGCAATGTTAAATATTATTTTAATGTTAGCTACAACTAAGTAATGACTATTTGTAAATAACCTTAAGCTCATCTCAAGAAATAACTTCAATAGCTATCTCTCTTCCTTCTTACTTTTATAGAAATATATGTTTTTAAATGTCATTTAACCTTCAGTCATAAAGAAAGAGGTAATCCTAGTATAAATTATAAAAACCCAGTAATATATCTTATTTTGTTCGATGTTATATAATCTTATTGCAACTATGTAAATAGTTTAAATAATCAATTGGAAGTAATTTACTTATCATAGATGTTACCCCATGTATTATTACATCTGGCAATAGCTTATACATTTTGCGATACTATTATTTCTTTTCTTTTTTCTTGTTTGTTTTGTTTTCCTATAGTTTGTCTAAGTGCTTTTCTGTTAATGTTTACCATTTATCTGTTTGTATATTCCATTTGCAATATTAATTTTTTATTCCTGTTTCTATTCTTCTTCTTGCTCACCTGATCTAGGGAATTGTCCGATATTTTTTACGAAACCCAATTCTTTTTCAAGTTGTGTTTGATCCATTTAAATAGTGACAAAATGTCAAAACTGAGTGGAATGTAAATTGATCATCCTATTTATAATAGATCTTGCTGACCTTTATCATAATGACAAATATGGACATGCAGAAATTGATGAGCCTCATGTTGATATTTTAGCATACGAGGAGTTTCAAACTCTTGTACAACCAGCAATAAATGTAGATGTGGTTGATTTATGCAAAGAGGTTTATTAAACATGACTTAGGGATTTATGAAAATCAGTATAAGTTAATTAAACCGCATTACAAATGTCAAAATAACTTACCAGGAAATAGGTGGTAAAGAAATACCTATTTCAAAATGAGTAAACTAACAAGTATGCTATTTCCTAACTCTGTAGCTGCATTCAGCAGTAGTAGAAGTGATTTTCAAAAGTCCTTAGACTGGACATGAGAAGGAAAGGTGATGAAAGTAAGAGAAGAGAGCAAAGTTTGAACAAGTTATAGTGCAACAAGCTCTTAAGCCAGTTGTACAAACAGCTCAGCTATGGCAAAATATAACAGTTCCATCCCACATGGAAATGCAAGTAATTAGCACAAATGAATAACTCTTGTTTTATCTAAACCAAATTTGTAAGTTTAACAGGAAGAACAAAACAGCCTGGTTGAAAAGGCGGTGTCTGTGGAATGACCCCTGGCGGTGGAAGTACTATAGCTAAATGTTTTGATAAATTAAAACTAGGTTTGAAAAATACTGCAAACGATTTGGGTTAGCTACAAAAAGCAGCTACATGATTGCCTAGTATTATTGGTTGTATAATAAGATGGTTTTCAAATGCAGTTGGAAAGATCATTTCTTTAATAGCTGCTAATAGTGGCTTGATTATTACAGCAATAATTGGTTTTATGTTTGCACTTTTGATGAAAGGTTTAGAAACATCAGCAAAAAGGATAAAACGTGCTTATTGAAAAGTACCCAAAAATATTGAAATATTTGCACATATTCTCGAATAAGTTCTTTATTCTAGAAAGTAAATTATAACAGATCCGATAGCCATAGTAGTAACTATAAAATAATTGCTGATTTGTTTCGTGATCTATATTTTTATATCTTTTTGTTTCATTAATTTAAAGGCTTTTTCATTTTCAACCTTCTGCATTGTATATTTCTTATCTACCTAATTCATGTTTACTTTGTAATATATCTTTTGTTCATTTTTTACAGACTGAGTATCAGTAGCTGCTATTAAAATCTTTGAAACTATGCTTCCTATTCTCGTCACCATATCACTAGGTATAAGCATAATTGAGTCTAACTTTTGAATTTAAAATATATTGCTGAAATCTTATTGTTATTTTTTCATCTTAGTCATATCCATACCAGCTTGCCACCTATTTTTAGACGCTTATTATCTTCTATTTTACTCTCTTTCTCTTTCTTTTTTTATTCATTCAGTTTTTGCCGCCCCCCCCCCCCCCAAATAAATTTGCCGCCCTAGGCGACCGCCTAGTTTGCCTAGCGGTTAAACCGGCCCTGATTGAGGTCATCTCAATTGAAACCACATCAATCTATGTAGATGCTGCAAAATTCAGCCTTGCCAGTGCCGAAAACTTCTCCATTTGCCAATCACCATCTAAATTTGTATAGACCCCCCCCCCATCAAATTATATCTGATCTTTGCCTTTACAAAAAGTCATGTAACAATCCTGTAGTTTTTAGAACAATTTCCATGAGATCAGAGCCTCCAATCGGACGGCCATACTCAGATCCTTGAACAACATCGAAACCACTCAGAAAACGAATCTCATTATCTTTTCGGATTCCATTTCAGCGCTGAAAGTCCTGCAAAACCCTACATTTGACAAGCCGTTAATATCCAAAATCTTACGAAAACATTTGTCCATACAATAGGGAAAAATCATTATGTACAGTGGGGCTGTCGAGTCACATTGATATTACGGTCGGTTGAAGGGACATTGCGGAGACCTATACAACATATTTTAGTATCAAATCCGACGTTTGACAGCTTGTAGATACACGTGGAATAAGGAAAACCTACTATCTGTCGCCATTTAGAATTACAGGGCTAGGACTACCTCGGCGGATAATTAGCTGTTTCGTCAGTTTTGAGTAACCAATTAGATGCGACTTGGGAATGTAAAATTAATCCGTCCATTTTGTAATTTGACGTGTTGTTAAACCACGATGATAGTCACCTGACTATTATGGTTTCCCTTGAAATCATAAGTAAAACGAACAGCGTACACTTAGGTCTCAAAATTACAAAAGATAATCATCACGTGAGAGTCACATGACAAATCCACAGACTCTCGGGTCACGTAACAAAAGCAATCATTTCGAATGAGCCAAGTCGTATCGGATTGATTTCTCGATATTGATGGAGGACTCGTTTATCCGCCGATGGAGCCCGGCAATTAAAAATGGCGACAGGAGCTAGGCTTGCGTTATTCCACGCGGATTTACAAGTTGTCAAACACCGGATTTGATACGGAAATATGCTGTAAAAGTGCCAAAAGACCCTTCAACCGACCGTAACTCAAGGGCTGCGAGAAATACCAGTAAGTGTCTAAAAACAGTCAATATGTGTACTGATGTGTTGTGGACATGTCCGTCTGCAATAATTGCAATGTTTTATGAATACGTGAGATCAGATCCCAAACCACTAAGATACCAATACAGGTTTGGGAGATGATTTATCAGACTACGGGTAACGTGCATATAAAACCCAATGTAATTCTACAAAGGTTCCCTTTTCTACAAATTATTATTGGTGAATTCTTACAGTTTAACACCAAACCTCTACCTCACCCTCAACCCGCAGGAGTTCTGTAAAAAAACCAAAATCAATATGTATAGCAACTGCAGATATCACCAACATAAACATACCTATATAGGTCCATCAAATGTGTATTAACATTTTTAATTCACATTATACCGTATTCATGGGTGCAGCTCAAGGAGTTGCGGTGCGATCGTCGCCGCTCTCTACATCAAAAGTTTCAATTTGTATGTATGTATGTATACCCCCCTCCTGGAAGCCAAAGAAATCTTCAAAATCAGCCATGATCTAAAAGAGCAAGTCCTTTTCTAAGTATCGCTCTTAATCGCCTCCAGTGTCGTCGGAATAGATTATGACATGACGTTTCTTTGGCTCATTTTATATTTGGTAATTTTTGGTAATTTTGTCCAGACTATTTTATTTTTTTTGTTGTTGTCGTTGTTGTTTTGTTACATATCAACAGACCTTTTGTCTGTGGACATGAACAGAGTATGATCTGCTGACATCACGTGCACACGAGAGATAATACAGCTTTCCCGATCAACGTACTATATTGGTTATGTATTTATAATGCATTTATTATATACCATTAAAGAATGTACAGTTGTTGAAAGTTAACACAGGAACTACTTTTTTTTACAACGTAAGAAGACGAATGATAAGTAATGAGACGCCACAATACGTTGTCGTATATCCTGTCCTATTTCTGGATACGCCACACTCGTACATTCTCATGAACTATTGTACGTTGAATAAACTAGAAGTCAGTGTCAATAATTCGAATCCCTCCACCGTTTCTGGAGAATTTTGTGAATACACATTGTGGACAGTGATGTTCGAATTCCATAGTTTTGCTCACCGAAGCATTTCACTGGAGAGTTTAATCCAGACGACGTGGAACACAAAGACAATCTGCGATCTCCACGTGATAACTGGTGGGTAGATGAGCATATTTGTGGGGTTTTTTTTTTGTTTTTTGTTTTTTTTTACCAGAAAGAGTATTTAACTTTTGTTTATTAAATTTAGTGCTCGTCCCAGAAATGGAAAAATTAGTGCCCAGTGGCCCCTACCAGGTCAAAAAGTGGTGTCATTGAGAGAGAGAGAGAGAGAGAGAGAGTCATTTACAAAAGAAAAAAGAAAAGAAAAAGGGGGTCACAAATATCTTTACCTGTCAATTATCACAGACACTTGCGGCAAGGGTTTAATATTTTTCTGTAATAAATATTCACTTTTAGAATTTTATACTTTCAATCAATCGTTGTAGGGTGAGACTAAAGTACTGTTTTCTACAATTTCCCTGTGCGCTAAAATAACTGTGTCCACTGTTCAGGTCATGGTTATTTTAGTTCTCAAAGAAATTGTAGCAAAATGTGTTATAGTCTGGCTCAACAACGACTAATTCAAAGTATATACGTAATGCTGGAAAAGTGACTATTTATTGCAGAAATGAATAAATCCATGACCCAAGCGCCTGTGATCATTATCAACCTTTCCTGTCACGAGCATTCCGTAGTGGAATTTTAATTCCTCGTGCTCGAATAACTATTCCCATCTAGAATTTATTTTGGACATTTGAATCTACCTTTTTTCTTCCCTATACACTACTGTGGAAATTAATGCAGCAGTGTTTTCACTGAAGATTTTATCTTTTCTTTATATTTTCTATAATGATCATGGAACACGTACTCTTGATGCACGACCTTATCGAAATCAGTGAGACATTTCTGTCAGCCAATGAAATTGATCTCCTTATGTTTCTTTGGCAATGAACGTACTATATTGAAATGCCTGGGATGCGATCAATTCAGCCTAAAATCAACATTAACGATCTGACCTATTCATTAAACATTGCAATTATTGCAGACAGATATGTTAATTGTTTTAGTCTTTTTTCCTTATGGGCGCCATGGAGGAAACTTTCTTATGCCAAAGACAAAAAATAAGAGCCATTGGAACAAGGACGCAGCCTAGAATTAACCCAAAATTTTGAAATGATGCATAATTTTCAAAAGAAATAAAAATAAAGTATTTGTTTTTTTAATCCTGTACCAAATGTGTACTATTTCCATAATCGGGGTGGGTGTGGGTGGGGTCATAAAGTGGATTCAAGTTTATGGTAATACGAAATCGATAAACGCTAGCAGGTGATACAGATGTTTATATTACTGGTTTTCTGCCCTAATGCAGGTTCGATGCATCCATCTTCTCAACTCTTCCCTTAGCATCGCATGTCTATATAGGATTGTGGAAAATGAATTAGTTGGAGCTATGCATCATTTATATGCGTATACAGTATAATGAAACTGCATACAACTACCGTTGTCCCTTGTATAAACAACGCAACCAACTACGAAGAGCGTCAACACAGATTTGTTGTCAATAATGCGCTGGCAGTTCAGGGATTGCACTATTCATACTTATACTTTCAGTAGTCTCGTTTAGTCAGACTCTCGCGTGACTCCGTGAGATCTCTGCCAAAGGAAGATCCAGTAAAATGCTTAATTCATTTCTGTTACTGATAGGTGGCGTTTCGGTTAAAATTTGTCGAATCTAAATTACGAAAACATTTCTCGCTATCTCAAAATTTACATCCACATGCTTTCTGCAATCATTCAAGCCCAGATTATATTGTGAGCTTTAAATGGTACCATTATAGATTATTTTAACAGACTCCAATGGCCGACGATCTCACGGAGCCACGCGAGAATTCTTGTTGAACAATACTACTTCAGTATATCTTGATCTGCCGGTGCATTATGCGACTGCTGATCTTGGTCAATTATATTCGCAGTTACCCGAGTTAATACTGCCGCAATACGGACTAGCCTTTTAAATACATGTATTCTGTTTTACATTTTGACTTGGTCTATATTCCTTTCATGGACTCTAGCCTACTCTCTTGGAAAGTGAGTTAAAAAAAAGGCGTCTCAGTTACATTCACGCCATGTCTAGGAGAATTGCCATTTCCTGTGGCAATTCAAATAATCACATATTATTCTCTAAATGGTTGGACACTGACCGTTAATATATATATATATATATATATATATATATATATATATATATATATATATATATATATATATATATATATGTGTGTGTGTGTGTGTGTGTGTGTGTGTGTGTGTGTGTGTGTGGTATTATTTTGTGCAACCAGTTCTTAATAATGTATTTTAAATGACATACATATAGAGACAACCTATGTGTACCGTCATTTTATAGCTCTTATTGACTATTGACCGTACAGGCTGAATTTTGTAATACTTCTTTCATCGGGATAATGAGCTAGAATTTAGGCGTGGATCCAGCTCTAACTTGCGTGAAAAAATAATAGATTTTGCGTTGGATCGTGAGAAAAAATTGAATGAGGGGTGCGGAATTTGCAATAACAACCTAGAGATCTCATCATATTCGCAAATGTTTTCCATTTAAGTGCAAATTAAAACTTCATTAAATAGTGACATTTGACTAGACTGGTTTCTTATATTTTTACCTATTGATATTCATAAAAAAAATGGGAACACTTTAATACAGACTACTCCATGCTGGCTTATAAATATATAGTTTTCTGGTCTCATACCCGATTTTTATGTAGGATGAGGATATGATGTTATACTTTTCCGTCCCTCTGACCGATCGTGGGCGCGTCATCTTACGTTTTGCTTTCAGATCACTGTAGAGGGGAATTCGTGTTCCATGGACACATTTTGAGCCATGTGAATATTACGACACTTTCTTTCTTTCAGTATGTACAACAACGAAAAAAAAAAAAAAAAAATGGCTTGCAAAGGAAATTTAAAGAATTAAAACCAAAATTGCACTGGCCTAAGCGAACTTCAGTTTTAGAGAATTTGGACAATTTGAAATTAGACTTGCCTATTACTGCCAAATAAAACATTATTAAAACACTTCTGCAGTAGGTGGCGACGGAAAATTACGTTTTAAAACAGAAAGAGATATTGGACCCAAACGATTCAGTTCGAAATTTTCAACTATACGCGACGAAATTCAAATTTTTATTTATCAGTATCTTGGCGCCTAATCCAATCCTGGAGATTGATTCGGTGCAAAAGGTTGGAAAAAAACTCCGAAACGTTGATAAATTTGCAGTGCAGTACGCATTTAACTCTCGTATCTGCTATCGTCATTTTGTTACTTGCTTACTTCGGAACTTTTGATCGATTAATAGTGCAATTTGTTCTCATGATTACCAAGTATTTTCAAATATGAAAGATACTTTTGTACTTCTACGAATCACGGTCCAATTGCATTTAACAGCAATACGCGCCATGTGTATCTTTCCGCATCTTTTAATACTACCAGTATAAGTAAATACTGTCATAAGGATATTTGATGTGAATTTTTTTTTTTTTTTTTTTTTTTTTACCTCTGTGAATCATGGGTCTTATGCAATGGCATGACACAACATCTTCATAACCCCTCACCCTTTAATATTTCAGTTTTTCCACCTAATAGGCCAAGTTGAAACCATGTCCGAAGTGTATGCGATGTGAATTTTTTTTATAATAATAATAATAATATAACAAGAAAGAAAGAAAGAAAGAAAGAAAAAGATTCATAAAGACGATAAGGTTTGTGAAAATGTTTTAAAATTATGAAACAGAGAAAATCTTACCCTTTTTCTCGATTCTTCTTCTTTCTACAAACTGCCTAAGCACATGCAGGGGTTAACACGTCTCACTCAAGGATTTGTTCATAGATTTACATTCACTGCGTATAGGTCTTTTAAAATGTAAAACTATTGACATCTATTATTCGTTAATATAGGACCCCTGTCATTCAAAGTTTACGAAAACAACCTTAAAATAGGACTGATTTTAAAGGTGTTATTCTTGAACAGGATTAGCACGTTTGATCAGTTTAGTTGAAATATTGCCATAACACCTTATCGGAGTGTCGCATCTAAAGTAATAAATAAATCACATGGATGAGGTGGTATGGTGACGATTGCGTATACGACTTACATACATGCAGGTAAACCTCGACCAGAGTGTATGCCTTACCCACTGAAAATGGAACACATTCTTATCGGGTGGATCCACGTGCGCCTTGTGAGACAGAATGTTTTTCTTGTTTTGTTTACGTGAACTCAATTATGAAATTTTATGATTATATACCACCAGAGAAAATCTTGAACTTTTTGACTGGATGCGGTTTATATAAAAATATTGAGCCTCTAGTTAATGGATTATATATATATATATATATATATATATATATATATATATATATATATATATATATATATATATATATATATATATATATATATTACCTTTATCTTTTAGTTTATATACCATTTAAAGAATGTTAACATCATTGTTAATATCAATATTAACGTCAGTACTTTTCATATTTTAATCTTGTAGTACTACGTGTTTACATTTATTTGGACGGGACTATCTTTCTAAAGATTTTTAGCAATTTTTTTCTTTTTATTCTTTTAGAATGTAACTTTTATTTAGTGCTACACAGCCAGTATTGTGCTGACGTGCCGTTAAACCCATTACATACATACATACATACATACATACATACATACATACATACATACATACATACATACATACATGGTGTGTAACCGATTTTCAAGCTCATGTCTTCATGAATCTTTTAAACTATGAAGTTCAATTCTTATAATTACTAATAGTTATAATAATAATAACCAATCTCAAGAAATAAATAACAATATTTTAACCTTTGTTTACAAAAAATATTGTTAAAGAACACAAGAAGGGCGCATTAATACCTAAGTACTTCCTTTCTGGTATTATGAACTAATAAATAAGTTTTCTGCGTCACGTGATACAAATTTAACCAATCTAAACGCTTGTTACAGTGGCTTGGTCACAAATTGTATTTATATTGTAATAGTACGGCCGGGTTCAAATCTACAAGGTTTTCTTTCTTTAACCCCTTTCAGCCTCTTTCATCCTACCATCTGATCAGCCCGGATCAGCTAGCGTGGTCGTAGTTATAACAAATTGTATCCTGCGGTGCGGTGCGCAAAAGGAAGTGTGTAATAATCGTCTTTTTCCATGTGCACAATCACCAGGAAGAGATCAAAAGACTTGTAGGGGAGCAAATTAAATATAAGAGACCATACATTATGTAGAAGGAGAAGAATCTGGTGTAAAAAGCGACACCACATCATTGTTGAAAAGTCAAGATAGACGACTCCAGCGTTTAGAGTTAGATACTAGTAATACAAGCTATCGTCTGCAATACTGTGAGCCCGATGCATTCAGCCATGATGAAAGTAGTTCTCGGTTGCCAGACCAGGTACTACAAAGAAGTAATTTTAATAGTTAGGACCTCGACTCTGATCAGTTGAGGATTACCATTCAGTCTTTTGATTCGCTGAGGTTCAGGAGCAAATCGACAGCATGAAATCATCAGTCGACAAAGTAATATGACCTGCTACGTTGAAATTACACGATTCCGGGGCCGGTATAAAACGTGAAGATCATTATGTCTAAGTGTGGACGTTAGATCGAGTCAGAACATGTAGTATTGACCATCATTACAAACATGTAATATTTACCGGATGAGTATGCAGCATTGTTAGTGAAAAATAGATTTGACAATCCTACTGCTCAAGTATTTACATCACTTCTGAGAATAATTCCAGATTGACAGTCAGAGTTTGAATAATGTAAGTATTACTGCGGAGTTAAAAAGTATTGGCAGAACTCAGACTACATACAGGCCAACTGGTAACTTCTAAAGAGGAAAATACAGAGGAAGAGAAAGAGACGTTTTTAGTGGCTTGAGAGATCTTTTAGTGGTTTGAGAGACCTATATTTAGGACACCTTTTCAAGAAATCAACAAAAGGATCAAACTGATTACATATTAGCCGCTGTAATACTTTGGAGACACGCATAATCTATTAATCAGTGGGATTCATCTTTACAAACAAGAATGGTTGACAATAGAGTAAAGCTTCCAATTCAATACAATATTCAAAGTTTTGAATTTAAAAATAAACCATTTTCTTCACAAAAATCATAATTCAAAAGAATACAATTTGTGATTTACTTTTGAAAGGGCATATTCAAATGCGTTCAGTAAACCCATTTTGTTTTTCTTCTATAACATATGCACCAAAGAAAAATGGATCTCTTAGGTTTGTTACGGACTTGTGACAACTGAACTTGTCAAGTTTCAAAATTTAAATATCAAGACATTATTAGTGCATAAATGCATTTCGTCCAAGGGATTATAACGTGACAGCAGATTTGAAAGATGGATTTCATTTTATTCTATTTCATCGAGAGCATATGTATTTATTAGATTTTAAGTATGATTCTACATATTTTCAACGGACTGTATTACCTTTTTGGTATTATTGTAGCCAATGTTTCTCTAACAAAGTGCTGAAACGGGCCATTGCATATTTACGGTCTAGAGGATTCCGTTTACAATGGTATGTGCACGAGTTTACTGTGTGCACCAAGGAATTTAACAGAGTGTATAATGTGTGCACTAAGGAATTTGACGGAGTGTATAATGTGTGCACAAAGGAATCTGACAGGGTCGCAAACAGACACATTTTTATAATTATTGGAGGATTTAGGTTTAACTATGGACTATCAGAAATCATCATTAGAGCCAGAGTTGTGTAAAACCTTTAATTGGATATTTAATTGATAATACATGGGATAATACTTTATCAGAATCACAAAAAGACACAATTCACAAATTAAAGCAAGATATTTGGCGGGCATTGAAGAAAGGTTGTTTCAGCAAGAGCATTGGCAAGGATAGGTGGACACTATGTATCGATGTGCAAGTGTATTTTATCAGATACGTTTTTGTTGCGGAATCTATATAGGCTTTAAAGCACAAGGTGGGCACGGAATGACATGTTCGATATAGATTTATATACAGCAAATAACTTGAATTGGTATCTTAACTTTTTAAGTCAGTGGAATGGTTTGGTTGTTTCAAATACAACATTAGACTGTCCATTTGTGACAGATGGATTCAGTATTGCACGGGGAGCATGGATTCCAGGACCCCAAAGCACAGGATTTTGGAGCAAGCAACTGTCATACAAACATTTCAGTTACCGAGAGTCGTTAGCAGCGTTCGTGTGTCTGAAATCCTTTGGAAAAAGGCTTGAAAACAAACGCGTGCTAGTATTATCAGATAATGTGATAACGGTAGCATTTATAAACAGTATGTGCTGTTCCTGCATAGTGCTGAATGCAAAAGCCAGAGAGATTCACTTGGAGACCAGGAACAGGAATATTACGCTCTCAGAGGTATACATGTCACGCAAACAAAATTGGCAAGCAGATCAGTTATTCAGGATGAGGTTAACTAACTTACGAATGGATGTTACATCCCAATTTATCCCGTATGATATTGCGTGGGGGTGGGTGGGGGACTACACGATGTGGATTGTTTCGCCAGAATCATGACCACTGAGCTACCAGATTACAATACTAGCTGTTGGGATCCAATGTCTTACGGAGTAGATGCTCTGAAGCAGAAAAATTGGGATATGAAAAACAATTACGTTAATCCACCGTTTGTATGAATTCCAAAGTGTTGGATTTGGTGCCGAAACAAAGAACATATGTAACGACAATCGCGCAAAAAGGGAAGCAACATTGTGGTATCAGAGATTATTGGGTACGTTGATCAATCAGCCTATTCGCTTGCCATTGTCTAAAAGGGCAGTTTAAGCAGTCGGCTCAAAGATCTAACCATTAAAGTTTTCGGAAAGAGCAGCACAACCGATACTTCATAGCATGGATATATCAGTACTAAAGTCATATGAATATTTTGTCAATAAATGTGGTTATATAGGTATATTCAGTGTGTTTGCTACAAAATGTTGTTCTGCAGCTATTGTAGCTATTAACAATCCTTTCGGAAATTGTTAATTTTCTTCTTTTTGGAGCTTCTTTGTTTCATTCGTACTGGTTAAATAGCTAAAAGAGACGGTCAGGATTTAAACATGAAAGCTGGTTTAAATGAAGAAAGTAGAGCGCTACAAACATGGCATGGCTAGCGTCCCGAACAGTGAAAGAGTGGTCATATGATCACCGGTGAAACGAGCATGGAATAGACTAAGCGAAACTGACGAACCAGCAAGGGATAATTCAAACATTTAAAGTTACTTACAGTTAATCTAAGTCATTATTATGCTTTACTTACTATTGCTACTGACCATCTCTCTATTTCTCTCTCTCTCTCTGTTGATCGGTTTGTCTGTCACTTTTACCATTATAGGTTCAGAGACATCGTCGCATCTCACTGGCGAAACTCAGCTATGTTCCTTTTTCACAGACTTTGGCCCGTGGCTTTTGACGATGGTCCAGAAAGCGAGACAGAGATAAATCTGGATCCACTGGGGTAAATATGACATACTAGCTTACGCACCAGCGATGTGTGTGTGTGTGTGTGTGTGTGTGTGTGTGTGTGTGTGTGTGTGTGTGTGGAAGCGACTGACCATAAGATTGTTTTTATCGTCCATCACTCTTTGCCATCATAGATCCAGAGAGAGAGAGAGGCTTTCAGACATTTTAATATTTAAAAATGATCCGTTTTAGAACCTTGATATAGGTTAAAAAACAAGGAAAAAATAAAGCATCGAATAAATTACAGTATGTGTGTGCCAAGGACTTTACAGTACGGCCTTGTGGTCTCGACAGGCTATTGCACAAATCTTTGTGTATAGATGAGTTTTCTATATAATTTAAAATGTACATAAAAATGTCCGTTAGGAAAGAATGTCTTTTATATGGAGTGTCCACTAAGACAAATTTTATACACGATAACTCAATGTGCAGCTAAATTACTCTAATTAAAATCAACCCATGCACTAAGTTCTGATTGACTAAATACAATATTGTGAGATGGTTTTTTAAAAAAAGCTTTTACATTGTTGTAATCTGAATGGGCTACTTTATACACTGAATCCATGCATTGATAAATTTTCATGACACCGTTTATACTGAGTGGATTTCAAAAACCTTTGTTTTGTTTTAATTTGTATGGACCACTTTATCTTCTGTATCAATACAATGATACACTTTCAATACACTGTATAGAGCCTCTGTTGATACAATGATACACTTTCAGTACACTGTAGAGAGCCTCTGTTGATTGGATTTCTGTATAGTGGTCAATTTTCTAAAATTCGAAAGTGATTGTTTTGTGACTGATTTTGCTATTTAATTTATTGGGTTTTTTTTGTTGTTATTGTCTTTTTTGTGGCTTTTGGTGCATATTTCATGCTTATGTCACCTAGCGTTCGCTTTGAAGTTTCACTACTTGTATTTCTTTATAATTTTAAAGTTACAATGGACAGTTGTACTTGTACTGTTTTGAGATAATTGTACTGTTTTATTTTTAGACGCCCCGGGTTCTTATCGTATCCAGAGAGAGAGAGAGAGAGAGAAAGAGAGAGAGAGAGAGATACAGAGAGATACACAAACAATTGGCAAAAATAAACTTCTGTTCTTACATTTTATCGAACCTAATAAATAATACCAAAAATTAGTCGTAAAATGAAACAGAATACAAGAATTATTTTCCTAAAAGTGAACTATCTTAGAATTGATAAAAATGACTTTCTGTTATATTATTTTACAAAAACAATAAAGCTGATTTTTGTGAAGAACCATTAAGATATTCTAAAGTCACTTACTTGTACGTTTAATTAAATCTCTAAAGCATCTGCTTTTTCTCCATCCGTCCAATTTTCTATCCACCCAATGCAAAATTATTCCTTTGGTCCAACAAGTGATTTTTCATACATTTCACAAGATTGTATCTCTATCAAAATATATCCATTACTGTTTTCGCTTCTATTAAGGCCTGGAGAATGTCATAGTTCACATAACAATGACGGCAAATTATTTACTTGCAAAATTGCTTTGAAATTATAATATACCTACCTGAATGGAATACATGACAATAATGCGAAACCATTAGAAGAAATAAAGTTTGAATATATTACCGATTGCCTATTATATATATATATATATATATATATATAGATATATATATATATATATATATATATTTATATATATATATATATATATATATATATATATATATATATATATAGAGAGAGAGAGAGAGAGAGAGAGAGAGAGAGAGAGAATTACAAATAAACACAGGCAGAGCGGAAAGTGCTATCCCTGGATTATACAGGAGAATGCTTAATAACATTAACATAATTTTTAAATATGAATAAAATATTATCATACAGGTTAATAAATTTTAATTTGTACTCTACAAAGATTGGAACCCGGGTTCACGGGTTACGTCACCCATCGCCGTGCCTGTAAGCACCAACCCCTATACCATCTCGACCATGCACACATCACCAATGACCTACAAAGTCGTGCGTAGCAGACATATCTGCATTTCGACCCAGTAATTAATTCTCATCTAAGTACACCGTCGCTCCGAATTCCAATGAGAGAAATCAAGATATACAGAGGTTATAAACACACACACACACACACACACACACACACACACACACACACACACACACACATATATATATATATATATATATATATATATATATATATATATATAGAGAGAGAGAGAGAGAGAGAGAGAGAGAGAGAGAGAGAGAGAGAGAGAGAGAGAGAGAGTGAGAGAGAGGATATATTCTTTTCCTACGCTAATACCGGGTATAGTTAGTTTATCGTGAAGTATAAAACACAATATATTTGAAAGATAGGCAAAGTCACGACTTAATATGTGTCGTTGCTTTTGTACCACGAGATGAAATATATCCCGTATTCACGCACGAAAAGAAAAGTTTGTGTCCATTATATACTAAAATTGCTCCTAAATTTACGCTTAGAAGATTAAACTCACTCTTCAGGCCACCCCCACCCCAGCCCCACACCTCTCGGTCAGTATAATTTCTGTGGGCATACACAATCAAGCGTTGCAAATCATGGCGAGCAATCTTGCATTTTCACATGCGAAACTATTAGGATATATTTTTCGTATGTGAAATATAGGATGTAATAAAATGTGAAAAATATTTCACTACTAATTTTCTACATTTCACACTTAAGTATAGTGTGTGTGTGTGTGTGTAAGGGTCCAATATATATATATATATATATATATATATATATATATATATATATATATATATATATATAATTACACGGTAGATAGGCGGGCGACCTAGAAAAGAACGTAATAGTTCCGTATTAATTTAGTAGCCCTGAGAAGGCAGTTTTGTACGAAACTACAGACTTCCAGTTTATGGGTTATTAGTAAATATTCACATTTGTGGAACATGTGTACAGTATGCCTGGAAAAATGCAGAATATATCACGATATAATGGCAGTCCACTGAGATACCAGAATTCAACATCTTATAGCGCAGATGCAGCATTTTGGTAGCTGCCCGGGCTCTCTAAACACAACTCTTGCGGGACCCTAATGCACACGCACACACACACACACACACACACACACACACACACACACACACACACATATATATATATATATATATAGAGAGAGAGAGAGAGAGACAGACAGACAGACAGACAGACAGAGACTGAGAGATGGAGAGAGAGAGAGACAGTAACACTTCGGTAATTTAAACATGAATAACTAGAATGGTCGGCATCTCTAATGACTCGTTCAGTCATGGTGTGGCATATGCTTATATATAAAATTTTGGGCCTTGAGCATTTCGACTATATATAATATTTCATATGTGGGTTTGCATTTCCATCTTTTTTTGTTGCTTTGTTGGAACGTCTTGGGATTCCGGCGACTATCATGAAAACTTAGGTCGTTGGTTATGCACACACACAAAAACCTCTGTATATTGGTCACCATCATTACCCGGCAACACTTTTTGGTACCGACAAGGTCCGGTTAGGAAACTTTATATATATATATATTGCTTCTCCGTACGCTAACACGCAATTACGCGGATCATCCCAACTTTGATTATTTTTGATAATTTTCGCTATTCTGACTGCAACACAAAATGCACAAGATAAACATGTAGTTTACACAGTTATTATACTGTTGTTCGTCTTCTTTTTTTTTTTAATTATTTAACTTTTTAGTGTAGTTTTCCCCTGTCATTCGAACGTGTAAATTGTTGAGGTTTTCTTTCGGTTTTGTGTTACGTGTTTGTTTTGTTTTCGTAAGTCGTGTCTTCCCACGAAGAATAGCTTGATTAGCTAAAACGTTGAGAAAACTGTTTTCTTAACTGCGTCTTTACAATATTATCAAACTGGTTAGAGAGTTAGAATTTGTTCCAAGTAGGAATCGAACCCGCGCCGCAAATAACTATACCCATCGCGTTAGTTCTCATGCACCAGCGCTCTAATCCATTCGGCCATGCGCTCCCAAGATAGGATACAACAAAGGCGAAGGACATAGCTCGAGGTGCACGACAAGCGGAAACTAACCTTCAACTAAATGCACAAACCCACTGGGTTTCTGTTTAGAAATGCAAGGCAGATACACAAAATTATAATTACAAATTGGCACCTATATACCAAACAGAGAAGGAATGCACTAATCCTTGAATCCTGCATTGTATGTAAGGATACATCATTATATCAAAATTATTTAAAGTAAACAACACAAACACGTACAATCCGTGACTGGTTTCTATTGATGATTTCTTCAGATTTAATTCAAATGAATATATAAATAAATTGATTTAGAATGATCACAATGTGATCAAATAAGTTGGAGTTATTATTTGTTCCAAGCAGAAATCGAACCAGCGACTATCAATAATTCCATTTGTTGATCAATCAAGAAAAACTCCCTACTTTAAAGAACAATAGCAACATGTTAATTATTCATTTTATTCATTGTGATTTCGCAACCAAGATGACGAAAAAGCTCTAGAGATATCCTACACAACATTTTAGATGAAAGCGTAAGAACAGATTGGTGGGTCGGTAGGTGGTAGCTAAGAGGTTGGGTGGGTGGGAGCTAAGTGTATATGATACTATATATAGGACACAGATTAATAGTATTTTCTGTTAAGGGCTATAACCAATCTTTTGGAAAGCACTAAAATCAAATAAACAAGTTTTATTTTGTATGATAGAAGCAATAGATCGAAGTTAATGGACCTTGAAAAAACCTACCTTGAACTGATTCAGAAACAGCGAAACACAAGCAAAATATACGTGTAATGGGAAGATCTAATCACAGATCAAGAGAAGTTAATGGATCCGGGAGACGAATTAGGATATGTAATCATATACTTTGCACGGAAACTCAAAGTTAGGTTTCAAAGACAACTTATGTACGTGACTGAAATAAGGGGATGCATTCAAATGCAAAGAATTCGTAGCGCCATTATGATTACATAGGTCTAGAATAATTTAAAGTTCCAATTAAAAAACATTTAAATTTGGAAGAGAAAATTTGCTTACAAAATCTAGACGTAATATACAACTTGAAGTGAATGGAAATGAATGTTTGTGTAACCGATTTGTCCAAGCCCTTACCACCACGGACGAAGTATAAATCTTTAGGCTTGAAGTGACCACATACCTGGTATTGCTTTTATGAAAGAAAAAACAAGTGACATTTAAAAAAGCAGCCAGTCTTCTCAGATATCTCATGACACAAGTTAACGTAGACGCAAGACAAGAAAATATCATGACTCCATACTTTCACCAGATGGCGCCCAGCATATCTACCAGCATGTTCGTTATAATGTCAAACTACAGTATCAAGGTATCCTTATGCCAACATAGAGAGTGATTCGACAGATAATTTATGATCCAGCCTCGCTACATCTGTATGTCCAGTTTTGTTCGCTATACTAACTGGGTATTAAAATATTAATTGTCCCAACATCGTGCTGAGCATATATTTTTTCAAAACGCGGTTTCAATTGTGCCTCATACGTGATGACGTTGACCTAAGCTATCGTGACTTTCGTTATGTCAGATATGGATTTTTGTGTCATACAATGCGCTTTTTAAATGTCCGTAATGGCTGTAATATTTGAGATACAGCAAAGCAGGTGTAAAATTATGAAATTACATTTTGCTCCCAAAACCAATGGCAGAAGTCATGCATGTTTCCTCATGCATAGGCCGCCTTCAAAGATTCAAGTGAGAGTACCGGCATCGGATGTCCAGGTAAGGACCCGTCCACGTTTTCCCGGTGACAAGTGAGTTGGCGATGTAAACATCAGGTATATAGCAGTTCCGCATTTGTTGCGGCTTCTGTTTTCACTTCAATTATATGAATAAATACGGAGTTTTTATAGTTTACCAAATCGTGAAGACAATAAAGCAACGTCGTTTGCACAAATAATACAAGTTTGCGCAGATATCGAAAAAAAAAAAAAAAAAGGTTCAAATTTCCTAACGATTCCAATATGTTAGTTTCTCATTTATAAATTGACCGATAACTTATACATCATTAAGATAACTTTAACAGGGTGCCAAAAAAAGTCAAATTCTGGATGAGGCAGATGGTAATTAATACCAATGTCAACATATAAACTGAAAAACTGAGAACATTTATCAATTAATGAGAGAGAGAAAGAAGATGACAGTAAAATAACGTCTTATCTTAGTGTCATTATAATTATAATTAATGAAAAATATATATTTAAAATAAAAAACACCTGTGACTTTGTTGAAAATAAAAGTGGTATTGAAATAGTGGTTTTGGATTATGTCAGAAAAAATTATGCATGATTTTACCTCTCGACAATATCTAAAGATGCAGAATCAGAAAGTATACAAATATATAGTAGTTTGAAGAAAATTCACCAAGCTCTCAAATAAAAGGAAATCAGACTCAATAAATGACGAAGAAATGCAGGAATTAGAAAAACAAAAATATTTTTGAATGATGGGATAGTAATAATCTTCAGGTCATTTCATAAATAGTTTGTATGATTAAGTTTGACCCTGGACACCCTCCTTCATAAATAGTTTTTATGATTAAATTTGACCCTGGACAATGCCCTTAAATTTGCAATTTGCTTTCTAAAAAGTTCTGCAATAGATATAACATTTATCCAGTTGTTAAATGATACCAAACATGACTTAACTGCATAAAAGACAATGCATAAAATAGAAACATTGAAAGGGGATTTGGGTTATTTTAAGGATATATATATATCTTCGGATCTCACACCACCTTGACTAGTTGTTGAAAACTTTTGCTGTTCTGAACCCCAACAATACACAAAAAAAAAAAAAACGAAATAGATACGTGGTTTACAAATTTTTATACTGATTTTCATCTTTTTAAAAATTATTTCACTCTTTTCTTTGTGGATTCCCCTGTCATTCAAACATTAATAGTTCACTTTTTGTCTCAGGTTGTGAGTTTGCTGTTACCAATAAAGCTTGGAACTCTCTGTGTTTGTTGTGCGTTAGTACAAAACCATAATTGTCAGCATATATTTCAATGTTTGCAGGGATTATTTCACTTTTTCTTTCTTATTTCTTTTTGAAAATGACTTAACTTTTGGTTGGGAATATCTCTTTTCAGATGAAACCGAATGATCCACTCCAAGACTTGCTTGATGCAAGGAACTAGTTCCCATGTACCTGACTCTGGTAGAGGTTACATTATACTATTTACAGAAGTCACAAGGCCATTTCACACCTGCTGTACATCCAGCGTTTAAGACGAGGTCAATGCCCGTTTATGTATTTCAGTTAAAACAATTAGTTCTCAAGTTTGAATAGGACTTCTAATCGGACATATCTGGCATATACTAATGTTACCCATTCCACAGACCTGCAATCAACGTATCCAGATTAAATTAAATTGAATTGGCCATATGTCCGTGTTTTTTTTAATTGTGAACAAATAAGTTTCCAGAGATAGTTTGAGATAATCCCCCAATTTAACTGAACAGGAAATTGATTTTCTGCCCTTTGTCGTACGTCTTCAGCACTAAAGGAATATTTTGTTCCTACTGAGTTTGAAGAATAACACTTACATTCATTTGGTTTTTCGTTTGAATCCTCAAAATATTTATACACACAATGCTCCCCAGAATAAAAGCAAAGAGTGAAATCATTAATATTGGATTATTTAGTATGGGTCTCGGTTTCACCTTGTTTTCTTACTGGATTTGATACATAAATCTGCATGATTAATTTAACTTTTAGTGGAAACGTAGATAAAGAAAAATGTTATGATATATTACAACGTGATTAAAAATTAAGTTAATATAGTTCTGTTCTTGGCTGTTAAACTTTACAGTTTAAGGTATCTCTCTCTCTCCAAAACCCTTATCTACCTATCCATTTATCTGTATATTCTATATATGTCTTCGCACTTTTAACAATATCTGCATTCTAACCCTTCCTTTCTTTCCTCGTGTACATATCTCTCTTCGTGTACTATTTAGAAACATCTTTTTTGATAACTTTAATAATCGACATATTGTTTTAAGGTGCAATCAAAGATAAAAATAAAAAGAAAGTTCCATATTCGTGAAATAAATATAGTGCGATTTCTTGAATATATATATATATATATATATATATATATATATATATATATATATATATATATATATATATATATATATATATATATATATATATATAAGCTAACTTCCTCAGCATGTTGCCATGTAATATAGGGGTTACAATAATAAGGTTTACAACACACACACACACACACACACACACACACACACACACATTACCAAGTATTAGAGGTTCCGCTCCTGGGTTTCTCATTTTTGCACAGGGTTAAAAAATTGTAAGAAAAGGTATCCCCCTTATTTTTCACTCCGGTAATCCTTATTATGTTAAGAGAAATGTGGACATTAAAGAACCTACAAAGTCCTTTATTTTGATATTGGAATGATGGGGTTCGTTTGGGTTTGAGTGTACACAGCGAGAACTTACTTCTGATACGTTAAAATCAGTCTTTATGAAGATTGTATTACTGGCCGCTCATGTCAATAAACACGCCAACTCATTGAAAGGAACCCTCACTTGTTTTGATAGGATAAGGAGGCAAGGGATGGTGACGAATTAGGAGGATGTGATGCAACGCGTAATTACACAATATCTCAGAATACCCCTAGTGGTTACAAGGTCATCTCCCCTCCAGTGGAAATCGAAGTAAATTTATATCCTTTATGTCAGTAATTTAGGTTACCGTCCTATGATACATACAAAAAAGGTAAATATATTGGAGTGCAATACACTTCTTATAGTATAACGTCAAACATTAATGACAGTTTCTTGTCTATCTAATAAATGGTATATAAACTGTGGACTTTGGGATGACATTAAGCTATAAAAATGCTCTACAGGTGAACGGGTATACCAACATTTATCTTATTTTGTTTCTCTAATATCTTGGTAACGTTTACAAACACAAAGTGCATGATATTCGTCTTCAACTGATAGTAAATTATTTCCGGAACAAAAGTTAAAAAAATAGCTGCGAAGCAATGTTACCTTCGTACCAACCTGCCTCTATATTACGTTTAATATAACATTAAAACATTTATCGAAAAGTCCAGAGTAATGTATAAAGAAATGTAAAAAGGTAATCATATGCATAGATATTTCTCAACAGTTAGTAATGACTTGTGTTCTTTATAACACATACATTTTGTTGACTTATTTACCTTTTCATGCCAATTTTGATACATACAATCTTTTTACTGACTGAAAAAATTAATGCATGAAAAGTTTTAAATCGAGCATATTTTTCGCTAAAACAAAGTTAAAATAATATTCAGCTGTTCCTCCACGACGGTTGTATCAATTTAATTATAACCAGGTGCTTTAAGATTTTCCTGACGATTTTTTATAAATAATTATTATTGAGACTGCCATTAATAATCTAATTCATTTAGTTTTCGATTTCGCCAGTCAGTCTTATATCAAACTTTGAAAATGATGCAATCTCGGGTAAAGTGCTTCCTATAGAAGAAAACCACGCACACCAAAACCCGAGGTTAGCGGGTTCTTCGCCCATATTCTAGACGCGTTCATTTTTGCATATGTTTTAATTTCTATTTTCTAATTATTTTGTTTCTGAAATTATCGACAGCTTTTGTACATACTTTTGTGTAAACAAACGTGGTAATTGCCATCAATTGTATCTAAGTCCAACTGATCGTGCGGGCGACCACAATCTTTATCCATCAAAGTTTCGTCTATGTTTCGGGAAAGGAACAAATTTAACTCTTCCATTTAGATGATCTGGATATCTACTGTCAGAATTACAAAGCTCCCATCGACACTTTGTCACCATTATCAATCGAACAATTGACAAACCGTTGCAAAATTTGTAAATATTTACTCTTACCAAATTCATTATCGCGACAATCAGCAAGTCCGAGGAAAATTGCGGACTTAAACAATGCTTGGAGGTGTGTCTAATTAGGCTCGATTAGCATAATTGATGAGTGGCGGTAGGTCAATTAAAGTTTGATTACCCAACCAATAATTAAATAACATAAAACTCTAGCTGCCTGGGTCAAATACTGTTATTATAGCATATCTGCTGTCCAACAAACCTCGCCAACACCATAGGATAGCTCATGTACATTTATTAATGTGTATTTATCGACCGTCTACATGTAGTACACATGAGCCCGCACGCAAGCCAACAAAATCGCCACAATAGTTTAGGTAGGTAAAGGTAGATTTGGTACTACCAGGGACTTTTAATGTAGTCTAAGTCCCTGGTACTAAATATATAATGACATAGCCCTGGTATCAGCAAGGGTGGGGTTAGTTAAGAAAAAAGTAAACTTTTCCCTGAAAAATGTGTAATGATCATGAAGAATGTCACTACCGAGTAACAAAGTTTCGCACTGCTTTTTTCAGTTAAATGACGTACGAGTGGATATTTTAATGAGAATACTGGTGTCACGGAATTGTATGGTTTATATCAATATGTATATGTGATCAAAAATGTATTCGGGTTTCGTTTCCGACTAGAGCGTTACTCGGGGGTTGTTTATTTTTTTTCGGCTCTAGTTATTTTGAAATACTGAGCGCGATTCACCCCATGCTGCACGCGCAAATTGCCTGCAGTGAAAACTCACGTGCCTAGCTGCTGCGCATATCTGTCACAGCTAGAGTACATATAGAGCGAATTCTCTATAAACAAATTACACTACGATGAGTCTTGTCAGAAAGCTTACCTCTTTACGGGAGCAAAACTTCAGCTGTAAAACTTCAGCTGTAGAGGTATGTGAAATTTAAGATTGTATTCTTTATCACTATTCGTTTTATATGACATAATTGTTTCATATATTAGATGTTTTAGAATTTATTCTAAATTCTACAGAGAGTCAATACCTAGGTCATACAACGCCATGATATTAGAAATCCTATAGGCTGGTTCAAGTTAGCTATTTGTTGTAACTGAACAGACGGGTATTATTTAATTATACGCGGCATGCATTGAATGATTAATGTAATGTGTAACGAGGCGTAATTCATGTGCGCGCATGCGCAACATATATCAATACAAAAGTACTAACCGTGTCATATGTACTACACGGTTTAGTTGTTATACTTTTAGCTGTTCCATATGTATGGTTTGGTGGTGTGTGAAGTCACAGAACTCTGTGTGGTTTCGTGTGACGTGTACGCTGTGTCTGGTGACGTTGTTTCGGAAGAGTGTACTGGTTTTCTCGGTGCGAGGGACCAATGCTTCTCGTTCAACGGGTCTGTGTTAATGTGAAGGCTCTCGAGGGATCCTTCAACAGACTGGGAGGGGTGGACCATGCGTGGTGGCTCCTTGACCATGGACTAGAGCGGGTGGAACCGTAGATACATCTTGGTAGTCAAACGGACGCCACGATAGTTATATTTATTGCGTGTTCCATTTGATTGTTATCTCAATATTGCTATCTGTGCAAAATTACATTCATTCCCATTTCAATATCGCTATATGTGTGATAGATTCATAATTTCATACATCCCCATTTCAATATCGTTATATGAACGACATATTCATAATTTCATACATCCCCATTTCAATATCGTTATATGAACGACGGATTCATAAATTCATATTCCAACATCGCTTGTTAAATTGATAAATTGACGAGTTAACAGATTGATGGATAAATGAGTATTCTATTGATAAGTGCATAAATCACATGCTTTGGTCACCCTTGGTACTTAATAAGACCTTGTTTATATTGGGGTGTGAATCATATACTCTTATTTGTCGATTGGTGATAGGATGCTATTCACGTTTGTTTAAAATTCCATTTGTTAAATCCATCTTTGATTTTTCTCGTTGAGTTACTTGTTGTTGATAGTTCCATGTTAGGAACTTTATAATTTTCCTTATCTTTTTGTTATAATGGTGTCAGATTTGTTCATCTTTAAATTGCGTTTATAAATAAACATCTTATTAACGCAGTTGCTTTCGGTGTCTTCACTAATCCAGTCCCAACCCGGCTTCATCCTGTGACAAATGGTGTCAGAAGTGGGATCATTGGATTAGTGGGAACACGGACGTTAGTTTGCATAGGTCTTGACTCCGGTAAGTTTTTTTTTTTAGTTATTTATTTCAGATTGTGACCTTCCTGACAAGAACTAATTCAGGCGGGTGAGTGAATACCTCACTCATATTTTGTTTTATTTACCATTTGTTTGTCATATATACATATTGCATATATTTGAAGGAAGGGATATACGGTTGGTTCGTGTAGTCCTAAAAATTGTAGGTGTTATATGATAGTGCACTCGGGATTGGTGATCTGATCAACAGTATTTATCATGTCGTCACTCAAAGATCTAGTGGAGTTGGGTAAACAGTTTGGGTATGAGGGGGAGGCCCTTAGAAAATTCGTTCAGGAGGAGCAGGCTCATGAAAGGGACCAAAGGGTAAAGGAGAGAGATATAGAAAGGGAAAAATTACAACTAGAGAAGCAAGCGGAGAGGGAAAAGTTAGAATTAGACAAGCAAGCCGAGGAAAGGAAGATATCATTTGAAAGGGAAAGATTAGAATTAGAGATATCATTTAAAAGGGAGAAGATGGAATTTGAGAAGGAGAAGATAGAGTTAGAGAAGCAGGCAGAGAAGGAGAAGATAGAGTTAGAGAAACAGGCAGAGAAGGAAAGGATAGGTTGGGAAAGGGAAGCAGAAAGGGAAAGAATAGAGCAGGTAAGAGACCTTGAGGAAAGAAAATTAGCGAGGGAAAAACAAGCAAAGTTAGAAGCCATTGAGTTAGAAGACAGGAATATGGAGAAAGAACATAGAAGGAAATTTGAATTATTAGAGGCTAAGAAAGAGGGTCAACAAGAATCAAAGTTAAGAGGCCCTAAATTACCCCCTTTCGAAGATGACAAAGATAACTTAGATAGTTATTTACATAGGTTTGAGCGATATGCTACCATCCAAAAGTGGAAAAAAGATGATTGGTCGCTCCATCTCAGCGCGTTACTTAAAGGTAAAGCGCTAGATGTATATTCGCGTCTACCCGTGGACGAGGCATTGAACTATGACGCGTTAAGAGAGGCACTCCTTAAGAGATACGAGTTGACAGAACAAGGGTTCCGTAAAAAATTTAAATATAGTAAACCCGAGAAAGGCGAGACATTCACCCAGTTCGCCAGTAGGACGGGGAATTATTTCCAGCGTTGGGTTGAATGTGGTAAGATCCAAAAAACGTTCGAGGGTCTTACCGATTTTCTACTTAGGGACCAGCTGTTAAACACTTGTGGTAGGGAATTGTACTTGTTCCTGAGGGAAAAGGCCTTCAATAATATCTCAGATATGGCTACTCAGGCAGACTATTTCGCCGAAGCTCGGGGAGGTACCCAGAATGTGATCTCAAGGGATAACAAGGGAGGTAATCAAGGAAAAGATCAGAGACCCAGAGAACCCGAGAAACTTGGTACACATAAAGGTGGAAACTTTCAATCTGGGAAGGGTACGAATCGTAGGGATAGACAATGTTTTACCTGTAAGGAATGGGGTCACATCACGCCCGATTGTCCGAAAAGGAAGGGGTTTGTCCAGAGGGTCGCGGTTGCTATCGAAAGCAGAGCATGGTCAGGGGGCGGTAAGCGCGATGATTTTCCGCGTGATAATTCAGGGACTAATAACGTGAATACGGGGTACGAATCCGCAGCGCGTGCGCAGATCGGTCGTGATGTTATTCAGTCGATCGGCACTTGTCTTTTTCCCGAGGCGAGAGTACCGACTGCTACTGGTACCGCCAACGGTCAAGAAGTCACGGTCTTACGCGACACCGGGTGCACGGGCGTCGTAGTAAAGCGGAGTCTCGTTAGGGATGACCAAATGCTGGGTTGGAAATCCCCGTGCATGTTATTAGATCAAACGATTGATCGCGTTCCCGTCGCGAGAATAGAAATCGAGACGCCTTTCCTGACCGGAACCGTAGAAGCTCTGTGTATGGAAAACCCCATATACGACCTAACTATCGGAAATGTCGAGGGATCCAGACTCCCAACTCTCTCTGATTTCCGGTTTCCCGTTGTACAAACGGCTGAAACTAGGGCGCAGGCGCAGGCGAAGAAAACGCCATTACGTAAGTTGAAACTTCCGGAAGCCGTGACCGATATCTCGCGCGACGAATTTACGCGTGAGCAAGGGCATGACGCGTCCTTGAGCGCGACCGCGGAGAGGATCGTATCCGGTACCGCGAAACATTGTAAGGGCGGTTCAAGTTTGAAGTTTATACGTAGGGAAGGTTTAATGTACAGGCAATTTACCACGTTGGATGGTAGAAAGTATTTCCAACTGGTCGTCCCCCAGAAATTCAGGTCCCGTATACTCAGAGTAGCGCACGAGTCCGGTAGTGCAGGTCACTTGAGTAGGAAGAGGACGACTGACAAAGTGTTAAGAGAATTTTATTGGCCAGGTGTAAATAGTGACGTAGCACGATTCTGTCGTTCGTGTGATTTATGCCATAAAACTGTTGAAAAGGGCGTTTTGAACGTCGTATGTATTGCGGTCATAGAAGACGAGTCGAGTGACCCCAACACAGAAATTCCCCTCGAGTACCCGATGGTTGTAGGAAATGAGGGAATAGATATGGTCAGCGTGTGCCCGGAATTACCTGAAGGTCAGCGTCAGCAAGTCAGGGAAATTTTAAGTAAGTACCCAGACGTATTTACAGATCGACCAGGTAATACTGGATTAATAACGCACGAAATAAACTTGAATACCTCGGAGCCAATCAGAATAAAGGGATATCCAATACCCTTTAACGCACGGGAGACAATCGATGAGGAAGTAGGTAAAATGTTAGACCTGGGAGTGATTGAACCCTCAAACTCCCCCTATTCTTCCCCCGTGGTATTGGTTAGAAAGAAAGACGGAACTAATCGATTTTGTATAGACTTTCGACAACTAAATAAAGTCACCGTGTTTGATGCTGAACCGATGCCAGACATGGAGGGCTTGTTTTCAAAATTGGCAGGGCACCAGTACATTTCTAAATTAGATCTAACAAAAGGTTATTGGCAGGTGCCCATCGCTGAAAAGGCTCGCGTATTAACGGCATTCGCGACCCCTAAAGGTCTTTTCCAGTTTAAGGTTATGCCTTTTGGTTTGGTTAACGCCGGTGCGTCGTGCGTGCGTCTTATGCGAAAATTGTTGAAAGGCATGAACAACGTAGATAGTTTTGTCGACGATATTCTAGTATATACACATACCTGGGAAGAGCATGTTAGGGCATTAGTCGATCTGTTTGACAGACTCCGCAAGGCAAATCTCACAGCGAGACCCTCCAAGTGTAGCATAGCATATTCTAACTTGGAATGCTTGGGCCATCTAGTAAGTGGGTCAGGGCAGTTAAAACCCCACCCTGATAAAATTGACGCGATTAAAGACGCTCCTAGGCCAGAAACCAAGAAACAGATACGATCGTTTCTTGGATTGATAGGTTTTTATAGGAAGTTCGTTCCAAATTTCGCCGCTATAGCTAGTCCATTGACGGATTTGACTAGGAAAGGGCAGCCAAATAAAGTTTCTTGGGGTTTATGCCAAGAGAAAGCTTTTAACGCCCTTAAGGCGAGATTGATCAGTGCACCGATCCTAAAGTTTGCCAGAATTAAATAGATCGTTCATATTGAGAACTGATGCATCCGACACGGGCTTAGGAGCAGTTTTGCTACAGGAGCAAGACGGGGTAAAGTTACCCATAGCTTATGCTAGTAGGAAATTGCTGCCTAGGGAGCAAAACTACTCCGTGATCGAAAAGGAGTGCTTGGCACTGGTGTGGGGTGTAGGTAAATTCCACACGTACCTTTTCGGAAGGGAATTTGTCCTTGAAACGGACCATCAGCCTCTCATATATTTGAACAAGGCAAAAGTTGCCAACGCAAGATTGATGCGTTGGGCATTGACTCTGCAGCCATATCGTTTCCGGATCGAAGCAATCAGAGGGTCGGAAAATGTAGGGGCCGATTATTTAAGCAGAGTGTGATTTGCAGTTTTTTTTTCCTACCATGATATTCTGGTAATGTAAATAATAAGTTTCAGTTTGTATTTTTGCAAAATTCCGTGATTTTCTAAAAGTGCTTCCACTTTTTTTTTAAGGGGGGAGGTATTGTCACGGAATTGTATGGTTTATATCAATATGTATATGTGATCAAAAATGTATTCGGGTTTCGTTTCCGACTAGAGCGTTACTCGGGGGTTGTTTATTTTTTTTCGGCTCTAGTTATTTTGAAATACTGAGCGCGATTCACCCCATGCTGCACGCGCAAATTGCCTGCAGTGAAAACTCACGTGCCTAGCTGCTGCGCATATCTGTCACAGCTAGAGTACATATAGAGCGAATTCTCTATAAACAAATTACACTACGATGAGTCTTGTCAGAAAGCTTACCTCTTTACGGGAGCAAAACTTCAGCTGTAGAGGTATGTGAAATTTAAGATTGTATTCTTTATCACTATTCGTTTTATATGACATAATTGTTTCATATATTAGATGTTTTAGAATTTATTCTAAATTCTACAGAGAGTCAATACCTAGGTCATACAACGCCATGATATTAGAAATCCTATAGGCTGGTTCAAGTTAGCTATTTGTTGTAACTGAACAGACGGGTATTATTTAATTATACGCGGCATGCATTGAATGATTAATGTAATGTGTAACGAGGCGTAATTCATGTGCGCGCATGCGCAACATATATCAATACAAAAGTACTAACCGTGTCATATGTACTACACGGTTTAGTTGTTATACTTTTAGCTGTTCCATATGTATGGTTTGGTGGTGTGTGAAGTCACAGAACTCTGTGTGGTTTCGTGTGACGTGTACGCTGTGTCTGGTGACGTTGTTTCGGAAGAGTGTACTGGTTTTCTCGGTGCGAGGGACCAATGCTTCTCGTTCAACGGGTCTGTGTTAATGTGAAGGCTCTCGAGGGATCCTTCAACAGACTGGGAGGGGTGGACCATGCGTGGTGGCTCCTTGACCATGGACTAGAGCGGGTGGAACCGTAGATACATCTTGGTAGTCAAACGGACGCCACGATAGTTATATTTATTGCGTGTTCCATTTGATTGTTATCTCAATATTGCTATCTGTGCAAAATTACATTCATTCCCATTTCAATATCGCTATATGTGTGATAGATTCATAATTTCATACATCCCCATTTCAATATCGTTATATGAACGACATATTCATAATTTCATACATCCCCATTTCAATATCGTTATATGAACGACGGATTCATAAATTCATATTCCAACATCGCTTGTTAAATTGATAAATTGACGAGTTAACAGATTGATGGATAAATGAGTATTCTATTGATAAGTGCATAAATCACATGCTTTGGTCACCCTTGGTACTTAATAAGACCTTGTTTATATTGGGGTGTGAATCATATACTCTTATTTGTCGATTGGTGATAGGATGCTATTCACGTTTGTTTAAAATTCCATTTGTTAAATCCATCTTTAATTTTTCTCGTTGAGTTACTTGTTGTTGATAGTTCCATGTTAGGAACTTTATAATTTTCCTTATCTTTTTGTTATAATGGTGTCAGATTTGTTCATCTTTAAATTGCGTTTATAAATAAACATCTTATTAACGCAGTTGCTTTCGGTGTCTTCACTAATCCAGTCCCAACCCGGCTTCATCCTGTGACAACTGGGGGCGTCTATGGATCATCAGTTCGAGTTAGCTGTTCTTCCTACTAGAAAAAATCTTGTGTCAAGCCCGATTTTCACGCATATATTGCTCGTACTCCCGGATTATTGAGCGCGCTGATATCTATCTATATTGACGGATGATATCCACATTTGTTTGTCTGCAAATAATTTATGACAAGGTATGTGTAAGACAAGGAGTAAAATGAATAATAATATAAAAAAAATCAAAGTATGAACTATAGTGTTGAGAAAACTTACCCTGAATTAAATGAAAGACGAACAGAAAGTCTCTACTGCTATGGATGAGAAATCACAAAAGTTACGACTTCATCGTCGTGTTTTTCTGTCGCCGACATAGGATGAAATAAACTAAAATTTACTTTTCTATACTCCAACAGCGGTCGGGGATGTGGCTACCCCTACCGAATAAAATGACCTTCTGTACTTAATTGGCAAAAGGTGCAATAGAGAGTGGTACGTATCGACAAGAGTTACCTAGGAGAATTAACTCAACTGTGTCATTTTCTCTGAGTAAGCGCCTGATTGATCAGCTATGCGCATGATTGTTTTGATTGGCAGACCTGACTTTTCATCCTGTTTTGAATACCCATTCTATTATTCTTTTGACCTCTTCCGTTAAGAATGAAAAGCGTAATGGTGTAAAAATTACCTGTTAGGAGTGTCTCTCTTTTGGTGTATATCTTATTTTTGTTTTCTTTCATCTCTTGATCTTCTTTTTGTAAATTGATCTATTAACCAAAGTCTGCCTATATTGACTGCAAGCAATTAGTCACATGTACCTATTCGTCTGTCTAAAAGAGACTTTAATCCCTGGTATACGCTTAAAAACGAAATTAAGCGAAAAACTGGTATGGACGGTAAACACACTATTGAAAATCTGCGATGTGTCAGCTGGTGATCTAAGTCCCCGTTCCTCCGTGCCCAACACCTGTGGCCGGAAAGGTAGAGGGCAAGCACTAAAACTAACCAGAATCTTTCATTCATTTTTTTTTCTTGCAATAATTAAACGTGAGCGTCGTTCAGAATATAGTGTATCACATCAATATACTGAAAATGGTAAATGTTATCGATATACTTGAAATAGGAAGGAAAAAAAATCGCAAATCTCAACAAAGATAAGACAACCCAAGCGCACAGATTACTATAACGTGGTCAACAAGCGAACATGGTATATTAGTTGCTTAATGTGTTTTAATCCTAAATAACCCTGTCAAAAAAACTCTCATAAACCCGTTCGAACAGGATGTAAGTCACGATTGATAATATCAATTTTGTTAAACAGCACTTTCCCGTAACACATCACCCTTAATTATCAGTAGACAACTCTAAGTCTAATTGAAAAGAACTATTTCAAGGTGCGTGTGATGGTGCGTTTTTCTCACGCGATTTATCATTTAATTTTCTTGTTGTAATAATTGCTGACAAGGCGAAACATAGCAGTCATGTATCCTATCGTCTGATAGTTTGTCCGACCACCGTCAACTTTTAACAAAATGTGTTTTTGAAATACAGTACCTTCAGCTATTGATCTCATCGGTTGACCGTAAATTGCACAATGAGAAAAGGTCAGAGACAATTACAGTAAAAACTCTTAATACCGGCCACCATCGCCAATGTACAACCTGTAACACCGATAAAACAGCGGTAACACGCGGAAAACGGTTTTGTAACGCCTGGAAATTAGCTTGAAGTATAATTTATGATGCTTAAGGTAAGAATTTTGGCCTATATCTCAGATACGGATGATTTATTTGTCTTTAAAAAGACACTGCACGTTTTGCGTGTAACTAAGATTACAATTATCGGGATGGACTTTGATTAAAATTTATACTTACCTAAATTAAGTACATCTTGTGGGCACCGTAGTGTATGTTATATTGACCTTCTGATTGACGTATAAAATTACAGCGTTGATATTTTTGAAGAAGTGTGAAAACGTCGTGTGGAAAACATCGTTACTAATGATAACCATCCTTAACATAAAATGCAAAGTTTTATCTGATAAGTTACTAAAACTACGTGGAAGTGAATTCCAAAGGTCACCATAACATTAAGTCTTATTAGTGCCTGTTAGATCTGATAGGTTGCTAAAAATAAGTGGACTGGGAATTCCAAAGATCACCAGAACATTAACTTGTATAGGTGACTGTCAGATCTCTGCGATGCCGAAGATCTCGATTTTAATCAGATTGCATTGGTATGTAACATTGTCTCATTCATTTGTGCGAAAGATCACGACCGGTGAAAATCCCTGTTGTGACTGGGCTGTGAAAAATATATTTGTTTCTCTAGAAAACATGTATCTTCATAAACTTGTTTATGGATTTGATCAAAGTAAAGGTCTTAAGATCTAAACTATTCTGAATTTAACCCCATCTTATTTTCACTACCAAGTACATTGTATTATGTTGTGTACCATCACTGGATAACACCATGTAACAATTATCAGTGTTCCACAGCCTTATGCACCACTTGCATCTTCCACTATGAGTGTCAAATTCTCCTGTAGATACTAACAAATCAGAAACAAATCGTAGACCCATGATGCAGTATGTGTGCTACTTCATCATAATGTGGCGGCCTTGATTCCTGGTCAGTAAGCGCTGGATGCTGACCATACATAAGAGAGAGAGATAAAGGCCTGACATGATCTGTCCTTTAATGACACTTTCAATCGTCATTTTTAAAAGAGAAAATATGCTTGTGGTGGTCTGCACTATACAAAAAAAAATAAATAAAATAAATAAATAAATAAAAACGAGACGATAAACCACGTCATGACTTCATGAACATCGGTATTACTGAATTTCCTTCAACATAAAATATTGGTCATACAGATGACCTTACTTTTGTCAGTGTTGCATATGAACAAGAACAAAGCAATGACAGCTAAACACAATTGTATTTCACATAAAAGACAGACGCCCGTGATAATGATTTCGGCCACTCCACGCCGCTTAATTCTATAAACATTCCATACTAATGCATTCTGATTACACACTTTCGAACATAGTCTATGTATGTGAATACAGTAAAGTACCAATATTGGTACATCACGCATTGGGTCAAAGTGTTTGTCGCGAGATATGTACTTGGTTTTACTCCCTGTAAACATTTTTGAGTTTTATGTTCGCTGTTATGGACATTTCCAAAAAATGGAATGAAACATTACGTACTTGATTTTGAAGGACACCAAAGATATAAACACTATCTTCCCAATAGATTAGTGGGCTTTGCACCTTCGAACAATTCCGAAACAAAATTTCTAGGCATCAGAACAAATGGAACATAGCAATACAGCAGCAGATTGAGTTATATACTAGAACATAATTCCGAATCTACTGCAAATATTCCTTTCAATGGATAGGTACATTTTTAAGTTAGCAACACTCAACTATCACCTTGGTATTTAAGTAATTGTTCCTGAATTAACATAAATATATTTACAAATACATCGTCATCAAGTTTGAGTATAAATTTAACATTTTGACAATATTCCGTTATCCACCTATGTTTAAGAATTCCTTTGTTGTTGAGTAAGGTTCTGATAACTAAGTTTCTGAAGTATTTACTTTCCACCTCCAAACTCTTTTGAATGGTACTGTCTTTCCTTCTTCATACCATAAATAATATCCGGGATGTTTGATATCTTAATAACCATGGATTTACCCATGTATCAATCTTGAAAATATTTGCATAGTGTTACATATTATTGTGATCTTCGTGATAGTCTGTAGGCTAACGGATTATAAAGCAATTGCCAACTTTTGCCAACTTCGCCAATAGATTTAATTTACGCTGAATTTGCGTGGCGTAGGAAGTCTTCAGAAACAAAACTCTTAAAGGGTTTGTTTAATTTATTGGTTCTATTTTATTATTATTATTATTATTATTATTATTATTATTATTATTATTATTATCTGACAAGACAAGTTGATTCGAAAATCTTTCGACGAATTCTCATAGCGTTGATTCTAAATTGCTTTCTAAGAAAACATTCTCTCCAATCTGTTGCAGTTTATAGGTGAAAGGAAGCATGCGTGTTTTCCGAAGAAAAACAGGAATATAATCACAGATTACCGGTACATAGTTCTACATGCATTTCCATTTTTTTCTGTTAACTGGGGAAGAAAAATATTTAAAAATTACTAAATGGCATTAATCTCCAATACTTTCAACCGGCAATGTGTCGTTTGTTAATCGAAATGAAATAAGCAAGCATACAACCTTCTAGAAAGTTCTTAAGATATTAGTTTCATTTATAAATCAGATGTGAAACTATACCTGTTTCTTACAGCTTAAAATAGAGAAACATTGTTTTTAAACAAATTCTTATTTATTGTTCAGCAATACTGTTGAATACAAAACTGATAAGTTTCTATTGCATGTCGCCGCTTCTCAGCATGAGTGTACACTGATATTATTTATCTGTAAAACTTGACGTGCTCGTTAGATTGACATATTAAAGACATTTCAATTGACATTTTCACCATACATAAATTTTAATTTTTATTCCTTTGATTAATCAATTAATGATTTGTCTTAAATGATTTTTGTGCAAGTTTAAAAGATGCCACAACATCGAATAAAGCCACATTAATTATCGTATGGTGACACTTTGCTAAGTAATTTACGAATTTAATTAAAGAATTTAAAAGTGAAAATATAAAAAAAAAACTTAGAATCCAATCCTTTTCTTCTTTTTAGAATCGGTCGAAAATATATATGAATGCATAATGTACATTGGGGGAAATAAAACGCCTTAAATCGAATTAGCCTTAAGGAAAAACGTCACTACTTGTCTTGTTAATTACAATAAAATGAATGAAAATCCCATTAAAAACAAATTTATGATCGGAATGGACAAGTTAGTCGCTCTAGAACCAACATTTTCTATTTCGATTGGCAATACTATAATATTTTGTATCAAGTACATGCATTTTACAAGATTGACCCATCTTTGGAGAAAATAAGTTTCTCATAGACGGTAGAGTCAAGTAAACCAGCAACTGTCAAACTTCAACAACGGTCATAACCTAGTAAAAGTCAGTCAGAATCTAAGTAGCTGAGGGGAACAAAGTCAGCAAACCTTGGAAATATTGTGCTGATTGATGATTTTATATAAGAAAAGACCCAAGTAGGCCTAAGGTCGCTTACCTGGCAGACACTTGTCCAAATCAAATCCTAAGAAGCACTCTGACAAACTGAATGAAAATTGATTGAAGGCTGTTAAGAATAAGTAATTCCATTTTTGATTTTACATGAGAGTCACATTTACCGATTCTAATTACAGACAATAACAACACATGAAAATTGCAAAGATAATATTATGTCCAGATCCAAAATATTTTAAAAGAGAAACCATAGCAACTGGTGCTAGTTTTACTTATGGAGATTTGATGTATGTTGTATTTGTTTTGTTTGTATAAAGCTTAAAGCCATTGCTGCCCGGATCGCTCACTAACTGCTAGCAAGAACACTGCTTGTTAAACTTCAGCAATATTGGATACGTTTTGTTGAAAAAGTGGAAAAAAAGGTTTCCCAACCATCTGCTATGAAAGCTATAACAATTTTAGGTAAGCCATCACGCGATTATGTCTTAAGGATATTATATCTACGTTCTATTACGATTGGCCCACTGATTTTTTTCAAACAAACTTCGATGTTGAAGGACGGACATTAGACAGACACAGGGCCATATCATTACATCACATGTCCTTCGCTTAGATAACCTAAATCACACGTTGTTAGTGTCGGGTGCATCGCACATGTTCCTGCTCACTAGAATTTGCTCACCATTGCTTGAATAGAGGGACTTGTGTTAGGAAACCAAAGTTGAGTCAGCATAATTTTAGGAGTCATAACTCCTCTAACTGATGACGTGGACTGCTAGAAATCCAATCAATATAAATGTGTATGATAAATTTAATCGAAATCCAATATTCTTTAGTGAAGTTATGCAGTGTAAATCCAAGTTAGAAAGGCGGACAATCAGGGACCATAACTCATGTAAATGATTTTGTGCAACGCTGAAAATGAAAGTTATTCAACGTTTTATCAGTATGAAACTGCATGTCGAATTTGTTTGAAATTTAAAGCTGCGGAAGCCAAAGTTAGAAAAACGGAGAATCAGGGGGCATGACTGCTGTGACTAATGTTGTGGAACACTGGAATTCAAATTCGTTCATGGTATGATCAATACAAAGATGCATGATAAATTTGGTTGATATCCAACAAACTTTGGCATTATACTGTGGAAACCAAAATCAAGAGGACGGGCAATGTCGTGGAATGCTGGAAATAGAATTTATTCAAGGTCTCATAATATAAAGCTGCACGTCAAGTTTGGTTGAAATCTGAAAATCAGTAGAGAAGTTAAGCTACGGAAAAAACAGTTAGGAGGCCAAGCAATCAGGAGCCATAATTCCTGTAAATTATGACATTAAAAACTGAAAATTAAACCCTTTTGATATCTCATCAAAATAAAGCTGCATACCAAATTTGAGAAAAAAAAATTGATTCCAAGTAAAGTTATTTTGCGCAAACCAAATTGTTGATTGACGGATGGACTGACGGACAGCTGGACGGGTGGAAAACGTGATAACAATAAGGTTCATCCGGCTTCTTCAAGCGGGGCTTTAAACTTATGACAAAATTCAAAATCACGAAAAAGCAAAACATTTGCAAGTTAATATTAGAAATATCTATCGAGAAAATTAATGCTCACCAGATGCAATCATTCGAATCCACTAAGGGCTTAGCTAAGAACCTATGGGACGGATTCATTGAATATCCCAACTGTTTTGTGACTCACATTTCAACTCAAAACCCCAGAATACAAATCTTTGGGTGTTCACACGCTTTTACAATCTTGATGTGTGTAAAGGGAAGATGAATATTATCAGGAAATAAATGGCTGAACTGCTGATTGCAATCACGATCAGAAAAAAAGAGCTTCATCGTGAAACTTGAGTATTACACAGTCTTCTTTCGTGTATTTAAAAGAGCTTCATCGTGAAACTTGAGTATTACACAGTCTTCTTTCCTGTATTTTTTTTCATTAGTGGTTTATTTGCGAGGCAAGGAAGGTACAGCTTTTATATATCTTTTTCTTCTGTTTTTTTTTGGATCGAGGGATCGGGGACATGGTGGGGACTAATAAAGTCAACGTTGGCGTCGCTTTGATCCATTGATCAATACTTTCCAGAATTAGAAATGCCTTGCTTGTGCTTACATGTACATACAGTACCATTAAACGCGTTCTGAACGTAACATGCACCTTTTGTGGTACTCAATGGAGATGCATAACGGGATAAGCTTCATGACCTTACGTCATAAAATACACTTAACACGTTGAAAGCCACAAAGCAAGTCATCAACGTTAGGTGATAAACAGAATCTCTGATATAATTTACATGATATTCGAAAAAAAAGTAAAATGATACAGTATGACATTAGTTGCAAGATACATATGGCATATACATGTGGTATTATAGAGTTCGTTCAATAAATTTCATATCAAATTGTGTAAAATCCCTACATAAAACGCACCGTAAAATATGGTATGTCCTGTTCTGTTGGAGTGAAATCTATTCTCCGCAATCAGTCGGTCAGATCGGACTAACGTTTTTAAATAGTATCCCAAAAAGGATTAAAGTAGATATTTTACGAGTAACGGAGACAAAATAGTGCACACCTAATGGAAAGTACAAACGTATAAAAAACAATGTGCAAGTATAATGGAATGTGCAGACATTTCGGAACAAAGAGCTGCGGACATAACGGAACGCACGGACATATCGGAGCAAAAGGTTGCAAATCTAAAAAAGCGCGCGGACGTATCGGAAAGAAAAGTTGCACACATAACGGAGTACGCGGACATTTTGGAACGAAATGTTGTGGACATAGTGGAACGGGCAAACATAACAGGGCATACCAAATGCCACACGATGACATTTGCCAAAAATGTAAATTTTACTTACACAAACCACAAACCATGGATGCGAACCATACGAGAATAATATTTGCATGCAGTAACCCCATTCAAATAACATACAGAAAGTGATTAAACTGAGCGATAGTGGTTCAAGCAGTGTTTCCAGACCTTTCTTGATGAGTCTCCACACATATAAGATTGTTATATAAAAAAAAAACCCATTAACTGCAGCCAAAATGTGTGACCAATGGTACAAACCAAATGGAACATGTACTAATCATATTAGCCAGGGAACTCCAGATTTCTGGATTTCGGATACGTTCATACTACTATCTATAGGGAAGTGCCGTCCTGCCTAGGGTCCCAACAGAGTACTCAGTTTGTATACTTTGATTCATGTACTGTAGTGACGAAACTTGCTTAATGTATAGTACTAATTCGGATTATACGTAAACATATCCATGTCAATTAATATGTGACATATTCTAATGTGTCCTAAGATTCTCCCTTGGCCTTTCAAAAAACGTAGCAAAATATGGCGGTACATAGCCATATACTACGATTTAGAGAGTAATCCCTGCCTCCTCCTAGGCCTAGTTACGAATAGTTGGTTTTCCACGACGAGTTCACTGGACGGATAATTAACACCAGTCCATCTGGCCAAACGGAAAAGAAACACATGGACCTAACGCTGGCGTCTTTATGGTAAGGACATGACAAAACAAATTGTATACTTCATATATATAATTGTGCTGGAATTTTTCTCTCCAGAACAAGCAGACATTTGGCCCTTTCTCTACGCTTTATATGACGTGGTACTATCGTAGTCAAGTATATACTGTCCCTAATGCAACTGGAAAATCAAATAAATATATTCTAAAGTAGTGATGCAGAGCAGTGCCATTAATTTATTTTATCTATGAAATAATAACTTTTTGATGATAACATTTTTTTCGTGTAAATATATCGCAAGAGTCTTTAAAATTTGTATATAATATAATTTCGAAAATTGCCCAATGAAATTGTTTTGACAAAATATGCAGTGTTGCAGAAAAGATCATTGGACTCCATGCTTTATTGCAAGATTAGTTGATGATCTGGATAGAGTTAGTTAATCAGTAGATTAAATGATAATCTGTTCATATAGAGCGCAGTAGTCCGCTAATTATGCACTTCATACTTTATTTTCAGCACGTGCAAAGGAACGTGATCGGCTATCAAAGGTTGGTGATTTCCTCTGAGTCGTTTTCTCCACCTCAAAGGACCACATCACGCCAATATTCATGCCATCATTTTATTAGTTGTTAAAAGCCTATTTATGCAATTGACTTAAATAAAGTTTAAGTTTTCAAATTAGTTGATGGTTAGGATGGTACACAGAAGTGATATTTGCACATTTGCACGAAGCAACTATTACTAGACCATCCAAGTATTTTATAGGAAAATATGAAAACAAAAATTGAAATGCTATCATTGGGTTTTTAGGTAGGCAACACATTGTTTATTTGCATTTCACTTTCAAGTCAAAGTAAAGATATGGAATCATATACTTTGCACGGAAACTCGTAGCTGGGCTTCAAATATAATTTAAGTACGTGATTTAAAATAACGGGAATATTCAAATGATTGATATATTTAGATTTTCAAATGCAAAGAGTTCGTACCGCCATTATGACTGCATCGGACTGGGACACTTTCAAGTTCCAATTAACAAACATTTAAATTTGGACGAGAAAATTTGTTAAGAAAATATTGACGTAATATAGAAATGAAAGTGAATGGTAAGGAATACTTGTGTAACCAATTCGTCAAAGCCCTTACCAGCACTGACGAAATATAAATCTTCCGGCCTTAAATGAAGCACAGACCTGGTATTGCTTTTATAAAAGAGAAAAAGTGACATAGAAAAGCAGCCAGCCTTCTCAGGTATCTTATGACAAAAGTTCACAGAGACGCAGCACAAGAAAAGTTCAAGACTCCATTACATTCCTTAGAGCGCCAAGCATATGCACCAGCATCTTCGTCATAATGCCAAACCACAATATCAAGGTATCCTTATGCCAACAGACAGTCATTGGATCAACAAAAATGTATCTTCGTGAACTTATTTATTTGACCTACTACATTTAAGTGACCGATAATTTATGACGTAGCCTCGTTCCATCCTCATGTTCAGTTATGTGCACTATACTGGGTATTAAAATATTAATTGTCCAAACATCGTGCTGAGCATATATGTTGTCAAAATGTTGTTTCAGTTGTACAGGCTACGTGATGGCGTTGACCTAAACTATCGTGACTTTCGTTATGTCAGATCAGGATTTTTGTGTCATACAATTTACTTTTTAAATGTCCGTAATGGTGTAATATTTGAGATACAGCAAAACAGGTTTAAATTTATGAAATTACTCGCTTTGCTCCATCAAAACCAATGGCAGAAGTTATGCATGTTGTCTCATGCACAGGCCGCCGTCTCAGATGCAAGTGAGAGTAACAGCATGGGGTGTCCATGCAAGTGCCTGTCTACGCTTGCGCGGTGGCAAGCGAGTCGGCGATGTAAACATTCGGTAAATACGAGATCCACATTTGCTACAGCTTCTTTTCTCACTTGAATTATGTAAATAAATACGGTTAAAATTTCCTGACGATTCTAATGTGTCAGTTTCTGATTTATAAATTGATCGATATCTTAGACATCATTAACATAACTGTAACAAGTGAAATTCTGGATGAGACGGATGGTGATTAAGACCAATGTGAACAGATAATCTGACAAACTGAGAACAGCTATCAATTATTGTGTGTGTGTGTGTGTGTGTGTGTGTGTGTGTGTGTGTGCGAGAGAGAGAGAGAGAGAGAGAGAGAGAGAGAGAGAGAGTTGAAATGAAGTGCTCCTCTGTCCCTGCAATGTTATTTAATGCTGGTCAACCAAAAGGAAAAGATGACAGTAAAATAATGTGTTATCTTAATATAATTATATCTATGATTAAAGAAATATAAAAAAAACCACCAGTGACTTTGTTTGAAAAGATGGGATTGAAAAAGTGGTTTTTGATTGTGTTAAAAAATGTTAGGCCTGATTTTACAGCTCGACAGTATCTGAAAATGAACAATCATAAAGTCTCTACAAATATTTAGTAGTTTGAAGAAAATTCACTAAAGTCTCAAATGAAACCAAATCAAACTCGCTGAATGACGCACAAATGCATGAATTAGAACAATACAAATGTTCTAGAGGGATGACGTGGTAATAAAATTACATAAACTGGTTTGTAACTGGGCCGTCACGTGAGAAACTGTTTTGTAACTGGCTCGGCACCGATAATAGCGTCATCTTCAATAGTTTTGATTAGAGTGTTTGGTACCTATAGATGGCGCGTGTACAGATGCGCGAATGTGATAGAGGCATCCTAAACAACGTATGATTTTAAATAAAAGCATATAAGCGAGGAGGGATAGATTCTAATATGGTCTACCTTTATATATGGCAGGAATTAATTCTTTTCTATTTAAAACACTAATGCACACGCCATTATAACCGGTGTTTGGAAAGCACTATCATCAAATAAACAATGTATATTGTTTTATAGAAGCAATAAATCGAAGTTAATGGACCTTACCAAAGATTACCATTAAGTGAGTCTGAAATCACCAAAAAAAAAAAAAAGCTAAATATGCGTGTTGTGGAAAATATAATCACATATCAAAGAATGTTGATGCATGCTGGAGACGAATCGACGGCTGTATTTTAAACTGGCTTGTCGGTGTTCCCTTTGGCTACATGACATTGTTTCGAGTCATAAATTCTCTAACGCGGTAGTTTAGAGATTGTCATCCCGAATCCACGCTCAGATTGTGACACTTGCGGCAATGTAGTATGTTTAAAACAAATAATCTGTGGGTTGCGGATTTGAACCTTGCCGACACCAGTTTGTGTAGGATGCCATGGAATGTATCTGGGGTAGGTACTTTACTCTAATTTATTCGGCACAAATAGTCTTTTATGTGATGATGTACCGAAAAGCACCAATCAGTCGATCATCTAATGCAAAGTTCGATCAAACTGGATCGCTTCTTATTACATATTTCTTCTCATACAACAAAGACGGTATTACATTGTAAAATTGACTAAAATTCATATGCGGCTTAAAACTTGTGTAATATAGTATCTTTCAGTCTAGGTCTTAAAAAATATGTAACAGAAAGAAAGTGAAACCAACATTGTAAGTAATATCAACAAGCAATTTATTTCCCTACAATACAAAGTGAAATTCAAGAGATATTTTAAAATGTTGTGAATCAGATTCCAAACAATCCTAAATGTCCTAATCACAAGTCCAAAATTATAGAATGTTCAGATTGAGTTATAATATTCTTGAATGTAATGTACTATATGTACCTGTTGTATTATTTGCGTAATATGGTTCCTCACCTCACTGCAGTGAACCGTGACAATATGGATTATTATTTTCCACCAATCGATTACATTCTGATGCACTGCAGTTTATGTATTTATTAACTTAGTTTGATCCCGCATCTCACTACAGTGACACATAACTTCAAACTAGTCAATAAGGGTTCTATCTTCCAACTTTCCTACTATTTCACATGTCCCATTACTTCAACATTCCTCACGGAATGCGCCATCAAATGAAAGATGCGGCGGATATGCAAGAGGAAGACAACTATTCAAATGAACCCTGCCTCCGCGGGTCCTTCTCAATCACAATTCGTGAGTTCGTCGGTCTTCCCATCTGCTCTAATCCCTGATAAAGTTAAGGCAAAGCAAACATATGGGCAGGTTCGTACATAGATTTTCTACCCTAAATAACTCACAGGATACGGGTTTCAAGTTTCAGCTCGATACACACAGTATTAGTCCTGAAGTTAGCATTGTCCCCAAAATCAGGAACGTCATACTCACGTTAGGACAGTGGATACTCTCTTGAAGCAGGTTTACTAGTATCCTATGTGAAAAAAAATCCACTTGTCAGTACCTCTCTTCCCCAACATATGGAACTGTCATTAAACTTGAAGAGAAACGCGCTGATTGGCGGTATTATGATGAAAACTTTCCACAGTTGAAGCTCACTGGGGAAACCACCTATTTCGAATTATACATGAAGGCTGTACTCGAGCCTTGTCAAAAAACTCGACACAAAGCATTCCCATACACATGAAAAACACAGAGTATTCGAAAGGAGTCTGTTGCACTCACCGCAAGGATTGTCGCTGTTCTGCGGGACTTTTTTGCAAGTTTCAGCACAAGTGCTTCACTTGTTTAGAGGGGCACTCACCAATCCGAGGCCCCACGCCAATTACGCAGCCAGTTAAGGTTCTATCACAATACAGCCAGCAACCACCACGACCTTACAACCAGGTTTTTCGTTTTCAACAATTCGAACAACCCCGAACCACAATCCCAAACAACAAGAAGCCTGCCGCTAGATAGAGAGGAGCAGTTGCCTACCCCAGTCAAACTTAACCGCTTGCAATATTGGCTCCACGAATTTGATCCTACCACAAAAGGATACCTTCCTCTAGATTTGAAAAAGGATTTTGATGTGGGGTTTAAAGGGACATTGCAAACGTAGATATGTAAGAACTTGAAATCAGCTCAAACAAACGCCGAAATTACTGAAGAAAAGATACAGAAGGAATTGGCAGCGGGTCGCTTCGCAGGGCCTTTCCATACAAAACCATTCCCTAATTTGCACATTTCACTATTAGGTTTAGTAAAAAAGAAATCCCTGGGTCATTCACAATGATTCATCACCTCTCCTACCGATCGGGCAATTCGGTTAACGATGGAATTCCGACTCAGGAATGAGCAGTTCATTACGAAGGTATCGATAATGCCATTAGATTTATAAAACGACTGGGTAGGGGTGTTTTATGGCCATAACCAGACATATCAAATGCATTCCGCATTCTTCCTTTTTTGCCCCTCTCAATATCATATTTTTGGGTTTTTTGTTTTGAAACGGGTATTATTTCGTTGAATGCTTACCTATGGGTTTGTAGTTTCAGTTGCCGGATATTTGAGACTTTTAGCAATTCTCTTCAATGGATAGCAAACACAATGTTATCAATAACACACATGACACATATTTTGGACGATATTTTGATACTAGACGCAACTCGTACCCAATGCCAGAAAACGCTTGATGGCTTCCTGGCAGTATGTGTCGACATCGGCGTTCCTTTAGCTGCGGTTAAAACATTTTCCCCATCAATAACCATGATTTGATTTACCTCTGATACAAATTGGATTCGGCGAGAATGGAGTTTCGCCTTCTCACTGACAAACTAGATCAATGTAATAGACTCATACAATCATATTTGGCTCGAAGTAAAATCACCCTCAAAGAGTTGCAATCCATCATAGGTACTCTTAACTTGGCTTGCGCAGTAGTTCTGCCAGGCCGGGCTTTCGTTATGCGGCTCATCATCTTGACAATTGGTATCTCCAAACGGCATCACTACAGTAGATTAACAAAGAAAGTGAAAGAAGATTTAAGGGACTGGCAAACCTTTTAACCGGTTTTTATCGGTATATCAGTGTTCTTGCCTAATCGTTGGACGACTTACCTCTCATTTGACTTGTACACAAATGCCTCTGGTTCTGTGGGATACGGTGGGGTCCTAGGTATACAATATTTCTATGGACTTTGGGATCGGACACGTGCAATTCAAAATATTACTCTTCTAGAATTGTACCCCATCGTTCTGGCAATTGAGGTCTGAGGAGAACACTGGACCAATAAATGCATCAATTCCACACCGACAATCAAGTCTTAGTTTAAATCATAAACAAACGATCTTCTAAGGACACAAACGCATGCACTTCATTCGAAAATTTGTACTCTCTTGCCTTAATTAAAATATCTTGTTCAAGGCAAAACATGTACCCAGTTTATATAATAAAACTAGCTGATGCCCTTTCTCGCCAACAGGTTTCGAGTTTCCACGAGATGGCCCCCTATGTGGGCTCACACCCACATCACATTTCGCCCCTTCCAACCTTTCCCAGCTAGAAAGTACGCTGGAACATTTGGTTAAAAACATGCTAGACCCAGCAACACAAATCACATATAAGCGGGCTTGGACGCTATATAAGGACTTCACTTTAGACACATTGACTCAATTCTCTGGGAGAACACTTTAGACACATTGGCTGAATTCTCTCTCCCAGTTTCAATAAATAGTCTAGCCCTTTTCATAGCGCACTTAATTAACAAGAAATATGCATCATTTTCAATATCCACTTTTGTTTCCGCAGTTGGCTATGTGCACAAACTTAATGGCCTCGCAGACCCTTCTTCCTCTTTCCTTATTTAAAAAAAATCATTCAAATCACTCACACAAGCAAATCTCACTATATTCATTTGCCAATCGACAAAGGTGTACTGGATAAACTTAGTTTCCTTGTTAAATACCATTTCAGACCATTGCAGGCGTAACATGTATTCGGCCATGTTTACATTGGCACTTAATGCTTTTCTTAGAATATGAGAAATAACAGTGCAGACAACTGCACAGCAGAATGATAATTTGATACAATTATCTCAATTAACTTTTTCAAAAAAAGGGTCTTACATTAACTTTTTGACACTTCAAACACAGCTCGGGACAACCCTATCTATTGTATGTTGCAGCCCAACAAAACTCTGGTACCTGTCCCATAGCTCATTTACAAGCGTAGCCACCCCTCAGGGGTAATACTCCAGGACCGCTCTTTATGTACCGAAGCGGGCAACCAGTTTCCAGAGTAGAATTCAATACAGAACTTAGAAGAGCACTTTGCTTTTGTGGCTGTAACTCTGACCATTTTAAGTCCCATAGCTTCAGAATTGGGGCCGCCACTGAGGCGGTCAGTCACAGTTTCAGTGACAACCAAATAAGGGAATTAGGTCGCTGGGAATTAGATGCATTTAAGACATACATAAGGTTAGGCAGGAGGGTCTCAGATTTGTAAGACTTCACCTCCTTTTCATAACGATCGCCATTCTGCCATTTGTGCTACTTTCTCTTTCAGGTCTCGTGGATTTTATTGAACTGGATGCCTTTGCATGGACCATGCTTTGCTGGGATGGCATACAGTTCCATCCTGATTCATCTCCCTCCACCTGCCATATGGACCGCCAGGGGAGTATAAGGATGCTCTACCAGCTCCGGTAGAACAGCAGCGGATACAGAAAATATGCGGGTCCATTACAAAGTTTTCTCCTTCACCTACAGAGCTCTGTCTTCAGTTCGACCTTTCACGGGACGTGCGGTAGCAGTACATACAGGATACATAATAACTACCGATGCGCATGAGGGTGCTCTACTGTCCCGGCTCTACAAGGTTTCCCCGCTGAAACCAACTAGGCTCTACCATGTGACATGTCGCCCATCTCGAGATAAGATGACATTTCACTCTTCATCTCGGGACAAATATGACTTTTGACTCTTACGATATAGGCTCCTGCCCCATTACCTGTACATATTACTTCTTCCAGAGGCACATTTTTCCATGCATGTATTGTTGGACAACATAGGACCAGGTTTGGGAAACTCAAATGCAATCACTTTACCCTTGCTCGCCTTGATCAACATTAACAATTTTCTGTCTGATGCAGGCCCTCATCCCCACCCCCACCCCCAAACCGTTTTTGTTTTGGGATGCCAGAAATACAGCAAGATCTGTTTCCTGTATTTCTGTTATGGCGATTGCATCCTCAAAAATGTCTTTAAAATGCTGTATGTTTCTATGTTCCATTTGTTAGCACGTTTACTCGATAGGCTTTGTCTAAATAGTTATGTTATGCTGTAAATACATAGTTATTTTTTTATTCATTATATATCATTCACGTTCAATACAAAGTCACGAAAGTGGCCAGCGTCAAATACAACTTAGGTCTTTGTTTTGTGTATGTAATCACATACTTTTGACTTTATATACTTATATGACTGATCTGGTGAGTGATTTCTGTCTTTGCTCTGTCTCTCTTCCTATCGAAACTATCAATGTCGTAAAGAGTAAGCTTGTGTGTGTACATTTCTCTTTTCACCATCACACATATTAATACTATAGAACCCAGTTGTGCTTAAGCTCACTTTTTCTCTCTCTCTCTCTGACATAACTTGGAGCCTTTAATAGTATTCGTAAAAAAAATCACATAAAATATATTATATGTAAAATCCCATTATATTTGGTTCTTTTCGGCTAGGAACCAAAATAAAGTATAATATACGTATTGGAGGCAGTGATAGAACTTAACTTACACGGTTTATAGGGGTCCATGGCCATACCAGTGATGTATGAGTGACCGCTGAATACTGATGGACTCTATGGTTAAGAACTACTTTATAGTTATGAACTACTGCATTTAAACACATTTATGCAAATTCCCATCATGTAGCACAGTTAGAGTAAGCGCTTTGATGATAAGAATACAAGAATAACACCGTTTTACCATCATGTAGCACATATAGAGTAAGCGCTTTGATGATAAGAATACAAGAATAACACCGTTTTACCATCATGTAGCACATATAGAGTAAGCGCTTTGATGATAAGAATACAAGAATAACACCGTTTTACCATCATGTAGCACATATAGAGTAAGCGCTTTGATGATAAGAATACAAGAATAACACCGTTTTACAATACCCCCTGTTGCCCCTATTCCTGTGGTAGAAATAGTGGTAACTTTGTGATTAATCCAAAGCGCATACCGCATGAACTATCAATGATCTGTGCATCTCACGTATTGGATGCATGTTTCATGGGAATATTAAAACTATTATGTCCTCTGGCTTATTGTATACTACTGATGATTATATGTGCAAACATAAAACAGTTCCATGATTCATAGTCCTGTCGCTGATCGTATCAATGGATTGTATATAATTGATACATATAGGGTTTCCACGCATGTCACCGTTATCTGTTTGCTTTGTCAGTGTGATATAAATTTGATATAGATTACATACAGGGTTTCTACGCATGTCACCGTTATCTGTTTGCTTTGTCAGTGTGATATAAATTTGATACAGATTACATACAGGCTTTCTACGCATGTCACCGTTATCTGTTTGTTTTGTCAGTGTGATATATAAATGATGCAGATTACATATAGTGTTTCTACGCATGTCACCGTTATCGGTTTGCTTTGTAAGTGTGATATAAATTTGATACAGATTACATATAGGGTTTCTACGCATGTCACCGTTATCTGTTTGCTTTGTCAGTGTGATATATAAATGATGCAGATTACATATAGGTTTTCCACGCTTGTCATCGTTATCTGTTTGCTTTGTAAGTGTGATATATAATTGATACAGACTACATACAGTGTTTCTACTCATGTCACCGTTATATGTTTGCTTTGTCAGTGTGATATATAATTGATACAGACTACATACAGGGTGTCTACTCATGTCACCGTTATATGTTTGCTTTGTAAGTGTGATATATAATTGATACAGACTACATACAGGGTTTCTACGCATGTCATCGTTATCTGTTTGCTTTGTCAGTGTGATATATAATTGATACAGACTACATACAGGGTTTCTACTCATGTCACCGTTATATGTTTGTTTTGTCAGTGTGATATATAATTGATACAGATTACATACAGGGCTTCTACGGATGTCACCGTTATCTGTTTCAAATATCGCCATTAGTATAAAAAGTTTCTACCCCTTCTAGGATCCATATTGTGGGAACGGGGAAATGTTACCATCCACATGCTAGGGTATTGAATGTGATCACTCCTCGCCGGACTCACTGACTGTCCATTCCACCTATTGCGGGTTTTTTTTCAGATAAGCCATTCTGTAATTTTATCACAAACTCCAGCTTTCAAATTGTTTTTAATAACTTCGATCGTGTTGAGTGTGTCAGCGGTACAGACGAGATTTCTATACACATCGCATTTTATAACAGTTTACGTTTGCATCATCGACGTTATATACAAGTGAGACCTATTATGTTTACTACCAGTGGCAGTAGGTAACGTGAGGGGATACACAAAGTCAAACCGTCGAGGTCGGGAAACGAACCCGGTTCATCTGTCTCGCAGTCGAGCGCACATTCCACTAGACTAAAAGGTCCAGACCAAATAGGCTGGTTAGTAAGTTGTGTCATATACCTAAACCGCTACAAGTTTAACAAACGTGAGATCTGGTTCAAAATCCGAGTTTGTGGAATTCTATTTGAACCGAGTTTGTGGAATTCTATTTGAACCGAGTTTGTGGAATTCTATTTGAACCGAGTTTAAGTTAATGTATTGTAAGGAAGCATGAATTTCTGATCGCATCCAGTAGCTCATGCTTGAATCTTGAAACTACCTACTGAATTACGGTGTCCGGTTTTGAATGACGCTGTGTGATGTTGAAACAAGCGAGAAACTTCACGTGGACAACAAAATAAAGATCAAGCATTCGCAGGACATGAAGGGATGAAGGGTGAGAAAAGACGAACCCAACCCCATCTCTCTCTCTCTCTCTCTTTCTCTCTCTGCGTGTGTGTTTGGTGTTTGGCTGTCAAATTTAGTATTCGCTACAATTAGGTACAGTTTGTGTATTTCCATAAATCATATACACTTAATTTATGAAAATAGTGGATTTATACCGATCATGTGCTTTCCTTTCTTTTCATTTTTTGCGCTGAATAGTTTTGTTTGTGTTCCTGCAAATATTCATACAGGATTTACCAGATAAGATGAATAATTGAACAATCAGAGTTTTTAAACAGGTAAATACACAAATGTCATATTACCCGAAGACACACACAAACAAATAATCATCTCAGATATGTTACATGTGTGTGTGTGGCATATAAATAAATGACATGTAGAGGTACAGACGGTCACGTCTCCCTCCAGTGACACGAACCCACGAACCCATAACAGTAATGAGGGTAGCTGACATTCCATTTATTCCACGAATCTTCCAGAACTAATGCATTTCGATTGCATATTTTTCAACTAATTTCTTGTGCATATTTAAAGTAGAATTCCAATATTTATACATTACGCCGGGAGTCCATGCGTACGCCGCCAAGTAATTACACGGTTTATCTTTCAGGTAGCATTGTAGAGCAATCTCTTCTTTGTTATGGACATCTCCCAATGGAAGGAACGAAACATTGCGTATTTGATTGGGAAGAATACCAAACAGATAAAAATCGTCTACCCAATGAAATGGAGCAGTTTTTGCAGCATCGAACATTTCCCGAATAATACTTCTGGGCATTAGGACAAACGGACCGGGACAATACGGTAGCGGAAAGTGGTCTAATCCTGGAAAGTAATCTGGATCTACCGCAAATTTTCCACTGCGATACATATACACGTGTTTGTGAAAACGACATGCAATTTTCCTTTGTCCATCTTTAAACTTTGGTAATAGACTATGAATGACGCGAAATATATTGACAAACACATCATCATCAATTTTGAGAATAAATTTCGCATTTTGACAGTACTCCGTTATCCATCTATATCCAAGAACACCTTTATGAGTTAGGTTATGGTAATCATCAATAAAATCCCCTTGAACTATATCTTGAAATTGTTTACTTTCTATATCCAACCTCCTTTGAATGGTTTCATTGTCTTTTCTTCCCACCAAAAATAATATTCGAGATGAATGATTTTTCAATAATCTTGGATTTGCCCAAGTCTCTCTAAGTGCTTTCCGCTGGTAGAAATGGGGTTCAGCAGTATGCACCATTATTAAGAATGTGAGATTTTTCACATCTTTGCATATGTTCGGGTTATTAATAATGTAACTAGAATTAATAGTCAATGGATAAAAAGTGTAATTGGTGTATTTGATCTCTTCTCCCTTGTTCGTCTTTAGAATAAATGGTCCAGAGGGGTTTCGTTTTACAGGGTATGGTATCCATGCGTATTTTCCTGGTATTATGATATCACCACTTGCATTATTCGTATTATTGTTGTCACGTCCACTGTAATTTTCACTCGAATTGGTAAATGTGGCCACTATATCTCCATGGTTGCTCTGGAGTTTCCCTGCGTTGTCGAGTATCACAGTTTCTTTTGAGTATAAGCGTCTAAACAATCCATTGTCAGAATAATATTTTGGTAGTCTTTCAATTCGATTTACTGCATAAGAGAAGCACACAATTAAAAGAAATGTTGTGACTGTGGTAAAGAACAGTACCTTTTGATAGGATTTAGTGCGTCTCAGCAACATTATCTGTAAGTACATAAATAAATCACAGTAAACAAATTGTTTGATACATGGGTCTATTTACATAATGGAATGAAATAGGCAAATGCATAAACAGGCAAACAGAAATAAGTACACAAATAATTATGTAATGAAGCGAAGCAAATTCTATCGTTCAAGCATATATATATATATATATATATATATATATATATATATATATATATATATATATATATATATATATATACGTACATACATACATGAAATATTAAAATATTAGCATACAATGTATGGAAAGTCGTTGAAATAAAAACAAATGGCAAGTTTAAAAGATGGTTCTTTTAACTGCACTTTCTAAAGTTGCTGAGCTATGTGCTTGAAATGACGCCACTGTCTCTCTCTCTCTCTCTCTCTCTCGTGTGTGTGTGTAACCTGACACCTTTGCCTCCTGTTCTATTCTCTCCACTGACTGGGCCAATATACCAAGGTAGCTTTTGTGAGAATCGGTGTGCTCAGTTTTTATCCGCTTTGATTTATTCTTATATATTGATCAAGGACTAATTTTGTCAGTATATAAATGTGAAGACTACGTCCATGAAATTATAATAACATTAGCTCTTATTTTTGGAGGTATAAACTTGAGTAAGTATATGATTACTATCTTCGTCTCTAAATAGCGAATCCGTAATTTTACCATAGAACACTATTTCCGGCTGGTGAAAACATTCGGTTTATTCGGACCTTGTCATCAGTCTTATGCAAAATTGTCAAACATACTCATTTTAAAATAATTTAAATACAATTATGAAATCGTTGGGAAATTGTTGTAGTGCAAAATTGTTTTATACCACAAATTTCACCAAAACCAAAAGGCAGAGTTATTTCAGAAATGCATTTGAAACTGAAGTTAGTGGATATATTTAGAGATAAATATCGAGTAAATAATCTTTTCAAAAGATGATATCTCGACTTCTGATTGGTTGGGCTAGAGAAGACTTACATGGCAAAATTATGGATAGGAACCGCAGACACAGAGGATAATAACCTGGGTCATCCAGCCTGCTTAGGCTTTCATTGCATAGAGGATATCTACAGTTTTTGAGTAGATATAAGGAAATATTTCACAATTGAAGAGGAGATTTTATATTGTCACGAGTGGCGCGCATGAAAAAATATAAGGAAACATTTCTATCGTTCTCTGACGAAACTTCCTCAATAATAGGACATATGTTGGTGGATAAATGGTGCTTTTTATCTTCGTTCATAAATATTTTTAGCAGCCTTCCCTGGCCTTTCTTCATATACAATTTTTTAGAATTTCTTGCAAAAATCATACATGCTTATTGGCTCCATAATAATTTCAAACTCACAAAATAGAACAAAAGAAACTTTTAGTTGGTGATGGTGGTTTTTAAAATTTAATGACAGAACCCTTTCTAGGCATTATGTTTTATTCTCGTATCTATTTGACTACATAATCTTTTGTATGCTTGTAATTTTAATTCAGAATACAAATGATTATGGCAATTCTTGATTCCGCAATAATGATATTTATAAAAATCCCCATTTCCACTAAATACAGATATCACATCTATGTGGCGGCCTCCCTTTCTGTCAATATAATTGGCCTTACAACTTTTTCTACGGTTTCACTGACAATTATTTTAGGTACTTTTTCTATTTTTTTTATGTCTTGTATGTTTATTAGACATTTATGAAATCAAAGTTTATATTTTACAAGATTAAATTTTGATGGCCTGTTCGGATGAACTCTTGGTGAGTTTATAATCGATTGCATGGCATAAAATAAATTGTTATCCTTATTTTGATCATTAACATTTCTTTTCGTTTACCCAATATGGTAAATCTATCTAGATGCTGAGTTTGATAAATTTCATTTTCTTCATTATGTTTATAGACAATATCCCGTAATACCGATTTCTTTTAAGAAAACGTAATCGGTCTTCTTCTTCTTCTTTTACGTTGAGTCTAATATATTTCTAGGTGGAATTTTACTGAACCCAAATCTATTAATTTTTCAACTTAATTTCATAATCTCCCGCTTCAAATCTAAACTCGTTTAAACCTATTAAATGAGTCTTGGAGCCTTCTGGTGATACATTTATCTTTTTTCAGACGGTGATATTTTTGTATTACGCACATTGTAAAAATCGGTGTGAAAGTTACTTCTCCTGTGACTGAACATTGAGCCCTTTTTTAAATAGTTTTTAACATTCGTGAGTAATAAGTTTTGGTTGCATTCTCTTCCAATTTATACACGGTAGGGTCGCTTAAAATTACTTGTCCTATTTTAAATATTTCTTCAGTGAAATTAGAAAGATAGCCTTTGCAAATATAGATTTATTTTTTTAAAATTCGAAATGCCAGGCTTGTTTTACAATTTGGTGTTCCGAAAGTATCAGTCGTAAGATAACCAAATATTTATATACATTTTGAAATGAAGAACACAAAATAATATACAGTTTCATAAAGGGAAATAATTTTATAATCGAAAAGTTAAAGAATTATTGAAGAAGGATAATATTGAATATTTTTCTACATATTTTTGTTTGTAAAGGCCTTTGTAATAGAAATATTCAATAGAAATCTGAAGATGAGAAAGTGGAAGTATTACACTGAAAATTAAACTAGAAAATGGGAAGATATGTTGCCTAACCTCATTGATGGATATCCTTTTAGCTATCATAGGTTAATTGATACGAATCCAATAATAACCAGTGACCCATACTTTAGATCTACTCGTAGGGTCACTGGCTATAAATTGATTCGCATCAGATCGGTGACGGACATTAGACCCGAAATGTCCGACAAGCGTACAGTGTGCCTATAATTAATGATGCATCACACAATTGCCACCGACAATGCTGATCGGCAGTCCATGGTTATCGGCACGTGTTACGACTTTGAAAAACATACGGTGATAAAAGAGGCCAAATTCCCACCCAAACAGCGCGTGATGTAAACAACCATAACGTCCCTTGCTAATTTGACTGATAAATACATGACTGAGAATACTAGCATTGTTTCTCTCGTTTAGTATTACGATGGGATGGTTGAACATAACGTTAGGTATCCAGGGTACAATCACATTTCACAATGATTCAATAATTGTCTTCAGAAAGTATTAAATGTTAACTTTTTCAATAGATTACTAATAACAAAGTAATTTTGTAAAAACGCTGAATATTCAGTGTGATTTATACTTTACATAATTATTTTTTGTAAATATTAAAACGTTTATATTCTGAGTCATGCAAATATTTTCTCCATTTTACCTTTATTGAATAACGAATACAAGCTGCAAACAAATTGTACAGTTCCTGTATTCGCTAAGTTTATAAATCAGTAGATATGGTTGGAAAGATTATCTCTCAACTCCAAAATCTGAAGAAATAATAAATTGTAGAAAACAAATACATCAAAATAAGCACAATACAATTGGAAAATAATAAAAAGAAAACAATACAACTTGGCTTTGTCGAGGCAATAGACGCTCTAAATTATTTTCCTATCCATGAAGATTGTACACGATGTTGAGTATTGTATACAACCGACTCGGATTTACCCTGCGCTTGTCTCCGCAGTATTGAGGCAAATAAGTATGCATTAACATTGTATTCATATGCTATAATATACTTCTAAAACTGACTATAATAAATAATCTGCATTGAGGAATGCTTCCTACAGTAGGAGGGATCTGTGATTAGTTCATGCTCAATTTATTCAAAGTCGCATTAAAAAGAAGATAGTATCGTCTCATGTATGAGTCGCTTAGCAGTAACGGTTTATATTCATACGTATAGATTCTTCAGTAGTTTTAATTATTAGGACAGAACACTTGTTGTAGATCGTAAACCTATGTGGATATCTCTCTCTCTCTCTCTCTCTCTCTCTCTCTCTCTCTCTCTCTCTCTCTCTCTCTCTCTCTCTCAAATGTGCCATCTTAACATGTGGATTTTGAAGGTTCGATAGATTTATCGATTTCATGTTTGAAAAGTCAGCCGCTATTGCGTTCAATCCGAAACGAAAGTAATACATGACATATTTCGGTAGCCTCAAAGCGTTCATGTAGCGCTTCTCGACCCCCAAAAATGCTCAAAATAACCTAAAACAACGAGGTAATACATAATCAAGTAGAACTTGCAGGTCGCCAGTTATATCTGAATGAATTATATACATGTCTTCCTAAGTTGTGTCTGGAACGACTAGACATGGTTAATCTTTTTAAGCGTTTTTGTTTTATCTTTATTTTATTTTGTTTTTTAATAAATTTTTTACAATACATCATGTAACAAAGCAAATCTGTTAGATCTCTACGGCATACTTGCAACTGATGTGATAACTTTTTCAAATAGTTGATTTACTGATTCCTCAAATTTATTTCAAAGATAAAATATAGCAATTCACACATACCCCGAGGCATCAAGAAATCAATCAACCGTAACCTGTCACTTAGTACGGCCTAAGTTGTACAGTACTTCCAGTACTTTGATTGACTTTTCTCTTTCCCATGATTTGTCGTACATCTTGATGGAAAATGAAAAATTCTGCTATATGTTAATTCTCCTTTGATCAGATGTCTAAAAAATCACCCATTTCAATATACACCTCTCTCTCTCTCTTTCTCTCTCTCTCTCTCTCTCTCTCAACCCCATGTATTGGTATGTATGCAATGCATCTCTAGAATAAATACATGTAGGTAGGTAAGTGGCTGGTTGGGTTGGTCGGTTAAACAGGTGTGTGGTAGCCTCGACGCCTCTAGACGTGTAGACGTGTAGAAACACTTTAACATGTCTAGATATAATCGCAATTTCATCGCGTGTAGTGCAACTATCTGTCCAATAATCATAACGAACATTGTCAATCGGAATGACATTATACGAGCTGAGGCAACTTTATTAAAACTTCATCCAGTATGAACACTTTTCACCTGAAGCTACTGAAAACGTGGCATTTTTTAAATAGAATATATTACCTTCAAGTTTGTAGTTTTATTTTGTTTTATTTGTTGTCCATTTAGTGACTGTTTCCAAAAAAAAAAAAAAAAAAAAAAAAAAAAAAAAAAAAAATGAAACGAAGTTTTTGTTTTTTGCTCGGATTGAAAAAGTGAACAATGTTGGGGTAATGGTAGCAGCACAACATAGCGGTCTGATCTGACAGCATTCAGAACGTAACGTCTTTGAACAAAAGATTTTAATAATTGTGATTTACCTAGTAGGATTTTGCGTAATCAATGTTGATTTTTATTCATTAATGTTTTACTATAAAAAGTTGCTCTTCGCTGTTAATTCCTCTGGAGAAAATAAAAATACTCACTCTCAGTTCCCAAGTAAACGCAGTAGATTCCTTGTAAAATATGGCGGCATGTAATAGCACTGTACAAGGTTGAGGATTAAATTTCCCGTTGGAGATAGTAAACACGATAACAATGTGCAAATGGGTGCATTTTGAAACATCAAGAGTAACCACATACGTAAATTCAGGTCCCGTTCCTTCCCTTTTTCTTCCCATGAAAACAATAAGTGCTCAGTAAACACCTACATTCACTTGCAATACACACACAAGTACTAATTATTTCACTAACTGATCTAAGATTAAATATGTAGATGTTTATGTATTTGAGACGCTAAGTAGTTTGCATTGTAAATCTATTGATTTTTTTCAAGCATGCGCAGTGGAAAATGTAAACGTGGGCAAACAAATTCCTTCTTCAATGCCAGGTCAATCTACCCGCCTCTAGTGTATGATAGTCCAAGAGGGCCATAACATCAAAATTCTTACGATTTATAAAAGTATGTGTCGCTTAATCTCCAAGCCTTGTTTAGTCCCACTTTAAATGCATTTTTCGAATTCCTCGTCAAATCGACATTCTATGTTGTCTTGCATATGAAATTCTAGAAAACATGGGCAATTTTACTTTTCATAGGTACAGAAATTACGAAGTATGGAGTATGCCTTCACGTCTGAAATTTTGATACAGAAATTTTTTTATTTTTCTTTTGAATAGAGAAATCGAATAGTTTCTAAAGCAAAATGGTCTTAACCAATAAAATAATGTTGCTTTGAACAGGCCGATGATGAAGCTAACCTATATTCGTTTGAGTCATAAAGCAGTTCGTTTCATTGGTACTATTTCTTAACACTTCTTTCCGAATAATTTGGAATGCATCATTGCATTGGTTACAGAAAGCAGGGCCAGAGGTAAATGGATGCCATATAGTTGAGGACATTTTTACTCTTTACGCCGACTTTTGATCTTTTGCTTTCCACGTTAAGCGTTAGCGCTAGGGTTGATTACGTTACAAACTCTTACAGGATTGAAGGTCTTCAATTCGATACAATCGTTAGAGTAACACGTACAACAAGAAACAAAATCCAGGCCGGGTCGGCAGCCGCAGTGTGTTCATGGGGAAGGCGTGCGATTCTCATTGGCTCGGCACGATATAACCTTTAAAAAGCTGATGTACCGTTAAACATTCATTTCTCTCAAATTTAAGAAAGGTAGAGCACGAGTTTTCATAACTAAAACTTTCACTTGCTTGATAACATTATCACGTGACGATGCTAGGTATTATTTCACGCACGCGGTTGAATAAAATAGAATTATGTTATAGGCTATATATTAAAATACTTACAATTGCTCAATAACAATGCAACATGACGATGTCAAATATTGTGCAATATCTTTACATCTTGTTATATGATACTGAATTATGAATTATTTCATTTGCTCGATGATATTACCAGGTAATGAGGATATATGTTATACCACACTGTTGCATATGTTATTACCAGGTAATGATGGTATATGTTATACCACACTGTTGCATATTTTTTTTATTCATTACATCACGACAGATATAGAATCTTAAACGATGTCACCAAAATCAAGAAGAGAAAATCGTTTCATTATTATTTTGAAACTCAATCCGGTGGTTCAAGGTTTTATATATTTTAAGCTGCAGTGCCGAACTCGCAACCCGAAGGGTATGGGTGCAAATCCTGCCCAGATCAGGTGGTCCATGGGCGAGACACTTTACTCTAATTGCCTGAACACGATATAACCTTCATGTCTTGATGTGCCCTTAAAACGGAAAAGAAATTAAAAATTTTTTTGATCTAGCTACTACGATATAAACTATTTTCAATGTGTTTCCGTCATTTTGGTCGGCTGTCCATCTCAAATTTGCAAACAAATCGGAGTGAAGTTTTGGCCTCACTCATTTAATGAAGTCAACCAACGCCCGTATATTTTACATGTACCGTATTTACACGATTAACTATCAACCACACACACACACACACACACACACAACTCATAGAACCCGACGCACATAAGGTATATACTGTATGCTTAATGTCATTAGAAGAACGAATACTGGAGACTCTTATCTGCCGGCATATTATTACATGGCAAATCGGTGTCTACGCATTTCCGAAGTTAAACATGGAAGTACATTGGCAAAGAAGGTATGTGCCTATCGTTGGGTGTACACCAAGTCAAATACATGAAAGACCAGGCTACAAGGTTTCCTTTATACTTTTCTTCCGTTTCGTGACGAAGCACAGTACAGTGTTTTTACATAACTAATTTTCTACAAAAGAACAATTTACATCATTATACATGACCGATGTAACCCACTATGAAATCTTACAATACACATACAAACATATCTTTACTATTTCAAAAGGACCACTCCACATGAAGGCGTACGAGCAAAATTGCTAGTAGCGACTTTATTGTGCGTCGACGGTAGTCATTCAAAATAAGAAATCTGACACCAGAACGTGCTGCATATCCTAAAAACTTGTAAGCTTTCCCGTGAAGACAATTTGGGAAAGGGATAAATATTTAATAAAAATATTAAATAGTAATATTAAATATCTCAAGATTGGTCATATCTAAAAAGTAGTATACGTATAGTTTACTTATTCAATGTCATTTGGTAGATATATTCTATACTAACGGCTCTAACAATGTTTTTGGGGTATTATATTGCATGTATAGGCAAATAGATGTACATGCAGTCACTGACATGGATATCTCCGTACAACAGGCATGGATAGTGTCCCTTCTTGCACAACTATATCAACCAACTAAAACTCTACATACAAAGTTTAATGCCTCCATATATCCTAGCAGAAGTGATGACAATCTTCAACCTGAAATATATTTTTCAACATAGTCCTCTTTTGAAAAATTTTCAGAAATTGTCAGAAATTATTTTTAAAAAATATATATATAGCCACAGGAAATGGTAAACCGTTATTAGGCATCTTCTCTAACCACTGATTTGTCATACAGAAATGCAGTAAAATCTTTCCACACATTTATGACAAGAAGTAATATCAAACTTCTTTCTAAAACTAAGCTTGTTAAAATACCAATTTTGTCGCCATGTTTTCAAAAAATTATAAAAACAATGTCCGAGGATAAAAAGTAAAACCTTTATGCACACATACTCCAACAACCCGTTGAGAAGATTCAGCACAACCTTTCAAGTATTTTGAAGAAGAGGTTTATTTCAAAACCCCAACTTCACAAAATAAACCTTATTTCCAAAATTATTCAAGAAATTTACCCCAAAATGAGGTAGAGGTCCACTCCCAAACTCGCTTGATGCAGGGAATTAGTTCCCACTTACCTGGTGCTGGTAGAGGTTACATTATACTGTTTACAGAAGTCACAAGGCCATTTCACACCTGTTGCAATGTACATCCTACGTATAAGATGAGGTCAATACTATTTATAGGTTTCAGTTAAAACAATTAGCTATCAAGTCTGAATATGAGTTCCTGTCGGACATATCAGACATATACTTATGTTACCCATTCCAGAGACCTGCAATCAACATATCCAGATTGAATTGAATTTAATTGGCCACTTGTCCGTGCGATTTTTATTGTGAACAAATAAGTTTCCAAAGAATTGTTTGAGATAATCCCCCAATTTATTTAGCTGAACAAGTAACCGAGTTTGTGCCCTCTGCCGTCCGTCTTCAGCACTAAAGTAACGTTTATGTTTGTATTGAGTTTGAAGAATAACACCTACATTCATTTGGTTTTTCGTCTGAATCCTCCAAATATTTACACACACAACACTTCTCAGGAAAAAAGGAAAGACTGAATTCATTGATATTGGAATATTTCAGCGAGGGACTCGGTTTTACCTTGTTTTCTTACTGGATTTGACACTTGTATCTATATGATCGATTTAACTTTTAGTGGAAACGTAGATAAAGATAAATGTTATGATATATTACAACGTGATTAAAATTAAGTTAATATAGTTATGTTCTTGCCTGTTTAATATTTCAGTTTAAGGTCTTTTACCTAAACATATCTCTCTTACAAATTTAGCTATTTCCAAAACCCTTAACTACCTTTATTGCATTAATTAAGCCAACCGTGCTATAATACATACAAAAAAGGTCAATACATTGGAGCGCAATACACCTTTTATAGTATAACTGTCAGGCATTAATGACAGTTTCTTATCTGGTTAATAAATGGTATGTAAACTGTGAACTTTAGAATGACATTAAGCAATATAATTTTTCTAACGATGGACCGACACACCAACGTTTATCTTAATATATTTTCTCTAATATCGTGGTAAAGTTTATAAACAAAATGTGCATGATATTCGTCATCAACTAATAGTAAATTATTTCTGGAACAAAAGCTACAAAAATAGCTCTGAAGCAATGTCACCATCATATCTACCTGCCTCTATATTAAGTGTATGGCTATAACATCTAAATATCGAAAAGTCCAGAGGAATGTGAAAAGGTAATCCTATGCATATATATGTCTCAACATTTAGTAACTACTTGTATTCTTTTATAATACATACATTTTATTGAATGGTTTGCCTTTTCATGCCAATTTTGATACATCAAATTTTTTTACTGGCTGAAAAAATTAATGCATGAAATGTTTTAAATCGCGCATATTTTTGGCTCAAGAAAGCTAAAATGATCTTCGGCTATTCCTCCACGACGGCTGTATAAATGTAACTATAACCACGTGCCTTAAGATTTTCCTGACGATTTTTTATTGTAAATAATTATTATTGAGACTGCCATTAATAATCTAATTCATTTCGTTGTCGATTTCACCAGTCAGTATTATAATTAAAATGAATGCACAATGAAATCGACGAACAAAAAGAGATAGATGCATACAAATAGAGAAGTAAAAGAGTAGACGTAAAAGTAAGAGTAAAATAGATAGATGCATACAAATAGAGAAGTAAAAGAGTAGACGTAAAAGTAAGAGTAAAATAGATAGATGCATACAAATAGAGAAATAAAAGAGTAGACGTAAAAGTAAGAGTAAAAGAGATAGATGCACACAAATAGAGAAGTAAAAGAGTAGACGTAAAAGTAAGAGTAAAATAGATAGATGCATACAAATAGAGAAGTAAAAGAGTTGACGTAAAAGTAAGAGTAAAATAGATAGATGCATAAAAATAGGGAAGTAAAATAGTAGACGTAAAAGTAAGAGTAAAAATAGATAGATGCATATAAATAGAGAAGTAAAAGAGTAGACGTAAAAGTAAGAGTAAAAATAGATAGATGCATACAAATAGAGAAGTAAAAGAGTAGACGTAAAAGTAAGAGTAAAATAGATAGATGCATATAAATAGGGAAGTAAAATAGTAGACGTAAAAGTAAGAGTAAAAAGAGATAGATGCATACAAATAGAGAAGTAAAATAGTAGACGTAAAAGTAAGAGTAAAAGAGATAGATGCATATAAATAGGGAAGTAAAATAGTAGACGTAAAAGTAAGAGTAAAATAGATAGATGCATACAAATAGAGAAGTAAAATAGTAGACGTAAAAGTAAGAGTAAAATGAGATAGATGCATACAAATAGAGAAGTAAAAGAGTAGACGTAAAAGTAAGAGTAAAAGAGATAGATGCATATAAATAGGGAAGTAAAAGAGTAGACGTAAAAGTAAGAGTAAAATAGATAGATGCATATAAATAGGAAAGTAAAAGAGTAGACGTAAAAGTAAGAGTAAAAGAGATAGATGCATACAAATAGAGAAGTAAAATAGTAGACGTAAAAGTAAGAGTAAAATAGATAGATGCATACAAATAGAGAAGTAAAAGAGTTGACGTAAAAGTAAGAGTAAAAGAGATAGATGCACACAAATAGAGAAGTAAAAGAGTAGACGTAAAAGAAAGAGTAAAAGAGATAGATGCATACAAATAGAGAAGTAAAAGAGTAGACGTAAAAGTAAGAGTAAAATAGATAGATGCATATAAATAGGGAAGTAAAATAGTAGACGTAAAAGTAAGAGTAAAAGAGATAGATGCATACAAATAGAGAAGTAAAATAGTAGACGTAAAAGTAAGAGTAAAATAGATAGATGCATACAAATAGAGAAGTAAAAGAGTAGACGTAAAAGTAAGAGTAAAATAGATAGATGCATATAAATAGGGAAGTAAAATAGTAGACGTAAAAGTAAGAGTAAAATAGATAGATGCATACAAATAGAGAAGTAAAAGAGTAGACGTAAAAGTAAGAGTAAAATAGATAGATGCATATAAATAGGGAAGTAAAATAGTAGACGTAAGAATTAAATGGACGAAAAAATGAACAAACGAACGAAGAAACAAATAAAGGTAAAAAAAGAGAGACAAATAGAAGAATTACCAAATATATGAATTTACACACGAATGAGAATAAGCAACAGGATTATAAGTAAGCGTAATATTTCACAAAAGGACATTCTAATTTTACTGAAACCACGAAGTGAAAATACAAGATGCAAATTACGACAATGAACGTGGGTTACTTTTGAACGGGGCTTATATTTAGTGTTTTCATTAGACTGACCAATAAAACCATTATCTTCTTCCCCAATAAATCACTCCCCTAATTAGAGGACTTAAAGACTATAAAACAAGCCTGTATTTGTTTAATCTACTAAATCGGTATTTGATTTTATCCTTGTCATCCTTGTCTGTTCTTTGTACACATTGATATAAGCGGAGCAACATTGTTCACAGAGTATAGGACAATGTTTAGCGTATACATCACATTGTGTACGCTCCAGTGTTGATCTGTATGTCCGAAAGCAACATAGTGGTGCACGCAAGGCGTTGTGGGTAAATGACACCAATTCTACTTAAAGGCAAAACAATGGTTAAATCGTAACTGGTCCTATTAAAGATTGATTACCCAACCGATAATTAGGGAAAATAAAACGGAGATGCCTGAGTCCAATACTGTTATTGTAGCATATCTGCCGTTCCCCAAGCCTTGCCAACCCCATACGGTAGCTCATGTACATTTATTAATACTTATTTATAGAGAGAAGTCAAGTTGGTTACTTATTACTTATTCCTTATTTCCGATTCAATAATGAATAAGTAACCAGATACCGATTCAATACGGAATAAGTAACCACTGTTTACATGTAGCACACATGAGTCCGCGTGCAAGCCAGTAAAATCGCCACAGTGGTTTAGGTACGCAAAAGTAGATTTGGTACTACCAGAGACTTGTACTGTATTATAAGTCCCTGGTACTACATATATAAATCCGGTCTCGTGACATAGCCATGGTTTCAGCAAGGGTGGAGTTAGCTAAATTGCAAATTCGTCATGAAAAAGTTACATTTTCCCTGAAAAATGTGTAATGAGCACGAAGAATGTTACTACCGAGCAACAATTGTTTGCACTGCTTTTTCAGATAAATGACGTACGAGTGGATATTTTAATGAGAATACCGGGGGCGTCAATGGGTCATCAGTTTAAGATAGCTGTACTTGCTACTAGAAAAATTGTGTGTCAAGCCCAATTTTCACGCATATATTTCTCGTGCTCCCGGATGAGAGCGTTGAGACCTATCTATCTATCTATCTATCGAAGGATGATATCCACATTTGTTTGTCTGCAGATAATTGATGACAAGGTATGTGTAAGGCATGCACTGAGATGAATAATAATAATAATAATAATAATAATAAAAATCAAAGTATGAACTAGAATGTTGAGAAAACTTACCCTGAATTCAATGAAAGACGAATAGAAAGTCTTCTACTGCTATGGACGAGAAATCACATGTGTTTCTCTGTCGCAGACATAGGGACGAAATAAACTAAAATTGATTTTCCTATACCCCAACAGTAGTTGAAGATATGGGTACCCCAACCGAATAAAATGACCTTCTGTACTTGCAAGAGGAATAACACAGTAGGGAACGTATCAACAAGAGTTAACAACGAGAATTAACTCAGCTGTGTCATTTTCTCTGAGTAAGACCTGATTGATCAGCTACACGCCTAACTATTTTGATTGGCAGACCTGTCCTTTTATCCTATTTAAAGTCCTGTTTTTAACACCCATTCTATTGTTCTTTTGATCACTTCCATTAAGAATGAAAAGCGTAACGTGTCAAAATAACCTGTGAGGAGTGTTTCTCTTTAGGAGCATATCTTATTTTTTTCTTTCATCTCTTGATCTTCTGTTTGTAAATAGATCCATTAACCCAAGTCTACCTATATTGACTCCAAGCAATTGGTCACATTAACATATCCATCTATCTAAAACGTTCTGTAACCTCTGACATAAGCTGAACAACAAAATTAGGCGAAAAATGGGTATGGACGGTAAACTGGGATTTTTTTCAGCGGGTGATCTAGGTCTCTGTTCTTCCGTGCCCAAAACCTGTGGCTGGGAAGGTACGGGGACTGACTTAAACCAACCACAACATTTCATTAATTTTTTTGTTGTTGAAATAATTAAATGTGAGTGTCGTTCAGAACATAGTGTATCACATCAATATACTGAAAATGTTACATGTTATCGGGATACTAGAAAGGAAAACAAAAATCCAAAATCTCAACAAAGATAAGACAACCCAAGCGCACAGGTTACTATAACGTTGTCAACAAGCGAGCATTGTATATTATTTTCGTAATATATGTTTTATACCAACATAATCATGTAGAAAAACTCTCAAGAGCTTTTTCGAACAGAATAAAGTAACGATTGATAATATACATTTTGTTAAAGAACACTTTCCCGTAACACCTCGCACTTAATTATTAGTAGTCAACTGAATGATCCAAATTATGGGATTAAGTTTAAATTACCAAGTCTAATTGAAAAGAACTATTTCAAGGTGCGTGTTTGAATCTTATGGTGCGTTTTTCTCACGCGATTTATCATTTAATTTTCTTTTTGACATCGTGTCCAAGACTTGTAACAAATGTATTGACAAGGAGAACCCTAGCAGTCATGTATCAGATCGTCTGATAGTTTGTCCGACCAGCGTCAATTATTAATTGAAAGCGTTTTTGAAAAACAGTACCGACAGCTATTGATCTCATCGGTTGACCGTAAATTGCACAATGAGAAACGATTGTAATGAAGTATATAAAGGTCAGAGACGATTACAGTCAAAGCTCTTATTACCGGCCACCATCACCAATGTACAACCTGTAACACCGATAAAACGGAGGTAACACCGGGAAAACGGTTTTGTAACGCCGGGAAACTAATTTTTCAGTGCAAATTCCGATGCACCAGGTAAGAACTTTGTCCTATATTTCAGATACAGATGATTTATTTTCTCTCAAAAAGACAGTGCACATTCGGCAACCATTCCCATTCATCTTTTCGTGTTTCGATGATTTACAATTCTCGGGATGGAATTTGGTTATAATTGATAGTTACTTAAAATAAGATGATCTAATAGGCACCTAAGTTTATGTCCTATTGACCTTTTCACTGACCAATCAAATTACAGCGTTCATATTTTTGAACAAGTGGAAAACGTCGTGTATAAAATATCGTTACTAACAATAACCATCCCTAACACAAAATGCAAGATTATATCTGATATGTTACTAAAAATACGTGAAGAGAATTCCAAAGGTCACCAGTACATTAAGTCTTAAAAGTGCCTGTTAGATCTGATAGGTTGCTAAAAATAAGTGGACTGGGAATTCCAAATATCACCAGAAAATTAACTTTTATAGGTGACTGTCAGATCTCGATTTTAATCAGATTGCATCGGGATGCAACATTGCATCATCCATTCGTGCGAAAGGTCAAGTCCTGTGAAAATCCCTGTTGTGACTGGGCTGTGGAATAATATATTTGTTTCTCTAGAAAAAATGTATCTTCATAACACTTGTTTATGGGTTTGATCAAAGTAAAGGCCAATTATGCTGAATTTAGCCCGATTTTATTTCTCTGAGCCCGTCAATTTTACAATGTTGAGTACCATCACTGGACAACACCATGTCAAAATTATCCGTGTTCCACAACCTTACGCACCACTTCCATATTCCACAAAAAGTCTGAACTTTCCGTGCAGAGATTAATGAATCAGAAATTAGTCGTATACCCTTTCTGCAGTATGTGTGGTTCGTCATCATGATGTGGCGGCCTTGGCTCCTGGTCAATAAGCGTTGGGTGCTGACCATACATCTGAGAGAGATACATGGATTACATGATCTGTCCTTTAATTACACTTTCAATAGTTATTTTTAAGGGCACGGATGACCTCGCAGCGAAATAAAAGGAAAATACGCTTGTCGTCGCTTGCACTGTAGAGAGAGAGAGAAAAAAAAAATAGACTATGAATCCCTTCATGAACATAGTTATTACTGAATGATCTTCAGCATAAAATTTTGTTCATACAGATGCCGCTGCATTTGTCATTATTGCATGTGAACAAAAACATACAAATGTCCGTTGAACACAATTTCCAATCGCGGAATAAAACAGACGCCCGTGATAATGAATTTGGCCACTCCATAACGTTTTGTTCTATAAATATTCCATACCAATGCATTCTATTTGCACACTTTCGAACATAGTATATGCACATGATTATAGTAACGTAACAATATTAGTACATCACGCCTTGTGTCAAATCATTTGTCGCGAAGTATGTACATGGGTTTGCTCCGTGTACACATTTATTAGTTCTATTTTCACTGTTATTGATATTTCAAAAAAATGGAATGAAACATTACGTATTTGATTTGGAAGGCAACCAAAGATATAAACACTGCATTCCCAATAGATTGGTGTGGTTTTGCACCTCCGAACAATTCCGGTACAAAGCTTCTGGGCATCAGAACGAATGGAACATAGTAATACAGCAGCAGATCGAGTTTATATACTAGAACATAATTCCAGATCTACTGCAAATATTCCTTTGAATGGATAGGTACATTTTAAGTTAGCAACACTCAACGACCACCATGGTATTTAAGTAACAGTTCCTGAATTACCAGAACAATAATTATAAATACATCGTCATAAATATTGAGGATACATTTCACATTTTGACAATATTTCTTTATCCATCTATATTCGAAAAATCTTTTTGTTGTTGAGTAAGGTTATGATAATCATCACTAAGTCTCTCAAGTGTTAACTTTCCAACTCCAAACGTTTTTGACTGTTATTTCCTTTCGTTCTTCACACGAGAAATAATACCTGGGATGTTTAAATGTCTTAATAACCATGGATTTGTCGATGTCTCTCAGCAATTTCCAGCGGTAGAAATATGGAACAGTAGTATGTGGCATTATCATGAAAATAAGATTGTTTCCTACCGTTGCAGATATTAGAGCTATTAGTAATGAGAGTAGAGTTCAAAGTCATGGGGTTAAACGTGTAATTGGCGTATTTTATTACTTCACCATAAATGGCCCGAGGGGCTCCGATTCATTTCATATGGTATTCGTGCCGATGTTTCTGGTATCTTGATATAAAAACGTGTATTACGTGTTTCACTGTTGTTAATTCCATCGTAAACTGCACTTCAATGTATCTAATAAGATCAAGGCTGTTCCCAAACTAGCATATAAGAAAAATCGGATGTCTCCATTGCATTAATAATAAATATGTTAAATCTCTCTCTCTCTCTTTCTCTCTCTCTCTCTCTCTCTCTCTCTCTCTCTCTCTCTCTCTCTCTCTCTCTCTATATATATATATATATATATATATATATATATATATATATATAAACTTTAGAGTCAATCTAATGCTATCAACACCAAATATACAAAACGAAAAGATCTGAGCAATGTGTTTCTCATTTTGCTTTCTAGGTTCATCAACTTGTACACACACAGAGGCTGATGAAGAAAACTTCACCTTTAAAATTGACGTAAAAATGATGCACTGGCATCGCGTCGATAAACAAATCATAAGGGAATAAATGATTTTAACATAATTTGTGAATTTCTTCTTCTTCTAAATTCTGAAAGGAAGACGTCTGTGATCCCACCTATTTCTCTTTTCTGTAATAACCCACAACTTGGAGGACGTCCCCAATGAAAATACATTAACACTAAATTACCTCATAAAAGCAAGATAATGCTATCCCTACACATATAACCCTATATCATCTGTAACATGTAACACTAAATGACCTCATAAGAAGGTAATGCTATTCCTACACATGTAACCTTATATCATCATTAACACTAAATTACCTCAGAAGAAGGTAATGCTATCCCTACATATATAACCTTATATCATCATTAACACCAAATTACCTCATAAGAAGGTAATGCTATCCCTACATATATAACCTTATATCATCATTGAGAGACTCCTTTAAATATTTTTATTACGCCTTAATATTATTAATTGGAGCTTGCCTGCAGCTACTATGGTATTATCCCTCTCTGTAGGTGTTTTCAGAGCCCACTGCAGCTGTTCTTAGCATCCAGTGTTATAGCACTCTGTTGGTTGTTCCAGAGCCCACTCCATCTGTTCTTAGCCCCCGGTGTTATCTCACTCTGTTGGTGTTTTCAGAGTCCATTGCAGCTGTTCTTATCATTCGGTGTTATCGCACTCTGGTGTTTTCAGAGCCAACTCCAGCTGGACTCAGGTCACAATTATTTTCCCTATATAGTTCCTACATTTGTTTGTCAGTAGCGAACTTTCCAGCGTGTCCAAATCCTAATAAATATACGTGAATCTAAAGTATCTTCAAGGATGAACTCACAGTGAAGTTCTTGTCGTAGGTTATCTGCCACTTTTTTTGAGAGGCTGAACTGTAAAAAAAATAACGTGCCATGGGTCAAAGATTTCATTTCCAGCTCCGCATCATTGCCAGATTACTCACTGTGTGCTGTCGCTGTCGCCAAAATATACACAGACAATCACACCATAGTATTTATCTTCTAAAGAATAAACAATTTCCTTTAAATCAATACCGAGAATTCCCATAAGTAGTGTAAATGACCTACAGGAACACTATAAAGTAGATATATATCTTCATGTGTTTTGAATAAAAGCCCCATTCCGACTTTTAAAACTATTTTCTCTGACAGAATTGAAAACATATCCGCCATTTAAACTTTTATATGGTGTCGTAATACCTACATGATGATATTAATGAGCATCAACCCCACATAGAATAAAATGTGCATTTTTTGGCAATAATTCAAAAATTTACATGTTTAAACTTTTTAAATTTAAATTTTAAGGAAAATGTTACATTTGTTAATTTTTAATTTCATAGATCTATTTTTAAAGCGAATATGCATAGAATGTCAAAATGTCATGTTGCAAGCTTTAATAATAAACATGACATTCAAGTTTAAATCTTTTAAGTATAATACACTAATAGGACTCAGGTCACAATTATTTTTCATATATAGTTCCTACGGTTGATTATCAGCACTGAACTCTTCTTTGCGTCCAAATCCTAATAAACCATATTTTAATCTAACGTTTCCTCGAAGATGAACTCACAGTGAAGTTCTTGTCATACGTTAACAAGCATTGTTTGATCGGTTGAACTGTAATAAAACAACATGCCATGGGTGTCAGATTTCACTTCTGGGCCAGCATCAATGCCTCATTACTCACTGTGCACTGTCGCCAGAATACACATAAGACAATCACACCATAATGCTCATGTTCTAAAGAATAATCAACTTCTTTTCGATCATACCAAGAATGCCTAAATCTAAGCCAAGACCCCCCACAAAAAAGAGGAAAAAATGCCCTACAAATAGATTGGGACCACATTCATGGGTGCTGACCCTGAAGTAACAACTGTGACCCGAGTCCATCTGGTCTTATCACCAGGTATTATCGCTCTCCGCTTGCTGCAGTCAGTGCCCACTCCAACTGTTCTTCGCACCCGGTAGTATCGCACTCTGTTGGTTCTTTCAGAGCCCACTAAAGCTGTTCTGAGCACCTTAAGTAATCCTAAATATCAGTAATTGTAGTCTCTTATATAAATACTATCTTTTAGCCATTTTACATAACTTTTTCCTCGCGTATGCGCAATATAAAAATGGCAATAATCTTCAATTTGATGAAGGCTTCCATATCGCTAAAGAAGGAGAAGAAAATAGAAAGTAATAAGTGACATTCAAACCATCAAACATATCTTGAGTAGTGAACAAATTGAGAATGCTAGAATTTTAATTTCTGGAAATTGTATGATGCATTTAAATTTAAGCATGGGCGAAAGATGACATTCAAACGATCGTACTTTTTAAAATGTTCTAGCAGTCTCAGTTATTCACTACTCAAGATACATTGATAGTTTAAAGGTAAAGCTTCCTATCGGCTTGCTCTATCATGCTTACCTTAAAGGTGCTTCCTTAGCCACAGTGCTGCTTCCATAGTGACGATTTGCAACCTTATTTGAAAATTATATTGATTTTGATGATTTGCTAATCAATTTGGTCATTTTTACTAAACTAGGGTAAAAACTCCAATTCCATCTTTAAAAAAAATCAAGAAAACGCACACACACACACACAAAATTTAAAAAAAATTGATGCTTTTCACCAAATTGCAGTGAAAAAAAATATAAAAGCAAAAGAAGCTATAGACTCGAGTTTTGGCCAGAGTACTACTTCATCATCTTGCTGTAAGATTGTTTTCTCCACGTACTGAATCACTCTGTTTTAAACATAAGATATAAATAAGCAAGCGTAGGTTGATTCTGCTTGTTTTACTATTAGCTTTCAAATATATGGAAATTAGTTGTCGTAATCTGAAGTATAGTCATGCTTAAGAGTTTGCTTTAAATAACATGAAACAATGAGCACTTATCAGTTTGAATCTGAATAAAAGGTCGAATCTTGATTTATTATTAGAAGTCATTAAAGGTGTATTTAAGCAAATAATTAATGCATTTTATGTCCCGTTCTACTAGTTTATATTCAGACAAGTATGCGTTTTTTAAAGTGCTTGTAACATATTAAAATAAAAATAGAATAAGAGAATTAATTAAGTAATTAATTAAATAATTAATAAATTAATGAGGTATCCATAATTGTATCCTTGAGGAAAAGAAACAAATGAAAAGAATCATTTTTTGTTTATTTGTTTGTGGGGATTTTTGGAGGATTTTTTTGCTTTCTGTTTTTTCTTTATATCAAATTTGTATCAATCTTGAAAATATATTTATAGTGTTATACATTAATGTGATCCATGTGATAGTTTATAGGCCACGTATGTGGATCTTTCTCCAGGACACGGGCCGGATAGCGCTTTTTAAATGTACCCGCGAGTCATACCGTATGATGTAAATGTAAAATTTCACAATACTGGTATTTCCTTTAGGTAAATCTCTAGTTATTAGTTTACAAAGGGCAAAAGTAGACTAGTAGACTAGCAGTAGAATATCCAAAGAATGAGACCTTGATTCATCTATTAATTTTAATGAATACAAAATGTTTTAAAACAAGTAACTGAACAAAATTAAATTAATGTTAAGACAAAATAAGATGCATTCAGTGAGATGTGTCGGACTCTCACAAGACAGTTAATGTTTGGGGAAATACGCGAAGTTGCAACACGCAACGTGTTTTCTAGATGTAAATCAGTTATTATCGTCCTCGTTTTAGATTTAACGAAGTTCGTTCTAGAAACAAGTTGCCCGCAGGCGTAAGTGCTCCCGAATAGGGTTATTCTCTTCCGAGCGAAAGCAGAAAGTTTCGGAAACTTGTCGTCTGGGAAATATTTGGTATAAAAGTTTTACATCCGTGATTTTTGTCTACAGCGCTGAGTCATCTGCAGTTCACTAAGCTCCATCTGCAAAGATGGTGGAGCTTGTTCCACATCAACATCAAATGTGGAAGAGAAGATTTTGAAACTCGCTTCTTGTGCTATAAAATCATAGAACCTGGTGTTGAATTCTTCAATCAAAGACTTCAACCCACCAAGAAATGAATCACAATCAATTTCATTGTTGTGATTCGCAAATGTGGGAATATGATAGGCATCGCCTTTCCTTACCTGGCTTTCCCAGAGTCGAAGTTTGTTCTGTAATGACTTAATATGTCCATTCAACTCATGAACCAACTGCCCCTGAGTTTAACTTAGCATTGAGTTCATTCACATGGCTTGCAACATCTACAAGAAATGCAAGATTACACAGTCAGTTATCGTTATCTAACTCCCGGACTGGATTTCCTTTTCTTGTCCATGAAAAAAGATAATTCATATTTCTAATCGTAAATGTGCCTCAGCATCTTCCCCTTACTCAGCCAAAGTACTTCACAGTAAAAGGCGAGATATTCATGCTCAGATTGAACGTCTTTCAGACATTCTTGAAAATGACGGTGGTTTGGTACTCTCGACTTTATAAAATGTATGCACCAACTACCGTGGTCATGACGTGGATGAATTTGATTGATTTTGCACACACGTTTTGTTTGTGCAAAATACAATGAAGCAAAAACAATCTTTTGTATCAATGTTCATATCAGATAATTCCGATCTGATTTTAGCAATAACGTCTAAGTCTTACCCAACTATTGTCGGAGCCCCATTGGTTGATATCCCGCTTCGCATCTCCCATTTAAAGTCGAATTTATCAAAAGAATGTTTTACTTGCCGGAAAATGTCTTTTCCCCTTGTAGTACCTTTCATTGGTTGAGGTGCAAGCATTTCTTTAGTACAACAGAGTTTAGCATCGACTCTCCGGACAAAAATAGCCAGCTGAGCTGTATCGGTGATATATGTGCTCTCGTCTAGTGCAATTGAAAACGTTTCAAATTGTGACACCAGTTCTTTGAGGCTTAATGTTATGTCATCAGCCATTCCGTCGAGACGTCTCGCCACAGTCCAACGAGAAAGACTTATTTGTTTAAAGTCCTTACATTTATCAGGACACGGTGCTTTCGTGACAGCACTGAGACATTCTTTGACAAAGTCTTCTTTGGAATATGACTTCGAGTGCTTCGCAATTTTTTCACTGACAATAACGCTTGCACAATGTTGTCAGTCTCATTATTCCGTTTGTAGAAAAGCATTTGCGGGTCGGTCAAACCCTTCTTTTAAATTTTCTCTCTTATCTTTTCTCTGCTGGCCTTTGATCTTGTCGTAATTGGCGTGCTTGTAATTAAAGTGCCGTTTCAGGTTATATTCTTTCAAAACGGAAATAGTTTCGAAGCAAATCAAACAAACAGGGTTCCCCTTCTGCATGATAAAAAAGGTAATCATCAGTCCAGTTCTCTTGAAATACACGACACTCACTGTCTACTTTCCTTTTCTTGAATGATGCCATTTCACATAACAACTCGCGCAGGACAACTGACTCTCGGTTCAAAACTGACAGCTTTGAGCGACTAGACAGCTGCTCAGACTGCATATTCAGAATCAAAATAGGAGGGAAAACTAGATAAAAACGGGATAAACGGGAATTTAAACCGATAATAATTAAAAGGGATTATAAGGGATTAATCCGTGAAGTAAGACATATAAATAAACGATAAACGAAGATTACTGATAAATTTATAAATTCGTGGGCGGCCCGGGAGCCGGATTCAGTGATATTTAGCAAACTCGCAGGCCAGATAAAACCAGGTCGCTTGCCGGATGCGGCCCGCGGTGCGTAGGTTGCACGTGCGTGCAATGTAGGGTAACGAATTATGCAGCAGTTGACAACTTTTCTTCGCCAATAAATTTAATTTACGCTGAATGGGCGTGATGTAGGAAGTCTTCTAAAAAAAACTCTGAAAGGGTTTATTTGATTTTTTGTTCTTTTCGTGTTATTATTATTATTACCGGACATGACGATTTGATTCAAAAATATTTGGATGAATTCTCATAGGGTTGACTCTACATTACGTTCTCAGAAAACATGCTCTCCAATCTGTTACCGTTATAGGTGAACGGAAGCATGCGTGTTTTCTAAAGAAAAACAGGAATATAATCACAGGTTACTTGTTTCTATTTTACAGAACTTTTGGTATTCTCAGATAGTCATGTCATTGTAAACATTAATTATCATATAGAAAATAAAATCAGACTATAGTGGCCTTGACATGTTGCCCCTTTAGTCAAGGCAAAGATGTATAAGAATAATGATACAGAAAATTCTTTTTCTACAAAATGAAAGGAGATCAGTGAAATCTGTTTCTTAAGGACAACTGAAAAGATTTTCAATAATCACCCCTTATGGACATATATCCTTAATAAACAGGTTAAAATTAACCTAAATATATGAGAAGGGACCGCTGTCCTTTTGGGGCAAGTACCTTTTCATCAGAATGATTGCTAAGGAAGGTTTCAGCGTATTTTAATACAATCACAGAAAGCATCTTTTAAAAACAAATTACCCCACATCAATCAGTGACAAAATCTATTTGAGTAGCCATTAGCAATTGCCACTCATAGAAGACATCTTTTTCATATTATATCAGACTTTGCGAGTTAATCCTTTAATACTGTAAACGATCAAATATTTTGGACTATTTGCAACTTTTTTCTATGAAACGCAAAAGGTATTGATATTGAAGAATTCAGTGTTGTAAATGGCACCCAAATACAGTACCCATAGTCTGATATGTGTACAAAATTTCAAAGAAGTATATTGCAGACATAACGGTTTCTAGTTATGTTCAGGAAACTAAAAGGTGACGGAGGGACAGACGGGACGTGGACATTAAATAGAGGAAGCAGATATACACAATTATATTTTCTAAAAGGGAAAAATAACAACAACATATATTTCCATTTTGTTTCTTTTAAGTTGGGAAGAAAACTGTTTAACAATCACTAAATGGTATTAATCTCCAATACATTCAGCGTGCAATGTATCGTTTGGTAATAAGAATGAAAATAAGCAAGCATACAACCTTCTAACTTTACCTGTTTCTTACAGCTTAAAAATAGAGAAACATTGTTTTACAAAAGTCCTTATTTATTGTTCAGCAATACTGTTGAATACGTTACGACTCCATGGTCTAAGAAAAATGTAACAGAAAGAAAGGGAAACCAACAAATCAAGTAAAAATCAACAAGCAATTTATTTAATCAAAAGACACTTACAGTAACGTGAATTAAAATCCAAATAATCCAATAATCTTAAGTGTCCTAATCACAAGTCCTAAATATAGAATGTTCGGAGCGAATTACTGTATCCTTGAATGTGTTGATGTGCCAATAGTCTTTAATGTCCTGCTGTGCCAGTAGTCTTTAATATGTTGATGTGTCAAAATGAAGTAGTCCTGAATATCTTTGAGTAAGTTCACATAAATCGCAAAAATCATCAATTCAAAATACAAAAGTCTATGAGCACTTTTATAATCCAATGAATATTTTAAATAATTCCTCTCTCTGAATTTGGAATGATTTTTTCAGAACTGCAATGACTCTTTAAAGACTGATGGTAAGGTCGAAACCGAAAACTGTCAACTTAACATGGTATATATAAAGATATGTCACATGACATAATGTTCTAGAAAATTATATGGTGTATGTGACTTTTAACATATACTTCTAAAGGAAATTCTAGTTTTATCTGTAAACAATATCAACCCTGACCTCAAATTGAATCAACAACTTGTTTACCAAAACCGTCCTTGAACTCAAATACTAAGTAAACAACCTAATTCAAGGAAAATAGCTAAAATGTAAACCCGATATATAACATTAAGGTTTGAACAAATATTAAAGTCAAGAAACATTTATAATTTCCTGAAATATTTATAATATCATATAAACATCATACATAGCAAATACCAAACTGACAAGGTTCTTTTGCATGTCCCCGCTTCTCAGGATGAATGTACACTAATTATTTACCTGTAAAACTTAACGTGCTCGTTAGATTGACGTATTAAAGACATTTCAATTGACATTTTCACAACACCTAAATTTGAAATTTTATTCCTTTTATCAATGAATTAATTATTTATATTTTATGATTTCTGTGCAATTTTTAAAGAAGCCACAACAAGGAATAAAGGCGCAATAATTATCGTAACATGACACTTAAGTTAAGTAACTGACGAATTTAATTAAAGAATTATAAAGGGAAAATAATAATAATAATAAAAATAATATAAAAAAAACTAACTGAAAATCCAATCCTTTTCTTCTCTTTGGAATTAGTTGAGAATATATACGAATGCATAATGTACCTTGTGGGAAGTAAAACATCTTACATCGAATTAGGCTCAAGGAAATTACTCACGGCTTGTCTTGATAATTAAAAAATAAAATGAGTGAAAATCCCATTAAAACATAAATTTATGACCGGAATGGACAAGTTAGTTGCTCTGGCACCAGAGGGTTTTTTTTTCCTATTTCCAGTAATATAATCTTTTGTATTAACTAAATGCATTTTACAAGATTGTCAAATCTGTGCAAAAAATATGTTTCTCATAGACGGTAGAGTAAAGTAAACCAACAACTGTCAAACTTCAACAAGCCTCATAACCTAATAAAAGCCAGTCAAAACCTAAGTGGACGAGGGGATATATTCAGCAAACCTTGGATATATTGTGTTAATTGATGCTTTGATATAAGAAATGGCACCAGTAGGCCCAATGTAGCTCACCCAGCAGACACTTGTCCAAATTAAATCCAAAGAAGTGCTCTGACAAATTGAATAAAAATTTATCTAAGACTTTTAGGGATAAGTAATTCCATTGTTAAGTTTATACAAGAGGCACATTTGCCAATTCGAATGACAGATAAGAATGACCAGTGAAAATTGCAGAGATAATATTATGTCCAGATCCAAAATATGTTTCAGGAGAAAACATAGCAATTGGTGGTATTAATAGGTAATGGAGGCCGCATTTTTATGTCGTATTTGTTTTGTTTGTACAAGCTAAAAGACTGTCCAAATTGCTCTCTAACTCCTAGCAAAAACCTGTAAAACTTGACCGGTATTGGATAGGTGTTCTTGAAGAAGTGGAGAGAAAGTTTTTCCACTAATTTTCTATCAAAGCAACACCATTGTTGGGTAAGAAACCACGCGAACATGTCCTAAGGATATTCCATCTACTTCCTATTACAATTGACCCTCTATTTAAAAAAAAAAAACAGAATTCGAATATTGCAAATGTTGTAGGACGAATATGATGGACGCAAGACCATATCATTACCTCACGCGACCTTCACTTTGATAACCTAAAAACACACGTTGCCAAGAGTCATTAGCGACGGGTGCATAACACAGGTAAACTTTGCACAGCAGTGCTTGAAACAGAGGAACTTCTTTTAGCAAAAACCAAAGTTGAGCCACTATACGTTTAGGGATCATAACTCCTCTAATTGATGACGTGGACTGCTAGAAATCCAATTCCTTCAAGGTCTCATGAATATAAATGTGCATGAAATCTAATATTTCTTTGTGAAGTTATGCAGCGTAAACCCAAGTTAGGAAGACCGACAATCAGGGACTATAACTCATCTAAATGATTTTGAGTAACGTTGAAAAGGAAAGTCATTCAAAGTTTCATCAGCAAAAAATTCTATGCCGAATTTGTATGAAATCTAACCTCCCTCGGTAAAGCTACGGAAGCTAAAGTTAGGAAAGCGGAGAATCAGGGGCATGACTCCTGTAGCTGATGTTGTGGAACACTGGAATTCAAACTTCTTCAGGATATGATCAATATAAAGCTGCATACTAAATTTGGTTGATATCAAACACACTTTGGCAAAGTTATATTTCGGAAACCAAAATCAAGAGGACGGAAAACCTTCGGGCATCATTTCTGTAAATGATGTAGTGGAATGCTGTAAATAGAACTTATTTAAGCTCTCATAATACAAAACTGCATGCCAAGTTTGGTCAAAATCTAAAAATCCTTGGAAAAGTCAAGTTATAGAAACAAAAGTTAGGAAGCCAAGCAATCAGGGGCCATAACTCCTATAAATTATGACATAGAAAAAAGGAAATTAAACCCTTTTGAGGTATCATCAATATAAAGCTGCATACTAAATTTTGGAATTTTTTTAAAATTTAAAATAAAGTTACTTTGCGTAAACCAAATTGTTGACTGACGGATAGACTGACGGAAAGCTGGATGGGCGGACAACGTTATAACAATAGGGCTCATCCGACTTCTTCAAGCGGGGCTTTAAAATTATGATGAAATTTAAAACCACGAGAAAGTTAAACATTCGCAAGCTAATATTAGAAATATCTATCAGATGCAATCATTCATATCCACTAAGGGCTGAGCTAAGAACCTATGGCACCAATTGTTTGAATATCCCAATATTTTGTGGCATGAATGACTCAAATTTCAACACAAAATCCAAACATACGCGTTTTTGAGTGTTCACATATTTGTACTGTCAAGATCTATGCAAAGGGAAGATAAATATTTTCAGGGGGAAAAAATGGCTGAACTGCTGAACGATAAAACTGCATAAAATATAATAAAACATAATCAATGCCCAAATCAGAACCCAAAACAAAAAGGTTCCCTCGTGAAACTTGTGTACTTGAAACTCTTCTTTCGTGTATTTTTTTCATCAGTGGTTTGTTTGCAAAGGAAGGAAGTTACAACTTTTCTTTTTCTTTTTTTGGGGGTGGGGGGTTAAGGGGGTTGGTGGGGACTAGTAAAGTCAACGTTGGAGTCACTTTGATGCCATTAATCAATACTTTCCAGAACAAAAAATGCCCTGCTTGTGCCTACGTGTATTACAGTACTAATAAACAATGATTTAACGTAAAATGCATCGTTTGTGGTACTCGTGTAGATGCATAACGGGCATAAGCTTCATGACCGCACTTCGTCAAATGCATTTGTGACAGTGTGACTTAACACTTCAAAAGCCACAAAGCAAGTCATCAACGTTAGGTGATAAACAGAATCTCTGATATAATTTACATGATATTCGAAAAAAAAAGTAAAATGATACAATATGACATTAGCTGCAAGATAGTTATGGCATCGAAACATGGTATTTGCACACTTCGTTCAATAAATTTCATATCAAATTGTGATAAATCCCTTCATGAAACGCACTGTAAAATTTGGTATGTCCTGTTCTGTTGGAGTGAAATCTGTTCTCCCCATCCAGCCGGTCAGACTGGACGAACATTTTCAAATAATATCCAGAAAAGGATTCAAGTCAATATTTTACGAGCAACGGAAACAAAATAGTGCAGTAATGGAATGTACAAACGTATCGACAAAAAATTGGCGAATAATTGAATGTGCGGACATATCGGAACAAAAAGCGGCGGACATAACGGAACGTGCGGATTTATCGGAACAAAGTGTTGCAGACATAACGGAAAGTGCGAACATATCAGAACCAAAACTTGCTGAACAAATGAGACGCACGCACATATTGGAACAAAAAGTTGCAGATCTAACGCGCGGACATATGGGAACGAAAAGTAACACCAAGAAAAGGCACATGCATCCAATATTTGTACTGAATTCCCGCTGTCACTGAGGACAATGGGTATTGAACATGTGACCATTATCTGTTATTAAATAACGATATCTGTATCGAAAGCATCTACCAATTAATGTGTGTTTCAGTTTATATTATTTACAACAGTTAGCGTTTGCTTTGTCAGTGTGATATATAATTGATACAGTTTACATATAGGTTTTTCACGCATGTCACCATTATCTGTTTGCTTTGTCAGTATGATATATAATTGATACAGATTACATATAGGGTTTCCACGCATGTCACCGTTATCTGTTTGCTTTGTCAGTGTGATATATAACTGATACAGATTACATATAGGTTTCTACGCATGTCAGTTATCTGTTTGCTTTGTCAGTGTGATATATAATTGATACAGATTACATACAGGGTTTCTACGCATGTCTCCGTTATCTGTTCCAAATATCGCCATTAGTATCATAAGTTTCTACCCCTTCTAGGATCATTATTGTAGGAAAGGGGGAAATGTTACCAACCACATGCCAGGGTATTGTATGTGATCACTCCTCGCTGGACTCACTCTGTCTGTCCATTCCATCTATAGAGATTTTCTTCAGATAAGCCCTTCTGTGACTTCATCACAAACTCCATATTTCAAATTGTACATAATAACTTTCATCCTGTCGACTGTGTCAATGGTACTTATACGAATTATATAGACATCCCATTTTACTACAGTTTACGTTTGCATCGTCGACGTTATGTGCAATTGAGACCTATCACATTTAATACAGATGGCAGTGTGTAACAGAAGGGAGACAAAACATCTAACCGTCGCGTTTGGGAAACGAACCCGGTTCATCTGTCTCGCAGTCGGGCGCACATTCCACTAGACTAAAAGGTCCAGACCAGCTAGACTGGTTAGTAACTTGCTTCATATACCTAGACCGCTACAAGTGTAGCAAATGTGTGATGCAGTTCCAGATCCGAGTTTGTCGAGTTCTATTTGAACCGAGTTAAAATTCAAGTGGACGAAGCCCAGGCATTTCAATATATTGCAAAGAAGGATGAACAGTGAAAGGTTGCGCAAATGTTACATAATTCAACGCGGCGGGAATGATAGCGTTCGATATAAATATCTGATCGTATCAACTTGCTCTTGCTTGAATGTTCCAACCTATCTATTGAATTACGGTGTCCGGTTTTTAATTACGCTGTCTGATGTTGAAACAAGCTTGAAACTTGATGTGGACAACAAAATAAAAATGAAGTAAACGTATGACATGAAGAGTGAGAAAACACGATCTTAACCCAACCCCCCTCTCTCTCTTTCCATGTGTCTTTAGCTGCCAAAATTATTATTCGCTAAAATGATGTAAAGTTTGTGTATTTTCATAAATTATATCTAATTGATTAAAGAGAATAGTAGAAACATTCGAAACAATGACAAAAATGTAGTAATTTTTCCTTTGTTTTATATTCTTCACCTGAATTTTATTGTTTGTGTCCCTGCAAATATTCATGCAGGATTCACCAGATAAATTACATAAATATCATAGGACCCGAACACACACACACACACTAAACTCAGATATGTTACATGTGTATACGTGGCGTAGAAATAAATGACACGAAAATGTACAGGCGGACACATTTCCCTCCAATGACACGAACGCATAATAGCAGTAATCAGAGTTATTAACTTTCCATTTATTCAAGGAATCTTCCAGAACTAATGCATTTCGATTGCATATTTTTCAACTAATGTTTTGTACATATTTAAAGTAGAATTCCAATATTTATACATTACGCCGGGAGTCCATGCGTACGCCGCCAAGTAATTACACGGTTTGTCTTCCATATAGCATTGCAGAGCAGTCTCTTCTTTGTTATGGACATCTCCCAGCGGAAGGAAAATAACATTGCGTATTTGATTGGGAAGAATACCAAATAGATAAAAATCGTCTACCCAGTGAAATGGAGCAGTTTTTGCAGCATCGAACATTTCCGGAATAATACTTCTGGGCATTAGAACAAATGGACCGGGACAATACGGTAGCGGAAAGTGGTCTAATCCTGGAAAGTAATCTGGATCTACCGCAAATTTTCCACTGCGATACATATACACGTGTTTGTGAAAACGACATGCAATTTTCCTTTGTCCATCTTTAAACTTTGGTAATAGACTATGAATGACGCGAAATATATTGACAAACACATCATCATCAATTTTGAGAATAAATTTCGCATTTTGACAATACTCCGTTATCCATCTATATCCAAGAACACCTTTATGAGTTAGGTTATGGTAATCATCAATAAAATCCCCTTGAACTATATCTTGAAATTGTTTACTTTCTATCTCCAACCTCCTTTGAATAGTTTCGTTTTCGTTTCTTCCCACCAAAAATAATATCCGGGATGAATGATTTTTCAATAATCTTGGATTTGCCCAAGTCTCTCTAAGTGCTTTCCGCTGGTAGAAATGGGGTACTGCAGTATGTACCATTGTTAAGAATGTGAGACTTTTTACATCTTTGCATATATTCGGGTTATTAATAATGTAGCTAGAATTAATAGTCAATGGATAAAAAGTGTAATTCGTGTATTTTAAGACTTCTCCATCGTTCGTCTTTAGAATAAATGGTCCAGAGGGGTTCCGTTTTACAGGGTATGGTATCCATGCGTATTTTCCTGGTATTATGATCTCATCACGTACATAATGCGTATTGTTGTTGTCACTTTCACTGTAATTGGCACTCAAATTGGTAGATGTTGTCACTATATTTCCATGGTTGCTATCGAGTTTTCCTGTGTTGTTGAGTTTCATAATTTCTTTTGAGTATAAGCCATTGTCGGAATAAAATGTTCGTCCTATTTGATTTCTAGTTACTATATAGGTGTTGCAAATAATTAAAAGAAACGTGATGACTGTGGTAAGGAACAGAATCTTTTGATAGGTTTTAATGCGTCTCAGCGTCATTTTCTGTAAATAAATTAGAAAATAAATAAATAAATAGATAACAGGAAAAAAATTGATTGACACGTGAGTCTATTTACACAATGGAAAAAATTGATTGATACGTGAGTCTATTTACACAATGGAAAAGAATTGATTGACAGGTGAGTCTATTTACACAATGGAATGGGAAACAAAATGCGTAAACAGGCAAAAGGATATAAGTACACAAATAATTATGTAATGAAACGAAACAAACGCTTTCATACATACATACATACATACATACATACATACATACATACATACATACATACATACATACATACATACATACATACATACATACATACATGAAATAATAACAAAACTTAGCATACAATGTATGAAAATTAGTTGATATAAAACAAAAGGCAACTTAAAAATATTGTGTTTTGAATTGTACGTTCAACAGTTGCCTAGCTATGTGCTTGAAATGGTGTGTGTGTGTGTGTGTGTGTGTGTGTGTGTGTGTGTGTGTAACCTGACACATTTGCCTCCAGTTCTATTCTCTCCAATGACGAGGCCAAGATAACAAGGTAGCTTTTGCGAGAATCCGCTTTGATTTATTCTGATATATTGACCGATGACTAATTTTGTTAGTATAAAAATGTATAGAGACAACTTTGTCCATGAGATTCTAAAAACATTAGCTCTGGGTTTGTTTTTTTTTAATTTTAATTTTTTGGGGGTGGGAGCGTTAGACATGAGACATGAGTAAGGATATGATCACTATCTTCGTGTAATAGTGAACCTATAATTTTACCATACAGCCCTGTTTCCGGCTGGTAAAAACATTTGGTTTACTCAGACCTCATCCATAGTATTGTGCAAAAGTGTTAATCCTACTGATTTTCACATCATTTGATACAAAAATCCTAAAATCATTTAGAAATTGTTGTAATGCCACCCACCCACAATAATAATATTTAAAAAACCCCACCAACAACAACAACAACAACAAAAATAATACTACAAGTTTCACCAAAACCAAAAGGCAGAATTGGTTTAAGCATTGTATCTGATATTGAAGCTAGTGGATATATTGCGATAAATATCGAGTAAATATTCTCTTTAACTGGAAGAATATCGACCTCTGATAGGTTGAACTAGGGAAGACGTCTATGATAAAATTAGGGATAGGAACCGGAGACATACAGAATATTAGCCTGGGTCATCCCCCCCTGTTTCGGCTTTCATTGCATAGAAGACATCTACATTTTATTTGGGAGATATAAGAAAATATTTCACGATTGAAGAGGAGAAATTGTGTTGTCACGAGTGGCGCGTTTCTCGAGAAGATATAAGGAAACATTTCTATTGTTCTCCGAGGTAACTTCCTCAATAATATCCTTTTCACAAATAGGACATATATTGGTGGATAAATGGTGCTTTTTATCTTCGTTCGTAAATATTTTCTTATCACCATTCCTTGGCAATTGTCCGTATACAATGTTTGCAATTTCTTGCAAAAATCCTAAAAATACTGTTATCGTTACTCCTCCCCTAATGGACGGTCAAGTCATGAGTTTTTTTTTACCTAAATACTTCGTATGATATTTAGTATGTCTCATATAAAAACGGTTTCAATCTTGCATCCATTATAGCTACCATCATGGCCATCTTGAAAGTCTTGTTGTTGTTATACTTTTCCTGAATGGATTGTCACATTGACATGGGGTTTTAAAACGAAGATTTCTAATGATAATGTTTACTTAGTCCTAAATGAAAATAGGGCCAAACTGACATTCAGTTTATTTATGCAGTCTGTTCCTCTGTAAACTAAGTTCTTTTTCATTTTATCTTTTGTCTAGGACATTTATTGAATATTTATTTTATATTTATGAAACCAATATTAATATTTGTCAAGCTTATATTTTGATGGCCTGGACAAATGATCTTCTGTTGAGTTTATGATCGATTACATGGATACAAAAACTTTTATATCCTTATTTTGAACATTAATACAGAGCGTACGAATATCTTGACAATTTTACCTTCATTTAATAACGAACATAAACTGCAAATAAAGTTTACAGTACCTATATTCGCAAAATGTATAAATCAGTAGATTTGTTAGAAAGTGTTTCCGCTCAACTCCATAATCTGAAGTAATAATGAATTGGAGACGAATAAAATACATAAAATTAGGAAAATAAAATTGGAAAGTAATAAAATGGAAACTACAAAACTTGGCTTTGTCGAGGCATAAGACGCTCTAAATTATTTTCCAAACCATGAATCTATTACGCGATAGCGAGTATTGTATAAACATACGATTCGGAGTAACCGATTCTGTAATCACATGCTATATTCTACTTTCAAAACTGGCAATAATAAATAATCTGCATAGAGGAAATCAGGAAGGATCTGTGATGAGTTCATGCTCATTTTAGTCCAAGTCGCATTCTAAAGCAGATAGTATCTTTCAGGGGTAGACAAATTCATTGCGCGGGAGCCCAGGACAACCAAAAATTAATGACGGGTAACCATTTTTCCTAATGTGAAAGCCGGGTCGGGAAACCGACTGATAAATATATTATAAAATAATTATCATGTTAGAAATTATAATTGAGTTTTATATTTTTTCCAGCTGCAAATATTTGAGCCTTAAATTGTCCCTCTTGGCACCTATAGCAAGGTGCCCAGATTATCTCCATAGCATTATGTACATGATTTCTATAAGTAAGAAGCCACATTGATCCACATGTGTCGGTTACTCATTATCAGATCAGATAATCACATTCCAAACTACTATTCCCCTGGGATGAACCCTTAACGAAACAAGACTTGTGAATGCCTTATCTTTTGTCAACACACCAACATATGGTAGCCGTATTTTTCATCTTTGACTTGACGCACTGAAATCTAATGATTTAGTAGTAAACTTCCCATTGGACAGTTGAAGAAACGGGAACTCACTGTAAAGTATGTGACAGTTGTTTGTAATGGCTAACGTTAGCTAAAGGAATATGGCATGTATAAAGAATCACACCAATCGCAATTGTTGTTGCATACTATATTCGCTTGTATGGAAACGGCAAAGCAAAAGTCCCACGTAGAAAGTTTATAATACCTGAGAGTTTGGAATATCGGATTAACGATAACGTGAACCATAATGATGCTACCTCATAACCATAATGATGCTACCTCATAACCATAATGATGCTACCTCATAACCATAATGATGCTACCTCATAATGATAATGATATGATACCTCATAACCATAATAATGCTACCTCATAATGATAATGATATGATACCTCATAACCATAATGATGCTACCTCATAATGATAATGATATGATACCTCATAACCATAATGATGCTACCTCATAATGATAATGATATGATACCTCATAACCATAATGATAATGATATGATACCTCATAACCATAATGATGCTACCTCATACTAACATCAGGGAGGGGGTGGGGGCAACTAGTAGAAAGATGACGGGCAACAAGACACCTAGTTTTGATAAATCAACCCCCAAAGCTATACTCGTGTTGATGAGTGGTTACCCATTAATACCTTTACAGACCCGGGGGGGGGGGGGGGCGGCTGCTTTATCGGACTACAAAACACTGTCAACAAAAAGGAGATTGTTCAATTATCTTTTATTTGCTGATCTCAGACAGATTAGATAAATGTGTAAACATGTCTGACCCTTTCCATTAGCAGGAATGATGGTGAGTTACGAGTATCCTATGCAACTGGGACTAACACTATATATATATATATATATATATATATATATATATATATATATATATATATATATATATATATATATATATATATGATTAAAGTTGTTGAATTGTTTTGATTACAGGAATCTTGGGGGCAATTGCAGGAATTTACCGTGACACCCAGACAAATCTGCTGGGCAATCAATTTTTCAAAGCTGTTTTAGGTTCTTCAGATGTTTTCATTATTAAGGCAGAGTACTTATTGTAGATCGTTAACCTATGTGGATCTTGCTCTCTCTCCGATCTTTCTCTGAAATATGTCATATTTAACAGGTGGGTTTCGAAGGTTTCATAGATTTGTCGATTTCATGTTTGACAAGGCAGCCGCTGCTGCGTTCAATCCGAAATGATAGTACTACATGGCATGTTTAGATAGCCACCCAGCGTTCATGTAGCGTTTCTCGACCCCACAAATGAACAAAATAACCTAAAACGACGAGGTAATACATAATCCAGTAGCATGTGCTGGTCCCCAATTACATATGAATGAATTACATATATGTCTTCCCGAGTTGTGTCAGGAACAACTATACATAGTTAAAGTCTTTTTAAGCTGTTTGTTTTATCTTAATTTTTATTTTATAAATGTATCATGCAACAATCTGGAATGCATTATAGCATTGGTTGTAACTTTCACTTCACAATGATGTTATGTTGAACATTATTAAGATTGAGATTTAAGGTTCTCATCATACAGTTCTATCGGCCTCCCGTTATTATTATTATTATTATTAATTGGTTATTTAATTAATATGAAAAAGCATCAACAAACTGTTTACAGAAAACTAGGTAAAAAGGTAAACAGATGCTATGTAGCTAAGGATACGTTAGTGCTTTACGCTTGATTTGCACCCAAGGTTTATTACGTTACAACCTTTTACAGGATCGAAAGCCAATTTGATACAATAGTTAAAGTAACACTTACAAAAAGAAACTACACAGCTATGTTCTCAGTGGTTAACATATTGAACTTGCCACCTGCTATCCACGATACGGGTTCAAATCCTGTCCATACCAGGAAGGGTCTCCAGCTATAGTGTGTATCCCGTTGTCTCGGCACTATCCATTTCTGTAGAATTTAAGAAAGGAAGAACGCAGGCTTACATAAATAACACGTTCACTTGATTGAAAACATTATCACGTGACGATGCTACGTATTGTCTCACGCACGTATTTGGAAAAAATAGAATGATGTTATATTCTATATAACAAAACACTTTAAATTGCTAAATAACAATGCCACGTGACGATGCTAAATATTATGCAGCATCTTTACATCTTGTTATATTCGTCGGCAAAATATCTGTAATGAAAATTCCACGAACCAAAGCACCCCCCCCCCCCCCCATCAAATCCATATACTACTGGAGAGTGGTATCCATCATGTTGAACAAATAGGAGAGATGAGGTCGTATATAGAAAATTGATATTTGAATGTGACATGTAAAATATGCATCGTTGAATGAATTTACAACGGAACAAGTTAAAAAATGGTAAATCACCTGAAATTCAAACTCCGAGTCTCAAGTTAGTCATATTGTCACAATCTTAAACAGTCACACTACTCACAACATCGCCATTTCTATTCATTATACTCTTGAAAGATAACGTCTTCATCGGAAAGCTGATGAAGAACATGGTATAGAATAGGGGTCATGTCAAAGTCAACAAAGCTTGTACGTATTAATCAACCAGAGATCCGAAATATGTGTGAACTATTGTCCGACATTCGTGCTTTCAGGAACAATTGTAATCAATGCCGCAAACCATTACCACTCCCCACCCCTCATCCCTGATCATTTCACCTCGGAAAGTTAAGTCCAATATATTTCCGTATTTGATCTTTTATTCAAGCTTATCGCGATCTCTACTGCCCAATGAAGCAATAGTGGTATGCTTATTTTAAAACCAATCCAACAAGCTGGAATAAAGAAACATTTACTTTTGACATATAAAAAATTGACATCTTAAAAAATTCAATAGCTAGCTCAAGTGTCCCAGTGTGAGAAATCTCTATTGTGTCACGTGATTTAAGTATACACATGCCCTTAGGAGTCAGTACCGGTATGCTGCGCTTTCTCCGTGTGATTTCCCTGCTTATGTTATATTCATACCTGGGTCGGCAACGCTAATATTTTCCTCTTGTACAAACAGTTCATATCAATATCAGTGGAGTCAAGGACTCGCTCGTATAAAACACTGATAGGGTGTGTCAAACACAGCTATTTTGTTCAATAAATCTTCTATCACTATATCAAACAAAAGAGGTAATACAATTTACATTGTTGTCACACCAAAACATCAAATTTCTGGTGGACCCATACTTATTGTAATTCCTCGATGTGCTAATAATAATAATAATAATAATAATAATAATTTGAAACATATTTACATACATGCACAATTTATATATATATATATATATACATATATATATATATATATATATATATATATATATAAAGTTTGCAAGGAACTTGCACACTGGCAAGTCCAAAAATTGAGAGCGAAAGAGACACAGAGAACGATTTTCTTCATTTCGTAATGCTTTATGATCTGCAACTTTTGTACTATGCAATCTATGCAATCTCGATAGTGTACATATATCAACAGCTTTATTTTGCTTTTATATGTACATGATTTTTAAAATACATAACTGCCCGCGGTTTCGTTGATTTATCAATCCGTTTGTACTTTACATGATATACTATCAAGGTCTGTCATTTCCATCTTGTTGTCAATGTCAAAACCAGTCGCGAATTTTCTTCCGCAGACCGTAAAATAATTTTGTTTTCATGAACCGTTTACAATTTACATCAAGAATGCCCTGTTTTCGCGAATAAATCTGTCTATATGAAGATTGTATTACTGGCCGCTAATTTCATTAAACACACCAGCGCATTGGAGGGAACTCTCTCAGGTTTTGATAGGATATGGGGCAATTAAAAATTGGTTACGCAACCAATAATTAGGTAAAATAAAACGGAGCTGCCTGGGTCTATTACTGTTATTGTAGCATATCTACCGTCCCCCAAATCTCCACAACACCATAGGATACCACATGTTCATGTATTATTGTTTAGTTATCGGCTGACTACATGTAGTAAACATGAACCCGCAGGCAAGCCAATAACATCGCCACAATGATTTAAGCAGGTAACGGTAGATTTGTTACTAACAGAGACTTGTACTATATAATAAGTCTCTGGCACTACTAATAAGTCTCTGGCACTACTAATAAGTCTCTGGCACTACTATTAGTCTCTGGCACTACTAATAAATCTCTGGCACTACTAATAAATCTCTGGTACTACATGTACAGATACGGTCTTGTTACATATCAATGATGTCAGCAGGGGTGCGGTTAGTTAAATTGCCAAATTCGTCATGAAGAAGTTACTTTTTACGTGGAAAATGTGTAACGTTCATGACAAATGTCACTAACAAGTAACATATTTTTGCTCAGCATTTTCAGGTAAATGACGTGGGAGTGGATATTTTAATTAAAATACTGGGAGGTGTCAATGGATCATCAGTTTGAAAAGAGGCGAGTTAGCTGTACTTCCTACTAAAAAAAACTTGTTGTCAAGCCCGATTTTCACACGTATATTACCTGTGCCCACGAATTAATGAGAGCGCTGCTATCTATTTATTTATCTAATTATTTATCGACGGATGTTTGTTTGCAGGTAATTGATGACAAGGTATATGTAAGACAAGCAGTGAAACGAATAATAATAAAAAATAAAGAAAAATTTTTTCTTCCTATTTCATTTCGAGTTACTATATAGGTTAATAAAGAGCAAAGTACCAACAAAAGAATGTAAAGGAAACTTACCGTGAATTCAATGAATGGCGAACAGAAAGTCTTCTACTGCTATGGATAAGAAATCACAAATCGTGTTTCTCTGTTGCCGACGTAAGTATGAAATGAACTGAAATATACCTTCATATACCCAAACAGCATTTGAAGATATGACAACCCCTACCGAATAAAATGCCCTTCTATACTTGATTGACCAGAGGAACAACACGTTGTTTTCACGTGACGTCACAAAATGTGTGCACCTACATGTCCGCCATTTTGATTCCCTAGCCACGTCAACCGGCGTCTACATTTCAAATCGAACCATTACAATGCCTATTTGTGGTATTTTTGAGCGGGAATGGATTTGTTGTCGTCAACAGTAACTGCCTTTGGAGTAAGGACTTGTCTTCTTGAAAAATATTTACACAGGAGTTCAGGCATAACACATTTGGAGTGAAATTCTAAAGCTTTTGCAGACATTGTTTGCCACATTTCATTGTCTCTGTAAATACGTTCATAGTGGTGATCATGAGGACACCATACATAAAAGTCACAATACTGTCTCTTCGACAAAAACATTTGCATTTGCATCTGGTAGTAATGGGGGGTGGTTATGATCAATTGTTAACCTGTTGTTTATCGATTTTAGCCACGGAACATCTAGTGTAAGGTGTTCTCTCATGCTGTAGGGACATTTAATCTCGAGACATCCATCCCCACAACTGTCACACGAAATGATGCCATCTGGACTAGCCCCAAGCTGGGGGTATGTTTCATTGATTATGAAACCACTGCTCACAAGTTTAAAATTGACATGTTTACTCTGAACTAATGCTGAATATTCCATCTTTGCAGTCGTTTCATGTTTAGTTCCCCATTCTGTTGCAGCACTATAGAAGGGTATCTTATTCCCATCTGAAGCACAAATTGATAGAAAGAAGAAAGAAAAGACAAAGTTAAAATACCTTTGCTCTCAATAAATGAACCCCATTTATTTCCTTGTGCAGTATTTCTTTGATCCAACTATCTTGGAAAAGCTTGTATGCATCTAGGGACTTGTAGTTCTTCAGTTGATCTTTTGTGTATGCCGATTCTTGAAAAATCAAAAAAACGTCCACATAACTGACCTCAGGCCATTTCGACCGATCGTCGCTAAAGCTTCAGCAGGCAATTGATATGGATCAATCTGTATTATAGCAGTTTTCTTGTTGTATCTCTCACGAATGTCACCCGCAAGCGAATCGAGATAAGAAGTATGGATCATAGCGTTTTTTGTTGTCTTCTGCATCGTAACTAACTAGGTCAACTATCAATTTGGCTAGGGAATCAAAATGGCGTCGATTGGTTAAGCACGTTGCATTGTGGGCAATTGTGGACCTTATCGTGACGTCAGTGAAAACAACCCATACTTGATTGACCACAGGAACAACACATTCGGGAACGTATTGACAACAGTTATGGGGGCGCTCTACAGATAATACATGCTTCTGAGAGAGTGACAGGTTTAAGATGAAGTATTTTGCATTTGCAACATGCACAATGGAGAGAATGTTGGCATACCTCTATGTTACTTTCATGTACTGTGGCTGAAATTTCTTTACATATTGTACTAGTGGAAACTGGACATGATCTAAGCACACAGCAGAAAAAATGGCCGCTCCAAAGTACTCGAAATATCATCCTGAATTAGTCAAAAGTGCACTATTTTCAGCAGTTATTAAAATAGGGAAACGAATTTTGCCAGAGCAGACAATACCAGCCTCTGAAAGTACTATGAATGAATTACAAAATATCTAAAAAGTAAAAAAAAGTTATCGGCTCTTTTTTTATATTTACCTTTGAAGTCCAGGAAGTGAAAATGACCAAGCGGAGCTAGCAGTTTTTTTTAGAGGTGCACATCTTAAGTAAGACCAAGCTGTATACTATATAACCCAAATTTCACCCATCAATCATTCACCAAAATAAAGGGAATTCAAAGTTCTTTTAACAATACCTAAGATATACAAGGTCTTTTTTTAAATAGCCAGGACAGCCAGTAAGGAAAACCTGGGTAATTCTTTTTCTTTAAAAATCTAACCCTATGCAAAGTACGAAACTGGACAGTGCCACCTAACGAGACTGCAAGGAGGATTAACTCAACTGTGTCATTATCTCTGCGTAAGCACCTTATTCATCACCTACGCCCCTTTTGAATGGCAGGTCTGGCCTTTTATCCTATTTCAAAATCCTGTGTTTAACTCCCATTCTATGGCTGATTCGGACCAGGTTTACTCGGACCATACGACGGGGTGAATCGGACAATGTGAAATATTATTGTGTTTCATCAATGTGACATTTACAATTGTTCAAAATATTATATTTTTCATTATTTCCCAGGTACGAAGAGCAGTTCACAACTGCATTTAAGGAAACAAAATCCCGATTTTACGTGAGATGATGTAGTAGTTCTGTATGTCACGGAATAAGGCAAGAAAATAATTTGGTATTGCATTAAACGATGATAACGTATGTTTGACTTTGTCGACGCGTACAGCGTTAACTAGAGTAGCTTGTTTTTCTACCTTGACATGTAGGTACTGAATGAGTACATCTCGTTGTAGGTCGTTTGCAGAGTGATGCCCATGTTTCTCGACATGCACGGGTACTTTATCCTTGGGTTTTGAACGTCTTGTTTTTTTGTTCATCTAGTATAAATCGTAGGTTTTTACTGTAAGCGGCACATCATCGCTTGGATCTTGTCACGGAGTGGCGGTCTTGGAACCACAAAACTACAGCCATAGGGCTGAAACTGGGAAGTTGAACCCAAGTGAAACTATGAAGTTGAACCCGAGTGAAACTAGGAAGTTGAACCAGAGTGAACCTGGCGTGGGTTGAGGCAGTGCAGCCACAAAGTGTTTTGGCACTGTGATATTTTTTTTAAAAATTTAAACTGTCTTGGTTGTATGAATCATATCATATCGGTTATATGAACCATCATCATTATCACTATCGTCAACATTATCACTTTCGTCATCATTATCATTATTTTCAGTACTGTGTCGCCATTATCACTATCATCGTCATTATCATTTTCTATCTACATATATTTTTTTTCTGTGATTGTGTGTATGGCATGTGCAAGAGTCTGATATTGTGTAGCTTGTATTTCATTTATTTCTTTTTGTGCCATCGACATATCGTGCATTACATAAATATCGTCATTCACATATATTGTGTTTGTTGTATTCATTTAATCCAAGGCTCACTCGGTTTCAATTCTGTTACACTGTATACAAATGAAATTAAACAATGAGACTGTTTATTTTTGATTGCCAATTTAATAGTGAAATATTTTCAAAGCAACTCATTCACCTTTGCGCAAAATTGAAATAAAGTACTTTATTTTATTGAGCGAAAATACAATCATTAACTGTGAAAAAAATTTTGAAAACAGGGACCATGCAATAAGATTTTTGGTTCCATATATATTGGTATGAGTATGTTCAAGCTTTCATTAGATTTCTGTATAATTTATCTTTATATTGTATATTGCATTATATACTGATGGTACTAAAACTGAATCTGGGATCCTGTCAAATTGACAATTTATTTTAATACAATATAACACGTCTATATTCTGCGAATCTTTTGGACTATGTAGTATTAACAACAATGATAACGTAACGAAAATGATTTTGTTATCTCTGTTGCAAGCTGAAATATATTTAGCCAAACTTTGTTTATTATTTTCATAGATGAAGTGATCATTCAGGCCTTTAATTTTTTTAAAAATAAAAGTCAGCTTGTCCTGGGCAAGCTGACTGGAAAATTGAGTTTGCCTTTGGGAGATTTGAGCTGCCCAAAATATGACAATAATGAGAACAACTAAAGTATAAAAAAAATCGTAAAATAAAGTACAGGATGTTTTAAAGAAATGGCTATACATGTTTTTTGTGTGCAAATATAGAAATTTCGTCTTCTTGTTGTTTTTCTTTGCACCTTAAAACCATATGTCAATAATAAAGTTATATATATATATATATATATATATATATATATATATATATATATATATATATATATATATATATATATAAGTAAATAGTGCATCTAGCTCTATATGTACACGGAGAAAGTAAAGAAGGGTTGGAATGCAGATATAGTTAGAAGAGCATAGACAGACATATAGATATATAAAAATAGACGTAAGTGGATAGATATATACGGATTTTGGAAATGAGTAGAGTTTTAAGAGAGAGTGGTGCTCAGGTGAAAGATATTAAACTGAAAAATTAAACAGCCAAGAACAGAACTACGTTGACTTAATTTAATCATGTTGTATGTATGATAACAATTTCTTTATCTACGTTTCCACTTAAAGGTCAGTTGATGATACAGATTTAAGTATCAGCTCCAGTAAGAAAACAAAGTAAAAAGAGTCCCTCACTAAAATATTCCACGTCAATGAATTCCCTCTTTGATTTTTTCATAGGAGTATTGTGTCCACTCACTTGTCTGCTTCCGCTCCCACGTCATTGAATTTTCACATTGAAATCGGCGACATGCACCTAAACAATCTTTGACATGCCGACTTTTGAAAATGATTTGAGAACAGTTATTGCAAACCATTTAATTATTTTCCAAACAGTAAGACTGTATACGACTCCTGTAATAATCAAGTAAACAACAGATGATAAAAACCGTTTGTGGGTGCTAGATTTTCAGGTGACTAATCGTGCTTGCTTGCTTATTGAATTTACGTCATTTATCGCCGAATGGCATGTACGACGTCGGTAATGTGCGTTTTTGCGCACTACTTAATTTGTGCTGAGCCGCATACTTAAACCAGACGCCGATGAATCAAATTCTGCCCAGTTTCCTATATTAGGGCTGCCCCTTCTTGCCAAATATGCGCAAGTCGCATACAATCCTATTTTATATGGTTGCTAAATTTTCCTACTATACAATTTGTGAATGTTCGTACTAAACGTATGTAATTGTCCGAAAGGTGTACCAATCTGAGGCAAAATTGCCTATTAATTTTTCGTGATCTTAATCAGGTTATGGTTGAGGTATTAATTACTTTAATTGTTTATAGTCGTGCAGTCTGTCGTCAAATTAATTAGGCAATATAATTATTACAAGTTGTTGTCGAAATTGGGTTTTCTGGGGCCGGATTAAAAACGCTAAGTAGGACTGTTTCCTTGCAGCTGGTCTACAATGAGTAATCCTCTTTGGCTGAGGGGCACCATATTGGCATTCAACTCACCCTGGGTTCGTCATGGGCGTAGCTGCTCCTACTCCAGCCTGAAGCCACTGTTGCCCTATCGAAACAACTGGCTTCCTATGAGTCCCTCTTCTTGGTTCACCCAAGGCGGTACTGTGTTCACCTCAGAAAGGTCGACATGATGCCTAGTTGCTCCTACTTCAGGGCGACAATTACCTTCGAATGGGTGATAACGGTCGATAGGTCGGCTGATGTGGAATAGCCGGATAGAAACTAACTGGTTTCTTCTAGGCGGTATTTCCTTTCTTGTGGTTGCCTTGTTGCTTCTATCAGTCAGACCCGTTTCCTTTCTATTTCCCACAATTGCGTTGACTGTGTTGTTTTTCCGTAGGCGGCTGGCAGACTAGACTGTAGTGAGGCTAATCGTTAGAGACGAGTATCTTGTGTTTCCCAACATACCTCTCAAAGAAATCTCACGGATGATATTATTAACCTTTATCACATAGTCACCTTGACTTCGGTCACATGCATCAAAACAATCATTGACACACCAGTTGTTCAGAGCGGGCAATCTTTGCACATTCGAACCTAAAAAACTGCCCGTGGCTAGGTTAAAACTTGAAAGTCAGCGAATCCCGTACACTTAAAAAAATTACGAGTAAAATATAAATGATAAGTTAAATTATAAATATTTATTTCCTATTTGTAAAAACTAGCTTTAAATAGTACATTCACATTATAATACCTGCGTGTGAAAATGCGAGAATGACCTTGGCATTGAATACAAGGAAGTAACAGAACTGTCAGTATATCGTGCGAAAAAAGGATCGATAGATGAAAGAAACTGTGGGCAGTTATGTATTTGAAGAATGTGGTACATATAAACGCGAAATAAAGGTGCTGACTTATGTACTGTTGCGAGATCTCAGAGTATAAAACTTGCAGAAAATAAAAATTACGAACTGAGCACGATCTCTCGCTCTCTCTCTCAATGTTTTGAACTTGTCCGCAGACAAGTACCTTACAAACATGAGCTTGCCCGAGCCGAATTTAAACTTGTCTCAGGAGTCGGGCAAGGGGTCAGATACATGACATCATCTGTCCTTTAATTGGACTTTCAATAGTCATTTTTAAGAACACTGATGTTCTCGTACCGAACTGCATAAAAACGAAAATACGCCTGGTGGTGGTCTACACTGTGCAGAGAAACAAACAAAGAAATAAACAAAAAAAAAACAAAAGGACGAGACGATAAGTCACTTTGTGAAAATCGGTATTACTGAATGGACTTCAACATAAAATATTGTTCATACAGCGTGACATGTGAACAAAAACATACAAATCTGCGTTGAACACAATATCATTTCACATAAAAAGCAAACGCCCAAATTCGGTCACTCCTTTGCGTTTACTAGTAGTTCTATAAACATTCTATACTAATGCAATCTAATTGCACACTTTCGAACTTAACCTATGCACATGATTATAGTAATGTAGCAATATTAGTACACCAAGCCTTAGGTTAAAGCATTTGCCGCGAAGTTTGTACTTGGTTTTGACCCCTGTAAATATTTTTGAGCTCTATATTCACTGTTTTTGAGATTAAAAAAAAAAAAACAAAAAAAAAAAAAACCAACTAAAATGGAATGAAACATTACGTACTTGATTTGGAAGGACACCAAAGATATAAACACTGTCTTCTCAATAGATTGGTGTCGTTTTGCACCTTCGAACAATTCCGGTACAAAGTTTCTGGGCATCAGATAGAATGGAACATAGCAATACAGCAGCAGATTGAGTTTATATTTTAGAACATAATTCCAGATCTACTGCAAATATTCCATTCAATGGATAGGTACATTTTAAGTTAGCAACACTCAGCTACCATATTGGCATTTAGGTAACAGTTCCTGAATTACCAGGAAAATATTCACAAATAGACCATCATAAGTTTTGAAGAGAAATTTTACATTTTGGCAATATTCCGTTATCCATCTATATTCCAAAATTCCTTTTGTTGTTGAGTAAGGTTATGATAATCATCACTAAGTCTCTGAAGTGTTAACTTTCCACCTCCAAACTCTTTTCAGTGCTGTAGTCTTTCCTTCTTCATACCATAAATATAATCCGGGATGTTTGATATCTTAATAACCGTGGATTGGCCCATGTCTGTCTTAGCAATTTCCGGTGGTAGAAGTTGGAAACAATAGTATTTACCATTATCATGAAAGTAAGCATGTTTCATATCATTGCATATATTAAGGCTATTGGTAATGAGGGTAGAGTTCAAAGTCAGGATTAAAAGTGTAACTGGTGTATTTTATTACATCTCCATAAATGGTCCGAGAGGCTCCGATTCATTGGATATGGCATCCATGCGCATGTTTCAGGTATTATGATATCAAAACGTGCATTTCTTGTGTTTCACAGTTGTTAATTGCATCGTAAGCTGCATTTCAATTAATAGGCCTTTGCATTGCAATTTCAAATGTTACAAAAATGCATATATTAAGTTAAAGGTTGTTGCCAAAATATGAAATGAGAAAAATTCTGTTTTCTTGATTGCACATAGGCTCCATTTGACTTTAATGTCATATACAAGGCACAGTATCTATAAATAAACAAATAAATAATAATAAAAAATAGGTTAAACCTCTCTCGGTCTCTGTCTCTCGCTCTCTCTCTCTCTCTCTCTCTCTCTCTCTCTCTATATATATATATATATATATATATATACACACACAGACACTCTGGAGTCAATCTAATGATATCAACCCCAAATATACAAAACTGAAGGCTCTGTTCAATGTTGTTATAATTTTGCTTCCTAGATTCATCAAACTGCACACACACACACACACACACACACACACACACACACACACACACACAATCTGATGAAGAAAATTTCACCTATAAAATGACGTGTTAGAATCTATTCGATAAAAAATCATAATCTGAACAAGATTTGTCACTGTTTTACTTCTAAAGTCTGAAGGAAAGACTTCTGTGATCCAGCCTATTTCTCTTCTGTGAAATAACCCACAACCTGGAGGAAGTCCCCAATGAAAATACATTAACATTAAATGACCCGATAACAAGATAATGTTATACCTACACATATAACCTTACATCATCATTACCACTAAATGACCCCATAACAAGGTAATGCTATCCCTACATATGAAACCTTATATCATCTTTGAGAAACTCCTTTTAAATATTTTTACAACGCCTTAATATCATAATATGGAGCTTACCTGCAGCTAATATGGTTTTATCTGGCTCCGTTTGTGCTTTCAGAACCCACTTCAGCTGTTCTTAACACCTTGTGTTATAGCGCTCTCTTGGTGTATTCAGAGCTTACTCCAGCTGTTCTCAAAACCTGGTGTTATCGCACATCGCGGGTGTTTTCAGATCCCACTCCAACTGTTCTTAACATCTGGTGTTATCGCACTCTGTTGGTGTTCTCACACTCTGTTGGTGCTGTCAGTGCCCACTCCAGCTGTTCTCAGCACCCTGTGTTATCGCACTCTCTTGGTGTTTTCAGAGCCCACTGGATGGAAAAAAGCATGAAACCTTGGTAAATGCTATAGCTGCTAAACTTTAGAATTATTGTCAGATGTCTAAATTTACACTGTTAGCATCAATCGTTAGCAAAGTGTTTCCAATCGACAACTTAGATAGTTTACAAAATGTACTGAAAGGTGACTACTTGACATCAGACAGAATTTGATACTTCCCACGATTTGTACAATTTACGTTAGGTTTACCTTTATCTGAACTGAGTGCTAGCTTGATAACGTTTAAAAATATAAAGTTTGGGAAAAATATAAAGTTTTGGGAAAATACACGTTTTTGGTAGTCTTCTATAGGAACAACACAACAGGAATGGAAATTATCTGCACTATAATGATCTTATCACAGATAAAATGAAATCGGAAATTGCAGATACTATGAAACAAAACGAAAGGTAGTAAACTTTTAATGAGACTTGAATTTCCTTTTTAATACAATGTACTGACGTGTCCGTGAGTTAATATGTTTACGTTGTCAAATAAAAGAAAATATAGAAAAAAAAAAAAGAAAAAAGAAAAAGAAAAAGAAAACAACAAAACTCTTTGCGTCGTACCAGGACAATGTTATTTTATTCTTGTCATGCTATACATCTTTTGATTTACGATGTTAGTAGATTCATTCCCCGATTTTTTTAGTGATTAAATAAGCAATATTTGTACACAACATTAAAATATATAATTTCTTTTTTGATTCCTTGGCAGATTTTCTATTCGTCTTTGTTCGTCTTGAATGAAGTGAGCTACGATCTCAACCCACAAAACTCTCTCCATGGTGTGCTGGTTAGTTCATTGTTTATTCATTTGTGGTCAACTAAACATGTTGTCATTTGGATGGTCACTAGTGTCACAAAACTGTATGTTCTCTTTTATATAGCTGTAAACTTTTTTTTTTATATCTCAACATGGATGAATAATGAATCTTTATCAGCTATGGGTAGTCTCATTGTATCGCCTTTTTTCAACTTCTTGTAGTAAACTTCATACATCAGCCACTTGCTTAGTTCTAATACTACCAATTAACCATGGATCGACTTGGTTAATTGATCTTTTTGCCTTTGAGACGACTATCACCAAGTTATCGTAAATAATTCCTCTCCTGGAATAATATATCTATATGGCGTGTGAAAAATGTATATTTGTCTGCACATATGTTAATTGTTGTTTTTGTGTTTTTTCTTCTCGAATTCTCCATCTTTTTAGCGAATACAACACCACTCATTATTTTTTTAAAAAAGTCTTTCTAAAAATCATTCTAAGCTTTTTATCTCAAACTTGTATTTATTTCCATGCAGGATTGCAGACAAGCTCTGTGTATCTTTTTCAGTTTTAAACCTAATTACACATAATGCTTTAAGTTTATGGAACATACCATATCCTTGTTTTTGTTTTTCAATGTACACAGTAGTTTTGACAGTTGGTTTTGCTGTAAGGAAGATAAAGCATTTTTTGTCTGGAACAAGTTTTTCCGGTGCAAGAGGGTATGATCTTATTTCATTATTCACTACTATATTACAACCGAACTACATTATAATTAAATCGTCCTACTAACAATAAATGTAGGTTTTAAAGTGCAGGGATACTACAGCACAGACAAACGGACATGCAGTCAGTAATGGAAAGCTCAGTGCATGTCTGTTAGTATGTTATTACAGAGTCACAATTTTACAGTGCTAGTAAGTAAGTTTAATAGCTCAAACGGAATGATGGTTGCGGTAAAGATTAAATAGTGATATTTGGCTGTAGAAATGTATATGTGGCTTCAGTTATAATATAGAGCAGTAAACATTTGTGCTGCTGCATCATTTATTGATTTCTGATGAAGTTCTCGCGACCTGGACCACATCCAAAACATTTGAGATGTTTATTGATTTTCTGTTGGACAGTATATAGTATGTATCAATCTGTTTATATCCACTCAGTGCACTATCAAGAGATTATAATTTGGATTAGAGGGACGTTGGAGTCTATTTTTATTTTCTCAATATAAGTGCTCCAAGGATTCGAGGGTATTCTAGAGTCGTGAACAAACTGAGAGTGTTGCTATTTGAATTTCTGGAAATCTTTCGATGCATTTAGAGTTAGGCCCACGCCCAAAAAAAGCGTACTATTTCAACCTTTAAAGAGTTCCAGCCTTCTCAATTTATTCAGTACTATCTTGCTTGTAGGTTTCATAAGATAGTTTCTTTCGTTTTAAAATTTCCTTTTCTTCGTTTCTTTCAAATTGTTTAAAAGTGTACATTCACAAGTTCGTTTATCAAAACTTAAAAGTATAGAAACTGAGAATGGAGAAAGAAGGAGAAACGAAGCGTAAATTTCCATTTGATTTGTTTTAATATCAAAGTTGAAATATAAACAGTTGTCAAAATCGAGAAACTAAGAACAAAAGTACAATTCTACTTCATTAAATAAAAACAAATACTCTTTTTGACTTATGAATCCGTGATAATGTAACTCAGCTATCGCCAAATGTGTCAAACGTTGCGGATATTTCAGAAAAATATAAGAATTCCGCAGTCAAAGTAAAAAAGATTTACTTCTGGGAAAAATCGTGTTTTCTCGTCTCTTTATGTACAGGTATGCTGATTACACTATCATTAGCCAATCAAATATTTGTATGTAATAAAATTCGTGAAGTCAGACATATCCTGATCTGTTTACACACCAGAGAGCATTTGACTATTACAAATTCTCAACCAGGTACAGCTTATGGTAATGAGTATTGACGATTGTGGAGACTTCACTAATTGCTTGTAGAACAAAGCCATCAATGTGTATCCAAACATGACCCCATCTTCAAATATATTCCATTTTCCAACACTTAAGCTCATTTTGTTTTTAATACTGTTTGGTCGATAACGAACATTTCAAAATTAATCGACAATTTTCACAAGGAAACATCGATGTTTATATCTAGTGCAATCCATGCAGTCTAAATGATTGAAGTCTTCGGAAATGCACCTGAATTATTGAGTCGCTTCTTGAGAAATTGCATGCATTTTGTTCATGCAGAAAACTTGTATTCCTGAAGACTTTACGCTTGTATTTCAAACGTACCAGCCCACATTACCCTGTCGACTAATGGCACATCCCACAAAACAATGAGTGGAACTTAGTCGGGAATATATCCATCTATCCACAGTTTACTTTGGATTGATAACCAAAAGGCTAACTAAGCATGAAAAAAGTATCGCAAAAAGATTTCTGAATGTACTCATGGTGCATACACACAATCATGTACTCATGGTGCATGTACACAATCATTTATTCATGGTGCATGCACACAATCATGTACTCATGGTGCATGCACACAATCATGTACTCATGGTGCATGCACACAATCATTAAAATGTTCGTTCTTTTTCTTCTTTCATTTTCTGATAAGAAGAACACACAAGAAGCAACATAAATGTCCTATATGATAGTTAAAAAGCAGGTTGAAAGGGTTAACTCTGTTTTTCTGGATATCTATCTTATCTATTAATTTATTTCACTATTTGTTTGTCTGTCTGTCTCTCTCGATTTAACTATGCCACCTGATCTATATATCTATCTCTCTCTATGTGATGTAATATATATATATATATATATATATATATATATATATATATATATATATATATATAATCCTGTTCTTTTCTTTCTTTCCAATCAATGGATAATTTGGAAAATGTTATATTTGGGAGATTGTTCAAAATGATGGATCGGTTATCATGACGGTGCAGAGAGAGAGAGAGAGAGAGAGAGAGAGAGAGAGATAGAGAGAGAGAGAGAGAGAGAGAGATAGAGATAGAGAGAGAGAGATATTTTACAATACACTTTGGATACTGACTTTCATTAACAAGGTTACAGGTGTGCGAGGTTAGTTTTTAATATTTTCTTTATGTAAAATCAACCCTCCAAAAAATCTAATAGACCCTTTTCAACAGAATGTAAATAAGGAATGACAATATCAGTCGATCTTGAAGAACGCATAAATAACCTCACAAATAAATATCAGCTGTAATTAGAAATACTCTGTCTGGAGGAGTTAAGATTTATCTACGACCGTTGTATTTCATGTGTGCGCCGCATCAAATTGGTAACAACGTTGGCTAAAAAATATCCATTTATAATGTGGATGCGCCAGTATATAAGAGTATACGCGGTAAGTTCTTCCAATGATTTCATGTAAACTGTAGGCTCATCTTTTGCTGCCAATTTATATTATGACCTTAGATCTTTGTCTACAGTGTCGGCAGTCGGCTTTTAATGACATAAAGGTAAATATGGTTCGTCGAATTAATATTTCATTTTGCGTACCGCATCTGGTTTTGCGTTCAATATTTGAACATCCCTGTAGATATAAATTAAACACATGAGTACTTGTAATAACTCTGACTAACCGGGTGTGCCAATATTTTGAACACATCTGAAAAGATAAAAGAGACAGTAACTAATGTTGAAGAATAATACTTCATTTGAGGGCAGTATGATCAATTTTGACATGTTCTGCTTTAAAGACTTTGTTAAATTAAAAAAAGGGAAGGTGTCCGTGACTTCATGCGCAGGTGTGTACGATTTTTTTAAAAAAAGTTCTGAATATTAATGCGCTGTACAAGAAAGTTATTTAATAGTGTACAGTTCGTCAGTACATTCCCTCAAAGAACTCCCCATGCAGCTCTGCACACTTTCTCAGTCTGATTATCCAATTATTAAATGCCATTTTGCAATCCCTTTTTGGTTTGTTGTTCATACACTGGAAAACTGCACTTCCAACCGCATGGCGCCTTTCAAATCGTCTGCCCACCTTCCCCCAACGAATCTCTATTAACAGGATTCATCCAAAACTCACTTGGAGCTAATTCAGGGCTATATGGAGGATGCAGCAAAGTTTGAATGCTGAGCACCTTCAGGAGGTCTGTCACGGCAGCGGATTTATGCGCCGGTGCGTTGTCATGGAGTAGACGGATACCTCGGGTACCTGTGCTCGGAAGGATAGTTCCACAACTTGTTGGCAGCACTTTAAAGGCATAAAAATGCCCAGTGACACTATCAGAGTCAGGATCGGACCTTTTGCATCGCAAATAATGCGTATAAAACTCTCTTGATAGTTTGACAAAGTCCAGCGATTTGTGGTCTCGACTCGTCTTCTCTGATCCAAACTTTATTATTTTTTTTCTCTTGAGTCGGGTTCCAAAAAGTAAATCCATGTTTCATCACCTTTGACAATCTCATTTAAATGTCTCAGGTCACTCTTTTCATCTTTGGTAAGAAGCTTTTTTGGCGATTCCAGCCCGTGTCTGTGTTTCATCAGCCGTCAACAAATGATGGACCCATCTTTCACAATTCTTTCTGAAGTCCAAACAATTCTTTAATATATTAAAAGAGCTGAAGAAAGAATGCCTTGATGATAAAAATATCTTCCACTGTGTATCGAGCATCTTCAGCGACCTTCATGATTTTAAATATGGTATTTAATATACAACAACACATAGGCTGGTTCCGTAACTAATACAATTACTAGTTGCCTTTGACCTTAAGTCCGAGAAATCTATATAAGAAAGGACACCTGATCGGTCGAAGTGATACACTGACATACCGGTGACCAATATATTATTGTTTCATACCGGTGTTGGCAAATAAAGCGGACTCATTACTCAATTAGTCATATAACAAAGGTAGTTCAGTCAACTTAAATTGAGCAGGCTGCTTCAAGTTATATTATCACCACCTTGTCAAATAGATTACATAGTTCTGCTAATCTAAACATTTGCCTCCATCAGTATTGTAACCAGATATCTCATCACATGAGGATAGAAAGTCTGTGCTTGTTAATAATTTTCCAACATTCAAACACAAATAGAAACAGAGAAATTGTTATGACAATGGTATTGTCGTCATCACAATAGTTATGACAACATTTATTATCAATGGCTAATTGATTTGATTACCTAACAGTCCTAGGTCCAGAGAGAAGCTTGCATACATTGCTATATAATATTCGTACTCATCAATGTATGGAGAATTTTCGTAGATGTTGAACATAACCAATCATTTCTTGTGGTTTAAAAGCATTTATCATTTAGAACTAGCAGATAATTTGTTTTTGTGTGTGGAAGATTCAACAATTCGTGTCTTAGACAACAGATACATACTGAGAAAATGAAACAAGTACTTTTACTAATCCATCCAATTAATTATAATATCAAAATAAAATGGTGCTATGCAAATATACTTTGTGAAAATATATGCAGAAAAATGAACACACAAAATGTACACTCGGAGAACACACAAAATGTACACTCGGAGAACCACAGTAACTCAGTTGGTAGAGCGTCTGGTTCGTAATACAAGGATTGCAAGTTCAATATCCGCTCAGGCCAGCACGTGACGGCTGCCTCAGTGTGTCATTGCGGGAATGCACTTAACTGCTGGTTTTCCTCGGCATGATACAACCAGTAATGTTTTTAAAGTGCCGATAAAAAAAAAATCATGTACACTGGATTAGGATCTCTCTCTCTCTCTCTCTCTCTCTCTCTCTCTCTCTCTCACACATAAATAAATAAATATATATATATATATATATATATATATATATATATATATATATATATATATATTGGTACTACTCTAGGTCTTAAAATGATATAACAGAAAGAAAGTGAAACTAACAATGTAAGTAAAATCAACAAGCAATTTATTTCTAGACAATTAAAGTGAAAATTCAAAAGACAGATACAGTAACGCGAATTAAAGTACAAATAATACAATAATCCTAAGTGTCCTATTCACAAGTCCTAAATATAGAATGTTCAGAATGAATTCTAATAGCCTTGAATGTCATGATATGCCAATGGTCTTTAATGTTCTGATGTGTCAGTAATCTTGAATGTTCTGATATGCCTGAATGATGTAATCCAGAATATCTTTGAATGAATTCACATAAATCCCAAAGTCAAGTATTAATCCAAAATGAGAATAAGCAGTTTTATTAATTTCAATGAATATTTCAAATAAATAATTCCTCTCTCCGAATTTGCTCTGATTTTCACAACTGTAACATATGACTACTAAAATAAATTCCTTGATAGACTGATCTTGATAACATGAAGTTTAGTATAGGAATGAAATGTTGTTTGCCAAAATCTCTATATACAAACATAGGTTACATGACAGAATATTCTAGAATATGAGTAACTCAAATGGAGAATTCCGGTGCGTATGTGACTTTTCTCACACAAGCCACGGAAAATTCCACTCTAAGTACCACATGCTATGTAAACAAGACTAACCTTGAACTCAAATTCAGTAAACATGTTGTTTACAAAACGACCACTAAAGTACAACATATATATATATATATATATATATATATATATATATATATATATATATATATATATATATATATATAATAATGAATTCTTACTAATATATTGTATCTTTTAATAAACCCTAAATCAGTTGCATTGTTAAAATATAGAAACAACAGAGCACTTATAACAGAATAGAACTGAACTTTATTCCTAACTAGGATCTAATAATAGACATATGAGATTAAGTACAAATACAAATTATAATTGGTGGTGGTAAGCTATTGTACTATCCCCAGCGTCGGCTTCTGTACTGATAAAAGCATATAGATATGTACATGCTTATAGCACCTTCCCTGATTACTTCACCCTCAATACAAAAGTAGGTCATTGTGACTCATGTTTCATTCTTCATTGCCTTGGTTTTAGTCTCAAGTACTTTTTATGCCAGAGTCATCAAACTAGGTGATTGTACGAATTCCTATTAGTACCACACCCTTACAACAAAAGAAGGTCATTGCAACCTATATTTAACATTGTACTGGCTTGTGTTTTTGCATTCAGCTCGCGACCACATTGGTCTTTTATCTGCTGTTTAATACTGCTATAGCTGGAATCATGAAACATCGCGAGAGGATGCATCTTGATAAATACTGCACCCTCATCCTACAAATAGGTCACTGTGACCATATTTAACATTGCACTGACTTTGATTCAATTTGACATTTTTACTGTTCATGCTGTACTCATTAAACTACGTGATTTTACACATCTGTCTTAATATCACAACCACAACAACAAAGGTCACTGTGTGTGTAAATGTACAGGAGGACACGTTTCCCTCCAATGACATGAACGCATAATAGCAGTAATCAGGGTTACTAACTTTCCATTTATTCCTTGAATCTTCCAGAACTAATGCATTTCGATTGCATACTTTTCAACTAATATTTTGTACATATTTAAAGTAGAATTCCAATATTTATACATTACGCCGGAAGTCCATGCGTACGCCGCCAAGTAATTACACGGTTTACTTTCCATATAGCATTGTAGAGCAGTCTCTTCTTTGTTATGGACATCTCCCAGCGGAAGGAAAATAACATTGCGTATTTGATTGGGAAGAATACCAAATAGATAAAAATCGTCTACCCAGTGAAATGGAGCAGTTTTTGCAGCATCGAACATTTCCGGAATAATACTTCTGGGCATTAGAACAAATGGACCGGGACAATACGGTAGCGGAAAGTGGTGTAATCCTGGAAAGTAATCTGGATCTACCGCAAATTTTCCACTGCGGTACATATACACGTGTTTGTGAAAACGACATGCAATTTTCCTTTGTCCATCTTTAAACTTTGGTAATAGACTATGAATGACGCGAAATATATTGACAAACACATCATCATCAATTTTGAGAATAAATTTCGCATTTTGACAATACTCCGTTATCCATCTATATCCAAGAACACCTTTATGAGTTAGGTTATGGTAATCATCAATAAAATCCCCTTGAACTATATCTTGAAATTGTTTACTTTCTATCTCCAACCTCCTTTGAATGGTTTCGTTTTCGTTTCTTCCCACCAAAAATAATATCCGGGATGAATGATTTTTCAATAATCTTGGATTTGCCCAAGTCTCTCTAAGTGCTTTCCGCTGGTAGAAATGGGGTACTGCAGTATGTACCATTATTAAGAATGTGAGACTTTTTACATCTTTGCATATATTCGGGTTATTAATAATGTAGCTAGAATTAATAGTCAATGGATAAAAAGTGTAATTCGTGTATTTGATGACTTCTCCATCGTTCGTCTTTAGAATAAATGGTCCAGTGGGGTTCCGTTTTACGGGGTATGGTATCCATGCGTATTTTCCTGGTATTATGATCTCATCACGTACATTATGCGTATTGTTGTTGTCACTTTCACTGTAATTGGCACTCAAATTGGCATATGTTGCCACTATATTTTCATGGTTGCTATCGAGTTTTCCTGTGTTGTTGAGTATCATAGTTTCTTTTGAGTGTAAGCCATTGTCGAAATAAAATGTTCGTCCTATTTGATTTCGAGTTACTATATAGATGTTGCACATAATTAAAAGGAACGTGATGATTGTGGTAAGGAACAGAAACTTTTGATAGGTTTTAATGCGTCTCAACGTCATTTTCTGTAAATAAATTAGAAAATAAATAAATAAATAGATAACAGGAAAAAATTTATTGATACGTGAGACAATGGACAAAAATTGATTGACACGTGAGTCTATTTACACAATGGAAAAAAATTGATTGACACGTGAATCTATTTACACAATGGAAAAAAATTGATTGATACGTGAGTCTATTTACATAATGGAATGGGAAACAAAATGCGTAAACAGGCAAAAGGAAATAAGTACACAAATAATTATATAAAGAAACGAAACAAACTCTTTCATACATACATACATACATACATACATACATACATACATACATACATACATACATACATACATATATACATAGATACATACATATATACATACATGAAATAATAAAAAAAACTTAGCATACAATATATGAAAATTCGTTGATATGAAACAAAAGGCAACTTTAAAATATTGTGTTTTGAATTGAACGTTCAACAGTTGCTTAGCTATGTGCTTGATATGGTGTGTGTGTGTGTGTGTGTGTGTGTGTGTGTGTGTGTGTGTGTGTAACCTGACACATTTGCCTCCAGTTCTATTCTCTCCAATGACGAGGCCAAGATATCAAGGTAACTTTTGCGATAATCCGCTTTCATTTATTCTGATATATTGACCGATGACTAATTTTTGTTAGTATAAAAATGTATAGAGACAACTTTGTCCATGAGATTCTAAAAACATTAGCTCTGGTTTTTTTAAAAAAAATTTTTAATTTTTTGGGGGTGCGAGCGTTAGACATGAGACATGAGTAAAGATATGATTACTATCTTCGTCTGTAAATAGTGAACCTATAATTTTACCATACAGCCCTGTTTCCGGCTGGTAAAAACATTTGGTTTACTCAGACCTCATTCACAGTGTTGGTGAAAAGTGTTAATCCTACTGATTTTCACATCATTTGATACAAAAATCCTAAAATCATTTAGAAATTGTTGTAATGCCACCCACCCACAATAATAATAATAATAATAATAAAAGACCCTCCAACAACAATAACAAAAAATAATACTACAAGTTTCACCAAAACCAAAAGGCAGAATTGGTTTAAGCAAATGTATTTGATATTGAAGTTAGTGGATATATTGCGATAAATATCGAGTAAATATTCTCTTTAACTGGAGGAATATTGACCTCTGATAGGTTGGACTTGGGAAGACGTCTATGATAAAATTAGGGATAGGAACCGCAGACATACAGAATATTAGCCTGGGTCATCCCCCCTGTTTCGGCTTTCATTTCATAAAAGATATCTACATTTTATTTGGGAGATATAAGAAAATATTTCACGATTAAAGAGGAGAAATTGTGTTGTCATGAGTGGCGCGTTTCTTGAGAAGATATAAGGAAACATTTCTATTGTTCTCTGAGGTAACTTCCTCAATAATATCCTTTTCACAAATAGAACATATATTGGTGGATAAATGGTGCTTTTTATCTTCGTTCGTAAATATTTTCTTATCACCATTCCTTGGCCATTGTCCGTATACAATGTTTGCAATTTCTTGCAAAAATCTTAAAAATACTGTTATCGTTACTCCTTCCCTAATGGACCGTCATGTCATGGGGTTTTTACCTACAGACTTCTTATGATATTTAGTATGTCTCATATAAAAACGGTTCCAATCTTGCATCCATTATAGCTACCATCATGGCCATCTTGAAAGTCTTGTTGTTGTTATACTTTTCCTGAATGGATAGTCATATTGACATGGGGTTTTCACGCGAAGACTTTTAATGATAATGTTTAATTAGTCCTAAATGAAATAGCGCCAAACTGACATCCAGTTTATTTATGCAGTCTGTTTCTCTGTTAACTTAGTTCTTTTTTTAAAAAAAAATTTGTAAATTGTCTTGGATATTTATTGGATATTTATGAAACCAATGTTAATATTTGTCAAGGTTATATTTTGATGGCCTGGACGAATGATCTCTTGTTGAGTTTATAATCGATTACATGGAATACAAAAAATTTTATATCCTTATTTTGAACATTAATACAGAGCGTGCTTATATCTTGTCCATTTTACCTTCATTGAATAACGAACATAAACCACAAATAAAGTTTACAGTACCTTTATTCCCAAAGTTTATAAATCAGTAGATATTGTTGGAAAGTGTTTCCGCTCAACTCCAAAATCTGAAGTAATAATGAATTGGAGACGAATAAAATACATAAAAATTAGGACAATAAAATTGGAAAGTAATAAAATGGAAACTACAAAACTTGGCTTTGTCGAGGCATAAGACGCTCTAAATTATTTTCCCAACCATGAATATATTACGCGATAGCGAGTATTGTATAAACATACGATTCGGAGTAACCGATTCTGTACTCACATGCTATATTCTACTTCCAAAACTGGCAATAATAAATAATCTGCATAGAGGAATGCAGGAAGGATCTGTGATGAGTTCATGCTCATTTTTATCCAAGTCGTATTCTAAAGCAGATAGTATCTTTCAGGGGTAGACAAATTCATTGTGCGGGAGCCCAGGACAACCAAAATTAATGACGGGTAACCATTTTTCCCAATGTGAAAGTCCGGTCGGGAAATCGACTGAAAATATATTATAAAATAATTATCATGTTAGAAATTATAATTGAGTTTTATATTGAGAGTTTGGAATATCGGATTAACGATAATGTGAATCATATTGATGCTACCTCGAATTAACATAAAATAGAGATATGTTTCTGATCGGGGACGGGGGGGGGGGGGAGGGGGGCAACTCCTAGACAGATGACGGACAACAAGACACCTAGTTTCGATAAATCAACCCCCAAACCTATACTAGAGTTGATGGGTGATTACCCATTAATACCATTACAGACTTCGGCTGCTCTATCGGACTACAAAACACAGTCAACAAAAAGGAGATTGTTCAATTATCTTTTATTTGCTGATCTCATACAGATTAAATAAACGTGTAAACATGTCTGACACTTTCCATTAGCAGGAATGATGGTGAGCTACGAGTATCCTATACAACTGGGACTAACACTATATATATATGACAAAAGTTGTTGAATTATTTTGATTACAGAAATCTTGGGGGCAATTGCAGTAATTTACCACTACACCCAGAAAAATCTGCTGGGCAATCAATTTTTCAAAGCTGGTTGCCCTGGGACAACCTCAGATTTTCAAACTTTTCCCACCCATGTAATCTTCCCATGTAGGGGTCGCTTTGCAGTAACCGCCTATCTACATTCATATAGATTCTTCAGATGTTTTCATTATTAAGGTAGAGTACTTATTGTAGATCGTTAACCTATGTGGATCTTGCTATCTCCCCCATCTTTCTCTGAAATATGCCATATTTAACAGGTGGGTTTCGAAGGTTTCATAGATTTGTCGATGTCATTTTTGACAAGCCAGCCGCTGCTGCGTTCAATCCGAAATGATAGTGCTACATGGCATGTTTAGATAGCTACACAGTGTTCATGTAGTGCTTTTCGACTAACATATGCGCACAATATCTTAAACGACGAGGCAATATATAATCCAGTAGCACTTGCTGGTCCCCAATTACATATGAATGAGTTACATATATGTCTTCCCGAGTTGTGTCAGGAACAATTAGACATGGTTAAAATCTTTTCAAGTTGTTTTAATTTATCTTAATTTTTATTTTATAAATGCATCATGCAACAATCTGGAATGCATTATATCATTGGTTGTAACTTTCGCTTCACAATGATGTTATGTTGAATGTTATTAAGATTGAGATTGAAGGTTCTCATCTTACAGCTCTATCGGTCTCCAGTTATTATTATTATTATTAACTGGTTAATTAATTAATATGAAAAAGCATCAACAAACTGTTTACAGAAAACTAGGTAAAAAGGTAAACGGATGACATGTATCTAAGGACAAGTTAGCGCTTTACGCCCATCTTTGACCTCTTGATTTCCACCCAAGGTTTATTACGTTACAAACTCTTATAGGATCGAAAGCCAATTTGATACAATCGTTAAAGTAACACTTACAAAAAGAAACTACACAGCTATGTTCTCAGTGGTTAACTTGTTGGACTTGCCACCGCTAACCACGATACGGGTTCAAATCCTGTCCATACCAGGCCGGGTCTCCAGCTATAGTGTGTATCTCGTTGTCTCGGCACTATTTAACCTTTAAAAAGCTGATGTACCGCTAAACATCCATTTCTGTAGAATTTAAGAAAGGAAGAACGCGAGCTAAAACGTTCACTTGATTGATAACATTAGCACGTGACGATGCTACGTGTTGTCTCACGCACGTATGTGGATAAAATAGAATGATGTTATATCCTATTATATAACAAAACACTTTAAATTGGTCAATAACAATGCCACGTGACGATGCTAAATATTATGCAGCATCTTTACATCTTGCTATATTCGTCGGCAAAATATCTGTAATTAAAATTCCACGAACAAATTCCTCCCCCCCCCCCCCCTCATCAAATCCACTATTGGAGTGTGGCATCCATCATATTGAACAAATAGGAGAGATGAGGTCGTATAGAGAAAATTGATATTGAATGAGACATGTAAAATATGCAACGTTGAATACATTTACAACGGAACAAGTTAAAACCTGCTAAATCACCTGAAATTCAAACTCCGAGTCACAAGTAATCATATTGTCACAATCTTCAATCTTAAACAGTCACACTACTCACAACATTCCCATTCATTATACTCGTGAAAGATAACGTGTAATACGGAAAGCTGATGAAGAACATGGTATAGAAAAGGGGTCATGTCAAAGTCAACAAAGCTTGTACGTATCAATCAACCAGAGATCCGAAATATATGTGAACTATTGTCAGACATTCGTTCTTTCAGGAACAATTGTAATCAATGCCGCAAACCATTACCACTCCCCACCCCTCATCCCTGATCATCTCACCTCGGAAAGTTAAGTCCAATATATTTCCGTATTTGATCTTTTATTCATCTTATCGCGATCTCTACTGTCCAACGAAGCAATAGTGTATGCCTATTTTAAAACCAGTCCAACAATTTGGAATAAAGAAATATTTACTTTTGACATACAAAAAATTGACATCTTAAAAAATTCAATAGCTAGCTCAAGTGTCCCAGTGTGAGAAATCTCTATTATGTCACGTGATTTAAGTATACACATGCCCTTAGGAGTCAGTACAGTGGTCCCCCTCTTGAACGGCACCCCTGACCAGTGGCCACCCGCTTTATACGGCCACAATCCCTTGGCACCGACGAGTTTGTGTTCAAAAGTACCCCTCAAGGACGGCCACCCCTCTAACGCGACCAGCGGCCAGCATTTTAGTGCAAAAACGGTCAAATTTACCCCTCGCAAGCGGCCACATAATGGTTGTTTACAGAGTAAAATCTCAATAATATTTTTTAATTTCTCAATTCAACACATTGACATTTTGTTCCAATATGCCAATAAAGTAACTTTAATGCTTACAAAGAGGTAAGTAATCCAATTACTGCCATGTGTTCCTTAGATGTTAGCTTTTGTCACTTTGATAATTACTGGCTATTAATACCACCGATAATTATCAAGAGGACAAAAGCTAACCGCTGAGAAACACAGCATTGTTCACCTCATGTCAGTATGACATCCGGTCGCCAGATAGTAAAATGGTATGTTAGCCTTTATGGCTTCTGTCTAATAGATTATGAAATGTACATAACCAGGTACCAGACTGGGGAAGAAGAAAAAAAAGTCGATCACGTGACAGACTCACTTCCGTTGTAAACACTGTGCCTCACGCGTGAATGCCCGCGAAGGATTAAGTTGTCGCAAAATATCGTCAGACATTCTCAGTTTAGAAAAAAAAGTGAAAGCAATTAAATTAAACGAAAAGAGGGAGAGTCTTTTGATAACTACGGAGAAATTTTATGTCAGAAAGATTCAAATAAACATCGTCAATATACATTCAACTGCATTGAGTGGGAAGACGGAATCGACGGACGTACAGGGATAGTTACAACCAAATGTTTGTGCCCAGAATTTACCGACAATGTAGTTTTGCACCACGATTCATGATTATTCATATTTTTAAAAAATTTAATTGATATTAGTTTTATCATATTGAGTCCTTAACCAGATAATATTCCTGTGATTTTTAAATGAAAATATAAAATATATAAAAATTAGTTACATCTTTTATACTTTATATGTAGTTATTTCTCACAACTGTGTGATCCCCCTCTAGAAAGGCCACCCGTCTTATAAGGCCACTTTCTTGCTGCAGAAGGGGTGGCCTTATAAGAGGGGGACCACTGTACCGGTATGCTGCGCTTTCTCCGTGTGATTTCCCTGCTTATGTTATATTCATACCTGGGTCGGCAACGCTAATATTTTCCTCTTGTACAAACAGTTCATATCAATATCAGTGGAGTCAAGGACTCGCTCGTATAAAACACTGATAGGGTGTGTCAAACACAGCTATTTTGTTCAATAAATCTTCTATCACTATATCAAACAAAAGAGGTAATACAATTTACATTGTTGTCACACCAAAACACCAAATTTCTAGTGGACCCATAATTATTTTAATTCCTTTATATGCTAAGATATCGATATAATAATAATAATAATAATAATAATAATAATAATAATAATAATAATTTGAAGCATATTTACATACAATGTATTACATACACAATTATATATATATATATATATATATATATATATATATATATATATATATATATATATATATATATAAAGTTTGGAAGGAACTTGCACACGGGCAAGTCCAAAAATTGAGAGCGAAAGAGACAAGAGATTTTGTTCAGTTCTTAATGCTTTATGATCTGCAAGTTTTGTACTATCCTATCTCGATACAGTACATATATCAACAGCTTTATTTTGCTTTTATATGTACAGCATTTTTAAAATACATAACTGCCCGCGGTTTCGTTGATTAATCGATCATTTTGTACTTTACATGATATACTATCAAGGTATGTCATTTCCATCTTGTTGTCAATGTCAAAACCAGTCGTGAATTCTTCAGCAGACCGTAAAGTAATTTTATTTTCATGAACCTTTTACAATTTACATCAAGAATGCCCTGTTTTCGCGAATAAATCTGTCTGTATGAAGATTGTATTACTGGATTACTGGCCGCTAATGTCATTAAGCACACCAACACATTGGAGGGAAATCTCTCAGGTTTTGATAGGATATGGGGGCAATTAAAGATTGGTTACCCAACCAATCATTAGGTAAAAAAAAAAAACCGAGCTGTCTGGGTCTAATACTGTTATTGTAGCATATATACCGTCCCCCAAATCTCCACAACACCATAGGATACCACATGTACATGTATTATTGTTTAGTTATCGGCTGTCTAAATATTTTACACATGAACCCGCAGGCAAGACAATAGCATCGCCACAATGATTTAAGCAGGTAACGGTAGATTTGTTACTAACAGAGACTTGTACTATATAATAAGTCTCTGGCACTACTAATAAGTCTCTGGTACTACTAATAAATCTCGGGCACTACTAATAAATCTCTGGCACTACTATAAGTCTCTGGCACTACTATAAGTCTCTGGCACTACTAATAAGTCTCTGGCACTACTATAAGTCTCTGGCACTACTAATAAGTCTCTGGCACTACTATAAGTCTCTGGCACTACTAATAAATCTCTGGCACTACTATAAGTCTCTGGCACTACTAATAAGTGTCTGGCACTACTATAAGTCTCTGGCCCTACTAATAAGTCTCTGGTACTACTAATAAGTCTCTGGCACTACTAATAAGTGTCTGGTACTATGGCACTACTAATAAATCTCTGGCACTACTAATAAGTCTCTGGTACTACATGTACAGATACGGTCTGGTTACATATCCATGATCTCAGCAGGGGTGCGGTTAGTTAAATTGCCAAATTCGTCATGAAGAAGTTACTTTTTACGTGGAAAATGTGTAACGTTCATGACAAATGTCACTAACAAGTAACATATTTTTGCTCAGCATTTTAAGGTAAATGACGTGGGAGTGGATATTTTAATCCAAATACTGGAAGGTGTCAATGGATCATCAGTTTGAAAAGAGGCGAGTTAGCTGTACTTCCTACTAAAACAAACTTGTTGTCAAGCCCGATTTTCACACGTATATTACCTGTGCCCACAAATTAATGAGAATGCTGCTATCTATCTATCTATCTAATTATCTATCGACGGATGAAATACGCATTTGTTTGTTTTCAGGTAATTGATGACAAGGTATATGTAAGACAAGCAGTGAAACGAATAATAATAATAATAAAATAAAGACCAAAGTACAAACAAAAGAATGTAGAGGAAACTTACCGTGAATTCAATGAATGGCGAACAGAAAGTCTTCTACTGCTATGGATGAGAAATCGCAAAAGCTACGACTTCGTTGATGTGTTTCTCTGTTGCCGACGTAAGTATGAACTGAACTGAAATATACCTTCATATACCCAAACAGCAGTTGAAGATACGGCAGCCCCTACCGAATAAAATGACCTTCTATACTTGATTGACAACACATTCGGGAACGTATTGACGACAGTAAACGAGACTATACAAGGAGGATTAACTCAACTGTGTCGTTTTCTCTGAGTAAGCACCTTATTCATCACCTACGCTCCTTTTGAATGGGAGGCCTAACCTTTTATCGGATTTCAAAATCATGTGTTTAACACCCATTCTTTTGGGGTGCATGGCTGATTCGGACCAGGTGTACTCGGACCATATGACGGGCTGAATCGGACCATGTGAAATATTATTGTGTTTCGTCAATGTGACATTTACAATTGTTCAAAATATTATATTTTTCATTATTTCCCAGGTACGAAGAGCAGTTCACAACTGCATTTAAGGAAACAAAATCCCGAATTTACGTGAGATAATGTAGTAGTTCTGTATACAAATGAAATTAAACAATGAGACTGTATATTTTGGATTGCCAATTTAATAGTGAAATGTTTTCAAAGCAACTCATTCACCTTTGCGCAAAATTAAAATAATTTTCTTTATTTTATTGACAAAAAATACAATCATTAACAGTGAAAAAAATCGTGAAAACAGGAGTTTTGGAGTTTTGGGTCCATATATATTAGTATGAGTATGTTAAAGCTTTCATTAGATTTCTGTAGAATTTATCTTTATAATGTATATTGCATTATATACTGATGGTACTAAAACTGAATCTGGGATCCTGTCAAATTGACAATTTATTTCAATACAATATAACACGTCTATATTCTGCGAATCTTTTGGACTTTGTAGTATTAACGACGATATTAAAATGACTTTGTTATCTCTGTTGCAAACTGAAATATATTTTGCCAATCTTTTTTTATTATTTTCATAGATGAAGTGATCATTCAGGCCTATAAATTTTTTTTAAAAAAAGTCAGCTTGCCCTGAATTTGTTTTTGGGAGATTTGAGCTTGCCCAAAATATGACAAAAATTATCAGAACTAAAGTATTAAAAAAAATAGTAAAATAAAGTATAGGATGTTTTAAGGAAATCCCTATACATGTTTTTTGTGTGCAAATATAGAACTTTCGTCTACATATATAAGTAAATAGTGCATGTAGAACTTTCGTCTACATATATAAGTAAATAGTGTATGTAGAACTTTCGTCTACATATATAAGTAAATAGTGCACATAGCTCTGTATCATGGGCTGAGCAAATTATTTTTTCATCCACTAGTCCCGGACTAGCGACTTGGAAAATTTTACTTGTCCGACTTCAAAAATGAATTGTCCGGGACGTCGGGCTATGGGATTTGCTCAGCCCTGAAGATGATTAAGAAGAACCTGCAAGTCTTCCCTCCCATATTTCAGCTGCCCTCTCATGAGGAAAATGCCTGTAGTCAAATGCTCTAAAGCATCTCAAAGGTTCTGCTCTATCTCTCTGGAGAAATAGCTACCGGACATTTAGTAGCAGTCTTACGTTTTATTCCTCTACTTTCATAAATATTTTCCTTCTCCGAATCGCCCTTATTACCTTCCTTGCGAAAATAATTTTGCAAACTCATTTTATCCACAGAGTAACTATCAGCTTGCTTGACAACTACTTCTAAAGTGATCATAACATACATTTTCTCTTTTAAATATGAACAGAGACAGCTCATTAATTAGCGTAATTGTTTCGCTTCAGACGCAATATCGCACGTTGAAGTTAATCATCTGTATAATCAATTAAAAATTAAAGAATCATTACTGGCATTTAATCAGTTCATAAAGAAAACCAACACTGATGTCGGTAAAGTACCTTTCATTAATTTAATTACACTGACTCGCTGGATTAAAATCACAGTGAGCCGCTCGTGAGGATCTGGCTTAAGCAAACACAATGCAACGAAGTCGCTTAAAACACTGCTAATTGATCATACTGGCTTTCTTTTGTTTGACGTGTTTTGATTTGCCAATAATTTGGTCGCTTAGCTCAATATTCAGTCAAGCGGTAACAGAACGTGCGAATATACGAAAAATAGCAAAGACCACATTTATGTGTTATACAGAATGTAAATGTATACATGAAGAGGGGTAGAATCAAGTATCCAGTACGCCCGGAGGGCATGATTGGCCAAATAAAGGTATATATAGTGATTAGAGCACGAAAAAAAGGAATTGCCCGACGTTTATAAAAAGCACATGTCCTGGACTAGCGACTTCGAAAATTGTACTTGCCCGACTTCAAAAATGAATAGTCCGGGACATCGGGCTATGGGGTTTGCTCAGCCCTGATATGTACACGGAGAAAGAAAGGAAGGGTTGGAATGCAGATATAGTTAGAAGAGTAAAGACAGACATATACAATGTAAAAATAGACGTAAGTGGATAGATAGATACGGATTTTGGAAATGGGTAGAGTTTTAAGAGAGAGTGGTGCTCAGGTGAAAGATATTAAACTGAAAATTTTAGAACATAACTATGTTGACTTCATTTTAATCATGTTGTATGTATGATAACAATTTTCTTTATCTACGTTTCCACTTAAAGGTCCATTGATCATACAGATTTCAGTACCAGCTCCAGTTAGAAAACAAAGTAAAACTGAGTCCCTCACTAAAATATTCCACGTCAATGAATTCACACTTTGCTTTTTGTTGTGTCCACTCACTTGTCTGCTTCAGCTCCCACGTCAATGAATTCACTCTTTGCTTTTTGTTGTGTCCACTCACTTGTCTGCTTCCGCTCCCACGTTAATGAATTCACTCTTTGCTTTTTGTTGTGTCTACTCACTTGTCTGCTTCCGCTCCCACGTCAATGAATTCACTCTTTGCTTTTTGTTGTGCCCACTCACTTGTCTGCTTCCGCTCCCACGTCAATGAATTCACTCTTTGCTTTTTGTTGTGTCCACTCATTTGTCTGCTTCCGCTCCCACCTCAATGAATTCACTCTTTGCTTTTTTGTTGTGTCCACTCACTTGTCTGCTTCCGCTCCCACGTCAATGAATTCACTCTTTGCTTTTTGTTGTGTCCACTCACTTGTCTGCTTCAGCTCCCACGTCAATGAATTCACTCTTTGCTTTTTGTTGTGTCCACTCAATTGTCTGCTTCCGCTCCCACGTCAATGAATTCACTCTTTGCTTTTTGTTGTGTCCACTCACTTGTCTGCTTCCGCTCCCACGTCAATGAATTCACTCTTTGCTTTTTGTTGTGTCCACTCACTTGTCTGCTTCCGCTCCCACGTCAATGAATTCACTCTTTGCTTTTTGTTGTGTCCACTCACTTGTCTGCTTCCGCTCCCACGTCAATGAATTCACTCTTTGCTTTTTGTTGTGTCCACTCACTTGTCTGCTTCCGCTCCCACCTCAATGAATTCACTCTTTGCTTTTTGTTATGTCCACTCACTTGTCTGCTTCCGCTCCCACGTCAATGAATTCACTCTTTGCTTTTTGTTGTGTCCACTCATTTGTCTGCTTCCGCTCCCACGTCAATGAATTCACTCTTTGCTTTTTGTTGTGTCCACTCACTTGTCTGCTTCCGCTCCCACGTCAATGTATTCACTCTTTGCTTTTTGTTGTGTCCACTCACTTGTCTGCTTCCGCTCCCACGTTCAATTATTTTCCAAAACAGTAAGAATGTATAGGTCTCCTGTAATAATCAAGTAAACAACAGATGATAAAAACCGTTTGTGGGTGCTAGATTTTCAGGTGACTAATCGTGCTTGCTTGCTTATTGGATTTACGTCATTTATCGCCGAATGGCATGTACAACGTTGGTAATGTGAGTTTTTGCGCACTACTTAATTTGTGCTGAGCCGCATATTTAAACCAGACGCCGATGAATCAAATTCTGCCCAGTTTCCTATATTAGGGCTGCCCCTTCTTGCCAAATATGCGCAAGTCGCATACAATCCTATTTTATATGGTTTATATGGTTGCTAAATTTTCCTACTATAGAATTTGTGAATGTTGGTACTAAGCGTACGTAATTGTCTGAAAGGTGTACCAATCTCTGGAAAAATTCCCTATTAATTTTTCGTGATCTTAATCAGGTTATGGTGGAGGTATTAATTACGTTAATTGCTTCTAGTCTTGCAGTCTGTCACCAAATTAAAAAGGCAATATAATTATTAATAGTTGTTGTCGAAATTTGGTTCTCGGGCGCCGGATTAAAAACGCTAAGTAGGACTGTTTCCTTGCAGCTGGTCTACAATGAGTAATCCTCTTGGGCTGTGGGGCGCCATATTGGCATTCAACTCGCCTTGGATTCGTCATGGGCGTAGCTGCTCCTACTCCAGCCTGAAGCCACTGTTGCCCTATCGAAACAACTGGCTTCCTATGAGTCCCTCTTCTTGGTTCACTCAAGGCGGTACAGTGTTCACCTCAGAAAGGCCGACATGATGCCTAATTGCTCCTACTTCAGGGCGACAATTACCTTCGAATGGTCGGCTGATGTGGAATAGCCGGATAGAAACTAACTGGTTTCCTCCAGGCGGTATTTCATGTTTTGTGGTTGCCTTGTTGCTTCTATTCGGGCGTCGTCTCAGTCAGACCTGTTTCCTTTCTATTTCCCCACAATTGCGTTGACTGTTGTTTTTCCTTAGGCGGCAGGCAGACTAGACTGTAATGAGGCTAATCGTTAGAGAGGAGTATCTTTTATTTCACAACATACCTCTCAACGAAATCTCAGGGATGATATTATTAACCATTATCACAGTCACCTTGACTTCGGTCACATGCATCAAAACAATCTTTGACACACCAGTTGTTCAGAGTCGGTAATCTTTGCACATTCGAACCTAACAAACTGCCCATGACTAGGTTAGAAATTGAAAGTCAGCGAATCCAGTACTCGTAAAAAAAATTACGAGTAAAATATAAATGATAAGTTAAATTATAAATATTTATTTCCTATTTGTCAAAACGTGCTTTAAAAATAGTACATTCACATTATCATACATGCGTGTGAAAATACGAGAATGACCTTGGCATTGACTACAAGGAAATAAAAGAACTGTCAGTATATCGTGCGAAATAAAGGATCGATAGATGAAAGAAACTGTGGGCAGTTGTGTATTTGAAGAATGTGGTACATATACACGCGAAATAAAGGTGCTGACATAATTACGAACTGAACACGACCTCTCGCCCGCTCTCTCGCTCTCTCTCTCTCTCAATGTTTTGAACTTGTCCGCAGACAAGTACCTTACAAACATGAGCTTGCCCGAGCCGAATTTAAACTTGTCTCAGGAGTCGCGCAAGGGGTCAGATGCATGACATCATCTGTTCTTTAATTGCACTTTCAATAGTCATTTTTAAGAATACTGATGTTCTTGTACCGAACTGCATAAAAACGAAAATACGCCTGGTGGTGGTCTACACTACAGAAAAACAAAGAAAGAAATAAACAAAACAAAAAAAAAAAAAAAAAAAGGACGAGACGATAAGTCACTTTGTGTGAACATCGGTATTACTGAATGGACTTCAACATAAAATATTGTTCATACAGCGTGGCTTGTGAACAAAAAGATACAAATCTCCGTTGAACGCATAAAAAGCGAACGCCCAAATTCGGTCACTCCTCTGCGTTTACTAGAAGCTGTATAAACATTATATACTAATGCAATCTAATTGCACACTTTCGAACTTAGTCCATGCACATGATTATAGTAACGTTGCAATATTAGTACATCAAGCCTTAGGTCAAAGCGTTTGCCGCGAGGTTTGTACTTGGTTTTGACCCCTGTAAATATTTTTTAGCTCTATATTCACTGTTTTCGAGATCTAAAAACAAAACAAAAAAAAAAAAAAATGAAATGGAATGAAACATTACGTACTTGATTTGGAAGGACACCAAAGATATAAACACTATCTTCCCAATATATTGGTGTGGTTTTGTACCTTCGAACAATTCCGGTACAAAGTTTCTGGGCATCTGAAAGAATGGAACATAGCAATACAGCAGCAGATTGAATTTATATTTTAGAACATAATTCCAGATCTACTGCAAATATTCCTTTTAAAGGATAGGTACATTTTTAAGTTAGCAACACTCAGCTACCATATTGGTATTTAGGTAACAGTTCCTGAATTACCAGAAAAATATTCACAAATAGACCATCATAAGTTTTGAAGAGAAATTTTACATTTTGACAATATTCCGTTATCCATCTATATTCCAAAATTCCTTTTGTTGTTGAGTAAGGTTATGATAATCATCACTAAGTCTCTGAAGTGTTAACTTTCCACCTCCAAACTCTTTTCAGTGCTGTAGTCTTTCCTTCTTCATACCATAAATATAATCCGGGATGTTTGATATCTTAATAACCGTGGATTGGCCCATGTCTGTCTTAGCAATTTCCGGTGGTAGAAGTTGGAAACAATAGTATTTACCATTATCATGAAAGTAAGCATGTTTCATATCATTGCATATATTAAGGCCATTGGTTTTGAGGGTAGAGTTCAAAGTCAGGATTAAAAGTGTAACTGGTGTATTTTATTACATCTCCATAAATGGTCCGAGAGGCTCCGATTCATTGGATATGGCATCCATGCGCATGTTTCAGGTATCATGATATCAAAACGTGCATTTCTTGTGTTTCACAGTTGTTAATTGCATCGTAAGCTGCATTTCAATTAATAGGCCTTTGTATTGCAATTTCAAATGTTACAAAAATGCATATATTAAGTTAAAGGTTGTTGCCAAAATATGAAATCAGAAAAATTCTGTTTTCATTATCGCACATAGGCTCCATTTGACTTTAATGTTATATACAAGGTACAGTATATATAAATAAACAAATAAATAATAATAAAAAATAAGTTAAACCTCTCTCTCTCTCTCTCTGTCTCTGTCTCTCTCTCTCTCTCTCTATATATATATATATATATATACACACACACTCTGGACTCAATCTAATGATATCAACCCCAAATATACAAAACTGAAGGCTCTGTACAATGTTGTTATAATTTTGCTTCCTGGATTCATCAAACTGCACACATACACACACACACACACACACACACACACACACAATCTGATGAAGAAAAGTTCACCCATAAAATGACGTATTGGAATCGATTCGATAAAAAATCATAACCTGAACAAGATTTGTCAATGTTTTACTTCTAAATTCTGAAGGAAAGACTTCTGTGATCCAACCTATTTCTCTTCTGTGAAATAACCCACAACCTGGAAGAAGTCCCCAATGAAAACACATTAACATTAAATGACCCCATAACAAGATAATGTTATCCCTACACATATAACCTTTCATCATCATTAACACTAAATGACCCCATAAAAAGGTAATGCTATCCCTACATATGTAACCTTATATCACTACTATTTAACAACCGAACTACATTATAATTAAATCGTCCTACTAACAATAAATGTAGGTTTTAAAGTGCAGGGATACTGTAGTGGAGACTGACGGACACGCAGTCAGTAATGGAAAGCTCAGTGCATGTCTGTTTGTATGTTATTACAGAGTCACAGTTTTACAGTGCTAGTAAGTAAGTTTGATAGCTCAAACGGTATGATGGTTGCGGTAAAGATTAAATAGTGATATTTGGCTGTAGAAATGTATATGTGGCTTCAGTTATAATATAGAGCAGTAAACATTTGTGCTGCTGCATCATTTATTGATTTCTGATGAAGTTCTCGCGACCTGGACCACATCCAAAACATTTGAGATGTTTATTGATTTTCTGTTGGACAGTATATATCAATCTGTTTATATCCACTCAGTGCACTATGAAGAGATTATAATTTGGATTTAAGGGACGTTGGAGTCTATTATTTTTATTTTCTCAATATGAGTGCTCCAAGGATTCGAGGGTATGCTAGAGTCGTGAACAAACTGAGAGTGTTGCTATTTGAATTTCTGGAAATCATTCGATGCATTTAGAGTTAGGCCAACGCCCAAAAAGAGCGTACTATTTCAACCTTTAAAGAGTTCCAGCCCTGTCAGTTTATTCAGTACTATCTTGCTTGTTGGTGTCATAAGATAGTTTATTTCGTTTTAAAATTTCCTTTTCTTCGTTTCTTTCAAATTGTTTAAAAGTTTACATTCACAAGTTCGTTTATCAAAAATGTTCAATGCAACTTCATTAAATAAAGAGAAATACTCTTTTGGACTTATGAATCCATGATACTGTAACTCATCTATCGCCAAATGTGTCAAACGTAGCGAATATTGCAGAGAAATATAAGAATTCCGCAGTCAAAGTAAAAAAGATGTACTTCTGGGAAAAATCGTGTTTTCTTGTCTCTTTATGTACAGGTATGCTGATTACACTATCATTAGCCAATCAAATATTTGTATGTAATAAAATTCGTGAAGTCAGACATATCCTGATCTGTTTACACACCAGAGACCATTTGACTATTACAAATTCTCAACCAGGTACAGCTTATGGTAATGAGCATTGACGATTGTGGAGACTTCACTAATTGTTTGTAAAACAAAGCCATCAATGTGTATCCAAACATGACCCCATCTTCAAATAGATTTCATTTTCCAACACTTAAGCTCATTTTGTTTTTAATACTGTTTGGTCGATAACGAACATTTCAAAATTAATCGACAATTTTCACAAGGAAACATCGATGTTTATATCTAGTGCAATCCATGCAGTCTAAATGATTGAAGTCTTCGGAAATGCACCTGAATTATTTAGTCGCTTCTTGAGAAATTGCATGCATTTTTTCATGCAGAAAACTTGTATTCCTGAAGACTTTACGCTTGTATTTCAAACGTACCAGCCCATATTACCCCGTCGACTAAGGGCACATCCCACAAAACAATGGGTGGAACTTAGTCGGGAATATATCCCTCTATCCAAAGTTTCCTTTTTACTGGCAACCAAAGGACTAACTAAGCATGAAAAAAGTAGCGCAAACAGATTTCTGCATGTACTCATGGTGCATGCACACAATCATTAAAATGTTCGTTCTTTTTCTTCTTTCATTTTCTGATAAGAAAACATACAAGAAGCAACATAAATGCCCTTTATGACAGTTAACAAGCTGGTTGAAAGGATTAACTCTGTCTTTCTGGATATCTATCTTATCTATTGATTTATTTCTCTAATTGTTTGTGTGTCGGTCTCTCTCGATTTAACTATGCCACTTGATCTATATGTCTATCTCTCTCTATGTAATATATATATATATATATATATATATATATATATATATATATATATATAAAGATATATAATCCTGTTTTTTCCTTCTGTCCAATCAATGGATAATTTGGAATTTTTTTTATTTGGCAGATTGTTAAAATGATAGATCAGTTAGGATGGCGGTGCATATATATATATATATATATATATATATATATATATATATATATATATATATATATATATATATATATATAGAGAGAGAGAGAGAGAGAGAGAGAGAGAGAGAGAGAGATTTACACTACACTTTGGATATTGGCTTTCATTAACAAGCTAACAGGGTGTGCGAGGTTAGTTTTTAATATTTTCTTTGAGCAAAATCAACCCTCCAAATAATCTAATAGACCCTTTTCAACAGAATGTAAATAAGGAATGACAATATCAGTCGAGCTTGAAGAACGCATAAATAACCTGACCCATAAATATCAGCTGTAATTAGAAATACTCTGTCTGGAGGTGTTAAGATTTATCTACGACCGTTGTATTTCATGTGTGCGCCGTATCAAATTGCTAACAACGTTGGCTAAAAAATGTCCATTTATAATGTGGATGCACCAGGAAATCAGAGCATAAGCGGTACGTTCTTCAAATGATTTCATGTAAACTGGAGGCTCATCTTCTGCTGCCAATTTATCTTATGACCTTAGATCTTTGTCTACAGTGTCGGCAGTCGGCTTTTTATGACATAAAGGTAAATATGGTTCGTCGAATTAATATTTCATTTTGCGTACCGCACCTGGTTTTGCGTTCAATATTTGAACATCCCTGTAGATATAAATTAAACACATGAATACTTGCAATAACTCTTACTAACCGGGTGTGCCAACATTTTGAACACCTCCGAAAAGGTAAAAGAGTCAGTAACTAATTGTGAAGAATAATACTTCATTTGAGGGCAGTATGATCAATTTTGAGACGTTCTGCTTTGAAGACTTTGTTAAATTAAAAAAAAAAGGGAAGGTGTCCGTGACTTCATGCGCAGGTGTGTACGATTTTTTTTATTATTAAAAGTTCTGAATATTAATGCGCTGTACAAAAAAGTTATTTAATAGTGAACAGTACGTCAGTACATTCCCTCAAAGTACACCCCATGCACCTCTGCACACTTTCTCAGTCTGATTATCCAATTATTAAATGCCATTTTGCATTCCTGTTTAGATTGCTGTTCATACACTGAAAAACTGCACTTCCAACCGCATGGCGCCTTTCAAAATGTCTGCCCCCCACCCCCCGCCAGGGAATCTTTAATAACGAGATTCAGCCATAACTCACTTGGAGCTAAATCAGAGCTGTATGGAGGATGCGGCACAGTTTGAATGCCTAGTACTTTCAGGAAGTCTGTCACGACGGCGGATTTATGGGCCGGTGCGTTGTCATGGAGTAGACGGATACCTCGGGTACCTGTGCGCGTAAGGGCGGTTCGGTAGTGTTCCGCAACTTGTTGGCAACACTTTAAAGGCATACAAATGCCCAATGGGATTACAATGCCAATACAAATGCCCAAAGGCATACAAATGCCCAATGGCATACAAATGCCCAATGGCATACAAATGCCCAATGACACTAGCAGAGTCAGGATCGGACCTTTTGCGTCGCAAAATAATGCGTATAAAACTCTCTTGATAGTTTGACGAAGTACTGCGATTTGTGGTCTTGACTCGTTTTCTCTGATCCAAACTTTATTATATTCTCTTGAGTCGGGTTCCAAAAAGTAAATCCATGTTTCATCACCTTTGACAATCTCATTTAAATGTCTCAGGTCACTCTTTTCATCTTTGGTAAGAATTTTTTTGGCGATTCCAGCCCGTGTCTGTGTTTCATCAGCCGTCAACAAATGATGGACCCATCTTTCACAATTCTTTCTGAAGTCCAAACAATTCTTTAATATATTATAAAGAGCTCATAAACTATCTAGTTGCCTTTGACCTTAAGTCCGAGAAATCTATATAAGAAAGGACACCTGATCGGTCGAAGTGATACACTGACATACCGGTGACCAATATATTATTGTTTCATACCGGTGTTGGCAAGTAAAGCGGATTCACTACTCAATTAGTCATATAACAAAGGTAGTTCAGTCAACTTAAATTGAGCAGGCTGCTTCAAGTTATATTATCACCACCTTGTCAAATAGATTACATAGTTCTGCTAATCTAAAAATTTTCCTACATCAGTATTGTAACCAGATATCTCCACATACGAGGATAGAAAGTCTGTGCTTGTTAATAATTTTCCAGCATTCAATCACAAATAGAGACAGAGAAATTGTTATGACAATGGTATTGTCATCATTACAATAGTTATAACAACATTTATTATTAATGGATAATTGATTTGATTACCTAATAATCCGATGTACAGAGAGAAGCTTACAGACCTTGCTATATAATATTCGTACTCATCAATGTATGGAGAAAATTGAAAGATATTAAACATAACCAATCATTTATTGTGGTTTAAATGCATTAATCATTGAGAACTAGGAGCGAATTTGTTTTTGTGTGTGGAATATTCAACAATTCGTGTCTTAGACAACAGATACATATTGAGAAAATAAAACAAGCACTTTTACTAATCCATCCAATTAATTATAATATCAAAATAAAAAAATGCTATGCAAATATACTTTGTGAAAATATATGCAGAAGAATGAACACACAAAATGTACACTCGGAGGGCCACAGTAAATCAGTTTGTAGAGCATCTGGTTCGTAATCCAAGGATTGCAAGTTCAATATTCGCTCAGGCCAGCACTTGGCGGCTGCCTCGGTTTGTCATTGGGAAATGCACTTAACTGCTGGTTTTCCTCGGCATAATACAACCAGTAATGTGTTTAAAGTGCCTTTTAAAAAAATCATGTACACTGGATTTGGATCTCTCTCTCTCTCACACACACACACACACACACACACACACACACACACACACACACACACACACACACACATATATATTGGTACGACTCTAGGTCTTAACATAATATAACAGAAAGAAAGTGAAACTAACAACGTAAGTTAAATCAACAAGGAATTTATTTCTGGATAATTAAAGTGAAAATTCAAAGTGTCCTATTCACAAGTCCTAAATATAAAATGTTCAGAATGAATTCTGATAGCCTTGAATGTCCTGATATGCCAATGGTCTTGACTGTTCTGATGTGTCAGTAATCTTGAATGTTCTGATATGCCTGAATGATGTAATCCAGAATATCTTTGAATGACTTCAGATTAATCCCAAAGTCAAGTATTAATCCAAAATGAGAATAAGCGCTTTTAGTAATTTCAACGAATATTTCAAATAAATAATTCCATAAATAATTCCACTCTCTGAATTTGCTCTGATTTTAACAACTGTAACATTTGAGTACTAAAATAAATTCCTTGATAGACTGATCTTGATAACATGAATTTTAGTATAGGAATGAAATGTTGCTTACCAAAATCTCTATATATAAACATAAGTTACATGACAGAATATTCTAGAATATGAGTAACTCTAATGGAAAATTCCGTTCCGTGTGTGACTTTTCTCACATAAGCCACGGAAAATTCCACTATAAATACCATATGCTATGTAAACAAGACTAACCCTGAACTAAAATGCAGTAAATATGTTGTTTACAAAACGAACACCGTACAATATCTATCTATCTATCTATCTATCTATCTATCTATCTATCTATATATATATATATATATATATATATATATATATATATATATATATATATATATATATATATATATATATACACAAAAATAATAATAAAGAATTCTTACTAATATATTGTATCTTTTAATAAACCCTAAATCAGTTGCATTGTTAAAATATAGAAACAACAGAGCACTTATAACAGAATAGAACTGAACTTTATTCCCAACTAGGATCTGACAATAGACATATGAGATTAAGCACAAATACAAATTATAATTGGTGGTGGTAAGCTATTGTACTATCCACATGGTCGGCTTCTGTACTGATAAAAGCATATACTTATGTACATGCTTATAGCACCTACCCCCAGGGGAGCTGGCTGATGGGTACAAACATGTACATTAGTTTTACATTCTAGGTAAAGTTTTGCGTTTAGCTCAGTTTTTTGTTGGTACACTGTATAGTTACTGTTTTATCGGGAATCTTGAAACTTGGTGTGGGGATGCATCTTGATGACTACACCCTAGTCACAAATGTAGATCATTGTGACCTATATTACACGCTTCACTGACTTTGATTAAATTTTGTAGTCTACCTTTGTTTTTCAAGCTCTGTTCATCATATAATCATCAAACTATGTGATTGTATGAGTCTCTATTAGAACCACACGCACACCACAAAATAATGTCACTATGACCTACATTTAACATTTTACTGGCTTTGGTTAAGTTGGTCACTGCGGTCTATATTTCATGCTTCATTGACTTTGGTTAAATGGTGTATTTTACAGTTATTTCTCAAGCAATGTTTATGCTAGAATCATCAAACTGGATGATTGCATGCATCTCAATTAGTACCACACCCTTACTGCAAAAGAATGTCACTGTGACCTATATTTTACATTTTACTGATTTAAATTAAGCTTTTGCGTTTAGCTCAAAGCCAAATAATATTTTTTTACCACCCTGTATATACACTGTTATACAACGATTCATCCCATTTGGTGAAGGGATGTATCTTAATGAATACTTCACCCTCAATACAAAAGTAGGTCACTGTGCCTCATGTTTCATTCTTCAATGCATTGGTTTCAGTCTCAAGCACTGTTTATGCCAGAATCATCAAACTAGGTGATTGTATGAATTTCTATTAGTACCACACCCTTACAACAAAAGAAGGTCATTGTGATCTATATTTAACATTGTACTGGCTTATTTGTTTGCTTTCAGCTCACGACCACATTGGTTTTTTATCTGCTGTTTAATGCTGCTATACCTGGAATCATGAAACATGGCGAGAGGATGCATCTTACAAATAGGTCACTGTGACCATATTTAACATTACACTAACTTTGATTCAATTTGACATTTTTACTGTTCATGCTGTACTCATTAACACACGTGAGTTTATACATCTGTCTTGGTATTACAACCATAACAAAAAGGTCACTGTGACCTATATTTCACATTTAACTTTCATAGGTTAAGTTGCTGCATTTAGCGTTTGACCACGTAGATATTTGGCATGTTCTGTGGATGCTATAATTATAAAATCATGAAAATTGGCGGTGCATCTTTATGAGCACTGCTTTCTCATTTCAGTAGTAGGTCAATATCGACTATATTGAACGCTTCACTGACTTGGGTTAAATTTTATGTTTAATCTTCATTTCTCAGGAATGTTCATGCTGTAATCGTGAAATTGAGGATACGCATCAACGTGTAACAATGTAACAATGTATCTAAGAAAACCTCTTGAAAATAAACATGGTAGAACAAGCCCATATCAAACATTTCCATCAACTATGACCCGAAAAAAGTATACCTCAGTTGTTTTGAAAAAATTAAACATTATGCTTTTCTTTCTTTTACCTGATTTATGAGAAAGTCACACCGTTGCTAAAGACGTAAAGACTGACACTTTTAGACCATCTTCATTTAAGTATTTCTATTAAACCTTTTTGATACTCGGCTGCGGTGTTTAACACATTTTTTTAAACCCCCCAACCCCCAACCCCCCAAAAAACAACAAACAAACAAGCAAACAAACAAACAAACAAAAGCACTAAGACGCACGCACTGATGAAAGACGTGCTTACGGAGATCAGGGCCGAATTTGCAGACATAACTATGGAACGCGCGTACATATTGGAATAAAACGTTGTAGACTCGATTAAAAATGAGAACATTCTGGAACAAAATGTTTTGGACGTAATTGATTGAACGGATATTGTAGAATAAAAGCTTGCTGAGAAAATTGAACGTGCGGACATATTGGAACAAAAAAGTTGCGGACATAACGGAACGTATGAACATATCGGAACAAACAATGCAGACAAAACCAACCGATCAGACATACTGGAACATAAACGTTGCGGACATATCTGAATGGTTCGACATATCTGAACAAAATGTTGTGGAGATTAGGAGCGTGGTAACATATCGGAACAAAGGTTGCAGAGGTAATTAAACGCGCGGACCTAAGGGAACGCATAGATATATCGGAACGAAAGTTGCTGCTGACATAACTGAAAGCGCAGAACGAATAGTTGCGGACAATACAGAACGCGCGGACATATCAGAACAAACAGTCGCGGACCTAAGGGAACGCATAGATATATCGGAACGAAAGTTGCTGCTGACATAACTGAAAGCGCAGAACGAATAGTTGCGGACAATACAGAACGCGCGGACATATTGGAACGAAAGTTACGGACATAACGGAACACGCGATCATACCGGAACGAAATGTTGCGGACAGAAGGATATGGATGACTGAATACGGACATAGCACACGCCAAACAATGATGTTTGCCAGAAATGAACTTGACTTACACAGACCAAAAATGTGAATCAGAAAATAACATTTTTGTTTACATGCAACAACCAGTTTCAAACAGCACACAGAATGTGCCCAAACTGAGCGACAATTGTTCAAAGAGTATTTATAGACCTTTCCTGTTGAATATTTTCGTTCCTGTGTCATCTCTATAAGACAGGAAAGTCCAGATTTCTGAATTTCGGATAAGTTCATAGTACTACTGATAAGGATGTGCTATCCTGCCCAGGATCCTAACAGAATACTTAATTTATATACTCGTACTTTGACTCACTTACTGTAGTGAACGCTGGACGAAATTAGCTTGATGATTAGTGCTAATTCGGATTATATGGAAACATATCCATGTCAGGGTATATTGACATTCTGATCTGAGACATATCGAAAATAAATCTGAGTTGATGAAGTCGAGCTATTCATGCACTGTGAATCAGAGATAAGGACTTAATTTTGGTATATCAGCACTGACGAAGAAAAACTGACTGACGTTCCGCTGGATTTTAAAAACGGAGCAAAATTGGCTGTCCATGTCTATATACCATCATTTAAAAAGTTATCTCCCCTTACTATTTGGTTAATGAACACCTGTCCATCGGGTCGAACGGAAAAGAAAGACATGAACCTAACGCCGTCGTCTGTATGGTTCATCTCGACACTTAAATACGTGGCAAAACCAACTGTATAATCCATACATACGACTGTAATGGAATTGTTATCTCTAGAACAATCAGACCTTTGGCAATTTATCTACTCTCTATGTGACTTGAGACTAACGTATCTAAGTATACACTGCCCCTTATGCAACTGGAAATCAAATATATTTAATTTAAAGTAAATATTTCTTGCAGTGGTGCGGAACAATACCATTAATTTTGTTTCATCTCTGAAATAGTATCTGATTGATAAATTTAGGTTTTGCGCACGATAGAGAGATAGATAATCAAAGAGTCCATTTGCTGATCAATAAAGAAAAACGTTTTACTTCCAATAGACAAGAGTGGTATCGAAGTTACTGATTTTTAATTATAGTTTTTAGTACCCAAGATGGCCTGAAAGTGCTAGAGGCATCCTTCACAACGTATGATCTAAATGAAAGCATAAAAGCGAAATGGGGATAGATTGTATCTTGGTGTACCTTTATATATGAAAAGATTTTTTTGTTAATACGCCAGTATAATCTGTTGTTGGGAAAGTAATAAAATCAAATAAACAAGGTTTATTATATGATAGAAGCAATAAATCGAAGTAAATGGATCTCAAAAAAGTCTACCATTAAGTGATTTTGAAATAACATATGCAAACTATGCCTGTAGCGGAACATTTGATTACAGATCAAAGAATTATAATATATGCAAGGGGATGAATCGACGCCTGTCCCGTAAACACGCTAGCTTAGAGATTTTCATGCCGAACCTCCACTGTTTTTACCATTTGGGGCAATAAAGTATGTTTAATGGAAACAATTTGTGGGATGCCGGTTCGAACCTTGCCAACACCAGCCCTGTTAGGCTGCCATAGTGTTTCTCTGGGTAAGGCACCTTTTATTCCTATTTCCTATCCCTTTTATGACCTTTCTTCGGGGAGGGGGTAATGTTACTAGCCACAAAGAAGGGTACTGTGTGCGATCACGCGTCGTCGCAATCAGTCTGTCCGTCCATTCCACTTCCAGAGATAAGCCCATCTATGACTTCAGCATAAACTCCAACTTTCAAAATTTCCTTGATCACTCACAGTTACTACAGCTTCGACCGTGTTTATTATGCAAATAGGGATAAGCCAATAACACACAACTCAATAAGGTAACGATATGTCGCATTTCACTACAGTTAACCTTTGCATCATCGCCGTTATGCGCAATTGATACCTATCACCCTTAACTACAGAGAGCTGTGTACCATACGTGCGATATAGTTCCAATACCGAGTTTGTTGAATTCTAATTGAACCGAGTTTACCTTAAAGTAGACGAAGTCCAGGCATTTTAATGTATTGCAAGGAAGCATGAACGGTGACAGATTACGCAAATGTTATATGATTCGACGCTGCGGGAGTACTAGGCTGCGATAAAAATTTCTGATTGGATCCACTTGCTCTTACTTAAATGTTCAAATCGACCAGGTAAATTACGCTGTAAGGTTATGAAAAAAGGGGAGAATTTATGTGGACACAAACTACAAATATTTTCATTGTGTGATATGAAGGGTGAGAATTGAAGTTACCCCCCCCCCCCCCCCGTCTCTCTGCGCCTGCGTGTTTGGCTGTCAAATTTAGTATTTCGAGAAAATGAGGAAAACGCATAGTGATTATGTGCTTTTTTTTTTAGACGCTTGGACTGAATTTGTTGTTTTTTTTGTTGTATGTGTCCATGCAAAATATTTACACAGGATTTACCAGATAAGATAAATAAATAAACACTCAGAATTTTTGTAACAGGTCAGTACATAAATGTCTAAGTACCCGAACTCAAAAGCACACATACACATATCAATAAAAGCAGATATATCACATTTGTCTGTATGGGGTAGAAATATTGACATCTAAAGGTATAGATAGACACTTTTCTCTCCATTCACACGCAAGCGTAATAGCAGTAAATCAGGATATGTTGACTTTCATTCATTTCCACGAATCTTCTAGAACTAATGCATTTCGATTGCATACGTTTGAACTAACTCAAAGGTACAGACGGCCACTTTTGCCTCCAGTAATAGCAGTAATCAGGGTTATTAAATTTCCATTTATTTCATGAATCTTCCAGAACTAATGCATTTCAATTGCATATTTTTCAACTAATTTCTTGTACATATTTAAAGTAGAATTCCAATATTTGTACATTACTCCGGGAGTCCATGCGTACGCCGCCAAATAATTACACGGTTTGTCTCCTAGGTAACATTGTAGTGCAGTCCCTTCTTTTTTATGGACATTTCTAAGCGGAAGGAAAGAAACATTGCGTATTTGATTCGGAAGAATACCAAATAGATAAAAGTCGTCTATCCAATGAAATGGAGCAGTTTTTCCAGCCTCAAACATTTCCGGAACAATACATCCAGGCATTAATACGGTAGCGGAAAGCGCTTTAACCCTGGAAAGTAATCTGGATCTACCGCATATTTTCCACTGCGATATATAGGAGAGGATCTATGAAAACGACATGCAATTTTCCTTTGTCCAGCTTTAAAGTTAGGTAATAGACTTTGAATGAGGCGAAATATATTGACAAACACATCATCATCAATTTTGAGAATAAATTTCGCATTTTGACAGTACTCCGTTATCCATCTATATCCAAGAACACCTTTATGAGTTAGGTTATGGTAATCATCAATAAAATCGCCTTGAACTATATCTTGAAATTGTTTACTCTCTCTCTCCAACCTCCTTTGAATAGGTTCGTTTTCTTTTCTTCCCACCAAAAATAATATCCGGGATGAATGATTTTTCAATAATCTTGGATTTGCCCAAGTCTCTCTAAGTGCTTTCCGCTGGTAGAAATGGGGTACAGCAGTATGCACCATTATTAAGAATGTGAGATTTTTTACATCTTTGCATATGTTTGGGTTATTAATAATGTAACTAGAATTAATAGTCAATGGATAAAAAGTGTAATTGGTGTATTTGATCGCTTCTCCATTGTTCGTCTTTAGAATAAATGGTCCAGAGGGGTTCCGTTTTACGGGGTATGGTATCCATGCGTATTTTCCAGGTATAATGAGATCATCACGTCCATTATGCGTATTGTTGTTGTCACTTCCACTGTAACTGACTCTCGAATTGGTAGATGTTGCCACTATATTTTCATGGTTGCTATGGAGTTTGCCTGCGTTGTCGAGTTTCATAGTTTCTTTTGAGTATACGCGTCTCAAAATTCCATTGTCGAAATAAAATTTTGGTTTCCTTTCATTTCGAGTTACTACGTAAATGCTGTGCATAAGTAAAAGGATCGATATGACTGAGGTAAAGGACAGGAACTTTAGATAGAATTTGGTGTGTCTCAGCGCCATTATCCTATGATGTAGAGACGAACTTATCTGTAAATAAATAAGTAAAGAAATAAATAAATAAAAAAACAAATGAATATAAGTACAAAAATGATACATACATTAGTCTATTTACACAATGGAATGAAGAAAACTAATGTATAAATAGGCAAAAGGAAATAAGTACACAGATAATGACTTAAAGAAGCGAAACACTCATTCGTTCATAAACACCTACCCACGAAATAAGCAAATATTAGGATACAATTTATGGAATGTCATAGATATAAAAACAAAAGGACAGTTAGTTTTTGCAAAGTTATTTCCTACATATAATGCTTCAATCTACGTCTTTTGTTGAACAGCTAAGCGACTTTATATTCGTGGACACATTTCTTGTGTGGATTGATACAGTAGAAATTGTTGGGGTAGGGTTGCATCATCACAGAGCGGTCGTATCCGACAGTCTTCAGACCATAGCATCTTTAAACTAAAGATTGTATTCATTGTAAGTTTTCCTGTTAATTTTTTGCTTTTTTATTCTTTCTATCTTTTGTTGTGCATTCAAATGTGAATTATGTGGCATCGGCAAGTTTGGTAACTGTCGAGTCACAGTAATTTCCATAGACAATTAATTTCGGTTTGCAATCAACACTCACCCATCCTCATTTTATCCATCGTTTTCAAACATGATTATGAATGTGATAAGAGTTAAAGTCGCTAATTCAGCAATATTTAGTTTTATATTTAATCCAGGGTTAAGCTCTAAAAGCTTTTACCGTTTGTCATGAGTATTGGAGATATGGGTGGCACTGAATATCGAATAGAAACAGGTCATGTGAGTTCAGTCAATGACAATTTGTACGATTCGTGTGGACAATAATGAAATAAGCCAATACTTTAAACTTTTTTGTTGCTGTCTGGAGGTTTTTTCTAAGTCCTTTTTGGATGGCAACTTCTCGTTATTTTCATAAATGTACATTCATCCTGATGGATTGAAAGACAGAGAGACAGACAGACAGAAGAAGAAGGAATTAGTCCTGAATATTCAAATATACCATACGTAAGGGCGGATATATTTCCTAAAGGGGAAAATAAATTAGATCCACTTTAGTCGCCACTGTGGCGATGTCAATGTTTCTTACACTGATACATTTAAATATCCTGTTATGAAATATACAATAAATTTATATATATTAACTGAGGCAATTTTTTATTACAAATAGCGACTCTATTTGCAAAGTATCTTAATTCGGCTCTGGTAGTGGAAGGTCGGACTAAATAAGGACGACCATATAGCACACAAGACCAATTTCAACTAAGCATTAAGATTTTCTACACGTACTGTTTTAATACTTGTTACGACTCTATAACATAAAAATATGTAACAGAAAGAAAGTGAAAGCAACACTGTAAGTAAAATCAACAAGCAATTTATTTCTAGATAATTAAAAATCAAAAAGACACTTACTATATTGTGAATTAAAATCCAAATAATCCAATAATCCTAATTGTCCTAATCACAATTCCTAAATATAGAGTGTTCGGAATGAATTCCAGTAGCCTTGAATGTCCTGATGTGCCAGTAGTCTTGAATGTCATGTTGTGCCAGTAGTCTTGAATGTCCTGATATGCCTGAATGATGAAATCCAGAATATCTTCGAATGAATTCACAAAAATCCTAAAGTCATGTATTAATCCCAAAAAGTCCTAAAGTCTATGAGCACTTTTGTATTTCCAATGAATATTTTAAATAAATAATTCCTCTCTTTGAATTTGCCATCATTTTTACAACACAACTATAAACATCTGATTATTAAACCAAATTCCTTAAAGACTGATAGTTAGCACAGGAATGAATTATTGCTTATTAAACTTCCTATATATAAACACTTACAATAACGTGAATTAAAATCCAAATAATCCTAAGCGTCCTAATCACAAGTCTAAAATAGAGAATGTTCCGAATGAATTCCAGTAGCCTTGAAGGTACTGATATGCCAGTAGTCTTGAATGTCCTGATGTACCAGGAGTATTGAATGTCTTGATGTACCACAATGATGTAATTTAGAATGTCTTTGAATGATTTTAATGTCCTGATATGCCTGAATGATGAAATCCAGAATATCTTCGAATGATTTCACCAAAATCCTAAAGTCATGCATTAATCCCAAAAAGTCCTCAAGTCTATGAGCACTTTAGTATTTCCAATGAATATTTGAAATAAATAATTCCTCTCTGAATTTGCTATGATTTTCACAACACAACTATAAACATCTGATTATTAAACCAAATTCCTTAAAGACTGATAGTTAGCACAGGAATGAATTACTGCTTATCAAACTTCCTATATATAAACACAGGCCACCTGACAGAATGTTCTAGAAAATAATATGGCTTACCTGACAAATATCAGTAATTCTAGTGGAAAAAACCCCAGTATAATTGTAAACAATAGCGACCTGACCTCTAATTCTAAGTAGAGAACTTGTTTATATCCCATAACCAAGGACAAAGTTAAATATGTAAACATTATACATAGCATGCTACCTACGAAAATGTATTTGCAAAATGTTCAATTATGAATCTAGTAGATGCAAAAGAGGAATTGTAGCTCAGAGAGTGATGACTTTTTAGGTCTGAAATCTATTGCAACCTGGCGAACTTTCTAGGTCTACAACCGACTCTGATCGACTTTTAGGTATGAGGCCGACTCCGTGAGCTTTTACGTCTGCAACAGGCTCCGATATAGTTTTTAGGTCTGAAGTCGACTCTGTGAGCTTTTTAGGTATGAGAGTTTATTCCTAGTGTGATCGAGAGGTGATCCTGGGGAGCTCCTTACAGCGTGGGCCGGGTCCCAGCGTTAACACTTGGCCTATTTAGTTTGTTGCGAGCATGCTATGATAACCATCCGCAGCGACTTTCGTAAGATACGTAAGGCTGTACCTCATAGCTAAAACGAGTCTTAGCCTGCTTGAGACGAAGAAGTGGATCGTGCCAGACGGTATTATGACATAGGCACATGGCCTCTGTCGCACCGAGCAACACACCTTGGCGGAGGAGTACCTCAACGAGTTCTTGGGGCCGGTCCATTGATGAAAAGACCCTTGGGTGGTGGCTGAGCACCTTCAGGCACGATCTGTAGTTCCTTGGAGTGAGGCAAGCTCCACAACCCACCTACAGAAAGATGAGATGGCTGGATGGGATCCTGAACCTGTTAGCCAGTAAGAACACCTTGAGCAACCACACAGGGTCGCTAGCAGTGCTGACGTAGCATGAATGGCATCAATAGATTTTACCTATGGGCCGTATTACCTCGTCGTTTTGGGCTGCCGTGGGACTTGGCTGCCCTTCAGACAGCTACTACTCCATGTAGAATGAATCGCAATGTTTGCGCAGACAAGCTTGTATCTCTTTTCTGCTGCTTTTCTGCAGCCTGGAGACCTGCGAGGTGTGTGCTTGCCCCACCTCATTGTTTTGTGTCTCCTTTTTGCAACAACTGGGCTTACACCATTGTGGCAAGCATTCCATGTTTTTTGTCATAACTTTCCATGTAGCAATGGCTCCTAGCAATAATTATGTTACCTGCTGATTCTGTGCATGAATGTCCCCAATTTTTTGAAGCTGGTTGCTGGATCTCTACGAATCTAGTTCCATTTCTTCCATTCTTGTTGCCGTCTCGGCAGTTGTTTCTATATCCGTTTGCAGCGCTTCTATGTCGCTGGCTATGCTGCTGATTCCATTCAGTACCTTGTCTTGAGAACTTTATATTTTTTCAATGTTATTGACATAAAGTCTAGCGTTCTTGTTGGTTCCAACGCCTGTGCTCCTAGGTTACCAAATCGGCTGTAGAAGTCAGCTACACTAGGAACCCTCGTTGTATCCGCGGGCAGTGTGGAATGGGTATTGGAGGTATGACATCTCCTTTTGTCTCCTCTTGAGAAGCAGATTGCGCATACGCTAGGTCGTTTTGGGAGCCGTTAGCCGTGTTCTGTTCTATGTTTGAGCGCCATATTTTGTAAAGGCGGCTGGTCCCATCCCAAAGATCTTTCTCGCGTCATCTGCAATTTTTTTTCAGCGGAAGCTGTTCATTTCTCGTATTTGGGTAGGGAGTAAATCGTGGTACTTCCCGATTTGTGTTATCTGCGATGGGTCCAGCCGCGTCGGTACATCGGTACTTACCGGTAATACTGATACTTACCGATGTTTACCGGTGCTTATCAAAAACGTTACCAGTAGTTATCGCTAATATTAATATCGGTCATTGTTGGTAACATTGCCATCGGTACTTATCTGTTACGTTGGCATCGATACTTATCGGTAACGTTATTGGTGCTTCACGCGCGGGATGTCGACGGTTCACACTCTTTAGGGCGATTTCCAGCGATTCCCCAATTTCGGATCGGCGGGGGGGGGGGGGGGTCGGGAGGGAGGATAGACGAGCTGGAAAGAAAAGTGCCCAACACCACAGAAAAACTTATCGCGGCAGGAGACAAACTGCAGGCACGGCGCGATGAGGACTCGTGCCAGCGAAAAGAGCTTACGAATTCGCTGGATGCCCTTGGAAAGCAAAAAGAGCACTCTAAAGAACAGGTCGCTGCCATTTAAATATTAAAAGAAGCGGTCCGGTGGGCGGGCGCGAGGTTCTGGGAAATGAAAAAGAAGGCTATAGCGGATATCCAGGCTCCAGTGACTGAAGTAGAGGCACTGCGCTAGGCGGGTATCACTCCTGCGACACATATGTGCGTGGGCAGGGATGCGAATGTTTCACTGACGAAGCGCGTGGGGTTCTTAGGCCAGTAGCTCGAGGTGGCCCAACAGCAGCTCCAGGAGCGGAACGCGGCCTTACGGTCGCCGGATGCTTTGGTCATCAAGGAGGGCTAGCTCAAGCGCGAGAGCAGGCAATAGCCTGCAAAATGCACACAGCTTACGAGCGAGGCTGAGGCCATCCGCCGAGGCGCAGAAGACAAAGCGCCCAGTGTACCCCTCTCCTAAAGCGCTAGCATTGAGAAGCCACATACGCCTGAGCCTCCCTCTCCAGAGGGGCTGCATCGCTGATACTGTCACTTATGGATAAAATGCACATGATGCTCTTTTTAACTGCTGTGGCAGTCGTCCTCATCATAGATATTCTATCATATTGTTTCCGTAAAAAAAGGTCAAAATGATGTTCCCGAAAAATCCTAGTCTTATAAATCAACCCACCCACCCCAAACCTGTGCTGATGCTGATCGACGTTTATGTGGTATGATGTCACATATTCATTAAATCGCGCAAATGATGAAGACAAATGTGTCCGCAACACATCGGTGTAGATTTTATACACTTACTGGTATTTATCACGGTTCTTGAGTTACGGTCGGCTGGAAAGTCTTTTCGGCGATATGTACAGAATATTTCCGGATCAAATCCTATGTTTGATAACTGGTTAGTCCACGTGGAATAACACAACCCTATCTCCTGTGGCAATTTCTAAGTTTATGGCTACATACTGCTGTTCCATCAGCAACCAGTCCGATGCGACTTCTGCTCATTCGCTCATTTGAAAATTTCCGTTGCTTTGATCATGTGACTTGACTTGAGCGTCTCTGGATTTTGTCAACGGAAACTTTCAAATGAGCAAATGGGCGGAACCAGCTGTAGCGGTACCTCCCCTATCAGAACTTTCGGACTGTGGTATGTGGCTGTCTTATAAATGTCATTTTAAAACTTACTGAACAGACAAATATTTTCCATATCTCTTCGAGAATACATTGATATATGTATTTACATTTTATCAATAATACAGATATGAGCGATGATGTGTCTATAATTTTTGTTTTCTCAATAAAATGATTAAAGGTACCGGACCACTAATTATTTCACAGCCAGGGAACCAGTCTACTGGTGGGGAAATAAAAATTAGAATACTAAATCTTTTGAGATGCGCCCATTGGGTAATAAAGGGTTTCAATTTTGTTCCATCATTAATTTCACAAACTTCAATCTATGTATTATAGCTGACAAAAATATTTACTTTTATTTTGATATCCTGTATTTGATTTCCTACTGAGAAAATAGCACATGTACTCTTGGTTGCGAGGCTGTGTTATTAGATGCAGACCAGGGAGTTCCCCTGTGTAGCATCATGGGACTCAAAAATATGCTGCGAGGCACCTGTTTTTTCAGGCTGAAAAAATTCTCTAACTCTAATGAATGGAACCATGTGTGGTTTGTATGCCAAGCTAATGAAGAACTTATTTTTATTTTTTAATATATTAACATTAAGTTTATGGGAAATGAATTAGCGGTCCGATCCCTAAACGTCTTTGTTTTATACACTATACACCTCTGTGTTCAAATATCACGGAGTAGCGTGAGTAAGAGACTAAAATGTAATGTCTCTTTGTGGTCTAATTATCTGTTTTATAGATAATGATGAACCCGTTACAACTTCTGAACCTGCCCCATCAAGTTCAACAGGGTTAGCTTCCATTTTGGATGATGTGGTCTTTGTCAAAGAAGACAAGGCAAGTCGGTCCAAGCTTGACTTGGCCAAGATAGAGGTATACATGTATTATTTCTTGGATGAACCACCGGTAGCTATTAATACGGACCCTCTTCAGTAGTTGAAGGAACATCAGTGGCGGTATCCTCTCCTATCACAGTTCAATTATTATTACATCATTGGCTTTGCTTATTCATTTTCTATTAAATGTCTTGTTGTAAAGAAATGTTGGGCAGATAATGATAATAAAGTAAAAATATCCTTTATATTCAGTTTATATTCTCTCTAGTACATACTTTTTTTTCCAGAATTGGTTACATCGCATATTATCATCCTCTGATGATCTTTTAACTACATTATTTATATATGAGCAACGCAAGTGAGAGAGTCGAACAAGTTCGTACGATTTCTGGAACTTGTTCACATGCTCGCCAGAACTTTCTCTCATGTAAATATCATTTGCAAGCTCTATATTTTCATCAAAAGCTTCTAACGCATCTCTATGCGTGATAACAGGCAACCATTTTTCCCAATGTAAAAGCCCGGTCGGGGAACCGAAAAAATATTTTTAAAAAAATTATCATGTTAGAAATTGTAATATATATATATATTTTTTTCCAGCTACAAAACATTTGATCCTTAAATTGTTCCTCTGGGTACCTATAGCAACATGCCCAGATTATCTCCATATAATTCCGTAGTTGAGTGTTGACTGATTTCTATAGGTAAGAATAGGTAAGAAGCCATACTAATCCACATGTGTTGGCTACTCATTATCTGATTAGGTAATCACATTCCGAACTACTAGCCCCTTAGTTTGATCTGAGTCGAAACCAATTATCAAACATTTACAAACAATACTTCCATTAGACATAAAACTTTTGTGATTTAAACGCTTTCTTTTGTGTTGATTGTTTGTCTAGTCTTTGTTTTTGCCTTTGACAAAGACTCAGTGACAGTCAAAAGCGCTTGCACTGTTCGTTGTCAGTTTGTTGCACACACACATATCGGATATCAGTTGAAGTATATCAGTAACAAACTTTACCAATATATATATATATATATATATATATATATATATATATATATATATATATATATATATATATATATATATATATATATATATATGACAAACGTTGTTGAATATTTGAATAATTTTGAATAAAGCAATTTTGGGGGAAATTGCGGTAATTTATCGGGCAATCAGAAGAATCTGCTGGGCAACCAGTTCTTCAAAGCTGCTTTTTTAAAATAAGATGACATGGGAGTGAAACTTTTAATCCGAATACTGGGGGCGTCAAAGGATCATCAGTTTGCAAATAGGCGAGTTAGCTATACTTCCTACTAGAAAAATTGTGTGTCAGGCCCGATTTTCACGCATTTATTACCCGTGCACCCGGATTATTTAGAGCGCTGATAACTATCTATCTATTTATATATCTATCGGCGGATGATATACGGATTTGTTTGTTTGCAGGTAATTGATGACAAGGCATGTGTAAGACAAGCAGTGAAATGAATAATAATAATAATAATAATAATAATAAAAGACCAAAGCACAAAGAAAGAATGTTGAGAAAACTTACCATCGTGTTCCTCTGTCTCCGACATAGGGTTAACATAAACTGAAATTTACTTTCCTATACCCCAAGAGCAGCTGAAGATGTGTTTACCCCTACCTAATAAAATGACCTTCTATACTTAACTGGCCAGAGTAACAACACAGTTGGGAACGAATCGTCAAGAGTTAAAGTGGCTATAAAAGGCGAATTAACTCAGCTGTATCATTTTCTCCGAGTAAGCGGTTGATTGATCAGCTACGCCCCTGATTGTTTTGATTGGCAGGCCTGGCCTTTTATCCCATTTCAAAACCCTGTTTTTTTTAACACCCATTCTATACAGAGATCGTAGCGAGTTATCTTCCCAATATGTGGAGCCACATAAAAACCCTGTCCCAATATTTGGTTCCCCTCGGATTTCATCGTTCGCCAGAACAAATTTTTGATCTTCTATTATGTCTAAGAATGCATGATTCATAATATATGTATCAATAAAAACAAATAATGTCTTATTTTATTTTGAGGTGAATCAAAAGATATTTGTGAGCATCAGAAGACATTATTGCCATTTGATTTCTTTTCCTTAGTTAATAAACACAGTATATCTTAATAATTTTGGAATCCTTCTGTTCAAACTTTAGCGCCAACCTAGTATATATATACACATTTAATGCTATTAACTTCATTTTCTTTTGCGCAATTTTAATTAAGGATAGGGAAGTCCCAAATTTCTTCCTTATCTTCTCTTTTGGAGAATGTTGATTATAACAAGGAATGTGTTAAACCAAAACAAATAAAATTAATTAAGAGCATACGTGTATGTGCTTAATACCAAATCAATAAACCCATTTTAAATAAGAAGACATAGCCTTCATAATAGAGATATTAATACTCTGACAGTCTTAACCAAAAATTATTTTGAAAATCTCAATTAAAGTTGTGCCTCCTGTAACAATAAAAAATTAAATAATCAATAAGTGAACAAATCTCTGTACAAAGTAGACATATATGTTATTATTTAAAGTCCTGATGAAACACTGTTTGTTTATCTCATAAAATAGCTTATATTTGAACAGGAAACACAAGCGTTATTGGGATATGAAATACAAATTTATGTCACAAAATCAAGTCTGAGAATGCACAAATTCTATTCACTCTGAATATATTGAATATATATAGTATTAACAAATAATCTCTACGATAAAATTAACCACTTATAGCAGTTGGTCTAGTAGTCTAAAAATGTGTGAATACTTGTCTTTTTGCACAAAGTATATTTAAGCAATCACGACTTCTTCATTTGAATATGTTGTAAATAGCAAACGATCACCCTAAAACTTTTGTATCAATATTTGATACAATAGAGACACAGAAACTTAAAAAGCACCAAAAAAGAAGAGATTTTTAAAGTTAAAAATGGATGGTTTCATGAAAAATAAGGCATCTTTAAATACTAAATTACCCCACCCACTAAATATCTTGAATTCTTCTCAACAAATCGTTGAAGGTACGTGGATTATATAATTTTAGAGAAATTCATTCGTTGAAAAAATCTATATAGAAGAGAATGACAAAAGTAATTATGTGAAAATAACACGTATGCCATTTTTTTGATGCAGATATCAGAATATGTGATTTTTCATTTTCGAGAACGATTATGCCTCATATTTGCTTACTGATCGATTAACTCTGTCTTTCGCCCAAATAAGTTATCTTCTCGTTTTTTTTTTAACTCCATGAAGACTGAAACATTTTTAATGTAAGATGAAGATGCTATCAAATCTTTGTTTGTTTGTAAAGCAGGGAGTAAACCAGAAGTAATGTTGAACCGCTTTGCTCCGTGCTTCCACCCATCAAATTAAAGGGATGCTATTGACTATAATCCCTCATTCACTCTGCACCATCGCCGCTAGGTAAGCGCCTCTGCTATCTGGCGATATACTATCCAATTTTGGATATTTTCTCTATGCCAGGCAGCTGGGCAGACACGTATGTTTGTTAAGAGTCTAACAAGATAGTTCCAAACACTTGGCCCTTTTACTTTGTTTTGTTGTGATGACTTGGTAAGGTCAATCTAATATATGTCTTGATTGTAATTTGAACTAAGTAAAATTCTTCATAAAAGTGTGTTAACATGTGTTTTTGCAAAACGTAAAATTACCCATGCTCATTGGGGCAATTCAGTTGTCAAATGTTCAGTTTAAAAGATGCGTAGTTATTGCACCTTCTCAAGCTCTTCAATTCGGAGGTAAGAAAATCTTGCATGTAGTCCGCAATCCCCATAATGCCTAAATGGAAGCGATCAGTTTTGAAAAACACCGGAACTTATGAAAAGAAGTTTGTCATTCTATTGGGGTAGAGGCTGATTCGAACCTTATTCGTACCATATTACGGGATGATTCGGACTATATAAACTATTATTAAGTTTCGTCTTAGATATCAATGTGATATTTAAATTAAAATATGATATTTCTCATTATTATCGAGGCACGCTGTGCAGTTCAAAATTGTATTTAAGGAAATAGAACTCCAATTTTATGTGAGATAATGCAGGACTTTACAATTTTTATAAAATACAGCAAGCTCAGAGCAAGCTGACTGGAAAATTGATCTTGGGGAATTTTAACTTGCCCCAAAATATGACAACATAATATTTATTTTACAAATATAGAACTTTTAAAAAGCATTTTATCTTTGTTCGCACCTTAAAACAATATGTCGATAATTAAAGTTATCAAAAAAGATATATCTCAATAGCACATGTAGTTAGATGTATAACTGAGGAAAAAAGGAAGGATTAGACTGCAGATATAGTTAAAAGAGCAAAGACGTACATATACATTTATAAAAATAAACAGATAATTGAATAGGTAGATAAGGGTATTGGAAATGGCTAGATTTGAGAGAGAGAGACAGAGACAGAGAGTGAGAGAGAGGGGTTGCGTTGCGTTAGGAAAAAAGACCCTAAACTGAAAATAATGAAACGGCCAAGAACATAAAGGTATTAACTTAATTTTAATTATGTTTCAATGTATAATATCATTTTTCTTTATCTACGTTTCCACTTAAAGATCAATTGATCATGTATCTTTACGTATCAATCCAGTAAGTAAACATGGTTCAACCGAGTCCCTCACTGAAATATTCCAATGTCAACTAATTCACTCTGCGTCTACTCACATGTCTGTTTCCGCTTCCACGTCATTCAGTTTTTACCCAGAAATCGTCGACATGCATTTAAATAATATTTGACAAACCAACTTTTGAGAACGATTTGAGGATACAATTAATTTTATCCCTTTAATTATTTGCCGAACATTATGTATCGATCTCATGTAATAAATACGTTAATACTTGGGGGTGTTAGAATTCCAGCTGGCGAATTGTTAGAGACGAGTGTTTTTATTTCCAACACACCTGACTAAGAAATCTAGCGATTTAGATTATAAACAATTATCATCTATTGAAATTGGCGACAAGCATCAAAACAATCTTTGACAAACCGATTGTATAGAGTCTGCACTCTCGGCACATTCGGAGCCCACAAACTGCCCGTGACTAGGTTAGTACTTGAAAGTCTGCTAATCCCGTTTGAGTAGAAATATTACGATTAATATATAACTGATAAGTTAAAATATAAATATTTATTTCCTATTTGTCAAAACTTGCTTTAAATAGTAAATATTCACATTATCATGTCTGTGCGAGAAAGTGCGAGACTGACATTGACATTGACTACAAAATGGAAATGACATACTTTTACAGTATATTCTGTGAAAAAAGGATCGATAGATGAAAAAAACTGCGGAGAGTTATGTAATTGAAGAATGCGGTACATATCAATGATAAATAAAGGTCTTGATATATGTACTGATTGCAGAGTATACAAACTTGCAGAAGATAAAGCTTTACTAACTGAACACGACTTCTCTCTCTAAATTTTTGGGACCTGCTCGCGGGCATATGCCTTGCAAACTTGAGCTTGCCCTAGCCGAATTTCAGCTTTTCATAGGCGCCGGGCAAGTGGCTGTGTAAAGCCCTGTATAATGGGATAAATGGGTATACAAATCGAAGGAAATAATGAGACTGTGTATCTTGCATTGACAATTTAATAGTGAAATGTTTTCAAAGCAATTCATTCACCTTTGCATTGCCAAGTTATTAGTGAAATATTTTCAAAGCAAGTTATTCACCTTTGTGCAAAATTAATAGTTTCCTTTATTTTATTGAGAAATAATAAAATTATTAAAAGTGAAAAAAAATCGTGAAAACAGGGCTTATGTAATAACAATATTTTTTTAGTCTTTATATATATTGGTCTGAGTCTGTTAAAGCTTTTATTAGATTTATTTAAAATGTATCTTTATAGAGTATATTGTGTTATATACTGATAGTACTAAATGAAACTTATATACTAAACAATGAAACTGGGTTCCTGTCAAAATCATTATATAATTCAATACACTGTTATACATCTATATTCTGTGAATCTTTCGGACGTAATAATAATAAAGAAAATTATAATATAACAAAAAAGGTTTTGTTATCTCTGATGAAAGCTGGAATATAGTTTGCCAATCTTTTCATGGATGAAGTGATGTATCTATTTTTTATTATCGTTTAAAATACTATATATTTCCAAATTATTGTACTCTAATCCCTATGATGACAATTGTTTCTGATCCATCTAATTAGTGACAAAATGTCAATAGTTAATCGAATGGAGCGTGATCATCTTATTTAGAATGAATATTTTGATAACCTTTATGAGAATTATACAACTTAAAATGCAGTAAATGTTGAGCCTCATATTAATAATTTATTAGACCAGGAATTTCAAATTACTGTACAACCATCAATAAATGTAGATGTTAGTTGATTTATACAAAGAAATTTATTAAACATGGCTTAGGGATAGATGAAAATCAATAACAATTAACCAAATCTCATTTTGAAAATTTCATTACAACAAATAGTTTACCAGGAAATAAGTGGCAAATGAATACCTATTTCTAAAATTAATAACGTAACTAGTATTCTATCTCCTAATTCTATGCAGTAGAGGTAGACGTTATTTTCTAAAGTCCTTAAGGAAAGGCACGGAAAACACCACAAGAAAGTAATTGAAGAGAGCATGTTCAAACAATTTCTAGCTCAAGAAGCTCTTAATCAAGTTGTACCAGCAGCTCAGCAAAGGCAAACAGAAGCAGTTCCATTTATCATTGAAATGCAAGTAATTAACACAAACGAACCATTTAATGATTTAGTTGGAGAAGAAGATACGCTAATAAATGATATTTTGAAAAAATGGATAGTATAAAGCCGAACATATTATTTACACTACAAGAAGAAGAGAATTAAGAGGTTATGTTAGCTCTGCTGAAGTAATAAAACAAAACCAAATGTCAATGAGATTAGACGTTGAAATGTACGACTGAAAAATAGATGATACAGAAAAGATATCATTAAAAACCCAAACGAAACTTAAAAGACATTAAAAGAATTATTACATTGTTCTGAAAGTAAAACGCCCCAAATAATTGGGCATTTAACAGATTTAACATTTTTTTTTAGTATAAAGTTAAAGGTTATAGAAAAGTTACCATTAGGTTTAAGGTTAAAACAAAAGTTTAAGGAAAGAGGTGTAGCAATTGCTACTAATTTTGCAAGCAACAGGTATGACTGCAGAAACTCTTGTTTTATCTGTAACAAATTTTGTAAGACGTTTTACATGAGGAGCAAAGCAGCCTGGTTGAGGAGGTTGTAGGGGTGAAATAAATCCTGGCGGCGGAAGTACTATAGATAAGTTCTTTGATAATTTAAAATTAGGTTTGAAAAATAAGCTATTCGTTTGAACTAGCTAAATAAAACAGCAGCATCATTGCCTGGTATTATTGGTAGCATAATAAGCTGATTTCAAATACGGCTGTAAAGATTATTTCATTAATAGCTGATAATATGGGGTTTGGATATTATAGCAATAATTGCTTATTGTTTGCAATTTTTATTAAAGGTTAGAAGTAGCGACAAAAGGATAAAAAGTGCTCCTAGAAAAGTGAAACAAAATAATGAATTATTAGCACAGGTGTTTGGAACAAATCCTTTATCTGAGAAAGTAAATTATAGCAGCTCCTACAGCCATATTCATAACTATAAAACAGTTTGCTTATTTGTTTTACGATCTATATTTTTATATATTTTGGTTTTGTTTCATTAATTATAAGGCTTCCACCATTGTCACCTATTTTCATTACATCATTCTTATCTACGTAATTTATGTTTACTTGGTTTATTTTATAATCTGTATTTTTATAATACTTTATAATCTGTATTTTTATAATACTTTATAATCTGTCTTTTTATAATACTTTATATTCTGTATTTATATAATACTTTATAATCTGTCTTTTTATAATACTTCATAATCTGTCTTTTTATAATACTTTATAATCTATCTTTTTATAATACTTTATAATCTATCTTTTTATAATACTTTATAATCTGTCTTTTTATAATACTTCATAATCTGTCTTTTTATAATACTTTATAATCTATCTTTTTATAATACTTTATAATCTATCTTTTTATAATACTTTATAATCTATCTTTTTATAATACTTTATAATCTATCTTTTTATAATACTTTATAATCTATCTTTTTATAATACTTTATAATCTGTCTTTTTATAATACTTTATAATCTATCTTATTATAATACTTTATAATCTATCTTTTTATAATACTTTATAATCTATCTTTTTATAATACTTTATAATCTATCTTTTTATAATACTTTATAATCTATCTTTTTATAATACTTTATAATCTATCTTTTTATAATACTTTATAATCTATCTTTTTATAATACTTTATAATCTATCTTTTTATAATACTTTATAATCTATCTTTTTATAATACTTTATAATCTGTCTTTTTATAATATTTTATAATCTATCTTTTTATAATACTTTATAATCTATCTTTTTATAATACTTTATAATCTATCTTTTTATAATACTTTATAATCTATCTTTTTATAATACTTTATAATCTGTCTTTTTATAATACTTTATAATCTATCTTTTTATAATACTTTATAATCTATCTTTTTATAATACTTTATAATCTATCTTTTTATAATACTTTATAATCTGTCTTTTTATAATACTTTATAATCTGTCTTTTTATAATACTTTATAATCTATCTTTTTATAATACTTTATAATCTATCTTTTTATAATACTTTATAATCTATCTTTTTATAATACTTTATAATCTATCTTTTTATAATACTTTATAATCTATCTTTTTATAATACTTTATAATCTATCTTTTTATAATACTTTATAATCTGTCTTTTATAATACTTTATAATCTATCTTTTTATAATACTTTATAATCTATCTTTTTATAATACTTTATAATCTGTCTTTTTATAATACTTTATAATCTATCTTTTTATAATACTTTATAATCTATCTTTTTATAATACTTTATAATCTGTCTTTTTATAATACTTTATAATCTATCTTTTTATAATACTTTATAATCTATCTTTTTATAATACTTTATAATCTGTCTTTTTATAATACTTTATAATCTGTCTTTTTATAATACTTTATAATCTATCTTTTTATAATACTTTATAATCTGTCTTTTTATAATACTTTATAATCTGTCTTTTTATAATACTTTATAATCTGTCTTTTTATAATATTTTATAATCTGTCTTTTTATAATACTTTATAATCTGTCTTTTTCTCTAATTATTTACAAACTGATTATCAGTATCAGTTGCTGGTATTACAATCTTTAAAACTGTAATATTTACATCAGTATTCATTCCTAGAATAAATGTGTCAGATGACTGTTGCAAACATGTATTGTATCTTGCCATGCTTCCTATTTTCATCACTATATTACGTGATATAAGAAATATTCCATAACCATCAACAGCAGGGAATAGTATAACGTTTTAATTTAAAACATATTGTTGTAATCTTATTGATATTTTTCATTTTAGTCATATCCTTTCTGGTCTAAAATTAAATTTTAAATTAACTTTTTACAGTGTCTTGTACAGTTTATATAGGCTTTATAATAGATGTTCTATTTTGTACTTGACCACCTAAAATACAAATAACATAAGACCGTATATTTTGATTTAGTCTAGATATCCCTGCATCTGTTAGTCCATTGCAATTTTGTAGAAAAAAAACACAACCTCTATTATATTGTTCTATTGGTTGCGAATTCTAGTGAGTTAATTTCTTCTTGCATTCAACTGTTCCAGTTCTATAATGACACAGCCGTTTGTATGTGCTTAACACATCAGCTGGTGTAGGTTCTCCAAAATCGTTGATGTAGTGGTATGTCCTTCAGGTCCATTATCAATCAAATATTTATTTCTTCTATTAATATATCTCCAGTCATTACAGACTTATTTAAATTGCTTTATGTCTTGATTATTGTTTGTTGGATTAAAAGATCGATCACTTGATAACAGTATTTTACATTCAGACAAGAGTTTTCGTATTTAAAGTACATGTAACACCTATAAATTGATTTTACTAACTCTGGTATACTTTGATAAGTTAAATATTAGTAAGATATTCCACATCCTGATGTGGCCATCCATGCTGCCAGGTTTAATTGATTTGGCCAAAATTCATATCATATTGTGATCTATATATATGTTCACTGAATCATTGTTGTCAAATCTGTATTGAATTAATGTTATAACTAACCATGAAAAATGGTTATTTTCTGTATGGTATATCTTAATTTTTTTTAATTTGTCAACTATTCTTTTATAACCTTGAGTATTACACTGAGTTGCAGGATATGAATTAGGTGCAATGCTTATTAGTTGGAGTTTTATTCTTCTTTCTTTTTTTGTGTTTTTTTTATATAAATCTGAAGTATATTTATCTAATAAATTTATTTAAGTGAATTGTCTATAGTTGGATAAAACCTTAGAGTTTTTGTTTAATTTGATTAATTCTATTTTATAGATGTTGAAACATTTTTTAACGGGGGTGGGGACAAAAGCCCAGCTTAAGCCTAACTGGGTGCTTGGCCCTGCTAAATATTGTATTTTCTCAGCAGCCGATGAACATAACGGAACCGCTACCATAGGTTTTGCACTCAAGCTCAAGTCTGAACGGCGTCGGAGGCGGGTTCATCCGTGAACATTTCAGATCCCAGTCCTTTGAGGTTATATTTACATTGGTAGTCAGGCCGTAGCCCCTAATTGTTTGTAGATTCCGATGAATCCGAGCCCAACTTTCTGACAAATGGCCTATTCATCAGACAGCAGACATTCCCACATATCCATACATCCTCTATGTATATATAAACCATTGCTATACATCAGAATCGAGTTTGAGGTGTAGGAAAATTTGCATATATTGTACTGATGTTAAAAATAGCTGTTATCAAGGGAAATAACTGATACAAGTAAATAAGTATTATTCTGGTCTATTATTATCACATTTATCACCGGTTTAGTTATTTCATTTATTTATAAGACTTTTGCATAAGTTTGTTTTATTTTTAGGTGAATTTAAATGATCACTTGACTTATTGAATTAATAGTGTACTCTATCATTGAGTCTGAAGGTCCGAAACTTCAGTATATTTGTTTTTTTAGCAGCTTTAGAACTATGGTTAAAACTTGCGACTTGTTCTTTTTTGCTCTCTTTTATTTTGATATTTAAGTCTATTTAATTAATTATTTGAATTCCTGAAGTAATAAGTGACTTGTATGAGACTCCAGTCTCGTCATTTTTAAGATAACTGTGTAATTTTAAATATCTTTATTTTTATTATTTTTGTAAACTTTTATCTCTAGAACTAACTCGGCAGGTAGAACTTGTTCGTTTATCTATCTGCTGTTTGATATTTAAGTGAAGTTCATGTTTTGTTTTGGATTAATGGAATAGTAGATGACTTTTGGGAGACTACAGGCCTCAACATTTTCAATCGCGTCTCTCTTCAATTTATTTGAAAGAACTTGTTTGCATTGCTCTCTAACTTTTATATTGACATTTGAAAAAGTAGCCAAGGTATTTATTAAAATTTTGCAAATGGTTGCCTAAGGTTTTTGAAGTTTTAAAAATGGTGGTCTAGGGTTTTTTTCAAAAAGTTTGAAAAAGATGCCTGTTTTTTTTTTTTTTAAATTTAAAATGATAAATGGTCGCATGTTGCCTGGGATTTTTTTTAAAAAGGAAAAATAAAACAAGTTCACAAGTCCGTGGTCTAGGTTTTTTTAAGAACTGGGGATGGTGGTACATACCCATCTACCAGTCTGTTTTAAAAATAAAACAGAAAAATTCACAAAAGGCTTACTCTCCCCATTTTAGAATTTGTTGCTAATGGTGGAATGGGGGGGGGGGGGGGTCACATGTTGTTAACATAGAACATACCTTATATATCTACTTGCATGTATTATTTTTTAAAGTAAGTGTATGTTAGACAGTACTTGTTATGGAGATTTGACTCATGACGTAATAGATATTGCGTTGCATGTGCCTTTTTAAGATTAAGTGTAGGTTAGAGAGAACTTTTTAGCTGAAATTCGTCATGTGACGTTGCAGATAAGGCTTTGAATATTTTCTTATTTGGAGTAAGTGTAGGTTAGGGAGGACTTCTTAGGGGAGATTCGTCACATGACGTAATTGATCTGGCAATGCATGTGTTCTTTTTGGAGTAAGTGTAGGCTAGGCAGAGATTTATCACATGACGTCATAAATTAGGCCCTGCATGTATTGTTTTATGAGTAAGCGTAGGTTAGAGAGGACTTGTTAGGCGAGATTTGTCACATGACGTAATAGATTAGGCATATATTGTTTTATGAGTAAGCGTAGGGTAAAGAAGAGGACGTATTAGCGGAGATTCGTCACATAAGCGTATTGATACGGTATAGGATAGAGAGAGGACTTGTTAGGAGAGATTCGTTAAATGACATTAGTGATTTGGTTTTGAATGTATTCTTTTTACGTGAAGCTATTGAAATGGCGTTGTTTTCTTCTTAAAGAATGTATAGGTTAGACAGAACTTGTTGGCAGAGATTCGTCGCTTGACGTAATAGACATGGCCAAGTGTGTATTCTTTCTGAAGTAAGTTAAGTCAGGCAGGACTTGTTATCGAGAATTCGTAATTTGACATAATTGATACGGCGTTGCGAGTATTGTTTTTAAAGCAAGTGCAGATTTGAAAGGTCTTGTTAGCGAAGATTCTGCACATAACGTAATTTATCTGGCGTTGCATGTATTCTTTTTAGAGTAAGTGTAGGTTGGACAGGACTTGTTAGCGGAGATTTGTCACATGAAGTTTTTGATATGGCTTGCAGGTATTCCTTTTAGGGTAAGTGTTGGTTAGACAGGACTTGTTAGCGGAGATTCGTCACATAACGTGATTTATTGAGGCCATATCAATTTAAACCATATAAATCTATCTAAAGCTGCAAAAATAAGCCGTGCCAATACCAAAAAATTATACATTCCCAAATAACCACCTTGATTATTACCCCCCCCCAAAAAAAAAAATAAATAATAATAAAAAAAGGATATAAAAAAATAACAAATCAGATATTTGCCATTACACAAAGTCCTGCAACAGACCTCTCGTTGCAAGACCCCACGGCACCATCTCGAGCCGTTTACAGGATAATGCTTCCATTTTTATCATAGATGCAGATGGTCCGAAAGATGTAACAAAGTTGCAGCTACCGTTTCAACACCCCACGGCACCATCTCGAGCCGTTTATCGGATAAAACTTCTATTTTTAGCACAGCTATATTCGAATTTCAGAACTACACCGAAACCTCGCAGAAAACAAATTTCATCATCTTTTCGGATTCATTTCCGCTCTGTAAGTCCTGCAGATCCTAATATTTGACAACCCCTTAATATCCAAAAATCTGACAGAAACATGATTTGCTCATACAGTCTGGAAAAAAGTATTCTCTACAGTTGGCTGCCTAGTCGCATATGTGTTAAAGGTAAATGAAAAGGTAGATAAAACAGTCAAAGCTACACTGCAGTCACCCTTTTCTGAATAGAAAATTTCACTTACGGACTTATGACATTATATAAATCTGCATCTTCTATGCACTTGGCAAAATATGTCGAATGAAAATTCAACAAACAAGCTTTAGCAAATCAAACCCATCATTGGAGAGTGACACTCATCATTCAAAACAAAAAATGATTTGGTAATGTGAGGTGCATGATGCCTATCAGCGCCTCTGGACATATGTAGAAACATTTTAACATGTCTTGATATAATCGCAATGTACTTTGTTAATGTTTAAGGTCTGAAAGAATATAATTGTGTTATTGTTATCAAAACCAAAACGTGCAAGATTTGTATTATCCTTTTTCAGCAACAAGTCACTTCCGCTATAACATGTTAATGCCTCGGATAGTTTAAAATCAATATGGTTCTCTGAATCAACAAATTTAAGCATAAACGCTTTTCCAGCTTTTGTAATATCATTAAAACGAAGAACTGACGAGAAATATACAATTTTATCAGAGGCTACTATAAAAAAATAACTTAGACGGCCTATTCCGGAATCAAGAACATCAATGTTAAAGGCACAAACTCAAGATGTAAATCAGATTATAAAACAAGTACCACAACCGATAACACTTTTTATGGATTACTGAACTCAGAAGCCGGTCCCATCACCAAGACTTTCTCTGCAAAAAAACCAGTCCAATCCCAAGATCAACTGAAAAACCAGCACTATTTAAGTTTCATATATTGATCTGGCACAAAACAATAAAGGCAACAACATCATGTATAAATGTCCACAACACAAATAACAGGTGTTTTGAATACGCAGTATTACCGGCATTACATCCTCAATCTAGAAACAGTGAAAACGACCAAATAAATATAAGCAATGGTTGGGTGTACCGAAATGTGAAAATATTGAATTCCCTGTAAAGATTTATATATATATATATATATATATATATATATATATATATATATATATATATATATATATATATATATATATATTATGAACAATTATATAATTTAAGAATTAACATTTTTGGTTGTGATGCTGGTTTATTTCTATTGTATATCAGTAAACAGGGGAATACAAATCTAAACAAAGATTGATCTCCTATTCATATCAAAGGTTATTAGCAACCAAACAAAAAACCATTATGTCTGGATTAAACATTTATCTAGACTTGAAAATAGCTATAGTAAAGTATACTTGATTCGCATATTGAGTATTGTAAAGGCACTGCACTGAGCACAGGCAGAGAATACTCTGCCCAAATATAAATAATTATCTTTTGAGGTTGAAGAACTATCATCATATGCAACCGATACTATTCGTGATCTATGCTGACTATGAATGCATCAATCAAAAAGGTTAAGAAGAAAGTGTGTCTGGTCAAAACACCAAGCTGATTGATAACCAACCGCCATTTGGATACAGTTTTGTTGCTGTAATATATGATAGTAAGATAATCAAATCAGACACATATCGTGGAAAAAATGTTATACGATCATTAATGAAAGAGTTAAATCAAACACAAAATAAAATAAACTTTATTATTAAAAAAATGCACAATATAAAAATGACATATCGTGGTTACTAAAGATTTCAAAAATGCAACAAAATGCTATATGTGCGAGTTTTGAAACTTCTGCAATGTCACCCTCTGCTGTGTCAAGACGTTTAATCTCGCGTTTTCCGGTTATCTTCTTTGCTTTCGCTGTTTGTTGTACTAGTTTTGTTAACTCACTACCTGGTGGCATTCTTGCTATTATTTGAGAGATATAGACATTTGTTAACTTATTAACTGCCACTTTGTTTTCAGGAGGCATTTCAGAATGATATATTCATTTTCTTGCTCGTCCAAATGCCTCTTCTATTTTCTTTACTGTTGTGGTATCAGTAATGTGTATCAAAATTTCGGCATAATGTGTTGTTACAATTTCTGAATCCCTTTCTGTCAAGTTTGTCTCCGTATAAGATGGTGGTTTTGATATTTCCTCTGCATAGTCCACCAAAGTATTTTTATTTTTTATTTGTATATCCTCTTCCCTACTCGCTTGTGATTCATCTGTAAATATTCTCAATATGAGACTCTGTTGGTTGGTGTTCCTGGTGGCGATGGTATCTCCAATAAATACCCGGATTTTTTTCAGCAGACGGTTTTCTTTCCGTTTTGTGTCCTCGTTTTGTCACAAATACTACATCCAGTTTGCAAACTGGTGTTGCCACGGGTGTTATAATCTTGAATGAAACTGTTTCAAGTTTTATTTCAATAGGTTTTATCAATGGTTCTGCATTATCACGATGAAATTCAATATCACTAATTTTCTTTTAAATCTTGTTTTGCCTTAGCACGAGCAGTAACCACTGATTAATAATTTGTTTCTTTTTGAACATACAATCAACCTTTTGAAAGTTCATGGTATATTATTATGCTATATAAAATGCAAAATAATGTAAAATAATGTATCATTATATTACCTTTCCGTATCTGCTTTTGCTGCTGCTCTCACATACAGTATTAGAATAAACACACTCTTGGTGGTTTTATCTTCCAAATTAACTATCATATGTAATACTCAGACCACGAAAAACATAATTTTCGTGCTCAAGAAACAATATAAACTTGTCATTTTTGATCGAAATTGATACATTGTTTTGATTTTTTCTCGAATTGATTACGAATTTATTGGAAATTATATTGACAATGTTATTATAAAATAATTAGGAAATTTCATGGAAAATGAAAATAGAATTTGATTAGAAATTTTATTGACAATGTTATTGAAAATTTTAGTGCATTTAATTTTAAAATATTATTTAAATTAGTTATGACAATTCTATTGGAATTGTATTGACAATTTTATCAACATTTTGTTCACAATTAAAAATATTCAATACTGGAAACTCATACCAAATTAAAAACATTTATTATTGGAAATTAACTTAAAATTTTATCGTGTTTTACACTCATAATTTGTTTTATTTTGTTTGAAATAAATGATGCCATTTCGTACATGCAAAATATTTACTTCCTTTGAATTTTATTTTTATCATCTTCAAATCAAATTTCTAAATAAAATTGTAATTTACTAAAATAAAATGATTACTTTAAATTTCAATATTATTAAATTTTAAATTGCAATTTTAATTTTCAATTTAAGTTTCCTTAAAAAAATATCAACGTCAGTTTCGACTTATATTTCCCATAAAAATCAATGTGTAAGTTTTTAAAACTCATTTTCCCATAAAATCAATTTCAGTTTTAACTCATTTCTATAAAATCGATGTCAGTTTTATCTCATAAGGTAGTGCACACATTTTAATTTTGGATAAATCTTTGAGCAAAGTGAGAGTTTTTATGCAAGGAACAAAATAAAAAATGAGGTAAAACTGATATTTTCACACTATATATACACATAATATTTACTTTTGACTTACAAAAAATTGACATTATTTGAAAAAGATCAACAGATAGCACAAGTGTCCCAGTGCAACAAAATCTCAACTGTGTCACGTGATTTAAACATAGGACTGACGCCAGGAGACGCTGCCAGTCAGCTGTGCTATCTCCATATGATTTGGCTGTTTTATGTTTTTATTAATCTTTAGGTTGGTAATGCTAGTATTGTCCTATTGTACAAACACAGACAAGTTCATGTCAACATTAGTAGAGCGAGGCACTCGCATGTACAAAAAGTCCCTGGCAGAGTGTGTCAAACATAGCAGTCTTGTTCAACATAATCACTATATCAAGCAAAACAGACTATGCAATTGATATAGTTTGTCACACCAAAACACCTAATTTCTATTAGACTTTTAAATATTTCAATTATCCGATATACTAAGATATCTACACACACATATCTATCTATCTATCTATCTATAATAGGTTAGAGAGTTATAATTCGTTCCAAGCGGGAATCGAACCCATGCCGCGAGTTACGGTAACTATAGCCTAGCTCGCATGCACCAGCGCCAAAACCCACATACGCTCATCCCCCAAAAAGGATGGAGCAAGGTCAAATGTATGGACTCGCTCGCAATACAAACGGAATTTAACACTCAGCTATATGCACAAACCCACTGGGTTTCTATTGCAAGGTATATACATTAAATTATAATTATAAACTGACACCTATATACCAAACAATACAGGAAAAAGCGTCTATCCCAGGATCCCACATTATATGTTAGGATACATGATTATATGAAAGAATAGTATATACAATTACACCAATACAATCTAACAGGTGCATGAGAGCTAGGCGATAGCTACCGTTATCAGCGGCATGCGTTCGATTCCGGCTTGGAACGAATTATAACTCTCTAACGTGTTAGACTATATTAGTGTATCCTAACAAAATAACAGTCAAGCAATCGCAGGACATGAAGGGTGAGAAAAGACGACCCCCCCTCTCTGCATGTGTGTTTGGCTGTCAAATTTAGTATTCGCTAAAATAAATTCCATAAATTCAATCCAATTAATTAAAGAAAATAGTCGACACATTCGAAAAAAATGAGAAAGATTTATACTGATCATGTGCTTTCCTTTCTTTTCAATTCTTGAGCTGAATAGTTTTGTTTGTCTTCCTGCAATATTCATACAGGATTTACCAGACGAGATAAATAATTGAACAATCAGAGTTTTTAAACAGGTCAATACACAAATGTCATATTACCAGAACACACACACACACACACACACACACACACACACACACACACACACACACACACACACACACACACACACACAGAGCTCAGATATGTTACATGTGTATGTGTGGCACAGAAATAAATGATATGTAAAGGTACAGACGGACACTTCTCCCTCCAGTGATACGAACTCATAATAGCAGTAATCAGGGTAGCTGACTTTTCATTTATCCCACGAATGTTCCAGAACTAATGCATTTCGATTGCATATTTTTCAACTAATTCCTTGTACATATTTAAAGTAGAATTCCAATATTTATACATTACGCCGGGAGTCCATGCGTACGCCGCTGTGTAATTACACGGTTTATCTTCCATGTAGCATTGTAGAGCACTCTTTTCATTGTTATGGACATCTTTCAGCGGAAGGAACGAAACATTGCGTATTTGATTGGGAAGAATACCAAATAGATAAAAATCGTCTACCCAGTGAAATGGAACAGTCTTTGCAGCCTCGAACATTTCCGGAATAATACTTCTGGGCATTAGAACAAACGGACCGGGACAATACGGTAACGGAAAGTGGTCTAATCCTGGAAAGTAATCTGGATCTACTGCATATTTTTCACTGCGATACATAATCACGTGTTCGTGAAAACGACATGCAATTTTCCTTTCACCATCTTTAAAGTTAGGTAATAAACTATGAATTACGCGAAATATATTGACAAATACATCATCATCAATTTTGAGAAGAAATTTAGCATTTTGACAATACTCCGTTATCCATCTATATCCAAGAACACCTTTATGAGTCAGGTTATGGTAATCATCAATAAAATCCCCTTGAACTATATCTTGAAATTGTTTACTTTCTATCTCCAACCTACTTTGAATAGTTTCGTTTTCGTTTCTTCCCACTAAAAATAATATCCGAGATGAATGATTTTTCAATAATCTTGGATTTGTCCAAGTCTCTCTAAGTGCTTTCCGCTGGTAGAAATGGGGTACAGCAGTATGTACCATTATTAAGAATGTGAGATTTTTCACATCTTTGCATATGTTCGGGTTATTAATAATGTAGCTAGAATTAATAGTCAATGGATAAAAAGTGTAGTTGGTGTATTTGATGACTTCTCCACCGTTCGTCTTTAGAATAAATGGTTCAGAGGGGTTCCGTTTTACGGGGCATGGTATCCATGCGTATTTTCCTGGTATTATGATGTCATCACGTCCATTACGCGTATTGTTGCTGACGCTTGGACTGTAATTGGCACTTGATTTGGTCGATGTTGCCACTATATTTCTATGGTTGCTATGGAGTTTTCCTGGGTTGTCGAGTATCATAGTTTCTTTTGAGTATAAGCGTCTAAACAATCCATTGTCGGAATAAAATATTCGTGGTCTTTCAATTCGATTTGCTACATAAATGTAGTACATAATTAAAAGGAATGTGATGACTGTGATAAAGAACAGTACCTTTTGATAGGTGCTAGTGCGTCTCAGTGACATTATCTGTAAGTAAATAAATAAATAACAGTAAACAAATTGTTTGATGCATGGTCCATTTACACAATGGAATGAAATAAGCAAATGCATAAACAGGTAAAAGGAGTAGTAAGATAATAGGAATTTGGATTTTTGTTACTGATCTGGGTTAAATTTTTCTACCCCCCCCCCCATGACTTTGTCCTCGCATCACACGCGCACGCACACGAGCCCGCGATTATAATCCGGGTGAATTACCAAGAGGCGCCCATGCCAGAGGATAGTTACGTGGGGTAGAAGACGTTAACCTAGATCAGTAACCAAACAAAATCGCTGTTATCATACTACTATTGTCAATCACTCGATCACGAAACCATACGAGTGATGATTATAGTTCCAAATCCTGAAAACATACTAGTGGAACCCCATAAGTGCACTGGCAAACAGTTACTCGATTTTTACTGCCTGTAAATCAGATTCGTTAATGCTCCGGTTCCATATCTGTGCTCATAGTCGCCGGTGGTTTTCCATTTTCGCCAACACGGTATTGAACTCAACCATGCTAATCATTTTATCTTTGATAGCCATCGAGTACAGCTTGGCTATTGTATTGAGACTGCTTTGTGCCGCCGCGAGAAGTTCTGAAATAGACACGTATTCACGAATTCAGCCGTAACGATATTATTTTACCAGCATAGTTTTACCAGCGCAGCCCACGGCACCGGCTGCTATCGATATACCCCCGAGAACAAATCCGATAGGCGTACCTATGATAGTTGCTGTGGTCAGAATTCCAGCCACACCAAGGCCAACAGTGGTCACGGCGGTGATTCCACAACTAGTATCAACAACCACGCAAGCGCGTTTGTATTTCACGAGTAGCGCGGTTCTCTTGGTGATTTCATCTTGTAGCTGTTGTTCCGCTTCGATTTTTGTTCACGTCGGTAAGTTTGAGGGTGTATCATAGTTCTTCTATTAATAATGTGATCGCGTAGTATAATTGTTTGACAGGTTGGCCTTGTTCGGGTGCAATACGCACACGCACTTCTAGCCAATTACCCTTTTTACTGGTACAACTGGTATACAATCATAGAAAATATCTTCCTGGGGAATATTTAAGTCGCCGGTAATTGTGCGTTCTGGGACACCACATTCACTTAGAACCATATTGATTACACCCTTGATTTGTGTCCGAAAAGATTGTGTTCGACTTCGCCCAAGAACTGTTACGCAGACAAATGTGTCCTTGTTGAATAACAGTCGAGTTCTTTCTCTTCTTAGTTCACTCAATGTTGGTTTAACATAATCAACGGGGAATGTAACTGGCGTGGATTTGTCGGTGAGTATTACTTCATCGTTATAGAAACAATCCCTGTCTAGTCTGCGACCGGGTGTTTTCACGTGTTAATGCTATAACACCAAGATGGTCTCGAGTTGGTAATAGTATATCAGGGTGGTTCCAACTGCCAATTTCGATTTAACCCTCAACAAGATTATATTTCAGTGTATACGAGGGTTTGTGAACACCACTCTGACGCAGATATTAACCGAGAAGTGGAAGAAAATCATCATCAATGTGGTGGTGAGCGCAAGAAATGACAGCGTTGACGCGGTTCCAGACTGCATAAACGGCCAGTGAAGGGATTAGCGCAGGCATCCACAGTGTTAATGTTGACAGCTCAATTTTGCAAACAGCGACACCATTAGCACGCAAAATTGCATCGTCGCTGTTGCCCTTACGGGTTATTGTGACTGTGTGTTTGACTCCGAAAATAATCTTGAGAATATCTCTGCAAAACCAAAATATGTGACTGAGAGGAATCGCACACGAAAACATTAATCAGCCTCCATGAAGTTGTAATCGATGCTATAGAAATCCAGAGTTGAAATTGTTGTTGGTGCCAGTAACTAGATCTTGAATATCTATGTCTGCAGTATTTTGGACGATTTCGAGTTCGCCCAATTATATACGGTTTATGATCTGTAGTATCGGATGTATTCTTGTGAAACATCATAGACGGGCAGGCGGATTTCGCATAATCGTCATTGTGTCTGGCGAGTCCAGTAATCGTCGCGGCAATGTCAACGTTATTATTAATAATCAATGTCTTCAATAAGTTCATGCATCAACGCGCGAAACGTCCCTGGGTCCATGCTGTCATTGGTGAGCAACCGCTGACAAATTGATGCGCCCTCATTATTGACTTCTGGTGCGTTATTGCGAACCGACCCCACAAGTGTTTCCAGCCGATCCGCAAGGTCGTGGTGGTCATACAATCTACCAAGGACTTCTCCTTCCTTCGGTTGTTGTTCCATTGCGGATGCAGAAGGTCTTTATTGGGGAGCTACACTTCTTTGTTGGTGTATAAATGCAAGTCTTCTTGTTCTTGCAGTGTGGGTGCAAATGTTTGTTGTTCTTGGAATGTAACTGTATGTTTCAGTTGCTGTAGCTGTTGCTGTTGATGTCACCCACCAGTATGCATGGGATGCATCATTGACTATGAATAAAGATTGTTGGAATCTAAATACATGATGTAACTTTTGAGGAACGTGGGATTGTATTCGTCTAAGCCTGTGTTGTTGGTGCGTGCGTATCGGTGGCTTCCCATGGAAATCCCGCCACGGATTCCACTTTCACTATATAAATGGTAACTGAGTTTCAGCATATTTGTTCCAGTTGATTCTGTACTCGTAGGGACAGATTCCTTTACGAGTGAGTAAACCGAATGTTCCATCCCCAGCACCACCGTATCGACGACTGATTGTAAAACGATCATTACCAATGAGTTAATGAATTGAGTTGACCCAGTCTAAACGTCATGTACTTTTCCATGCTATTGGGGATGACGCTTATTGGCGTCTTTGATGTTGTAGCTGCTGCCTGCATTATTAAATGACCATGATACCCACGCAGGTTATAAAGCACCACAGGGATTTTTGTTTTACTTGGATAAATTCGCAGCTGCAGATTACATGCACTGTGATGTGACAATGGTCATAGAATTTACAATTTCAAATTACAATAGCACAAAAATATGATTTGTCACTTGATGGACTCCGTAAAATTCTACTATAGAAAGCAGATTTTTCTTCCTGATTCAAATACACTGGATGCCTATAATGAGAAAAAACGGTGGTTACTTGAAAAAACAGGCTTATTCTTTCCGGGATCATGAAATAGGCTTGCAAGCCTTAATAAAATATCTTCCAATATGGTGTCAGCTCAAATGAACTCAAATTACCCGTTTTCAAGTACTGATTAGACTGCACCGACCGACTTGAATCCTCAAGACTTTGTACGTTGTATCCAACAATGTAAAATGTCTTGAGTGCTTGTAAATTTGCTCAATAGTTTTTGCTTCATTGTTTTTGGCAATAGCTTCTGCAGCGTTGGATTTCATTTCGTATAGCCATTGAAGGTTGGTGAGTGTGGATGTCATTGCTATATTAATACTGAAAGTATTTCTTTAATTGTGATGATCTTCCCTACATTCACTATCACTGGTGACATACCTATCTTCGTCGCTATGTTCACTCACTGATGACTAGGTTAACGTCAGCAATTAGAAGTTTTCTTGCACAATATTATTCAATGATTTTTCACGCTTTTTGTTGTATTGTTCGCCAAGTCTACGTCGCTGCTGTTTCAAGATAATTCCTAAGTCGATTAATTTATTAAGATGCTCCGGGTGCGTATTTGAAAAATCGTACAACATCTTTTGAGCATCATTGACAAATCTGTATGACGCACTTAAACGAAATAGCAAATTAATATTTTCTGTAACGTTATAAACACTACATTGTTCGCGTAATATCATTCACGCATTAGAGATACTCATACATTCTTTCGAGATACTATAGGCATCAATCTGTGATCTTTTTGCCATTATATATACCGCGGTAATTGTTTAATATAAAAAGAAATATTCATTGCTGGGGCTGTGCTTGTGAATCAGTATTTCTTTGAGATTGTAAACAAGCTGCTGATTTTAAGCTGTTACACATGAATTTATTACGGATAACACACGTGTGTAGTCAGTGTCAATTACGGCGGTTTGAATTTGCAGCCTCAAAAGAGCCCCTAGCGTGCCAAACGATAGACTAGAAGGCACAGAGGTTGTTTCAAACCAATTTCCGTCTCAAAGAATTATTTGTGTCTCGTAATTGTAATTAACAGTTACCTTACATCATCATATTGACTTTAGTTTCATCTACAACCAGCCTAAGCTTCGATGTTTCCTTAATTATTAAAGAAAAAAATATTAGTTTGCTAGAGTGTGATTCGAACCTAAAATGTCTTGATCAGAAGTAACGCAAGGTAACTGAGAACACTTAATGAGTAACTGAAAAGAACTTTCATTGGAAGTTAACGGCGCTGGTGAAAAACATGTGTGCGCACCCCTCCTATATTATTCAACGTAAACAACTACGCCGATTTGAATTACTGTTCCATGGCTTATTATATAGTTATCCATACATGGTCCCGTGTAATGGTAAGCATACATAGTCGTGGAATAATAATTTTAGGTCTCAAGTATTGATTAGCCCTTTCGCCACCAATAATTCGAGTAGTTTTTCACATTGACGGTTATCAATTTGGCCGACTCTTGTATAAAGACAAGACACATTCGATTCCAATTTGAAAATGATAGGCACACCAGAATACTTGGTTCAATCAAAAACTCGCCATTTCCTCATTGAGAATTGAAAGGTAGGCAGAAGTAGGATATTTTCCTGATTTAATTGGTCTTTGTACAAGAATCGGCACTGCCCCACTAACACATAACACAGATCTACACTGGGTCTGTATTCAATATCGATCGATCTGCTAGCAGGCTGCTGACAGTGCCTAACAACGACTGTACTGATAACCGTGGGCTACACTCATGTGCATAGCTTGTGTGTGTAATACAATCGGTTTGTTTACCATGCGGGCGTTAATGCAAATCATAATAGTAGTCAGCGGATAGTGGACAGTGGAAAGTGGTCAGTGGTCAGTGGATAGTGTTACGTTGTCAGCGGAAGGTGGTAAGTGGTGGAGGACGTATAAGTGGTGTGATAATAGCAGTTTTGTTTGATTACTGATCTCGGTTGAAGTAATCTACCCCACATGACCATCCTCGAGCATAAGGGCTAATTGGTAACGTACATGTATCACGTGCGTGCGCGTGTGATGTGAGGATCAGTGACAAAAATCCAAAATTCCTAATATTATACTACTAAAGGAAATAAGTACACAAATAATTATGTAATGAAGCGTATCAAACTCTTTTGTCCATGCATACATACATACATACATACATACATACATACATACATACATACATACATACATACATACATACATACATACATACAAATAATACAAAGATTAGAATACAAAATTTATGGAAAGTCGTTGATATAGAAACAAAAGGCAAGTTTAAAAGATGGTGCTTTTAACTGCATTTTCAAAAGGTGCTTAGCTCTGTGCTTGAAATGACTCTACTCTGTGTGTGTGTGTGTGTGATTGTGTGTGTGTGTGTGTGTGTGTCCGTGCGTAGAACCTGACGGGGCCAAGATACCAAGGTAGCTTTTATAAGAATCGGTGTTCTCAGTTTTCATCCGCTTTGATTTATTCTTATATATTGACCGAGGACTAATTTTTTCAGTATAAAAATATATAGAGATAATTTTGTCTATGAAATTCTAATAACATTAGCTCTTTTTGAGGCTGTAGAACAAAGACACGAGTAAGGATATAATTACTATCTTCGTCTCTAAATAGCAAATCCGTAATTTTGCCATAGAGCCATCCTACCGGCTGGTGAAAACATTACGTTTACTAGGACATTGTCAATGGTGTTATGCAAAATTGTCAATCATATTCATTTTAAAATAATTTGAACAAAACTCATAAAATCGTTGGGAAATTGTTGTCAAAAGGCAGAGTCGTTTCAGCATTATATTTGAAATCGAAGTTAGTGGATATATAGAGATAAAAAAAAAGTAAATAATCTTTTCAAAAGACGATGTCTAGCCTTGTGATTATTTGGACAAGGAAATACTTATATGGTAAAATTATGGACAGGAACCGCAGACATAGAAGATATTAGCCTGAGTCATCCGGCCTGTTTCGGCTATCATTGCATAGAGGATATCTACATTTTTTGAGTAGATATAAGGAAATATTTCGTGATTGAATAGGAGAAAATGTATTGTCACGAGTGACACTTTTCTTAAAAAATATATAAGGGAACATTTGTATTGTTCTCTGAGGAAACTTCCTAAATAATATCCTTTTCACGTATATGACATATGTTAGTGGATAAATGTTTTTTTTTATCTTTGTTCGTAAATATTTTCTTAGCAGCGATCCCTGGCCCTTCTTTGTATACATATTTTGATATTTCTTGAAAAAAATCGTACATTTATTTATGCAGATTTGTCATCTGTAAACTAGGTTTTTAAGCTTTCATAAGCTGTCCTTGTCTAGTGATTTAAGGTACAGGGAAAATCCTGATTGTATGTGGTTTGCTGTTTTTATTGTCCATGATGATATGTTTTTTTTTACATATGCTTATTGGCTCCATAATACTTTCAAACTCACAAAATAGAACAGAAGGAACTTTTTGCTGCTGATCGTTTGTTCTAAATTTTGGCGACAGAACCCTTTCTAGGCATTATGTCCATTGTGTTCTCTATTTTATTATTTGAATCTTTTGAATGTTTGTAATTTTAATTCAGAATAAACATGATTGAGGGAATTCTTTATTCCACAACAACGATATTTATAAAAATCCCCATTTCTAATAAATACAGATATCACATTTTTGTGGCAGCCTCTCTTTCTGTCAATATAATTGGCCTTATAGCTTTTTCTACAGTTTCACTGAGAAATATTTTAAGTTCTTCTTCTATTTTTTAATGTGTTGTACATTTATTGGACATTTATGAAATCAAAGTTTATATTTGTCAAGGTTATATTTTGATGGCCTGTACGGATGAATTCTTATTGAGTTTATAATCGATCACATAGAGTTTGTTTCTCTTTTCTCCCCATACTGGTAAATTTATCTACATGTAGCGTTAGATAATTTATGTTGACAAAAAACTAGTTAGTACCCTAACTTACTTACTGACTATATTTTGTGTCTAGTATATCAAACATACTTTTGACTTGACGTTCCATTTCATTCTGCTCATTATGTTTATAGGCAACGTCCTGTGATACCAATTTTTTTTAGAAAACGTAATCTGTCTTCTTCTTTCAGTGTAGGTTTCAGATTAACATACAGATTCTGATCGTCACACTCCACGATGATGTTTCTATTGCGTACCCATTCATTGGTAGTAGTAATCGCATCCATTGTCCGCACCCATTCATTGGTAGTAGTAATCGCATCCATTGTCCGCACCCATTCATTGGTAGTAGTAATCGCATCCATTGTCCGCACCCATTCATTGGTAGTAGTAATCGCATCCATCGTCCGCACCCATTCATTGGTAGTAGTAATCGCATCCATTGTCCGCACCCATTCATTGGTAGTAGTAATCGCATCCATTGTCCGCACCCATTCATTGGTAGTAGTAATCGCATCCATTGTCCGCACCCATTCATTGGTAGTAGTAATCGCATCCATTGTCCGCACCCATTCATTGGTAGTAGTAATCGCATCCATTGTCCGCACCCATTTATTGGTAGTAGTAATCGCATCCATTGTCCGCACCCATTCATTGGTAGAAGTAATCGCATCCATTGTCCGCACAAACAAATGTTAGTGTCTGCTTATCCCTTGTTTGACTCGTTTATTATTTTATAACAAACACACATTGCACAGTTCACCGATAGTGCAATTTTATGTTTGGTTGCATATGCGTTTATCGGGGGCTATATCGATAGTAACCAGAGTCTCAGATAACAGCACAAATTAGTATAAGTACAATTGCGAAGCTGTACTAGGTGGCTATCAGGAATAAAATCATTCTTCAGACCGCGCGCTAATGCAAAACCACAGGCAACTCCAGGCACAAATAAGAAACCGGGTTGCTGATTTGCAAAAATTAAAAGTCGAGTAACTAATTTTGCAAAACAACCCGCACACACACGCACGCACATGTGTGATTATAGTTTGTAAACCCAACCGCGCATGCACTAGCGGGTAGCGACTGTGATAAAAATATTAAAGTCATGGGGTATAGAAGGGCTCACTTATCCCCAGCTATCCGGTCTAAATTGCACAATGTATCTCTACTTCTTTGCTTAGTTGACTCATGAGACATGACTGAGGGTTCCAGCATTGTTTCTCCCGCATAGTATTAAAATGGGATGGTTGAACATAACGTTAGGTATTCAGGGGCCAATCACATTACACCATGATTCAAAAATTGTTTTCAGAAAATAATAAATGTTAACTTTTTCAATACATTACAAATAACAAAGTAATTTTGTAAAAACGCTGAATATTCAGTGTGATTTATACTTTACATAATTTTTATTTTTATTATTAAAACGTTTATATTCTGAGTCATGCAAATATTTTCTCCATTTTACCTTTATTGAATAACGAATATAAGCTAAAAATAAATTTTACAGTACCTGTATTCGCAAAGTTTATAAATCAGTAGATATGGTTGGAAAGATTGTCCTCTCAACTCCAAAATCTGAAGAAATAATGAATTGTAGAAAACATATACATTAAAATAAGGACAATAAAAACGGAAAATAATAAAATGAAAACCATAAAACTTGGCTTTGTCGAGGCAATAGACGCTCTAAAATATTTTCCTAACCATGAAGATATTGCACTAGGGATAATATTGTATACAACCGACTCGGATTGAGTATTGAGGCAAACCAGTACGCGTCAACATTGTATTCATATGCTATAATCTACTTAAAAAAGTGACAATAATAAATAATCTGCATTGAGGAATCCTTCCTACTGTAGGAAGGATCTGTGTTTAGTTCATGCTCAACTTATTCAAAGTTGCATGAAAAAGCAGATAGTGTCTTCTCATGTATGAGTCGCTTAGCAGTAACGGTTTATATACATACGTATAGAATCTTCAGTTGTTTTACTTATTAAAATAGAACACTTGTTGTAGATCTTAAATCTATGTGGATCTTGCTCTCCCTGTCTCTCTCTCTCTCTCTGTCTTTGTCTGTCTGTCTGTCTCTCGCTGAAATGTGCCATATTTAACATGTGTGTTTCGAGGATTTCATAGGTTTGTCCATTTCATGTTTGACAAGGCAGCTGCTTCTGCGTTCAATCCGAAACGATAGTACTACATGACATATTTAGATAGATACGAAGCGTTCATGTGGCGCTTCTCAACCCCCAAAATGCACACAATAACCTAAAACAGCAAGGCAAAACATACTCCTGTAGCACTTTGATTGTTCCCAATTACATCTGAATAAATAACATATATGTCTTCCTGAGTTATGTCTGGAACAAATAGACATGGTTAAAGTTTTTTTTTTAGCGATTTTGTTTTCTTTTTATTTTGTTATTTTGTTTTAATTATTTTTTTGAATGCACAATGCAACAAAGCAAAGCTGTTTGATTTATACGGCACAGCTTAAACTAATGTGATAAACTTTTTCAAATAGTTATTTAAAAAATAACATACAGCATTGCACACCCCTCCCCCCGAGGCAGCAAGAAAGCAATCAACCATATCCTATCACTTCAGATGGCAGAAGGTGTGCACTACTTCCAGTACTTTGGTTCACTGTTCTTTCCCATGATACGGTGTACATCTTGATGGAAAATGAAGAATTCTGCTATATATTCATTCTTTTTTAATCAGACGTTTAAAACAACCACCCATGACCATATCCCCCCCCTCTCTCTCTCTCTCTCTCTCTCTCTCTCTCTCTCTCTCTCTCTCTCTCTCCATGTATTCGTATGTATGCATCTCTAGAACATATACATGTAGGTAGGTAGGTAGGTAAGTGGAAGGTTGGGTTGGTCGGTAAACCGGTGTGTGGTAGCCTCGACGCCTCTAGACATATAGAAACACTTTAACATGTCTTGTAATAATCGCAATTTCATCGCGTATTGTCCGACTATTTGTCCAATAATCATAACGAGCTTTGTCAATCGGAATGACATTATATAAGTTGAGGCAACTCTATTAAAAGGACATGCAGTATGAACGTTTTTCATCTGAAGCTACTGAAAAGGTGTCATTTTTTATAGAAAAACTTGCCTTCAAGTTTGTATTTTTTAAAATTTTTATTTGTTGTCCATTTAGTCACTGTTTCCAGAAGAAAAATGAAACGAAGTTTTTGTTTTCTTGCTCGGATTGAAAAAGTGAACAATGTTGGGGTCAGGGTAGCAGCACCCCATGGCAGTCTGATCTGACAGCAATCGGACCATACACCACATAGCAGTCTGATCTGATAGCAATCGGAGCATACACCACATAGCGGTCTGATCTGATAGCAATCGGACCATACACCACATGGCGGTCTGATCTGATAGCAATCGGACCATACACCACATAGCAGTCTGATCTGATAGCAATCGGACCATACACCACATAGCAGTCTGATCTGATAGCAATCAGACCATACACCACATGGCGGTCTGATCTGATAGCAATCGGACCATACACCACATAGCAGTCTGATCTGATAGCAATCGGACCATACACCACATAGCAGTCTGATCTGATAGCAATCGGACCATACACCACATATAAGTCTGATCTGATAGCAATCGGACCATACACCACATAGCAGTCTGATCTGATAGCAATCGAACCATAACATCTTTAAACTAAAGATTTGAATGATTGTGATTTACCTAGTAGGATTTTGCGTATTTATGTTGTTATTTCTTCATTAATGTTTAACTTTAAAAAGTTGCTCTTCGCCGTTAATTCCTCTGGAGAAAACAAAAATATTACCTTTCAATTCTCAAGTAAACGCAGTATATTCCTTGTTAAATATGGCGGCATGTAATAGCACTGTACAAGGTGTAGGATCAAATCTCCTGTTGGAGATAGTAAACACGATAACAATGTGCAAATGGGTGCATTTTGACACATCAAGAGTAATCACATATATAAATTCAAATCCCTTTCCTTCCCATGAAAACAATAAGTGCACAGTAAACACACTATATTCACTTGCAATTCACACACAAGTATGAATTGTTGCACAAAATGATCTATAATTAAATATGTACATATGTATGTATTTGCTACGCTTAGTAGTTTGCATTGCAAAGCTATTGATTGTTTTGTAAGCTTGCGCAGTGTAAAGTGTAAATGTGGGCAAACAAATTCCTTCTTCAATACTAGGTCAATCTACCCGCCGATAGTGTATGGTAGTCCAAAAGGGCCATTACATCAAAATGTTTGCGATTTATAAAAATATGTGTCGCTGAATCTCCAAGCCCTGTTTAGTCCCATTTTAAATGCATTTTTCGAATTCCGCCTCAAATCTACATTTTATGAAATTCTTGAAAACATGGTCAATTTTTATATTTAGTAGGTACAGAAAGTACAAACCATCGAGTATGCCTTCACGACTTAAATGTTTATGCAAATAAATTTTATTTTTCTTTTGAATAAGGAAATCGAATAGTTTCTGAAGCAAAAATTGTCTTAACCAATAAATTAATGTTGCTTTGAACAGGCAGATGATGAAGCTAAACTATATTCGTTTGAGCAATGTAGCAGTTCATTTCATTCGGACTTATTCTGAACAATTTGGAATGCATCATAATTATTGTTGCAACTTTCACTTGACAATTATTATGATCATTAATTCATTGAAGAAAAAAAAAGTGAAAATGAAAGAGCATCAAAAAATTGTTTACAAAGAGCTAGGCAAGAGATAAATGGATGTCATGTAGCTAAGGACACATTAGTGTTCTACGCCAACCTTTGACCTCTTGATTTCCACTTTAAGAGTACCGCTAAGGTTCCTTACGTTATAAACTATTACAGGATTGAAAGTCTTCAGTTCGATACAATCGTCAAAGTAACTCGTACAACAAGAAACTACAGAACTATTTGATTAGTGGTTAACATGTTGGACATGTGACCTGTTAACCACGGTGCGGGTTCAAATCCAGTTCACACAGGCCGGGTTGGCAGCCGCAGTGTGACTCCGGGCAAGGGGTGTTATTCCCATTGCCTCGGCACGATATAACCTTTGATAAGCTGATGTGCCATTAAACATTTATGTATGACAAATTTAAGAAAGAACGAACACTAGTTTACATAACTAAAACTTTCACTTGCTGGATAACATTATCACGTGACGATGCTGCGTATTATTTCACGCACGTGGTTGAATGAAATAAAATGATATTATAAACTATATAATAAAATACTTTCAATTGCTCAATAACAATGCCACGTGACGATGCTAAATATTATGCAACAGCTTTACATCTTGTTATATGATACCGAATAATTTCAATTGCTCGATGACATTACTGGGTAATGAGGATATATGTTATGCCACACTGTTGCATATGTTTTTATTCGTGACATCACGACAGATATCGAACCTCCAAAATCAAGAGGAGAAAATCGTTTCATTATTATTTTGAAACTGAATCCGGTGGTTCAAGATTTTATATATATTAAACTGCGGTACCAGACACGCGACCCGAAGGGTACGGGTGCGAATCATGCCCAGGTCAGGTGGTCCATGGGCGAGACACTTTACTCTAATTGCCTGTACACGATATAACCTTCATGTGTTGACTTGCCTTTTAAAAGAAAGAACACCCCACCCCCAAAAAACAACACTTTTTGATCTAGCCACTACGATATAAACTATTTTCAATGTGATTCCGTCATTTTTTTCGTCTGTCCATCTCAAATAATGCAAACAAATTGGAGTGCAGTTTTCGCCACTATCTCACTTAAAAAGTCAACCAACACCCGTATATTTTACATGTACCGTATTTACACGATTGTATTTTAAATCACTCAACAGAAAAGATTATAGAACCCGATGACACATAAGGTATATTTACATGCACCGTATTTACACGATTGTACTGTCAACAACCCAACAGAAAACAACATATAACCCGATGACACATAAGGTATATTTACATGCACCGTATTTACACGATTGTACTGTCAACCACCCAACAGAAAACAACATAGAACAGGATGACACATAAGGTCTACGCTGTATACTTAATGTCATTAGTAAAACGAATCCTGGAGACTTTTATCTGCCACCACATTATTACAAGGCATATCAGCGTCTACGCATTTCCGAAGTTAAACATGCGAAGTACACTGGCATAGAAGGTATGTGCCTTTTGTTGGGTGTACACCGGGTCAAATACACGAAAGACATGATTCATACCAGCTATAAGGTTTCCTTTATACTCTTCTTAGTTTCGTGACGAGGCACAGTTCGCCGGTTTTACATAACTAATTTTCCACAAAAGATTAATTGTCATCATTATAAATGACTGATGTTTGAGGGTAACCCATGATTTTATATCGGATGTTGAAGTCTTACAATACACATAGAAATATATCTTTACTATTTCAAAAGGACCACTCCACAGGAAGGTGTACTAGTAAAATTGAGGGTAGCGACGTTATTGTGCATCGATGGTAGTCACTCAAAATAAGAAATCTGACCCAGGTAGGGGTTAAATATTCTAAAAACTTGTAAGCTTGCATGAAAAGACTACTTATAAAAAGGATACATATCTCAAGATTGGTCGTATCTAAATAGTAGTGTACGTATATTTTACTTATTCAATATCATTTGTCAGATATATTCTATACTATCGGCTCTAATAATGTTTTTGGGGTGGTATTTTGCCTTTATAGGCAAATAGATATACATGCAGTCACTGATATGTATATCCCCGCACTTCAGGCATGGATATTGTCCCTTATTGCACAACTAAATCAATCAGCTAAAACTCTACAAAGTTTAATGCCTCCATGTAGCCTTGTAGAAGTGATGACATTCTTCTACCTGAAATCTAGTCTTCAACAGAGTCCTCTTTTGAAACATTTTCAAAAATTTTCTTAAATTATTTACAACAGGAAATGGTAAACTGTTATTATGCATCTACCCTAACCAATGATTTGTTATACAGAAATGCAGTAAAATCTTTCAGAGACATTTAAGTGAAGAAAAAATGTCAAACTTCTTTCTAAAACTTAAACTCGTTAAAATACTAATTTTGTCCACATGTTTTCAACAAATTTATAAACACAAAGTCTTAGGAAAAAAAGTAAAACCTTTATGCACATATAATCCAACAACTTATTGAGAAGTTTCAGTAAAACCTACCAAGTATTTTGAAGAAGAGGTTTATTCCAAAACCCTAACTTCACAAAAGAAACCTCATTTCGAAAATTGTTCAAGAAATTTACCCCAAAATGTGGCAGAGGTAAGTAGGAAATTATATTGTACGCCACAAAAACCGCTATTTTAGCCTACACAGTTTCAACTATATCGTTAAAGAAGCTTTGGAAGAAAAGCGATAACAACCATTTTGTGCAACTTTCTTTCTCAAAATATCCACCTTACAGAAAAGTTTCAAGCAAATCTGAGGTAGAGGAAAAAAATAAAAAATATTGTTAAACATCTACACCAACCACTTATTAAGCCTATAGAATTTCAATAAAATCTTTTAAGCAGCTTACGAGGAGAAGTGATGACAAAATTCTTCCAAAACCTTGACTTTTCACAATATCTTTTATCAAACATTTGTACGAAATTTATACTCAAGTACACACACACACACACACACACACACACACACACACACGAACACCAAACATGAAATGAGGCAGATAAAAAGTAAAACCTGTTTGCGCATCTCGAACAACCACTCATTTAGCCCTAAAAGTTTCAAAAGAAATAAAGAAGCAAAACTCCAAGTTGATTAGGATGAGAAGCGATGACAAAACTGTTCACGAACGAGCAGACGAACAAACTTACAGAAGCAATCACAACAAACTCACGGTAATAATCTCGATCTCAACAGTTTCGGAGGTAACTATTACGGACAGACAAAGGGTAATACAATTAGAGCCGAAATTAATATCCGAACATTCAAATAAGAATACTTTTTGCAAATATTCGAATAGAAAAATGGTATTCGAATATTCGATTATTTGCCCAAGAGTTTGGCAGCATGTTTTAAAGGAAACAAACAATGTGAAATGTAAAATATACAACGTTGAATAAGTTTATAAGGGAACAGCTTAAAACTTGGTAAATCACAATAAATTCAAACTCCGAGTCACACGGTGGTCATTTTGTCATAATTGTGAACAGTCACATTGCTCACAACATCCCCATTTCTATTCATTCTTGAAAAGATAACGTGTGATACGGAAAGTTGATGAAGAACATGATATAGAATAGGGTCATATCAAAGTCAACAAAGCTTGTAAGTATCAATCAACCAGAGATCCGACAAATTTGTCAACTGTTGGTAGAGATTCGTTATGTCAGGAGCAATTGTAACCAACTCCGCAAACTATGACCACTCCCCCCCCCCCCCATCATCTCAACTCCGAAAGTTAAGTCCAATATCTTTTCCCATTTGGTCTTTTATTCAAGTTTTTAAGTCATTTCACTGGTAAGGAATTACCAATATGCTGAAAATCTGACACTATTATTTGTTTTTTTTTTCTTCTTAAAATTCAGTAATGCAGATATCCGCATGATATCAATAGGCTGTTCATGGGCCAGTTGACTTGACTTTGGAACAGAATCATTAAATTTTTAGGGATGGTGAGTTTGCTGTTACAAGTAAGCTTGCCACTCTCTGTTTTTGTTGTGTGTTAGTACAAAGCCATAATTATCAGTGTATATTTCAATTTGTGCAGGGCTTGTTTTTCTTTCTCTTTTTATGTCTTTAGGAAAATAACTTAAGTGTTTGTTGGGAATATCTCTTTCAGATGAAACCAAATGGTTCACTCCCAAACTTGCTTGATGCAGGGAACTAGTTTCGATGTCCTCGTCTCTTGTAGAGGTTACAAGATACTGTTTATAGAAGTCACAAGGCCATTTCACACCTATTGCAATGTACATCCTGTGTATAAGGTGAGGTCAATGCTTGTTCATGGGTTTCAGTTAAAACAATTAGTTGTCAAGTCTAAATAGGTGCTCCCGTCGGACATGTCTGGCATATACTAATGTTACCCATTCCAGAGACTTGCAATCAACGTATCCATATTTAATTAAATTTAATCGGCCGCATGTCCGTGCGATTTTGATTGTGAACAATTAAGTTTCCAGACAAATGTTTGAAATAATTTCCCAATTTAGCTGAACAGGGAATCGAGTTTCTGCCGCTTGCCGTACGTCTTCAGCACTAAAGGAACATTTATGTATGTACTGAGTTTGACGAACACCATCTACATTCATTTGTTTTTTCGTTTGAATCCTCAAAATATTTACACACGCAAAACTCCCCAGAAAAAAGCAAAGAGTGAATTCATTGATATTGATATATTTCAGTGAGGGACTCGGTTTTAATTTTTGTGTTTTTTTATACTGGATTTGATACTTTAATCTGCATAATCAAATTTCCTTTTTTGTAAACGTGGAGAACGAAAAATGTTATGATATAAAATTAAGTTAACACAGTTCTATTATTGTCTTTTTTCAGTCAAAAGTCTTTAACCTCTCTCTCTCTCTCTCTCTCTCTCTCTCTCTCTCTCTCTCTCTCTCTCTCTCTCTCTCTCTCTCTCTCTCTCAAAATACTAGCTATTTCCAAAACCGTTAACTACCTTCATTTCAGTATTTTAGGCAACCGTCCTATAATAGACACAGAAAGGTTAATATATTGGAGTGCAATACACTTCTTATAGAATAACTGTTAGACATTAAAGACAGTTTCTCGTCTAGATATAAGATGGTATATAAACTATTGAATTTGGGAGCACATGGAGCTATGCAATGTTATTAAAGACTGACGGGTACACCAACGTTTATCTTTAGATTTTCTCTCTAATATTTTGGTAAAGTTTACAAACACAAAATGCACGATATTCGTCATCAACTAATAGTAAATTATTTCTGGAACAAAAGTTACAAAAATAGATCTGAAGCAATACCACCTTCGTATCTACCCGCCTCTATTTTAAGTTTATGGCTAGACCATCTAAATATCGAAAATACAGAGGAATGTAAAAAGGTAATCCTACATAGCTATTTCTCAACATTTAGTAATGACTTGTATTCTTTATAATACATACATTTTGTTGACTGATTTACCTTTTCATGCCAAATTTGATCCATACAATCTTTTTACTGGCTGAAAAAACTAAAGCATGAAAAGTTTTAAATCGTGCATATTTTTCTTTCGAAAAAGTTCAGGTGATCTTAAGCTATTGCTCCACGAAGGCTGTATAAATGTAATTATAACAACTGTTTGCTTTAATATTTTCCTGACGATTTTTGTTCTAAATAATTATTATTGAGACTACCATTGATAATATAATTTATTTAGTTTTCGATTTGATGTCACTTTTCATTCTTATAATTAAAATGTATGCAGAATGAAATTGATGAACAAGCATAGATAGATGCAAATAAATGGGTAAATACAAGATTAGATGTAAGAATAAAATGGAGGAAAAATGAACAAACGAATGAACAAACAAATAAGTGTAAGAAAAGAGAGACAAATAGAAGAATTAGGAAATATATGAATTTACACACGAATGAGAATAAACAAGAGGATTATTATTGACCGTAACATTTCGCAAATGGGCATTCTAATTTCACTGAAACCAGGAAGGGAAAATACAAGATGAAAATTACGACAATGAACGTGGGTTACTTTTGAAAAGGGGTTATATTTAGTGTTTTTATTAGATTGAGCAATAAAACATTTATCTGCTTACCCGATAAATCACTCCTTAATTAGCGGCGTTAAAGACTATAAAACAAGCCTTTATTTATTTAATCTACTAAATCTGGTTTTTATTTTATCTTTGATTGGTACTTTGTACACATTGATATGAGCAGAGCAACATTGTTTACAGAGTATTAGAGACATAGTTTACCGTAAGCATCACATTGTGTACACTCCAGTGTTGATCTGTATGTCTGAAAGCAATATGGTGGTGCACGCAATGTGTTGTGGGTAAACGACACCAATTCTATTTAGCACAACCAGGTGAATTCGTAACTTGCCCTATTACCCAACCAATAATTAGGCAAAAAGAACCGGAGCTGCCTTTGTACAATACTGTTATTGTAGCATATCTGCCGTCCCCCAAACCTCTCCAACGCCATAGAATAGCTCATGCACATTTATTAATGTTTATTTATAGACTGTCTACATGTAGTACACACGAGCCGAGCGCAAGCCAGCAAAATCCGCACAATAGTTTAGGTAGGTAAAGGTAGATTTGGTACAACCAGAGACTTGTACAATATTAAATGCAGTATGATGACATATGCATGGTGTCAGCAGGGGTGGCGTTAGTAAAATTGCAAATTCGTCATGATAAGTTAATATTTCCCTGAAAAAAATGTGCAATGTTCATGAACAATGTCACTACCGAGTAAACATTTTTTCTTTTTTTTTTCTTCAGATAAATGACGTCGGATTAGATATTTTACTGAGAATATGGAGGGGGGGGGGGCGTCAATGGATCATTAGTTTGAGATAGCTGTCCTTCCTATTAGGAAAATTGTGTGTCAATCACGATTTTCACCCGTATATTACCCGTGCTATCGGATTAATGCGAGCGCTGGTATCTATCTATCGATAAATCTGTCTATCGACGGATGATATCCACATTTGTTTGTCTACAGGTAATTGATGACAAGATATGTGTAAGACAAGAATAATAATAAAAAAATAAAAACCAAAGTACCAACAAAGAATGTTGAGAAAACTTACCGTGAGTTCAATTAAAGATGAACAGAGTCTGCTACCGCTATGGATGAGAAATCACAAAAGCTACGACTTCGTTGTCGTCTTTCTCTGTCGCCGACATCGAGATGAAATAAACTAAAATTTACTTTCCTATACCCCAACAGGAGTTGAAGATATGGGTACCCCTACCGAATGAAATGACTTTCTGTACCTAATTGGCAATAAGAACAACCCAGTGGGGAACTTATCGACAAGAGTTAACAAGGAGAATTAACTCAGCTGTGTCATTTTCTCCGAGAAAGCACCTGATTGATCAGCTATACGCCTGACTATATTGATTGGCAGGCCTGGTCTTTTATTCTATTTAAAAAATCTGTTTTTAATACGCATTCCATTGCTCCTTTGACTTCTTCCATTAAGAATGAAACGTGTAACGGTGTCAAAAATACCGGTTAAGAGTTTCTCTCTTCTGGTGCATGTCTTATTTGTTTTTTCTTTCATCTCTTGATCCTATTTTTGGAAATAGATCCATTAACCCAAGTCTACCTATATTTACTGCAAGCACTTGGTCACATGAACCTATCCATGTATCTCAAATTGACTTTATCCCCTGATACAAGCTTAACAACAAAATTAAGCGAAAACTGGGTATGGACGGTAAACACCTTCAGCTATAGATCTCATCGGCTGACCGTAAACAGTACAATGACAAACGATTCTAATGAAGTATATAAAGGTCAGAGACGATTACAATAAAAACTCTTATTACCGACCACCATCAACAATGTACAGCCTGTAACACCGATAAAACGGAGGTAACACCGGCAAAACAGTTTTGTAACGCCGGGAAGCTAGTTTTTCAGTGCAATTTCCGATGCACCAGGTAAGAACTTTGTCCTATATCTCAGATACAGATTATTTATTTTCTCTCAAAAAGACAGTGCACATTCGGCGACTATTGCCATTCATCTTTTCGTGTAACGATGATTACAATCCTCGGGATGGAATCCGGATAAAATTGATATTTACGTATAATGGGCGCCAAAGTTTATGTCCTATTGACCTTTTCATTGACCAATCAAATTACAGCAGTCATATTTTTGAAGAAGTGAAAAACGTCGTGTGGAAAATATCGTTACTAACGATAACCATTCCTAACACAAAATGCTAGATTTCATCTGATAGGGTACCAAAAATACTTGGAAGTCAATTCCAAAGATCACCAGAACATCAAGTCTTATAAGTGCCTGTTAGATCTGATAAGTTGTTAAAAATAAGTGGACTGGGAATTCCAAATATCACCAGAACATTAACGTGTATAGGTGTCTGTCACATCTCGATTTTAATCATATTCAATCTGGAAATAAAAAAAGTCTCATGCATTCGTGCGTAAGGTCACCACAGGTGAAAATCCATGTTGTGACTGAGTTCTGATAAATATATTTATTTCTGTAGAAACAATGTATCATAATAATTAAGAATTTAACTCTATCTTATTTGCCCTAAATTTACCGTAAATTGTATAATGTTGTGTACCATAACTGGACAACACCACCTCACAATTATCCGTGTTCCACAACCTTTCGTACCACTTTATATTCCACGAAAAGTCTGCAATTCACCTGTAGATACTAAAGAATTAGAAACATTCATAGACCCTTTCTGCCGTACGTGTGCTTCGTCATCATGGTGTGGCGGACTTGGTTCCTGGTAAGTAAGCGTTATATGCTGACCATACCTCTGAGAGATATACAGGCATGACATTATCTTTCCCTTGATTGTACTTTAAATAGTCATTTTTAAAAGCACGGATGTTGTTGCACCGAACTGCGTAAAAACAAAAATCCACCTGATGGTGGTCTGCATTTTACAGAGGCGATAAATCGCTTCATGAACATCGATATTATTGACTGGACTTCAACATAAAATATTGTTCACACAGATGCCGTTACATTTGTCATTGTTGCATCTGAACAAAGACATACATATGTCCCTTTAACACAATTTCACTTCACATAAAAAAAAACAGACGCCCGTGATAATGAATTCAGCCACTCCATAAAGTTTAGTTATATAAACATTCCATACTAATGCATTATAATTGCACACTTTTGAACTTAGTCTATGCACATGATTATAGTAACATGACAATATTGGTACATCACGCCTTGGGTCAAAGCATTTGGCGCGAGGTATGTTCTTGGTTTTGCTCCCTGTAAACATTTTTGAGCTGTATGTTCATTGTTAGGGACATTTCCAAAACATGGAATGAAACATTACGTACTTATTTGGAAGGCAACCAAAGATATAAACAATGTCTTCTCAATAGATTGGTGTGGTTTTTGCACCTTCGAACAAATCCGGTACAAAACTTCTGGGCATCAGAACGAAGGGAATACAGGAGCAGATTGAGTTTATATACTAAAACATAATTCCAGATCTACTGCAAATATTCTTTTTAATTCATAGGTACATTTTTATGTTGGCAACACTTAACTACCATCTTGGTAATAAGGTAACAGTTTCTGAATTACCAGAAAAATATTTACAAATACATCGTCATCAATTATGAGGATAAATTTCACATTTTGACAATATTCCGTTATACATCTATATTCAAGAATTCCTTTTTTTAGTAAGATTATGACAATGATCACAATGTCTCTAAAGTGTTCACTTTCCACTTCCAAACTCTTTTGAGTGGTATCGTCTTTCATTCTTTACACCAGAAATAATACCCGGGTTTCATGTTTTAATGACCGTGGATTTGTCCATGTCTCTCTCAGGAATTTCTGGCTGTAGAAATAGGGAACAGTAGTATGTAGCATTATCATGAAAGTAAGATTTTTTCCTACCGTTGCATGTATTATGGCTATTGGTATTGAGAGTAGAGTTCAAAGTCAGGGGATTAAATGTGTAATTGGTGTATTTTATTACTTCTCCATCAATGGCCTGAGGGGCTCAAATTAAGGGAATATGGTATCCATACGCATGTTTCTGGTATCTTGAGATCAAAACGTGTATTAAGTGTTTTACAGTTGTAAATTGTATCGTAAACTGCACTTCAGTGTATATATTAAGATAAAGGCTGATTGTCAAACTAACAAATAAGAAAATCGGTTGTCTCGATAGCACCGAGGCTCCATATGACATTATTTCATAATCAAGGTATCTGAAAATAAACAAATAAATAATAATTAATGATAAAATCAGTTAAATCTTACCCCACTATCTCTCTCTCTTTCTCTCTCTCTCTCTCTCTCTCTCTCTCTCTCTCTCTCTCTATATATATATATATATATATATATATATATATATATATATATATATATATATATGTATATATAAGATCTGAACAATGTGCTTCTCATTTTGCTTTTCAGGTTCATCAACTTGTACACACACACACACACACACACACGCAGAGGTTAATGATGAAACTTCACCTTTGAAAGTGATATAAAAATGACCTACTGGCATCGCGTCGAGAAAAATCATAAGGAAATAAATGATTTCAACATGATTTGGAAATATTTTCTTCTTCTAAATTCTGAAAGAAAGACGTCTGTGATCCCACCTATTTCTCTTCTGTGAAATATGTCATACGTTACCAAGCATTTTTTGAGAGACTGAATTGTAAACAAAACAACATGACATAGGTGTCAGATTTCACTTCCGAGCCAGCATCAATGTCTCATTACTCACTGTGCACTGTCGCCAAAACATACACAGACAATCACACCATGATGTCGCTCTCTGTTGGTGCTGTCTGTGCCCACTCCATCTATTCTTAGCACCCGTAGTTATCACACTTCATTGGTGCTTTCAAAAACACCTGGTGTTATATCACTCCGTTGGTACTGTCAGTGCCCACTCAAGCTGTTCTTCGCATCCGGTGTCATCGCACTCAGTTGGTGCTTTCAGAGCCCACTCAAGCTGTTCTTCGCATCCGGTGTCATCGCACTCAGTTGGTGCTTTCAGAGCCCACTCAAGCTGTTCATAGCACCATCTGTAATCCTAAAAATCAGTAACTATAGTCTCTTATATAAATACTATCTTTTAATAATTTTGCATTACATTTTCCTCACGCATGCGCAATATAAAATGGCGGTAATCTTCAATTTGATAAAGACTTATTTATCTCTGATGAAGGAGAGGAAAATAGCAAGTAACAGGTGACTTTTAAACTATCAAATGTATCTTCGTAGTGAATAAATTGAGAATGCTAGTATTTTAATTTCTGGAATTGTATGATGCATTTAAATTTAAGCATAGGCGAAAGTTGACGTCCAAGAAGATCGTACTATTTAAATTGTTTAAGCACTTTCAATTTATTCATTACTCTAGATACATTTGATAGTTTGAAGGTAAAGTTTTCTATGGGCTTGCTCTACCCTGCTCACCTTCAGGTGGCTCTCTTAGATACAGTGCTACTTCAAAAGTGACGATTTGCAACCTTATTTAAAAATTATTTAGATTTTTATGATTTTCAATTCAATTTGGTCATTTTTACTAAACTAGGGTAAAAACCTAAATTCCAAATTCTATCGACCCCCCCCCCCCAAAAAAAAAAAAAAAAAAGCAAAAGAAGTTTTCTAAACTTGATTTTTGGCCAGGGTCTTACCTGATCATCTTGTTCTAAGATTGTTTTCTCCATATACTGAACCATTCTGTTTTAAACAAGATATAAATAAGCAATTCTAGGTTGATTCTTTTTTGTTTTACTATTAGCTTTCAAATATATGGAAATTAATTGTTGCAATCTGAAGTATATTGAAGCTTCAGGGTTTGCTTTAAATAACATGAAACAAGTAGTAGCACTTATCCGTTTGAATCTGAATAAAGGGTCGAATGTTGATTTTGTTATAGAAGTCATTAAAGTTCTATTTCAGCAAATAATTAATGCATTTTATGTCATGTTCTACTAGTTTATATGCAGACAAGTATGCGTTTTTGAAAGTGCTTGCAAAAATATTACAAAAAAATTAATAATAAACATGGAATAAAAGAATGAATGAATTAATTAATGAGATATCCATAAATTTATACTTGAAAAAAAAAAAACAAACGACAAGAATTGTTTTGTTCTTTGTTTGCTTTTGTTTTATAATGTTTTTCTTTATTTTTGGCTTTGTTTTTAAAAAATCAAATGTGTATCAATCTTGAAAATATTGTGATCTTTGTGATAGTGTGGAACTTTCTCCAGGGCGCGGGCCTGATATAGATTTCTAAATGTACCTGCGAGCCACACCGTATGATGTAAATGTAATATTTAAAAAATACTGGTATTTCCTTGAGGTAAATCCCTAGTTATTATTGTACAAAGGGCACAAGTAGCAGCAGAATATGCATTGAATGAGAGCTTTATTCAGATATTAATTTTAATGAATACAAAATGTTAAAAACAGTTAACTGACAAAATTAAATTAAACTTAAGACAACATCAAATGCATTCAGTGAGATGTTTGGTAATCTCACAAGACGGTTAATGTTTGGAGAAATACGCTAAGTTGCAACACGCAAAGTGTTTTCTAGATGTAAATCAGTCATTATCGTCCTCGTTTCAGATTTAACGAAGTTCGTTCAAGCTGCTCGCAGTCGTAAGTGGTCCTGAACGAGCGAAAGCTGAAAGTTTCGGATACTTGTCGTCTGGGAAATATTTCTTATAAAAGTCAGTTAGTGACACATCCTTTACTTTTGTCGGCAGATCTGAGTCCTCTTTCAGTTCAATAAGTTCCATCTGCAAAGATGGTGGAGCTTGATCCACATCAACATTAAATGGGGAAGAGAAGAATTTTAAACTCGCTTCTTGTGGTAAACAATCATGGAACCTGGTGTTGAATTCTTCAATCAAAGACTTCAAATCGTCAGCAAATAAATCACAATCGAATTCATTGTTGTGATTCGCAAAAAGTAAGGGAAAATGATAAGCATTTACCTGGCTTGCACAGAGTCGAAGTTTGTTCTGTAATGACTTAATGTGTCCATTCAACTCAGGAAGCAACAGTCCTTGAGTTTATAACTTAGCATTGAGTTCATTCACATGACCTGTAACATCCACGAGAAATGCAAAATCACCAGTTATCTTTATCTAACTCCCTGACTGGTTTCCCTTTTTTGTCTATGAAAACAGATACCTCATATTTCAAGTCAGACTGGATTTCCTTTTCTTGTCCATGAAAAAAGATAATTAATATTTCTAATCGTAAATGCGCCTCAGCATCTTCCCCTTACTCAGCCAAAGTACTTCAAGGTAAAAGGCGAGATCTTCATGCTCAGATTGAACGTCTTCCAGACATTCTTTAAAATGACGGTGCTTTTGACTTTATGAAATTTATGCAGGAAACTACCGTGGTCATGCTATAGGTGTATTTGATTGATTTTTCGCACAAGTTTGTTCGAGCAAAATGCAGTCAGCAAGCACAGATCTTCTGTATCGATGTTCACATCAGATGACTCCGATCTGATTCGACAATAACGCCTAAATTTGACCCAATTATTGCTGGAGCCCCATCGGTTGATATCCCCCTTAGTCGCTCCCACTTAAGGTCGAATTTATCAAAAGCATTGTTTACTTCCCGGAAAATGTCTTCTCCCCTTGTAGTACCTTTCATTGGTTTAAGTGCAAGCATTTCTTCCGTACAACTGAGTTTAGCATCGACTCTTTGGACAAAAATAGCCAGCTGAGCTGTATCGGTAGCATCTGTGCTCTCATCTAGTGCAATTGAAAACGTTTCAAATTGTGACACCAGTTCTTTGAGGCCTGATTTTATGTCATCAGCCATTCCGTCGATACGTCTCGCCATAGTCCAAAGATTAAGACTTATTTGTTCAGAGTTCTTACATTTATCAGGGCACAGTGTTTCCATGACAGCACTGAAACATTCTTGGACAAAGTCTCATTTGGAATATGGCTTCGAGTGCCTCGCAATTTTTTCACTGACAATAAAGCTTGCACAATGTTGTCAGTCTCATTATTCCGTTTGTAGAAAAGCATTTGCGGATCAGCCAAACCATTCTTTGAAATTTTCTATCTTATCTTTTCTCAGCTGGCCTTTGATCTTGTCGTAATTGGCATGCTTGTAATTAAAGTGCCGTTTTAGGTTATATTCCTTCAAAACGGAAACAGTTTAGGAACAAATCAGACAAACAGGGTTACCCTTCTGCATTATAAAAAGTTATCATCAGTCCAATTATCTTGAAATACAAGACACTCATTATCTACTTTCCTCTCTTTGAATGATGCCATTTCAAATAACTCAAGCGTGACAACTTACCTTAGGTTCAAAACTGACAGTTATGAGCGACTAGAATGCTGCACGGACTGCTAACTCAAAATCAAAATAGGAGGCTAAACTAGATAACAAGGGGTAAACAGAATTTTAAGCCGATAATAATTAAAAAGGATTAATCTGTGAATTAAGACAGATAAATAAACGATAAACGAAGATTACAGATAATTTTATAAATTCTTGGGTGGCTCACGGGCCGGGTTCAGTGATATTTGGAGAACTCACAGGCCGGATGAAGCCAGGTGACATGCCAAATGTGGCCCTCGGGCCGTGGGTTGCACATAGAAACAACGTAGGATAACGGATTATGCAGCAGTTGAAAACGTTTCTTTGCCAATACATTTAATTTACGTCTTCAAAAGAAAAACTATGAAAGTTTTTTTTTTTGATTTATGGGTTCTTCTTCTTCTTCTTATTATTATTATTATTGTTATTATTATTATTATTATTATTATTATTATTATTATTATCTGACAAGACAATTTGATTCGAAAATTTTGGATTAATTCTCATAGGGATGACTCTACATTACTTTCTCAGAAAACATGCTCTCCAATCTGTTGCAGTTTATATGAGAACGGAAGCATGCGTGTTTTCTAAAGAAAAACAGGAATATAATCACAGATTACATATTTCTATTTTTCAGAACTTTAGTGTTCTCAGAAATACATTGTCACTATAAACATTAATCTATCATATAGCAAATAGAATCAGACTATAGTGACCTTGACATGTTGCCCCTCTAGTCAAGGCAAAGATGTCAAAGTATAATGATATAGATCATTCTTTTCTACAAAATGAAATGATCCGTCTAAAGGACAACTGCTAAGATTTTCAAATAATCGTCCCCTATGGACAGATATCCATCATAAACAGGTTAAAATTAACATAAATATATGAGAAGGGACCAATAAATGCTGTCCTTTAGGGGCAAGTACCTTTTCATCAGAATGATTGTTAAGGTAGATTTCAGTGTATTTTAATACTATGATAGAAAGCATCTTTATAAAAACATTGCCCCACATCAATCAATGATAGAAATCTATTTGAGTAGCTATTAGCATTTGCCATTATTAGAAGATATGTTTGCCTATTATACCAGACTTTTGGAGTAAATCCAGTAATCATGTAAACGATCAAATATTTTGGATTATTTGCTACTTATTACCATGAAACGCAAACCGTATTGATATCGAAATATTCAGTTTTGTAAGTGGCGCCCATATACAGAACCCATAGTCTGATATGTATACCAAGTTTAAAAAAGGATATATTGCACGGTTTCTGCTTATGATCAGGAAACTATGATGTGACAGACGGACAGACGGGACGTGGAAATTAAATCGAGGAACTTGATATGTACCAATTATTTTCTAAAAGGGAAAACTAATAACAACATATACTTCCATTTATTCTTTTACACTGGGAAGGGAAAAAGCCACACTAAATGGCATGCATATTCAATACTTTTAGCGTGCCAGTTATCCAGTGCTCTATTATCCAGCAAACAGACGAAGCGCGTGCTTAGAGCATCAGCAAAAACAGGGGCACCAAAAAACATGAGAAATTATTACTATTTTTTTTAATTTTTTTTTTTGCTTAGGGCACCAGCAAAGCAGAAGCACCGAAAAAAGTGAGAAGTTACGTTGTTCTTTATTTCTTTCTTTTTTTTTTTGTTTCAATTACATGGGGTGGGGCGGCACCATAATCTTTTCAGTGCGTAGAGCATGTAAAGGTCTTAATCCAGCCCTGAAGGTATCGTTTGGTAATCGAAGAGAAAATAAGCAAGCATACAACCTTCTAGACGGTTCTTAAGATATTAGTTTCATTTATAAATCAGATGTTAAACTTAACCTGTTTCTTACAGGTTAAAAATCGAGAAACGTTGTTTTACAAAAGTCCTTATTTATTGTTCGGCAATAGTATTAAATACAAACTGATAAGCTTCTATTGTATCTCGCCCCTACTCAGCATGAGTTCACACCTGATTTTGTTTACGTGTAAAACTTAACATGCTCGTTAGATTGACATATTAAATACATTTCTATCTACATTTTCCCTGTACGTAAATTTAAACTTTCTTTTATCAATCAATTAATGATTTGTCTTTTATGATATTTTCTGCAAAAATATATGTTGAAAGATGCCACAACAACGAATAAAGCCATATTAAGTATCATAAGGTTTTGTTAAGTAGTTGACAAATTTAAATACAATATTTTAAAAGTCAAAATAAGAGAAATAAAAAACTTTACAATCCAATCCGTTTCTTCTCTTTGATATTAGTCAGGAATATATACGAATGCATAATGTACCTTGTGTGAAATAACACGCCTTAATCGAATTAGCCTCAAGGAGAAAATTCACGTCTTATCTTTATAATTAAAACAAAATGAGTGAAAGTCACATTAGAAAATTAATTTATGATCGCAATGGACAAGTTAGTCGCTCTGGCACCAGCATTTTCTTTTCTTTTTCCAGTAATATAATCTTTTGTATTAGGTAAATGCATTTTACAAGATTGTCACATCTTTGCAGAAAATATGTTTCTCATAGACGGTAGAGTAAAGTAAACATCCAAACTGTCAAATTTTAACAAGCCTCATAACCTAATAAAAGCCAGTCAGAATCTAAGTAGCTGTGGGGAAAATTCAGCAAACCTTGGAAATATTGTGTTGATTGATACTTTTGTATAAGAAAAGGCCCAAGTAGGCCCAAGGTCGCTTTTCCGGCAGACACTTGTCCAAATCAAATCCTGAAAAGTGCTATGACAAACTGAATGAAAGACTGATCAAACACTTTTAAAAATAAGTAATTCCATTTTTTATTTTATACAAGAGTCACATTTACCAATTGGAATGACAGATAAGAACGACAAGTGAAAATTGCAAAGATATTATTATGTCCGGATCCAAAATATTTTTAAGGAGAAACCATAGCAACTGGTAGTATTTTCACTTATGGAGGTCGCATTTGATGTATTTGTTCTGTTTGTACAAGCTTAAAGGCATTGCTGCCCGGATCGCTATCGAAGTGCTAGCAGACACACTGGCTGCAAAACTTGACCAGTGTTGGATAAGTTTTCTTAAAGAAGCGGAGAGGAAGGTTTTCCACTCATTTTCTATCAAATCAACACCAATATTGGGTATAAAACCACGCTAACATGTCCTAAAGATATTCTATCTACGTCATATCACAAAATTGGCCTACTGATTTGTTTAAAACAGAATTCGAATATTGCAAATGTTGTAAGACGGACATCAGACGGACACAGGGCATACCATTACCTCACATAACATTCGCATAGACAGCCTGAAACACGTCACCAAGAGTAATTAGCGACGGATGCATCGCACAAGTCCCTGCTGTCTAGAATTTGCATAGCAGCGGTTGAAACAAAGGAATATGTGTTGGGAAACCAAAGTTGAGCCAACATACTTTTAGGGGTCATGACTCCTCTAACTGATGACGTGGATTGCTAGAAATCCAAATCCTTCACGATCTCATCAATATAAATGTGCATAAATTTAGTCGAAATCCAATATTCCTTAGTGAAGTTATGCAGCATAAACCCAAGTTAGGAAGGCGGACAACCAGGAACCATAAACCGTGTAAATGATTTTGTGGAACGTTGAAAATGAAAGTCATCCAAAATTTCATCAGTGTAAGATTCTCTGTCGAATGTGTTTCAAATCTAACATCCCCCGGTAAAGCTGTGAAACCCAAGTTAGGAAAACGGTGAATCATGGGGCATGACTCCTGTGACTGATGTTGTGGAACACTGGAATTCAAATTCGTTCATGGTATGACCAATATAATGCTGCATGATAAATTTAGTTGATCCCCAACATACTTTGGCGAAGTTATACTGCGGAAACCAAAGTCAAGAGAACGGGCAACCTAGGGGAATAATTTCTGTAAATGGTGTCGTGGAATGCTCGAAATAGAACTTATTCAAGCTCTCATAATATAAAGCTGCATGCCAAGTTTGGTTGAAATCTAGAAGACCGTGGCAAAGTTAAGGTACGGAAACAAAGTTAGGAGGCCAAGCAATCAGGGGCCATGACTCCTGTAAAGTTTGACATAGAAAGATTAAAATTAAACCCTTTTGAGGTCTCATCAATATAAAGCTGCATACTAAATTTGACAAAAATTATTAATTCCAAATAAAGTTATTTTGCGTAAACCAAATTGCTGACTGACGAATGGACCGATGGACAGCTGGATGAGCGGACAACGTGATATCAGTAGGGCTCAGACGACTTCTTTAAGCGAGACTTTAAAATTATAATGAAATTTTAAACCGTGAAAAAGTAAAACATTCGCAAACTAATATTAGAAATATCTATCGAGGAAATAAATGCTCACAAGATGCAATCATTCAAATTCACTTTGGACTTAGCGAAAAACCAAAACATGTGCGTCTTTGGGTGTTCACATGCTTTTACAGTCAGATATATCTAAAGGAAAGATACATATTTTCAGGAAATAAATGTCAGAACTGCCGAATAATTAAACTGCATAAAACATAATAAAAGATAATCAAGGTTACAATCAGACCCCCTCCCTGCGAAAAAAAGGTTTTCTCGTAAAACTTGTGTACTATACCGGCTTCTTTCGCATATTTGTTTTTTTTTTAGCAGAAGGAAGGTACTTCTGTATTTCTTTTCACTTTTTGGGGGTGGGGGTGGGGGTGGTGGGGGTGTGGAGGTGGGGGGTTGGTGTTGGAAAGAAAAGTAACACAAAGAAAAGGCTCATGCATGTGATATTTGTAATGAGCTGCCGCTATCACTTACGACATTGGGTATTGAATATGTGACAGTACTCTTTTCTTAAATAACGATATCTGTATGAAAAACGTCTACCATTTTATGTGTGTTTCAGTTAATATTGTTTACAACAGTTAGCGTTTGCTTTGTCAGTGTGATATACAATTGATCAGATTACATATAGAATCAGTATTGTGGAAAAGGGGTCAATGTAACCAGGAACAAGCAAGTGTGTTGTATGTGATCACTCCTGGCCACACTCAATATATCCATCCATTCCACCTAGAACGGCTTTCTTCTGATAAGCACTTCTGTGACTTCGTCACAAACTCCATCTTCCAAATTGTAGATAATACCTTCGATCGTGTCGACCGTGTCAGTGGTACAGACAAGATTTCTATACGCATCGCATTTGACTACAGTTTACGTTTGCATCGTCGACGTTATGTGCAATTGGTACCTATCACATTTACTACAGATGGCAGTGGGTAACGGGAGGGGAGACAACAAATGTAAACGTTGCTGTCGGGAAACGAACCTATTCTGTCTGTTTCGCAGTTGGACCCACATTCCGCTAGTCTAAACGGTCCGGACCAGCTGGGGCTGATTAGTAATTTCACTAGTCTAAACGGTCCGGGCCATCTAGGCTGATTAGTAAGTGACCTTATATACCCAGACCGCTACAAGTGTAACAAACGTGCTATCTAGTTCCAAATCAGAGTTTGTCGAGTTCAATTTGAATCGAGTCCAAGGTAAAATAGCCAAAGCTCAGGCATTTTAATGTATTATAAAGAAGGATGAACAGTGAAAGGTTGCTCAAATGTTACATGATTCAAGACGGCGGAAATGCTAGTTTTCGATGTCAATTTCTGAGCGTATCCACTAGCACTTGCTAGAATGTTCAAACCTGCCTACTGAATTACGCTGTCCGGTTTGAATTACGCTGTCTAATTTTGAAACAAGCGATAAACTGTATGTGGACAACAAAAATTAAAATCGAGCAATCGCTTGACACGAAGGGTAAGAAAAGACGAACGCAAGCCCACCTCTCGCTCTAGCTCTGCATGTGTACTTCGCTGTCAAGTTGAGTATTCCCTAAAATAAGGTACAGTTTGTTTTCTTCCATAAATGATATATATTGAACATTCGAAAAATGAGAAAGATTTATAGTAATTATGCGCATTCCTTTTTTCACATTTCACATTCTTAAGCTGAATAGTTTAGTTAGTGCCGCTGCAAATATTCATACATGTTTTAGCAGATAAAATACATAAATGCTATAGGAACCGAGCACACACACACACACACACACACACACACACACACACACACACACACACACACAGAGTCTTGTATATGGTGCATATCGAGGACTCTGGTATCTAACCTCGCACAGGGGACGTTTGTTTTAGCTATCCTGGATTGATCAGAGATACAGCTTCTGGCAGTAAACGTATTGTAAACAGTGACGCCCTGTGGAGAGTAATATAGAATTAATTGCAAAGAATATGAAATTTTGCAGTGCAAAAGCTAGGACGCACACTTTTACACAAACAGTCTGAACTTATAATTTAAACTAAGGCTACATATAACTATTTACTAAAATATGGAGGCTGTAGATAATGAGACATCACGGACAATGTTCATGAACATTATCTTGCAAAATGAAAATGAGGAAAAACAATACCAGACATTGCATGAACATTTCAGGGTCGGGGGGTTAGTGAACTCAGATGTAACTGTAGTTCGTTTCTTCATCCCGAACAGATCCATAATCCTTTCCGGAACCAAATAACGACCACATTATGAGTATCCCTTCCATGGCAATACATCAATTGTTAATTGTTACTTCATGCAGCAAGGTGGCAGTCTGGTTTTTCCACACGTTTAGATAGAAGCACAGGACGAAGTTCATAAATAAATTCATGTGTCCAAGCATATATTGTACTATTTTAAGTGTGCGCAAATTTACGCTATCAACAACATTTCTTCATGGTGCCAACTATTCCACAAAATTTGAAACCATCATATCATTTATAAAATCTCAATGTGAATTTGAAATATTATTATTATATTTATTATATTTGGATTGTATTATGGTTTTCATTATATTAAGTACAAATAATTAACCTGAGTATTGAACGCACACGTTTATACTCATGGTCTGTGCAATACTCAATACAAACGGCGCACACTAATTTGCACAACAACAACCCCAACCTAAACCCCCAACAAAACCCCCCAATAAAGCATGTAGACTGTGGATAATCATGGTCAATGCAGTCATGTTTACACCAATAGTTTTTCCTATCAACACAAACTAAGGACGCACATAATTACTAATAAAACCACGGAGAATGTAGACAATGGTGCATCATGGACTATGAGGACATGTTTACACAAATAGTCTGAACTACCAATACAAACTAAGGGCGCACATAATTACTAATAAAACCACGGAGAATGTAGACAATGGTGCATCATGGACTATGAGGACATGTTTACACAAATAGTCTGAACTACCAATACAAACTAAGGACGCACATAATTACTAATAAAACCACGGAGAATGTAGACAATGGTGCATCATGGACTATGAGGACATGTTTACACAAATAGTCTGAACTACCAATACAAACTAAGGACGCACATAATTACTAATAAAACCACGGAGAATGTAGACAATGATGCATCATGGACTATGAGGACATGTTTACACAAATAGTCTGAACTACCAATACAAACTAAGGACTCAAACAATTATTGGCAAAAACATGGAGACTGTGAACAATGGTACATCATGGACAACTGGGACTCGCATACTCTTGAAAAACGAACACGAAGACAAATATTATAAGATTCAGACTCCGATGTTTAGTGCACTCAGACGTAATTGTGGTTCGTTTCTTGATCCTAAACAGATCTTTAACCCTGTCCAGAATCGAAAGTTGCCCACATAATGATTATCCCTTCCCTAGACTATACATCAATTGTTAATTGTTACTTCAAACATTAAGGTGGCGGCTTGGTGGTTCCATACGTTTACATACACGTATAGCATAAATAAGCTTATGTATCAAAACAGCTCTTGGGATATTTCAGGTGTGCATAATTTTCACCATCACCAAAGTTTCTACATAACGCCAACCTGTTCAACATAATCTGAACTATTATTCATACAATAACAAGTTGATTTTTTTTCTCTATTGTTACTGCGTTTATCCTATTTGGATTGTATAATTTATTCATCATATTTACTAGAAATTCAACAAGTTTGTTAAATCTACCTAAGAATTAAAACTAACTGGTCAGATTTTTAATATAGACTGGATAGTCGAAGTGTTTCCGACATTTTTTAATAGATTCAGACTTAGAAAATACGAAAGTTTTTTGTTTGCCGATTGTAGAAAATTTTATGTGCGTAAAGTTCATGATTTGGTCTTTTCGTTTATGCAAATCTTTAATAACGATCACATGTAATTTTAAATTCCACAGATCTCAGTGAGTTTTAATTTTCACGATCTCTGACCCAATTGGTAGAATGGTGCAAATATAGAATGAAGAGAAAAGTTACCTATAGACGATATATTGTGCAGCCAGGAAATTATAAAATATTAAAATGGTATTGCTGACGTTAGATTGAAATATTTTCGAACTTATGTGATTGTTTCACTTGTGTGAAAAGAAAGAAAACAATAATGTCAATTTTTCTCGCTTGGTTTATTTATATTAAAAATACGGGTGACCGCATAAACAGTCAGACAAATGAACTACAGTATCTTTTAACTATCATCTTGTAAGAAAAACATTCTCTATGCCCTGATAATTTTCCTAATTTTGTGTTCAAAAACCCATTTGAGCATTGAAATTAAAAAAATGTAATTTTTTTAAAAATTCCAGCAATGACACTTCTTTTTATTATGAACTGCACAGTTGATCTTATTCGCAGCAATAAATGTTCCTTTCATTTTCTTCTTGTATGTGTGTGTGCGTTTTCAGGAAATTGTTCGTCTCCTCACCTAATACTAATATTTCTTGCTTCCAGTGCATTTTAAGTTCTATTTTTACTTTCTTCTTTCACGATTGCACGTTTGGCACTTAGTATTACCCTTACCTGCTCGTCCGTAAGTCCGTCCATTCATATGACTTTGTAATACCTGTTGTCTGGAAATAATAATCCCTTCAGGGATTTCGACTCAGGTTTATCTGTTCTCCCCCCCCCTCTCTCTCTCTCTCTCTCTCTCTCTCTCTCTCTCTCTCTCTCTCTCTATATATATATATATATATATATATATATATATATATATATATATATATATACAGAGGAGCCTCGTAATCCGGACTACGTTTATCCGGAAACTTCGCTATCCGGACAGAGTTCAATCTAAACGGATTTCCTAAACGTTATTTTGCTCCGTTAATCAAGAACTCCGCGCTCCGGATCCGGAAATCAAAATCGGGGGCCAAAATGTAAAATTACTATAAAACTTGCCTCTATAATCCGGAAATAATCTGTCCAAAAATAAAAAAATTCGAAAAATCGTATATGAAAATACAGTATGTCGCATAACACCGATTCACCTACGTAAATTTGGAGGTGTGTCAATTTATCAATCTCTGATTGGTCAAATTCTAGTGGCACATTAAAGCTATAAATTGATCACGTGATCATGTGTGTGGAAAAACTTCAAGTAGCGTGTATACACAATGTCTGTTTTAGCTAGTTGCCAACGAGGGTGTTAATAATTAAATAAACACACTGGGATCAAATCGTCCACACTTTTTGACGTACAATATGGCTAATAAATTAAGTGTGTCATTAAGTCTCTTTGTTGTTTACCAATTGTATGTAACAATCACAGTTTGTTGATGGCTGAAAAAAATAAAGTGGATTGAGTTAAGCTGTGGACAGTATAGGGCTTCATTTCAGAAAAAAATAGACATATGCCTATTGGTTCCATGCTTCTTTCAAACTCACAAAATAGAACAAAAAGGAACTTTTAGTTGGTCTGGTGGTTTCTAAATTGAATGGTGATACCCTTTCCAGGCACGTCTATTGTCTTCTCTATTTTATTACAAACTCTTTTGTGTTCTTCTAGTTTTAATTCAGGATAAAAAAGATTAGAGCACTTCTTAAAAGAAATTTTTGTTGTGCTTTTACTTACTGGAGTTGATACCAAGTTTGACAAATCCTTTATTCCACAAAACTGCTATTTATCAAAATCCTCATTTCCCATAAAATCAGATATCATATCATGTGGCGGCCTCTTTTGTCTGTCACTATAACTGGCCTTATAAGTTTGTCTATGGTTTCACTGACAGATAATTTAAGTTCTCTTTCAATTAAATTTTGTTTATGTCTTGTATATTTATTGGACACTGATGACACCATTGTTTATATTTTTAAAGGTTATATTTTGAAGGCTTGTACGGGTGGTGTCTTTATAATCGATTACATGGCACACAAAATGTGTTATCCTTATAATTTTATCCCCCCCCCTCTCTCTCTCTCTCTACACACACACACACACACACACACCATGTATTAATATGCATGCATATCTAGAATAATACATACGCTTACGTAGGTAGGTAAGTGGATAGTTGGGTTGGTCGGTAAACAGGTGCGCAGTTAGCTAGACGCCCCTAGACGTGTATAAACACTTTAATATGTTTTGAATAACAATTTCATCGTGTATAGGCAGACTATCTGTGCAATAATCATAATGTGTATTATCAGGCGGAATGACATTATACGAGTTGATGCAACACTAGTAAAAGTACATACAATATAAACACTTTTCACCTGATACTACTGAAAACTTGGCATTATATCAGAATATTTTACCTTCAACGTTTCAGTTTGATTTATTTATTTGTTGTCCATTTAATGACTGTCCGGAAGAAAAATTAAATCTTGTATAGTAGCACTATAGAAGGTTGAGGATCAAATCTCCCGACGAAGATAGTAAACACAATTAAAAGGTAAAGCTACACATATGGTAGTCCAAAAGGGCCATTAGATCAATTACGTCTCACTCCATCTCCAAGTCTTGTATAGTCCGACTTTAAACGTATTTTTCGAATTCCTCCTCATATCGACATTTTAAGTCGTCTTGCATATGCAAATCTTGAAAACATGGGCAATTTTTACTTTTAGTAGGTACAGAAAGTACAAAGTATAGAGTATGCCTGCACGTCCGAAATATTTATGCAAATAAATGTTATCTTCATGTTAAATAAGGAAATCGAATAGTTTCTACAGGAAAATTTTCTCAAACAATGAATTAATGTTGCTTTGATCAGGCAGATGATGACTCTAAAATATATTCGTTTGAAAGTTATAAAGCAGTTCGTTCCATTTGTACTAATTCCGAACAATTTGGAATGCATGATAGCATTGGTTTTAACTTTTACTTGACAATGATGTTATGTTGAACATTAATAGCACTGTGGTTAACAGTTCTCATCTTATAGCTCTATTGGCCTCCCGTTATTATTGTTATTGTTGTCATTATTATTATTAATTGGTTAATTAATTAATGTAAAAAGCATCAACAAATTGTTTACAGAAAGTTAGGCAAGAGGCAAATAATTGCCATGTAGCTAAGGACACTTTAGCGCTATACGCAGTCCGTTCATTATGTTACAAATTCTTGCAGGATTGAAAGCCTTAAATTCGATACAATCGTTAAAGTAACACGTACAACAGTAAACTACACAGCTTTGTTCTCATTGGTCTGCAGCCGCAGTGTGTCTCCGGGCAGGGCACTTTATTCCCTTTGCCTCGATACGGCATAACCTTTAATAAGTTTATGGTCCGTTAAACACCAATCAGTCAACCCTTTCTGTAAAATTTAAGAAAGGAAGAACACGAGCTTGCATAACTAAAAGTTTCACTTGCTTGATAACATGATCACGTGACGATGCTAGGTATTATCTCACGCACGTGGTCGAATAAAATGCAATGATACTATAGCCTATATAATAAAACACTTTCAATTGCTCACTAACACTGCCACGTGACGACACTAAATATTATGCAACGTCTTTACATCTTTTTATATGATACTGAATTATATTATACGATAAAAACCGACATAACCGAATTCTTTCAATAGCTTGATGATACTGCCAAGTAATGGCGCTATACGTTATGCCACACTGTTGCAAATGTTTTTATCTGCAATATGACGACATATATCAAATCTCATACACCGTCACCAAAATCAAGAGGAGAAAATCGTTTTGACTATTTTCGAATATATTATCTTGAAATCTGATACTTTGTTCAAGATTTATATAATTTAAGCTGCGCTGGTTCAGTGGTTAGCGTGCCGGACTCGCGACCAGAAGGGTGCGGGTGCGAATTCTACACAGATCAGGTTGGATCAGCCGCCGTGATGTGTCTATGAGCGAGACACTTTACTCCAATGGCCCCAGCACAATACAACCTTCATGTGATCTGTCGTGTATGATATAAACTATGTTCAACGTGATTCCGTCATTTTTTCCCACTATCCATCTCACATTTGCAAACGCATTTGAGGGGATTAGTCACGTCACTCATTTAAAGGAAGTCAACGAACGCCCATATTTTGTTCCCTGTGTCGTATTTATCCGATTATACTGTCAACCACCCAACAGAGAAGAGCGTAGAACCCGATGACACATAAGATCTACGTTGTAAGCTTAATGTCATTAGTAGAACGAATACTGGAGACTCTTATCTGCCAGAACATTATTACAAGGCAGATCTGTGTCTACGCGTTTTGAAAGTTAAGCATTCGAAGTACACGAGCAAAGAAGGTATGTGCCTTTTGTTGGGTATGCAACAGGTCAAAAACGTCAAAGGCCTGATTCATACGGGGTACAAAGTTCCCTTTATACTTTTCTTCGGTTTCGTGACGAAGCTCAGTACGGCGTTTTAACATAACTAGTTTTCTGCCAAAGAACAATTAACATCATTATAAATGATTGATGGAACCCATGAATTTACATCAGGTGTTCAAGTTGTGCCATACGCATACAAAAATATCTTTATTATTTCAAAAGGACCACTTCATAGGAAGGTGTACGAGTAAAAATGCTGGTAGCCACTCGAAATACGAAATATGACCCCGGCACGTGCTATATATCCTCAAACCCTGTAATGCTACATGAGGAGAAAATTTATAAAAGGATAAATATCTCAAGATTGGTCAAATCTAAATAGAAATATACGTATATTTCACTTATTAAATATCATTTGTTAGATACATATTCTAAAATAAAGGATCTAATAATGTGTTTGGGGTGGTATATTGCATGTATAGGCAAGAAGATGTACATGCAGTCACTGATATGCATATCCTCGCACATCAGGCATGTTAATTGTCTCTTATTGTACATCTACACCAGGCACTTAAACTCCGTATACAAAGTTTTATTCTTCCATGTAGCCTAGCAAAAGTGACAATAATCTTCCACCTGAAATCTATTTTTCAACATACTCTTTTTTTGACAGATTTTCATGTGTTACGTCTAGGGGTTAGAAATAGTAACAAAAGAAAGAACGACTCAAACAAGTTTTCACAATTTCTACAATATAAATTTAATTTCCTAAAATATTAAATATTTCAAACAAACAAAGTGAAAGAATTAAAAATAACTTACAGTTTAGAAATTCCTAAATAATCCTAAATGTCCTATTGAATTTTGATAATCTGGAAGTTAATCCAAAATATTCCGAATTAATGAATGTTCCGAATGAAGTCACTAATGTGTTGATATGCCACAAGAAACACAGTTTTAAATCCAAATGTTTTTAATCCCAGGTAAACTCCTTTGAATGGAGAATATTGTTAAGTTCCTTGAAGAATAGTACTTAAATACAAAATGTACTATGTATATAATAGAATTTCACCAGCTGATTTTACAAACAACAATAATCTTCCTCAATAACCTTATTTTTCTGATGAACTGCCAAAGAATGCCCATTCAGTGGTTAAATTGGCATTATATAGCCTCTTACTGTGCAAAAGAGAAAAACCCTTAACTCTGAAACTACGTTCTAACATTGTCGAGTAAACAAGTTATTCTAACCAATCAGAAACTAGGTCGCGCATGATACTGATAAAAGTGCCTTTGCACCACAATTACATTACCTAATTTCAAATCAACAAGATGTTGACATAGGATTTAGCTCATAAACCACGTGGTTCACCATTGTGAGTTAAGCTGACCGACATAATTATTGATTTTCCCTGGACTTAGCATGACTCATGTAAACATGTTGATTTGTACTTTACAAATAGCGTATGCTACTAAACTAAGGAATTATAATACAATGATTACAAACCCAAATGAAAACTGTTATAAAGATAATACATAATGCCGTAACACATGATATAGTTAAAAAATAAAAAAATAAACAGACACAGGAAATTGTAAACCTGTATTATGCATCTTCTTTATCCGCGGATTTGTCATACAGAAATGCAGTAAAATCTTTATAGACATTTAGGAGAAGAAGCGATATCAAACTTCTTTCTAAAAAGTAAACATGTTAAAATAATACTTTTATCGACATGTGTTCAAGAAATTTAAAAAGCAAAGTCATACATAGAAAACGAAAACCTTTATGCAGACATACACCAACAGCTTATTGAGACGTTTCATTAAAACCTACCCAGTATTTTGGAGAAGACGTTTATTCCAAACCTTAACTTCACAACAAACAAAAAACAAAAATAAAAACCATATTTCAATAACTTTTCAAGAAATTTATCAAAAAAAAAAAAAAAAAGACGTGTAGTTAAAAAGGAAATTATACTGCATGCCACAGCAATCTCTGTTTTTGTCTACAAAATTGTACCCAAACTATATCCTTAAAGAAGCTGACAAGAATAAAATATCCACCTTACACAAAAGTTTCAACAAAATCTGAGGTAGAGGAAAGAATAAAAATATTGTTAAACATTCACACCAACCACTTATTAAGCCTATAAAATTTCAATCAAATCCTTTAAGGAGCTTAGATGGAAAAGCGATGACAAGTTTCTTCCAAACCTTGAATTATCAAACATTTTAATGAAAGTTATACCCAAGTACACACACACACACACAAACACACACATACACACAAACAAATGAGGCGGATAAAAAAAGTAAAACCTTTTTGCGCATCTTGAAAAAAACTCATTTAGTCCTAACAATTTCAAAAGAAAGCAAGCTTTCTCACATATCCACGTTGACTCGAACCTACGAGGACAGAGGTGAGATGTCAGTGTTCTGTAAAGGCGAGCGCCTTAGACCACTCGGACACCCGGGGCCCCTCCGATCATCTGACCTCGAAAGTTAAGTTCAATATATTTCCATATTTGGTCTTTTATTCAAGTTTTTAAGTCACTGCACAGGTTTGGAATTACCAATATGCTTAAAATGTGACACTAATTTTATTTTTTTATTTTCTTAAAAGTCAGCAATGCAGATGTCAACATCGTATCATTAGGATGCACATGGGCTGGTTGACATAACTCTAGAACAGAATAATTTAAGTAGTAGCGGACGTGAGTTTGTCGCTATAATAAACTTTAACTGTCTGTTTATCCTGTGCATTAGCACAAAGCCATAGTTATCAACATATATTCCAATTTGTGCAGGAATTATTTCACTTTTTCTTTCCTATATCGTTTTGAAAAGGACAACTGTTCGTTGGGATTCCCTCTTTTCACATTAAACTGAATAGTCTACTCCCAAACTTGATTGAGGCAGGGAAATAGTTCGCATGTACCGGACTTTGGTAGAGGTTACATTATACTGTTTACCGAGGTCACAAGGTCATTTCACACCTATTGCAATGTACATCCCGTTATAAGATGCGGTCAATACCCGTTTATGGATTTCAGTTAAAACAATTAGGTATCAAGTCTGAATTCGAGTTCCTGTCGGACATGTCAGGCATATACTAATGTTTCAAATTCAGGAGACCCGCAACCAAAGTATCCAGATTTAATTGAATTTAATTGGCTACATGTCAGTGCGATATTGATTGAAAACAAATCAGATTCCAGATAAGTTTTTGAGATAATCCTCCAATTTAACTGAACAGGTAATCGATTTTCTGCCTTTTGCCATACGGACGTACATCTTCAGCACTAAAGGAACGTTTATGTTTCTACTGAGTTTGAAAAATAACACCTACATTCATTTATTTTACGTTTGAATCGTCAAAATATTTTCTCAATGCCTCAACAATGTTATTTAATTAGATTTAGATGCGGCTTGGCTGGGAGTGGTTGATGTCAATAAATACCAAGTAGACAAAGAAATGTGGATGGATTTGATACCTTTATTAACATCGACGAATATTCGAATCATACTCGAATAATTCAACGAATATTCGAATTGGAACATTTAGTAATCATTTCAGTTCTAATCCCAAAATTCCCCTTCCTCTACGACTAAATTATTTACTAGGTAGACAGAGTTTATGGCCCACGTTAAAAAAAGTGGACAAGTTTTATGTTTACTGTACCACGGGTCTTTGGTTTGTGATATAATCAAACCTAAAGATCGAATTCATCTAAAGCAACTTTACCAACGCAGTTAATGTTGCATACTATTTTTGCAATTATTTTTAAACAAATCCTCTCCCATCATGCTGCAACGAGTTGTTAGGGGAATACAATATATCGATCTTGACTTGTACCTTGTTCCAAATAGATTGAGCGACTGTCAACTTCCTGATGTGTCGAAATACCAATGCGCAGTTTTACTATAACTTGTATCAAAACACTGATATTCAGCTGTTAATGCTTTCAAAAAATGTCATCAATCAGAAGGTAGAATGTAGGAGAAATCGGAACAGAGTTAAGTGTTGAAGTAAAGCAAAAGTATCTCGAATCACACAAATAAGGCTTATCACGATCTCTACTCACCAACGAAGCTATAGTGTATGCCTATTTTTGAACCAGTCCAACAATTCGGAACAAAAGAAATTTTTACTTTTGACATACAAAAATAGACATCTTGAAAAATTCAATAGATAGCTGAGGTGTCCCAGTGCAACAAATCTCTATGGTGTCACGTGATTTCAACATACACATAATGCCACTAGTCAGTACTGGTATGCTGCACTTTCTCCCTGTGCTTTGCCAACATTATGTTATATTAATACCTAGGTCAGCAACGCTAATATTGCCCTCTTGTACAAACAGTTCATGTCAATATCTCGCTCGTAAAAACCCTTATAGAATGTATCATTTTGTTCAATACATGTTTTATCACTATATCAAACAAAATAGGCTATGCAATTTACATAGTAAGTTTGTCACACCAAATTTCTAGTGGACCGATAATTATTTTAATTTCCCGATGTGCTAAGATATCGATATAATAATAATAATAATAATAATAATAATAATAATAATAATAATAATAATAATAATAATCATCTAGAGAATATTTACATACAGGCACAATTACAAATTCACATATACTTTACCATACTGCTACCTAGGTGAAAACAGGAGGTTGGTGCATCTTATTCTTTAAGTCAGTCAAACATGCAATCATTCAGTGTTTATATATCGCTTGTGTTTCATTAAATTCAGAGTAAAGAATATAACAAAAATGCCATCTAGAGTGGATAAAAGTACACTGTTTACGTGAAAGGGAAGTTGATGGTTGATACATTGTATCAAGTGTCAGTTTAAATATCTCTCTCTCTCTCTCTCTCTCGCGTACTAACAGCAGCAACTAGAGATCACTAGTCGTTCATTTTCAATATTTTTTTAAATAAATTATTTTCTATTTTTTACCTTGCAATTTAAAACGGTGAATGTATTCAGATTTTCTTTATTTGATTTGTATGATAAATAGTTTTTATGGATGAGAACCAGGTCTACGGATTCCTTAGCACTGGTGTCAGGTAGGAGGGGTTTCAGTCTTTGTCGGCATCTGGCGGCCATCAGATTTATGACGTAGTCAGCGTTCAAGGTTTCCGTCGCCATTTTTATTTAGCCATTTCCAGAAGGAGTTAATCGAATACGGACACGCATTTACCATATAAGGAAGCGGTTTATACTTTTATGTAACTCCAGTCAATACCGCTAGAGTAATGGGACTATTTATGAAGTATGTAATGTATATATTCACACACACACATATATATATAAAGTTTGCAATGTACTACCCGCGGGCAAGTCCAACACCGAGAGAGTGAGAGAGAGAGATGTCGTGTTCATTTCGTAATGCTTTATGTTCTGCAAGTTTCTGTAGCGTATTAACGGAAAGGCGCCAGAGGTCTTGGGGCGCCAAAACAACTGATAAAAATTCGGGCCTCGTATTCTGGCCCTTTGGGCCATCATCGTCGCCCCGGGCCCCATTTACCCTTAGTACGCCCCTGGCAAGTTTTATACTCTGTGATGTCGCCACAGTACATATATCAACACCTTTATTTTGCGTTTGTATGTACCTCTTTTTCAAATATATCACTGCCCGTGGTTTCTTTTGTCTATCGATCCTTTTATATTTCACATGATATACTGTCAAAGTCCATCTTTTCCATCTTGTAGCAAATGCCAAGGCCAGTCTCGCATTTTCTCCCGCAGACATGATGTGACTATACTATTTAAAGCAAGTTTTGACAAATAGGAAATATTTATATTTTAATGCATGTTAAATTTTAATCGTAATTATTTGTACATATACGAGATTCGCCGACGGGTAGTTTGTGAATTGCATACGTGCCGGGATTGCAGACTCTGAGCAATCGGCTAGTCAAAGACTGTTTTCACCAATTTAAAGGTGACTAGTTCATAATGGTTAATAATATAACTGGTTAGATTTCTTTGCCAGGTGTGTTTGGACATAAAAGGCACTTGTCTCTAATGATCAGCCATCTGGAAATCTAGCACCCACAATCAGTCTTTATCATCTATTGTTTACATGATTATTACAGGAGACTGATATATACTTACTGTCTGGCAAATAATTATATGGATCAAAATAAGTGTTCCTAGATTATTCTGAAAAGTCTGCTCGTTAAAGATTGTTTCGGTGCATGTTGCCGATTTTTATGTGAAAACTGGAATGACGTGGGAGTGGAAGCAGTGAAGAACTTGGTTTTACCTTGTTTTCTTAATGGATTTGATACTTACATCTGCATGATCAATTGAACCTTAAGTGGAAAAGTAGACCAAGAAAAATGTTATGATACATTATGTTACGACTCTATGGTCTAAGAAAAATGTAACAGAAAGAAAGTGAAACCAACAAATCAAGTAAAAATCAACAAGCAATTTATTACTAGATAATTAAAATGAAAAAAATCAATAAGTCACTTACAGTAATGTGTTTTGAAATCCTAATAATCCAATAAGAATGATTGTTCTAATCACAAGTCCTAAATATAGAATGTTCCGAATTCACGGCTGTGTCCTTGAATGTTATGATGTGCTAATGGTCTCCAAAGTCCTGATGTACTAGAAATCTTGATGTGCTGATGTCAAAATGAAGTATTCCAAAATATCTGAATAAGTTCACTTAAATTCCAAAATCATCAATTAAAAATCCAAAATCCAAAAGTTTATGAGCACTGTTACAATCCAATGAATATTTAAAATAATTCTTCTCTTAGAATTTGGAATGAATTTTCACAACTGTAATAGCTCTTTACAAGACTGATGGTAATGTCAAAACTGAATAAATGTCCACCAAACATGGCATATATAAAGATTGGTCACATAACAGAATGTTCTAGAATATGAGTCATCTTAATGGAATTCTAACTGTAAACAAAATCAACCTTGACCTTCAAATTGAGAAAACATATTGATCAAAACAACCTAATTCAAGGACACTAGTTATACATGTTTTTCCTAATAAACATAAAGATTTAAGCAAATATTAAAGTGAAGAAACATTTATAATTTCCTAAAATATTCACAATATTATATAAACATCATACATAACACCTCCCCTCATAAAGAAAAAGAAAGATTTATATAATAAAGCTTTCTTTTGAATATACATCTAATACTTTAATAACCAAAATTACATAAGAACATGTTTTATGATACTGGACTAAATTACATCAAGCAATATTACATTTCTAGGCACGTGATAGTGCATCTGCAATTACATTGTCTTTTCCCCTGATGTGTTTGATGTCAATGTTATATTCTTGCAATATCAAACTCCATCACAACAATCTCCGATTTTTATCTTTCATTTTGTTGATGAAAGTAAGGGGATTGTGATCACTGTACACAATAATTGGAGAAAGAGCTGAGGTGACATACACTTCAAAATGCTGTAAAGTCAATATCAAAGCCAAACATTCCTTCTCAATTGTGGAATAATTTTTCTGGTGCTTGTTTAGTTTTTTAGAAAAATAACACACAGGGTGATCCACACCGCTTTTGTCTTCCTGAATCAATACTCCACCAACCCCTACATCACTTGCATCAACAGATACTTTAAATGATTGGCTAAAATTTGGTGCAGAAAGAACTGGTGCATTCTTAAGCATGGCCTTTAACTTGTCAAAAGATTCCTGACACTTGTCAGACCAATGAAATTTGGTTTTCTTACTCAATAAACTTGTCAAAGGTTCAGCAATTTTGGAAAAATTGGAACAAAATTTCCGATAATATCCAGCCATACCTAGAAATCGCATCAGTTCCTTTTTACAAATTGGAACTTGAAATTCAGAGATAGCTTTGACCTTAGCTTCTATAGGTTTAACTTGACCTTGTCCCACAATATGTCCTAAAAATGTGACACAAGCATGGCAAAACTCACTTTTGCTCAAATTAATTGTCAGATTCGCATCACTGAATCGATCGAAGAATTTTCGAATGGTTTCCAAATGATCTTCCCAGGTGTTGTTGTAGATAATGACGTCATCGATATAAGCGTCACAATTATCAAGACCAAATGTTATCATGTTCATCAGACGTTGAAACGTTGCAGGCGAATTTTTCATTCCAAACGGCATGACTTTATATTGATAAAGTCCATCTGGAGTTACAAATGCTGAAATTTCTTTTGCCCTTTCCGTCAGTGGAATTTGCCAGAATCCTTTTAAAAGGTCAAACTTGGTGACATATTCCGCATTTCCAATTTTATCAATGCAATCGTCCATTCTTGGGATTGGAAATGAATCAGTTTTGGTGACACTGTTGACTTTTCTATAGTCAGTACACATACGGAATGTATTATCTGGCTTGGGAACAAGAATACATGGTGAACTCCAGTTACTTTTACTTGGTTCTATGAAATCATTCTCCAGTAAATACTGAATTTCTTTCTTCAGATAGTTCTGTTTGAGAGGATTCATCCTATAAGGATGCTGTTTCACAGGCGCAGAATCTACAATGTCAACGTCATGATAAATTGTATTTGTTCGTGTTGGAACATCAGGAAACAAGTGCTCATATTCATGTAATAGCTGTTTTAGTTCACTTCTTTCCTGTTGTTGTAGATGTGAAAGTTTCTGGTCTAGGTTGTTCAATATTTCTGAATTCCGAAGATTGGTTATACCAGAGTTACTATAGTCTGATTGTATTCCATCGTTGATATCTTCACTGTGTGGGACAGGTACAACTAAATTAACAGAATAATTAGCTGAGCTATCTCTGTCAAAATATTCCTTTAACATATTTATATGACAAAGTTGTTTCTGTTTTCGTCTCCCAGGAGTGTTAATGATATAATTTAAGTCATTTACTTTCTTTGCAACGGTATAAGGACCAAAAAATTTAGCCTGAAGAGGATTCTGAGGTATGGGAAAGAGAGCCAGAACTTTGTCACCAGGTTTAAAACTCCTTTCCTGTGAATTTCTGTCATACCTTAATTTCATTTTTGACTGGGTAGTGTGAAGGTTAGTTCTTGCTACTTCACAGGCCTTTGACAACTTGTATTTGAAATCAGAGACATAATCAAGAAGATTAATCTTTGAGTCTTCATTTGAAAGAAGTTTCTCTTTCAATAATTTCAATGGTCCACGGACAGTATGACCAAAAACTAGTTCAAAGGGACTAAAACCCAACGACTCTTGAACTGATTCCCTAACAGCAAACAACAACAAATGAATACCCTCATCCCAATCCTTTCTGTATCAAAGCAATATGATCGAATCATATTCTTCAAAGTTTGATGAAATCTTTCCAAAGCACCTTGACTTTCAGGGTGATAGGCAGAAGATTTAAACTGTTGGATGCCTAGTTCATGCATAACTTGCTGGAAAATTCCAGACATAAAATTTGACCCTTGATCCGACTGGACAGATTTGGGAAGGCCAACAAGTGTAAAAAACTTCACCAAAGCTTTCACAATAGTTTTAGTTTTTATATTTCTCAGAGGATTTGCCTCTGGAAATCTTGTAGATGTACACATGATGGTCAACAAGTATTGGTTGCCCAACTTGGTTTTAGGTAAAATACCAAGACAGTCTACTATTATTCTACTAAATGGTTCATCAAATGCAGGAATAGGTTGCAGATGAGCCTTAGGTATCTTCTGATTGGGTTTTCCTACCATTTGACAAGTGTGACAAGATCTGCAGTATTTAGAAACATCACTTTTGAGTTTCGGCCAATAAAAATGATTCAAGATCTTGTGATAAGTCTTACGGACTCCTAAATGACCAGCCAAAGGAGTTTCATGGGCTAAATTAAGAATTTCCTGTCGATATGACTTAGGAACAACAATTTGATAGCTCACTGACCACTCGTCACCAGCGGGTACATCAGGTGGTCTCCATTTCCTCATAAGGACCCCATTTTTCACAAAGTAACACACTGGAACTTGTGTGGCTTCAGTTTCACTAATAGCCCTCTGAAACAAACAAGATATCTCGGGATCTTGCTCCTGTTCAACGACAAGGGATTGTCGTTTGTCATCCTGATTAGAACAAAGAGAATGAGTTGCCAAAAGAGGATCACTGTGATCAATACCATTTGATTGATCAATACCTGAGGAAAAAGTGACCTCATCAAAAAACTGACCAATACATGTGTCAGCTAAAGGAATAATATCCTGATCAACATCACTCTCAAGAGCTCTTTTTGCCATAGCTCTAGTAACTGCACAAGCAGGGTACAAATCAGCGATTTCAGTTTCGACAGGATCAACTTTCTGATCCAAACAAGGCTTGTCAGTTACAAGTGGATTAACCACAACCTTATCTCCAGCTAGGTCATTGCCTAGTAATAAATGAACACCCTCTATGGGTAAAGAAGTCACTGCCCCAACAGTCGCAGGTCCAGAAACTAAGTCTGATGCCAAATTTAGACAATGAAGAGGAACATTTACAAAGCCGCACTCAACTCCCTGAACAAGAACACTTTCACTTGAAGAAGACTCCTCAGACAAAGGCAAAGTACCTGATAATAAAAGACTCTGAGAAGCTCCAGTGTCCCTTAATATTTTAATTGGGATAGACTTGGCATAATCACCACTAAGTGATATAGAACCTTCTGACATGAATGGTTCATAAGCCTCCAAAATAGAATCAGACTGGGGTCTGTTTGACCCAACAAATGTATTGCTTTCAATACAAGACCGTGACCTTGACCTCATAGAAATAAGAGCATTTGGAAAAGCTCTGTCTTTTCTCTATTGCTTATTTTTCAACTTGAAGCAATCAGAAATAACGTGCCCTTTCTTTTTACAATAAGTGCACGTAGGAAGAGATAAGGATTTCTGATCAGTCTTATCAGATGTTTGATTCCTAACAGTTGTGCTGTTGTGAAATTTGGAAGTACTCGAATGAGATTGAAATGGTTTTTTACCAGAAAACTGCTGAGAGGACGACTTATTGCCAAATGAAATTTTGTGAGTCAAGGAATAATCATCAGCCATACGAGCAGCATTTTCCAAAGTTTCCACATTCTGCTCGTCAAGATAGGTTTTAACATCACTATGGATGCACCTTTTGAACTCTTCAATTAACTTTCTCATGCACTCTATCCCCTCCTGGATAGGTTTTGAAATGAAATTCTGAACATTAGATGCCATAGTAAATGCTTGTTGGTTTCACACAAAAAAATTTCTCTATTAAAAATCTTTGCCAAAGACAAAAAAAAAATTCTCCGAGACAAAATCAATATGAATTTCAAAGATAAATTTAATATATCTAATATGCTTTAAGAAATTCAGATCCCGGACAAGCCCCCAATTTCTGTTACGACTCTATGGTCTAAGAAAAATGTAACAGAAAGAAAGTGAATCCAACAAATCAAGTAAAAATCAACAAGCAATTTATTACTAGATAATTAAAATGAAAAAAATCAAAAAGTCACTTACAGTAATGTGTTTTGAAATCCTAATAATCCAATAAGAATGATTGTTCTAATAACAAGTCCTAAATATAGAATGTTCCGAATTCACGGCTGTGTCCTTGAATGTTATGATGTGCTAATGGTCTCCAAAGTCCTGATGTACTAGAAATCTTGATGTGCTGATGTCAAAATGAAGTATTCCAAAATATCTGAATAAGTTCACTTAAATTCCAAAATCATCAATTAAAAATCCAAAATCCAAAAGTTTATGAGCACTGTTATAATCCAATGAATATTTAAAATAATTCTTCTCTTAGAATTTGGAATGAATTTTCACAACTGTAATAGCTCTTTACAAGACTGATGGTAATGTCAAAACTGAATAAATGTCCACCAAACATGGCATATATAAAGATTGATCACATGACAGAATGTTCTAGAATATGAGTCATCTTAATGGAATTCTAACTGTAAACAAAATCAACCTTGACCTTCAAATTGAGAAAACATATTGATCAAAACAACCTAATTCAAGGACACTAGTTATACATGTTTTTCCTAATAAACATAAAGATTTAAGCAAATATTAAAGTGAAGAAACATTTATAATTTCCTTAAATATTCACAATATTATATAAACATCATACATAACAATTACAATATGATTAAACTTAAATTAACACAGTTCTCTTCTTGGCTGTTTAATTTTTCTGTTTAAGGTCTTTTACCTAAACATATCTCTCTCTTAACAATCTGCCCATTTACAAAACCTTTATCTACCTATCCATTTCTCTGTCTATATATTTTTTATACATGTTCATGTTTGTCTTAGCTGTTCTATCTATATATGCATTCTAACCCTTCCTTTCTTTCCTCATCTACATATCTACCTACAAGTACTATTTACACACATCGTTTTTGATAACTTTAATTATCAACATTAAGATGTAAACAAAGATAAAAGAAAACGAAAGTTCTTTATTCGTAGAATAAACATAAATGGCGATTTCCTTAAAACATCCTATGTTTTATTTTACCATACTTTTTAAAATAATTTGGCTGTGATATTTTCGGATTGATTAGATTGTTTTGGGTTTTATAGTACACAGTTAGACCTAACTTCCGATATGCATTGCATATATGATTGGTATTTTTCTTTTCTTCACTTCTTGAACAAAGGTAAATGATTAAAAAAAAACCGATACGTAAAATGGCAGTGACTTTTTTCATGAAAGGCTCGCAAAGACACTTTTTTGTTAAAAGTTACTTTTATGTATGACGACATCAACAAATATTCTTTATCAAGATTTTATTATTTTTTGTGCAGAATTTGTTCATGAACCCTTTATAATTTATGCAAGAAAGCACCAACGCATTGAAGGGAATTCTCACTGGTTTTGATAGGATAAGGGGGCAATTAAAGATTGGCAACCCAACCAATAATTAGGTAAAATATAACAGAGCTGCCTGGATCTAATACTGTTATTGTAGAATATCTGCCATCCCCCAGACCTTGCCAAAGCTCATGTACATTTATTAATGTTTATTTATCGACTGTCTACATGTAGTATACATGAGCCAGTGAGCAAGCCAACAAGATCGCAACAATGGTTTAGGCAGGTATAGGTAGATTTGGTACTACTGGAGACTTGTACTAGATTACAAGTCTCTGATACTACATATATAAATACGGTCTGGTTACATAACCCTGTTGTCAGCAGGGGTGGGGTTAGTTAAATTGCAACTTCGTCATGAAAAAAGTTATTTTCCATGAAACCTGTGTAATGATGATGAAGAATGTCACTACCAAGTAACACATTTTTTCACTGCTTTATTCCATGAATTCAATGAATGACGAACAGAAAGTCTTCTACTGCTATGGATGAGAAATCACAAAAGCTACGACTTCGTTATCATGTTTCTCTGTCGCTGATATAGCGATGAAATAAACTGAAATTTGACTTTCCTATACCCAAACATAAGTTGAAGATGTGGCTACCCCTACCAAATAAAATGACCTTCTGTACTTAATTTACCAGAGGAACAACACAGTGGGGAACGCATCGACAGGAGTTAATGAGGAGAATGAACTCAGCTGTGTCATTTTCTCAGAGTAAACACCTGATTGGTCAGCTACATGCCAGACTGTTTTGACTGACAGGCCTGGCCTTTTATCCCATTTCAAAATCCCGTTTTAACACCCATTCTTTTGGGGTGCAGTCTGATTTGGACCAGGCATTTTTTTGGACCATATTATGGGCCGATTCAGACAATGAGAAATATTATTAAGTTTAGTCTTAGATGTAAATTTGACATTTACAATTGTTTAAAATATATTATTTTTGATTATTTGCCAGGTACCCTGAGCAGTTCAAAACTGCATTTAAGGAAACCAAACTACAATTTTACGCGAGATAATGTCATAGTTCAGTCTACAAATGAAATTAATAAGACTATTTATCTTGCATTGCCAATTTAATAGTGAAATGTTTTCAAAGCAACTCATTCACCTTTATGCACAATTTAAATAGTTATTTGTTTGAGAAATAATACAATCATCAACAGTGTAAACTAAATTGTGAACACAGCACTCATGCAATAACATTCTTTTAGTCCATATATATATTGGTCTGAGTATGTTAATGCTTTTATTAATTTGTGTATAATCTTTCTTCATGCTATATATTGTACTATATATTGAGGGTATTTAAAAAAAATGTCTAATAAAATATGAAACTGGTGTGCTGTCAAATTCATGATTTAAATCAATACAATATCATGCATCTATATAATGCGAATCTTTTGGACTTCATAGTAGTAATGAAAACGTTAACATAACAAAAATGGTTTTGTTATCTCTCTTTAAAGCTGAAGTATATTTTGCCAATCTTTGTCTATAATTTGTACAGATGAAATGATGCATCTAGTTTTGATTATCGTTTAAAGTGCTATATATTTCAAATTTCGTGAACTCTAATCCCAATGACAAAAATCTAATCATTATTGTTTTCCAAACATAACAATTAACGACATTAAATTAATCAAAATGTCTCATCATATTTTCACTGTTTAATCGTTTGTTTGATCAGTACGCCTTAATGAACTTAATTGCACACAATAGTGAAATGATCTCACTAGCAATTTGCAAAACCCATCTGTAATTAAAGCATACTTTTTACCATTATAGAACACAAAATATAATGCCGACTTTTAATAACTTTGTAATCTTTAGTTACATAGAAGTGCTATTATATTATATACATGTTAATAAAATCAAATCTCAATTTAAGAAATTAATCTTTTGATGGCTTTGATATGTGCTTTAAATGAAATATTTACATTCATTAATATTTCTAAAATGTTTTAAGGGTTATAATGAAGTTAAAATTGGTTTGTTGGTTCGAGGTTTCACTCGAAAGATAAAATTTTATGATAACAGTCGAGTACATTTTAATATTGTGTTACTAATCACTAACTCTTTACATAATACTTGGTGATCATAATGTGAAGAAAAACGATTTGCATGAGAAATCAATAAAAGCCATGGGGCAATTTATATACATTACTGTTTGATAGTATTAAAATCGACCATACTGACCCCAATTTATAAAATGTTACAAAATGTTTTTCATAGATATTAATTCAAACAAAAAGCTTTTTTTTAAATTTTTTTTATTGGAAACATTGAAAAGTTATTTTGGCTATAATTTTAACAAAATATATTTAAAAAACCCACGTGAAAGCTCATATCTATTTGTTGTGATTTAGGCAAGAAATTTTCCAAAAATAGTTCGAATTGACAAAGTAGAATTACCAGCAGATGTTCACGTAATAATTATTTTATGTAAATTTGAGCTGAATATCAGTTTTTTAATTCTCTAACTTTGTTCACAAATACAGGCACAACTACAAAATACAAGTTTTTCTTCATTATATAATACTTCAGAAGGTCCGAATCAGCCTGTCATTTGGTCTGAATCAGACATGGTCCGAATCAGCCTGGCACTTGAATTAGACATGGTCCAAATCAGATAGCATTGTATTGTTCCTTTGACCCCATCTATTAATTTTTATCTTGATCTTCTTTCTGTAAACAGAACCATCAACCCAAGTCTATCTATATTTTTCTGCAAGCAATTACTCACATGTACATATCCATCTCTCTAAAACAGACTTTAACCCCTGATGCAAGCGTAACAAATAAGTATGTAAAAAACGGGTATGGACAGTAAACACACTATTGAAAACTGTGATTTTTCAGTGTGTGATCCAGGGAGTTCCTCTGTGTCTGGCAAGATATGGGGCCTGTACTATGTGGGACACAGATGGCAGGTAGTGGCCAGTACTACAATAATAAAAAAGGAACCTCGACCGTTCATTAAGTTTTTGTTGCAAATATTAAATGTGTTGTCCAGAATATACTGTATCAAATCAATATACTGAAAATGTTCAATATTATCGAAATTCTGAACATAGGTTTAAAAAAAAAAAATAGTTAAAAAAAGGAGCCAATTTCAACAAAGATAAGAAAACACTGGTTCACAGATTGCTATAACATGGTCAACAAGCAAACATGGTATATATTATTTTTTACTATATGTTTTATACCAAAATAACTCTGTAAAAACTCTGAAAACCCTTTTGAACAGAATGTAAGTCACTATCGTTCTTATTATAAATTTTGTTAAAGAACACTATTTAGCCTCGCCCTTAATTATCAGTAAGCAACTGAAAGATCCCAATTATGGGATTAAGTTTAAATTACTAAATCTGATGGAAAAGATTTCTCAAGGCGCGTGTTTGAATCTTATGATGCGTTTTTCTCACTTGATTTATCGTTTAATTTTATTGCTGACATCGTATACAGACACTTGGAACAAGTGTTGACAAGGCGAGACATAACAGACATGAATCCGATCGTCTGATTGTTTGTCCGTCCAGCATCAATTTTTAATTGAAAGCATTTTGAAATACAGTACCCTCAGCTCTTGATCTCATCAGTTGATCATAAATTGCAGAATCAAAGAAGATTGTAATGAAGTATATAAAGGTCAGAGACAATTACAGGAGAAATTCTTATTTATACCAGCCACCATCACCAATATAAAATCTGTAACACCAATAAAACAGAGGTAATCCCGGCAAAACTGTTTTGTAACACCTGGAAACTATTTTTTAGATCAATTTCCGATACATCAGGCAAGAACTTTGGCATGTATCATAAGTATAGCTTTCTTTTCCCATAAAAAGACAGTGCAGGTTTGGCACACATCTACATTTATCTTTTCATGTTACGATGATTACAATACTCGAGATTGAATTTCATTCAGTTTGAAATTGACAAATAATATGTGGATCTAATGGGCACCAAAGTTTATGTTCTACTGATCTTTTGATTGACCAATCAAATTGCAGTGTTCATATAATTGAAGAAGTGAAAACCGTCATGTGGAAAACATTGTTATTAATGATAACCATCCCTAACACAAAATGCAAAGTTTCATCTGATAAGGTACTTAAAACACGTGGAAGTGAATTCCAAAGGTCACCAGAACATTCAGTCTTAATAGTGTCTGTTAGATCCGATAGGTTGCTAGAAATAAGTGGACTTGGAATTCCAAATATCACCAGAACATTAACTTGTATAGGTGCTGCCACATCTTTATTTTAATCAGATTACATTGGGATGTAACACGGTCTCATTCATTCGTGTGAAAGGCCACGACAAGTGAAAATCCCTGTTGTGACCGAGCTGTGGAAAAATATATATGTTTCTCTACAAAATGTTATCTTCACAACACTTGTTGATGGATTTGATCAAAGCAAAGGTCTTAAGATGTCAAATTATGCTGAATTTAAACTTGATCTTTTTTCCCCTACACAGTAAATGTTATAATGTTGTGTACCATCACTGGACAGCACCACTTAACAATTATTTGTGTTCCACTACACACCCCTTCCATATTCTAAAAAAAGTCTGAAATTCATGTGTAGATACTAATGAACCAAAAACAAGTTATAGATCATTTCTGCAGTATGTGTGCTATGTCATCATGATGTGGCAGCCTTGGGTCCTGCACAGTAAGCAGTGGATGCTGACCATACATTGGAAAGAAATGCAGGCATTACATGATTTGTCCTTTAATTACACTTTCAATAGACATTTTTAAGAGCACGGATGTTCTTGCACCGAACTACGTAAAAGCAAAAATACATCTGGTAGTGGTCTGCACTGTGCAGAAAAGAACAATGAGATGATAAATCATTTCATGAACATCGTTATTACTAAATGGACTTCAACATAAAATACTGTTCAATGAGTGCTGCATGTGAACAAAAACATAGCAAATGCCCCTTGAACACAATTTCACATCAGTTAAAAAAACACATGCCTGTGACAATGAATTTGGCCACTCCTTAATGTTTAGTTCCATAAACATTCCATACTAATGCAATCTAATTGCACATTTTTGAAAGTTGTCTGTTTACATAATTACAGTAACTTAGCAATATTTGTACATTACACCTTAGGTCCAAGCGTTTGTTGCGAGGTGTGTACTTGATTGTACTCCCTGTAAACATTTTAGCTGTATGTTCACTGATATGGACATTTCCAAAACAAGGAATGAAACATTACATATCTGATTTGGAAGGATACCAAAGATATAAACATTGTCTTCCCAACAGATCGGTGTGGTTGCAGCTTCGAACAATTCTGGTACAAAGCCTCTGGGTATCAGAAGGAACACAGCAGCAGATTGAGTTTATATCCTAGAACATTAATTCTGAATCTACTGCAAATATTCCTTTCAATGGATAGGTACATTTTAAAGTTTGTGACACTCAACTGCCATGTTGGTACTTTGGTAGCAGTTCCTGAATGACCAGAAAAGTATTCGCAAATAAATTTTCATCAATTTTGAGGATAAATTTCACTTTTAGACAATATTCCAGTATCTATCTATATTCAAGGATTCCTTTATTATATATATATATATATATATATATATATATATATATATATATATATATATATATATATATATATATACTTTTTTTTTTTGGGGGGGGACAAGATTAAGATTATGATAATCATCACTATGTCTCTTAAGTGTTCACTTTCCACCTCCAAACTCTGTTGAGTGGTATTTTCTTTCGTTCTTTATACCAAAAGTAATATCCAGTATGTTTGATATTTTAATAACCGTGGATTGGCCCATGCCTCTCTCAGCAACTTCCGACGATATAAATTGGGAATAGCAGTATGTACTATTTTCAAGAAAGGAAGATTGTTTCGTATCGTTGCCTATATTAGGGCTATTGGTAGTGAGGGTAGAGTTCAAAGTCAGGGGTTTAAAAGTGTAATTGGTGTATTTTATTACTACTCCATAAATGGCCTGAGGGGCTACGATTCACTGGATATGGCATCCATGCACGTTTCTGGCATCACGATATCAAAACATGCATTACGTTTTTGTAGTTGTTAAGTGTACTGTACACTGCACTTCAATTGATACGTCTCTACCTCACATTTTCAAATGTAACAAAAATGTTTGTATGAAGTTAAAGGCTGTTGCCAAAATAACAAATACGAAAATTTGGTTGTTTCGATTGTGCCTAGGCTCTATTTGACTCCACTTCATATTCAAGGTATCTGAAAATAAACAAAAATAAATAATAGTTATTCAATAAATAAATTAAACCTCTCTCTCTCTGTCTGTGAATGCTATCAACCCCAAATATACAAAATGAAAGATCTGAACAATAAATATGCTCCTCGCTTTGCTTCCTAGGTTCATCAAGCTGTACACACACACACTCAGAGAGGCTGATGAAGAAAACTTCACCTCTAAAAATGATGTAGTGGCTTCAATTCAATAAAGAAAACAAAAGGGAATAAATGATCATAACATGGTTTGTGAATTTTTTTCTTCTAAATTCTTTAAGATGTCTGTGATCCCACCAATTTCTCTTCTGTGAAATAACCCACAACCTGGAAGAAGTCCCCACTGAAAATACATTAACTCTAAATGGCCTCATAAAAAGATAATGCTATCCCTGCACATATAAACCTTATATCATTCCTACCAGTAAACACCTTAATGTACCTCAGTAAATGATTGGTCTGTAATATTTCTGAATTGACTTGATGTACAAACAAAACCCTAACGGAATGTGTTTAGATGTTTGCACTGTCCAAGATATATTTGATTGTTGCAATTTTGTGATACAATGATACTTTGAAAGTTACAATAAACACACAGCACTTTTCACTGATGGTGATGTTTCAATTTGACAACTGTACAATGTTCCTACTAATAATGTAAGAAAAGTTATTTATTTCGACTGTATATCTTATTTTGCATAGACTTTTACCATGCACAATAAATGAACAAAGATCACTGAAATTTTTTTTCCACTAGTGTCGTTATTCACTAGTATATTACAGCCTTAATACATTATAATTAGATCATCCTACTAACAACAAATGTATTTTTTGAAGTGCAGAGATATGGTAGAACAGACTGACGGACAGGCAATCAATAATGGAAAGCTCAGTGCATGTCTTTTAGTATGTTATTACGGAGTTACAATTGAACAGTGTTAGTAAGTAACTTTGAAAGTTCAAATGGTGTGATGGTTGCATTTCAGAAAAATTTACCTGTAGAAATGTATCTATGACTTCAGTTATAACATTGAGCGGTAAATATTTTTACTGTTCCGTCATTTGTTGATTTTCTGCTTAAGTTCTCATGACCTGGGCCACATGCAAAACTTTTAAGATGTTTATTGATTTTTTGTTGGACAGTATATATTAATCTCATTATGATCCACTTATTGCAGAATCAAGAGATTGGAACTTGGATCAAAGGTACCTTGGAGTCTTTTTTTTAATTAAAGTTTTAAATATTAGCAGTCCAGTGACTCGAGGATATTCTAGAGTAGTGAATAAATTGAGAGTGATGCTATTTGAATTTTTGGAAATCTATCGATGCCCAAGACCAAAAGATCCTACTATTTAAACCTTTAAAGTGTTCCAGTATTCTCAATTTATTAAGTACTATCTTGCTTGAAGATACAATATATTTGTCCTTTACAACTTATTTGTAATTGTCTCAAAACAATTTTATATAAAGCTGATATTATATTTCAGTAACTAAAAATATTTTGAATATTCCAATTTCTTAGAACAAGACTCGCACCAGCTTTAACAAATATTCTTCTTACAAATAAAAATCCATTTCTGGCCACATAAACCCATCTTTATATCATAACCTAGTGATATATGCAAAATGAAAAGAACAAGTTACTGACTTGCCTATAAAGTATACACTTCCACAAAGATACAATGCTACATTTTACGCCAGTCATATAAGAAAATCGTCTGCATTTGCCAACAAAATAATATTGTGTACTCTTCTTTAGATCTAGTAAAACCACTCCAAAAAAGGTTTGCTGATCTCTCTGCTGAATTATATCATACTTTAACAGCCATGCTGTAGAATAATACAACATTTTTAATGAACAAGTTTAAGTCTAGAAAAACACGAGAGAAAATACAACCTTCTTTTGTATGTGGTGAGACAGGACAATCCTGGGAGAACATCTATCAATTGGTCAAGAAAGTGCTAGAGAAAGATTTGGTTATTAACAAGCAATGAGTACATGAAATGTGGTTTGTGAATCCACATAGAACTCCAACCAAAGCTCTGGGTCCAGCGCCAATTATCAGATTCAGTTGCTGGGTAGATAGGGAACGTAGATAGGGAACTGGTGTTGTCTTGCACCAAAAACTTGCAAGATTCGAAGAAGAGAATCATGACTGACCTGCCAGCTCTGATGAAAACAGAAAAATGGAGACTGGCTAAGGAAGCTTACATGTATATCATTCAAAAAAATGAGAACCTACAAACAAGGATAAAGGAAGAAAAAAAAAACTAGATGTGTGGTTGGAGACAAGGAAAGATGCCAAAGATAGATGGGCTAAGAGATTTATCTAGAATATGACTAGTTAAAGAGTCACAGTTAGATTTCAATTGTATTTGACAGTATGCTATAGCACACAATTCACAGTCAAATCCTTGGACTTTTTCCATTTAACAGAAAATATGTATATTTAAAAAAAAATGCAACTTTCAGAATGGGATCCATTTGTTATTTTATTTTGACTCTGAATTTTGTTCTCAGAATATTCTCAGATAAATTGAAAAATAAACTCTATGAATGTTCTCAAGCAAATCAGGAAATATAGCAAGCGGATAGGTTTTTTGGTATAGATCCAAGGCTTTGACTGTGAAAATAATGGAGGAAGAAATATAAATTAAATAGAAATAAGTTAACATGAATAATTAGATTCAGATGTTTCATCTTAGGAAATGAAAAATATGCCAATGTAAATAAATTGTAATACTGTATATTGACCAAATGCTTCCTCTTTTTTCTCTTTAGGAAGGGGAGATAATAAAGTAAGAATATTATTGAATATGTTAGTCCCTTGCCGTACAGTATAGTTTGCTTTATTTTATTTTGTATAAGGTGCCCCACTTTACCGTAAATCTGTTTAAAATAGATTATTGCTTGTGTTTCTCTTCTTTTTATCATTGGTTTTTTTTCTTCATGAAACAACAATAATCAATCAACCTGGTCTCAAATTCCTTTACAAGTTACAACATATTATACTGGTTATAGGATATACAAAATCTTAAACAGATTATGACAAGTCTGCACTGACTATGAAAGTATATTTAACAGTAAATTGGGGACCCAGTCTTCATCTTATTGCTATACATTTGCTATTGTTCCCTGTACATAGTTTGCTTTTTAATTTCTTGCTTGTATTATTATGCTATTGCCATGCGACTCATAAAACCTTTACTGGCTTTCTTTAGTTGTGAATGCCTTTTTTGTATTCTTTTGCAACTGTTTTGTTTTTTAAGGTCAGCCTTGTAATATAATATTTTGTATGGTTTACATTTTCTTGCTAGGTGGGGTGGGGTTGGGAAATCTTAAAGGGAATATAACTCTATAGCATAAAAAATCTGTTTATTATATTTATTTATTTTTGTTTTTTTGTGTGAAATCTATACGAATATGAAAATCAATTTAATATCAAATTGGGGTTCTAATCTTTATTCACTACTATATTACTGTATGTTCCTATATATTGTTTTCATGCTATGTGATTTGTATAATAATTTGCGTGCTTTCTTTGTTGCAAAGGTATTTATGACTGTATGCTTTCTTTTGTTGCGAATGTATTTATGTAGTCATGCTATGTCATTTGAATAATCTTTTGCTTGCTTTCTTTGTTTATGACTTTCTAATGTGTTAATAGATTCTCTTACACCGAGAGAAAGGTAAAAACATTTTATGCCTTTCTACTTCTTCTTACCTCTGTCTCTTCTCTATCTCCATTTCTCTCTCTCTAATGGTGTCCTTTGCTATGTGAAAGGCAAACGTACAAATATACTGTAGTTTTGTCTTAGGATTTTATGTACAGTTATATCAAGGTCTAATGTACTGAACTGCCAGATATCTCAGCGCAGAGTAATTTTCCAGATAGAAGTAACTTTGGGTCTTTTATCTGATGACTGATAAAATTACCCTTGCATCCATGAATTGTTAGGGTTTAGGTGACATTAAACAGTTTTCAATTTAGTTTCTACAAGATACACATTTCCTACAAAAAGAAGAATATTATATATGTAGTCAGTGGGGAATGCTTTATTAGTAATTTTTCAAGTCAATCTTGAGGAGTAGCAGTCCTTTGTAAGTTCAAATTTCAAGTAAAACCAAAACAAAAAGATACAGAGGGAAATAAGATTAGTACAGATATGCAAATAGAAAATAAGAACATAACATTATTAAATATGTATGGTCCAAATAAAGATTCTCCTAATTTTTATCAACAGTTGAAAACGGATTTAAATAACTATCATGATAACTTGATAATCATAGGAGATTTTAATTTAATTATGATTCAACAACATGATACATATAATTATGTCAGTTTAAACAACCCAAGATCAAGAGAAAACCTGATTGAGATCACTTGTGAGTTTGGGTTCATTGATATTTGCAGAGATATTCATGGAGAAAAGAAAAGATACACTTGGAGGGATAGAAACAAAAGAGAGAGGCTTGATATTTTTCTGATTTCTGAGAACTTACTTACAGATATTGAAGCTGCAGATATTGAACCAGGGTATAGAACTAACCATTCTCTTTTAATGTTAGTGTATAAAATAGGGAGCGTCAAGAATGGAAAATCTTTTTGTAAGTTCAATAACTCATTACTTAAAGATAGGACATATATTGAAAACATAAAAGAAATAATTGAAGACATTAAATTACAATAGTTGTCTGATATTTATGTCCAAAATGATGTCAGTCATATTCCAAATGATCAAATACAATTTAAGATAAGTTCTTCTAATGGAGATTAGAGCAAAAACAATATCTTATTCTTCATTCAAGAAAAGACAAAGAGAGACTAAAGAAAAAGATTTAATTCAAGAGATTAATATTTTATTAAATGATAATAAAATAATTATGTGAAAAACAAAATGTATTACAAGAATTGTGTCAGGAAAAACTTCAGCATCATATGATAAGGCCTAGACTTAGATGGATTGAAGAAGGCGAGAAAATGCCAAAATATTCTTGCAATTTAGAAAATCGAAACTATCTTAGCAAATATATAAAAAGTATTATAAAAATGGGGGGCAATATATCATTTTATGAAGCTTTAGCTACCCTAAAAAACAAGAAAAATTGTAAGAGTCCAGGTTCCGACGGCTTTTCTACTGAATTTTTAAAGCTTTTTTTTTTTTTAATGATTTAGAATATTTTCTAGTTTGGTCAATTACTATGGTTATGAAATAAATAGTCTCTCAGCAACTCAGAAGGAAGGAGTTATTACTTGTATTCCTAAAGGTGATAAAGATAAGAATTATCTAAACAACTGGAGACCAATATCTCTCCTTAATACTACCTATAAAGTGGTCTCAGCATGTATTGCTAATAGGATTAAAAAACACTAACATACTTAATTAATGATGATCAAACTGGTTTTATGGCTAATAGATCCATTTGTGAAAATATAAGAGCAGTATATGATGTAATGTTTTACATGGAAAAGCATAACATACCAGGTATGCAACTACAGACTGATTTGAAAAAGCTTTTGATTCTGTGGAATGGCAGTTTTTATTTAAATTACTAAATTATTTCAACTTCAGTAATTCAATTATAAAATGGGTTGAAACATTTTATCACAATATAAAATCCTGAGTAACTCTTAATGGACATATTTCATCTTGGTTTTATATATAGAGAGGATGCAGACAGGACAACCCCCTTTCACCTTATTTGTTTTTACTATGTGCAGCGATACTGTCATTATTTTATTAAAAAGAATAAAGATATTAATTGTATCAACATAGATGGAACTGAATTTATAATATCTCAGTATGCTGATGATACAACATTGTTTTGGGATGGATGTGGAAAAGCTCTTAAAATACAATGCTCACATTAAAATTCTATGCAAAGACCTCCAGCCCTGTAAACGTAGAGAAAACAAAAATAATATGGATAGGAAGCATGAAAAAATATCAACAGCCGGTTGTGTATGGAGTATAATGTATGCTGGATAGATGATAGTTTCACAATATTAGGTATTATTTCTCTACAGATTTAAGTCACATGATAAATCTCAATTATGATAGTAAATTAAATGAAATCAAGACACTATTGACTCAGTAGTCAAAGAAAATTCTTACCCTTATAGGAAAATTATTGTGATAAACTCACTTGCTTTATCAAAATTAAATCACACCTTAATAAGTTTACCAATCCTCCAGAATGGTTCATTAAAAAAATTAAATAGTTTAATCTACAAGTACTTGTGGAAGGGGTCAGTTGACAAGATAAAAAGAAAAGTAATAAATAAAAGTTATGAAGAAAGGGGACTTGCAATGAGTGACTTAAAAAATTTAACTTCTCCTTGAAATATCCTGGGTCAGAAGAATACTTACCAAAAATACAAAATGGAGTAAACTAATGTTTCATTGTTATAATTTTTGAAGGAATTTAGCAAGTTTGGTATCAATTAGGTCACAAAAAAAAAAAAAAAAAAAAAAAAAAAAATTGTGTGTTTCCTCTTGCACTGGTTTTAAAATTAGGGTAGGCAGGTATTTATTTTTTTGTTAAACATTATATATAAATCAAAAAATATTTCAAGTGCTTAAAAGTACTGGGCAAAACCGGCTCAATTAGATGCACAAATCAATTTTGGCACTGTGATTTTTAAAAAAAAAATATTTTTTTTTTTGGGGTGGGGTGGGGGTGGGTGGAAAATGCTAGGGTCGGCAATGAGAAACAGGGACAGTCGGTCGACCAGAAACATTTTTTTTTGTTGCCTTATATAGAACGGAACACAGGAGATGTTGATAATATATTTTGCAAAGATGTTTTTATTTCTTATAACATATACTCTAAAAAGTTAAATCCAAACACTTTTTCAGATTTTCTTGCTGAAGCCCGAATGTATAATGAAAATATTAAGGTCGGAGGGTCTTTATTATTTTAGCAAAAAATGGTTTGAAAACAGTATACTATTTATAAATGATATTGTCCAGAGTAATGGAGAATTTCTTTCATAGCAAAAAGTAAATGAAATATGTAATGTTGGGACCAACTCTTTACAATATGCAGGGGTCATTAACTCCAAGAAATTATATATGAATAGATTTATTTAACCCCAACCAAAAATTTTGGAAAAACCTTGGATTGCAAAAAAGACATTACTTCTCCTTGAAACTAGGAAAGGTTGCAGAGATATTTTTAGTATCTTGGTAAAAGATACAGAAATATTAGAAACTAAAGCACGAACTAAATGGAAAATATAATTTAATCTACCAAATCAATTGGATTGGACAAAACACTTTGCCGTAACATACAAAATTACAAAAAGATTCGAATCTAATTTAGTTTCAGTATAAATTACTGCATAGAATTCTTGCAACAAACACTTTTCTAGAAAAAATTGGAATAGCAAATAAAAATAAATGTTCTTTTTGTATGGATTCACCCGAAACATTAAACCATTTTTGGGGGGGATTGTGCTATCGTGAAACAGTTTTGGAATGATTTAGACCAGTGGATCAGAAAATAACACTAAGTTCTTGCATACTTTTTCACTTAAAGGAATAATTGAGGGCTTGTTAGAAGTGGGCAAGGTAATTAATTTTATGTTACTGATATCTAAAAGATACATATATATTATGCGCCATGAAAGAAACCTCCATCTCTACCTTTGTTCAAAAACTTTTTAAAATGATACATTTGATGGAATTAACCAAAAGAAACAATAAACGGGAATGTTTTGAAACTGAATGACACATGTATTAATTTAGTAGTATAGCACAGTTATAGTTGTCTATTGGTTGAAATTGTTCAGATATATTTATGAAAATCAACTGATCTATCTATAATCTTGAATTATCTCTTTCTGTTATCCTTTGTACATATTATCTGAAACTAGTTTCATAAGATTTATATGCATACCTATTATATACATATGTTCTTACTCGCAATACTTCTGTTTCCTAATCGCTCTGGTCCACACCTCTTTCCCTTTTCTTACATTTCATAGGAATGTTGAAACAAAAGTTTCTTAACATTGTATTATACATATGCATGTATGTATGTATGCATGTATGTGGGTGGGTGTATACATGTGTATATGCATGTGTGTGTGTATATATATATATATATATATATGTCAGTATGTATATTGTTATGTATAATTAACCTATTATGTATGCTTTTCTTAGTCCATATAGTAAGTCGCACTTTAAGTTTTAGTTAAGTTGTCAACAACAGTTTTACCACATTTTAGTTCAAGGCTAGTCCTATTTACGACTGTTTAGATCTAGGTTGGGGATTTTCCACTAAACTGATGCACATCCTGTTGATGTGGGTCATTCGAACGACGCATGTCCTATTGCATTGTGGGTTATTAAAAGATGTGTATATAATAGGACTTGATATGCATTTATTCATTCCTCTTTTAAAATTGGTCTTTGGCATATGTTAATGATCAGAGTTTATAGTTGTGCTGTAGACATAATTCAAAAGGAATCATTTATTTGAACATTCATTGGAGTTACCATAGAGTGCTCATTAACCTTTGGATTTATATATATGACTTTTGGATATTTGTGGACATTCTCAAAGATACTCTGGATTACATTATTGTGGTATATCAGGACATTCAAGACTATTCATTCATTTGGAACATTCTATAATTTCTGACTTGTGTTCAGGACATTTATGATTATTTGGAATTTAATTCAGAAATTGTAAGTGTCTTTTGAATTTTCATTTTTAATTACAGAGAAATAAATTGTTTGTTGATTTTACATATATTGTTGGTTTCACTTTATTTCTGTTACATTATTTTAAAACCTAGCGTCGTAACAATATATATATATATATATATATATATATATATATATATATATATATATATAGATATATATATATAGATATATATGTATGTACTGATTCAAAAAATAGATTTTTAAATATATAATTACATATATTGCTTTATTTCTTCTTGCTATCCATTTTTCCTCTTCTTTTAACATAATTTTTTCCCCCACCTTTTTAGTGTCTAAAGTTTAGACTGCTTGAAACCTTTATATAGATAACAAGACATACGTGGAAAAAAAGAAATTGTAAGGTAGTCCATGGGATGGCTCTCCAACCCATGTCTACCTATGTATGGGGAATATTAAATATTTAAAAAAAAAAAAAAAAAAAGTCAAAGATTTATCAGAATATCCAAAAAAGGCAACCTGTCAAGGCAAAGATCTATCAGCAAGCCAAATGTAATGAAATGTCTCACCTGTCAGAGCAGTTCTGACACCTTGATAATTGTCACTTTATAATGTGCAGATTCAAATATTCATGGCTAATAGAAATTTAGTGAAATGTTCAGAATAAAAAAATAATTCATGTTAATTTCAAATACAATTGTGACATAATAAAGTCTTTAAATATTACATATATTGATATGCTAATGAGGAGAGGAAGTTATATCTGGTGTGGAGAACTACCAGTTCAGTCTTCCACCCAAACTCAGTGGCGATTGGAACATCACTCTGCCATTTCCGTCAAGTCAAGAAATAAGTTTCTCGATTTGACTAAAAGTCCGAGGGTGTTCTGATTGGAACAGTAGGTCAAAACCTAGCCTGTTTCCCGGCCTGTATGTAGGTACTGTACATATGTGGGCCCATTATAAGTAAATCCACTGGTAGCAGACTGGATTATGTCTCTGTTTCGCTATGCTCAAATTTGAATGTTAAGGCAAGAGAACCAGTACAATATGGTGGTCTTGTTTCTGAAAGACGTTACGAGCGCGCATTTGTTCCAACAGTCTCACAAACAAATTAAATTTTTAAAATTATGAATTAAGAAAACAAATCATTTGTTTAATACATAAAATGTTCCCAATGGACCAATGGTTTCAAATGGGCAGCATCTAATGTGACAAAGTTGCTTCATTTTTCAATGATTTGCTTACTGTGTAGAGGGAGTTAAATTCGTATTACTTTTGGACATTTTTTCATGTATTACTATGTTTTTAGCAATTTAGTGACTAAGCAGAGAGCAACTATGGCTATATCTTCAAACCATGTGCTATGTTCTGATAATCACACGAGCTCAAGAGGTGGCTCAATAGTGCCTTTGTGTACCCCTTACCAATACTGTGCTGTGAATTTGTAGTTTTTGTACCATAGAAGCTATCCAGTCTTGCACAAATGATAAAGTATATTCATTTTTGTTCAACTTCGTGTGTGTTATAAGTTGTTATGATCGGTGTCCACAAATGAGCAGCACTTTACTATGAATTATGCCCACCTACCTGAACTGTCATGTGAATTCAACCCATGTTTTCCAGATACCTGTGTTCAACACATTCATACCCAATTGCATGTAAATGAAGCACACTTATCGGCCATTATTTTCATACCCATGACATTAGGTTTTATTTATGTTATCCAATAAATCAGACTCCCAAATCTGTGTTGACAATTGAGAAATTGTTTGCAGACAGATCTACTGTGGTCTGAATGGTCCTTTTGGCGATATGTACAGAATATTTCCGGATGAAATCCTATCTTTGAACCACATGGAATAACAAAACCCTATGTCCTGTGGTCATTTTGAATCTCATGGTTATATACGGCTGTTACCAAATACCAGTAAGTGTCTAAACTGTACACAGGTGTGTTCTGGACAGATTTGTATGCAGCAAAATTGCACATTTTAATGAACATGTGACATGAAACCCACAAATCGTCCATCAGTATCAACACAGATTTGGGGGGCTGATTTATAGGACTATTACTGTTTGTGAGTGTACATCACAGTGTGCTGAAAAGAAACCTCTCTATGACCACTCAGTACTCTGAGATCATCATGTGTAATACATGTATTCAATCCAGTGCATGCCAAACTGTACTTTTTTAAAAGTAGTTATCTGCTATTCTGTATATGCATGCAAACTTACTCAGTTTGTGCAAATAGGCAGCACTTTCATTAAGTACTGTAAGTCCCACTCATCCATTCTTTCCTTTTAATACCTTTAGGTTTTCAAATATAGATTCAATCAAGTTATAGGTATATTTAGTTAAGAAAGTTCATTTCTTGCATTTTGTTGATTTTCACACACACAATGATAAACTATGATAGAAAAGTAGATTTCAGTAACACTTTAAATGATACTAATATCTCCATTCTTGCATTTTATAATTTGAATTCCTTATATGTGTTGTATTAAAAAGATATAAATTAAATGAAGCTCATTATGTCTGATTGTAAGTAAGTGAAGAACAATTTTCATTATTTCTTTTATGAACCATATGATGTATAACCTTCAGCATTTGCAGGCAAGCAGCACTTCAAATGGGTTTATAACATCTCAACCATTCTGTACCCTATTTTCAATCCATCTCTCTTGTGGAGCAGTATTCAATCCAGTGCTGTCTCAGTGAGGGAAATTTGAAGATCTGTGTCTGTCATTATTTTATGTACTGGATGGTGCTAAGTTTCCACAAATTTTAGCAAAGAAGAGCACCTTATAAAAGAATCCCCCCCCCCTACAGTCCATAATGTTCTAAAAATACATTACAGTTCCAGTTTCCAGTTAACATGTTCTAAATACAATTTCATTTACAAAATTTAATCACAACATAGGAGCATGCTACTTTCATACATGGTGCTACATTTTTGTCTTCTTCAACTAGGGGATATTATTTTTTTCCTACTTCCACCAATCCAAACAAATAAATTCATGTAACATACTATCCTTTATAATTACCACCCTCCCACCCCAGGAAATATGCAACATGCTTGTACAGAGCGATTATAATTGAAAGGAGATAACTCTTTTGATATTTTTATACATTGACATTCAAGTATTGTATATGTACGTTTTGAAAACAATAGCTTTTTTTCCATAAAAAATACACATAATTTCACTTTAAATCAGTTTAATTCTACAGTAGTCCTATTTAGTTAACACATGTAGAGACCATTTGGTCTATGAAAGAACTTTAATCTTACTTTATCTTTTTTAATTACCTAATTAGACCATAATAAAGTAATTCATACATGAATAAAGAATTATTACGATGTACGACAGTAATTGCACAATCATACTTACTGGTAAGAAGAAAATGATAAGGGGAGTGGGCCATCTTTGGTCATATTATAGGTGGAGTACACTTTTTTGACTTCAAGCAATAACTGGAGAATCGCAGTTGTTTGGCACCATGAAAACCCTTTCTAAAATCAAAAAATGAACATTCTTGTTATGTGGCTATTTGCAAGGAAGCTGTTTTACTCCAAAATCTTTCCAAAAAACACTGGTCTCATTGGGGGATGTTTGGAACACATTTAATTCAATTCAGATATTTAATTCAAAGAGAGTAAATCTTGTATTTATCCCTCCTGCTATAGAAGAAGCAATACACAGTTGTTACTCATACAGTAATAGCATCAACAGTAATTTTAGGATTGAAATATTTGTTTCAGTATAATATTTACCTAACTATTGCATATATTGCATTCATATTTAGGTCTCCATCCAAGGAGAGAAACATATTGGTTTTGGGCTGTCCATCCATTGCTCTAGCTGTCATACTACAACTTGTAAGCAAGCTATCTAAAACAACTAATAAGTCAAACAAGACCAGACTGGATATTTATATATCTTGAGTGGGTTCTAAAACCTGATCTGGCTCTGGTAACGGGCCTTATTTTGTAATTATTTGTACACATCTTTTACTTTTGTGTCTCAAACATTTTAGCAAAAACCTTGTAAGCAAGGTTAAGAAAAATCACTTGAGGTTAACAGATAGAATTTGAACAGTATATTTGTATTATATTGAAATGACCTGACTACATGGTCATATCCTTTTAGTAATTTTTCATCTTTTACACGTTTGTAAACTTTTGAGACTGGGATTTTTTGACATAAACTTTGTAAGGAAGATTAAGCTAAAATCACTTCAGGTAGACAAATGTAATTTAGCAGGCATATTTGCAATATCTAGATGATCTGATTAGATTTTCAAGTCATTATAGTAATTTGTTCCATTTTTAAAAACTATTTAAAAAACTTTTTGATGTTGTCTTTACAGCGCCTCCCGTTAGAGGTCACTTGGAATACCCAGCACTTTGGCAGTCCTGTTGATTGAAAATTAAAATCATTCAATGTGACAAATGCACCAATCTTTGATGATGCGGTAGAACAAAAATAAAAAAGTAAGCATAGCGAAACTTTTTTGGGCATGTTTTCTAGGTAGTAACGCGGTAATAGAATGTACTGGTTTACCTTTATTTAACACATTCCCTCAGTAAAACAGTTAAAACACAAACCAATGCAATACTGGATTTAAAGTTTCACTTATTATTTTCTCCAATAAATTTATTTCATCGACATAATTTTGTACATCCTTACATAGAAATTCCTAAATCATCTGCACATCGGCCATTTGGGGTCAGCCATCATTACTTTTACTATATATTACCTACTTGCATTTCTCCAAGCTGAACTCAGACCAACATTCCAATCACACAAGGATTCCTAGAGGTGAGAGTGCCATTATAGCCCATTTCACACACCAAGACTTGTCCCATTACACACACCAAGACTTGCCCTATCAGACACACCAAGACTTGTCAGTTGTTGTCCAGCATAATTACGAATAACAGCTCATCAAAGCCTACTGGGGTCATGATTCCATTTCAGGGTCAATCAAAACATAGTTTTTGACCATATTTCAGTTACTGTACATGTGCATTTCCACCACACTGCTTTCACAACCAAAATAAAAGGCATCTCAAAATAAAGAATGACTCCTTCCCATACATTCCATCTTAAAAATCAGTCCCTGTCATGAATATTGTACAGTGAAAGGCACAGGCAAACAACACCTCTAAATTTAGACAGGAACTACTTTGCTCCATACCAACCTGGAAGCATTTTATCCTGATCTGACCCCTGTCAGAGACATGAAGTGCATCCAGTTACACTGATACCACACCATAACAATACAATGCCAATGAGAAACAATAGTGGAAATTTTTAATAAAGTCTGTTTATAAATTCTTCAGTTACAGATCCAAATTTCATCTTACCCAATATTGAAAAATGACTGTTTCAATGTCGGCAACCTACATGAGCACAGTATTTCAAATTACAATGGAAAGAAAACCTTTAAATATTTTGATCCCAAATAAAAAAGACACAATCTCAAATATGAAACTAAGCCTAGTTGCCAAGTCTTTTGAGAAAATTAAAAAATAGTAGTAATTTATATTTTTCATAAAATTTCAACTGAAAATTTGAAATTTAAATCTATATTCTGAAATCTTTTAAAAATATAATTTGCCAAAAAGCTGTGCAAGAAGAAACTAACTTAAGTGACCTACACAACTGCTAGCTTAGATCACTCACAGAGTGCACAGGCTTTATGCTAGAGCTGCACATATGTGGCCAATCAGGTGTAAATTAAAAACTGAAATATTAGCCCCCCCCCACACACACACACACTTAGGACTCCTCATAATTGCAGATGATTGATCTCATTGATCTGTATCATTGATAACTGAATGTAGAGAGATCAAGAGTTTCAAAATTAATTACAAATATGTGCCTAACACATATAAGCTTGTCCCTAGGCTTATAAAAATAATAGTCCGAAACCCTTCACCAGCACATACATATTTGATCCGTTACCATGAAAGGTGAAAAAAATCAAAATCTACATGCTTCAAGAAGGGCCATGTCCCATATAACAAAGGCATGAAGATTTCCAAAGGCCAAACCCCTGAAACAAATCATGCAAAATTAATGGCATCATTCCACGGACCTGTTGGAAGTATTCGAACAAGACATCCAAAACTGGACAGCAATCTGACAACAGCCAATCCTGATCCAGATAATTCTGACACAGAGGTGCTTAGCTTAACATCTAGATGTAAATGTTTGTATGCTATTTGCTGCTAAGTAATTTTTAAAACTGATATTAAATATTCTCTTTTTCATTTTACAGGGAATGCGACTATTAAACAACAAAAAAGCGGTGGAAATGATCAACCAGATGACAAAACTACACAACAAGGCAGCTACAGATTCTCCACTACTGGAGGTATACATACACCAAAAAAGTTAAGTGGGGCTTGGCAGATGATCTTAAAGTGTGTGATTTGTGGCTTCATCTCACCTAAATTCAAGCTGTACAAAGAGGTTCCATCCATTAAACCAGGCTGCAGTGCTGCTGCAGTCAACCTGGGATTCCAGGTGGGACTTCAAGAGACACCAATGAAAAATACTAGGGCCAGACTCATGCTTACAGCCATAGATATCCTCCTCCAGCTCGAAGCAGCATGCAAAGGACTGTAGATAGAGTAGCAATAGTTAGAACCGAGCTAAATAAGGACATGTCAGAAAAACTTATACTGTTGTGTGACATCACTAAAGATCGCGGCAGCATAGAACCTTCCCCTATCAATGTTGCATTTGATGCATGCCACAACTCTGTTTGTGTAGCTAGTGCAGAAAAACCAGGACAAGCATCTTCACAAGATGTTGGAATCACTTGTGAAACAATGACTGATCATAAGTATGTCATTGCAGCTGTGTAAAAACAAATTGTGTTGGACTGGAGCTTGGCTCAGAGGAGAAGGATATGATGTTGTATGATCCAATGGTCATGCAGATTGTACAGCGAATATTCCATATGCAGCACCTCACTCTGAGTTTGAAATTGGGATACAGTTTGTGCTTCAAGAAGTTGCAGTTAAATTTGTGAATACAGACGGTGATGTAAAATCAGCCCTTGGATTTCAAGAAGCATATAAAACATTGTGTCCTATGTGGCAAGTGGAACGTGTATCAGATCATACTCATTTGGGAAAGTCACAGTTTAATAAATGCAAATCTGCTATATTCAGTGATGCTATGTTTCCTGGTGCTTCAACAAGAGAAAGCAAGAAGCAGGCACAAAAAGTCCTTAGTCAAGATGTTAAGGCCTGCTGCAGCTTAGTATTAAAAAAAATTCATGGAAGAAAATGGAGATAATTTACAGAAAATGAAGTTGTTTTTGTTACCCCAAGTTCTCGATGCAACACTGCATTGATATGACAGTGACTGCTCATGATGCCAGAGATACTCTATGGTCTGTGGTGGCGGTCATCGAAATAACTGGTTGCTTAAATCCAAATTTCTTGGTTCAAAGAAATCAATCTGCAAATGGATGAGAATGATAAGCAACTGCTAGAAGAAATCCTGAAAATGAAGTTAAACCTAAAGTTCTTTAACGACGAGACTTTACACTAACACACTCAAGTGTGAGGCTGTGAACAGGTCGCTAGGTGTTTCTCCAGGGATCAAGCTAGACTTGAATTTTAGGGAGAAGTGATTTCTCCTTTCGGACAGAATAGGGAAAAGTGAGAGCAGAACAGTGATAAGTGGCAGCATATCAAGAAATGCAATATATATATTATATATATATATATATATATATATATATATATATATATATATATATATATATATATATATATATATATATATATATATATGTGAGTGTGTGTGTGTGCTCTGGTTTTTTATTTGACCTGTGTCCTGCATGTATGTCTCATTATGCATGTTTGCATTTAACATTGGTTTTAAGCAATATGTTATCTTTAAGTAGAAAATTCTCTATATTGTATGTATATTAGAAACACATTTTTTAAGTGTATGAATGTATCATACTCATGTGCAGTGTATTCATACTATAAAGTGTGTATGTTTAAAGGGAGAGAAATATGCATTTCTGGCCATATGATTTCAAAAAAGGAAAAGCAAAAACTATACATTGTAATTAATTTTAACTGACAGGAGTACATTGATTACAGTATTGTAATTACAAATAGGTAAAAATACTTAAGCAACTGCCACTTAAAGAACAAATTTTATTTTTTGTTAGTTTCTTCACTAGAAAATAGCAGTTGAAAACATTTCCAAACAGGTTTGAAACAACCCCTATATCAGGCTATAACATGCACATGAGAGCACATGTACATATGTCTTCAATATCATAGTGATCATCCATTCAATCCACAGTGGTCACTGATGAGTAATCTTAACTTTACAACTGCATTTTGAGAGAGCCGATTGTAAATTAAATGTGAATCGTTTGACTGTCATTTTTGGTGAAGTTTTTAAAAGTACATGCACCTATTTTTAGAAACAGGGATTTTCTTCATATAACCATTCACTTTCTAGCTTTGTTACAACAATCCCGAGATAGGATTGAAAATTTATGTCTGTGTACTCGTAATAATGTCGTGTATTGGTTGGATATTTTTTTCTTTGCTTCTTTTTCTTGTATTTTCACAACAACCCCAGGAACTTTGAAGGGAGATGTGCAGCAACTATTTATAGAATTAACAATAAATTGCGCAATCTATAGTAAAAAAGTTCGACAATTTGGGTGTCAGCCTCTCGAAAAAAACTTTGAGGTCCTTGGATCAAATTGAAAAAGAATCTGAATATCACAAACAATATTGTGCCAGGCCTGAAGTCAAGTGCCACATTTTGAAAAGACAGGACAACATAATATATGCCCATAACAAGTAAAGAAAATTAGGTAAAGCAAGGAAATCTCCCTATAGGAAAGGAGAACTAGATATGCCAAAGCAAAATGATGAACACCATTATGCATAAAACTGACTGAAATACTTAGTTGAGAACAACAACAACAACAAGAACGAAAGTAAGCAGGGAAATCTGTAGAATGTGTCATGTATTGTGACATTAGCTACCACCACCAGATGAGATCTGTGGATGGATTGAAATACTTCGGGTGTTTTAAATTTACATGCATAAAAATACAAATCAAATAGCTTACCACACAAATAAAAATAAGCAAGTTTCTGAATTCTTCATTACTGGGATGTTCTAAAGTCAAGCATGCAGTCTGGATTTGTACCATGACCAAAACATTTCTTTTCACAAGGATAATAATTTCTAGAACAATTTGCCTGAGAAATGAGAAGTATTGATACATCAGCTATTTTGGCAAAGATGGCTGCATTCCAGAGATTGAGGTATATCCATATTCTTAATAAAAACCATGCAAACAATTCTGTGAATGTATTTTCTTTTTCCGTTGTTGTGTATTGGGATCTTTGTATGAAAATATGCCATATTTCCCATTTGTTTTTTGGTCACCAGTCCAAATGTGGCACTACCCATTTGGAGTCAGGACAAAATTTTCATTAAGTTTCAATATTATTGATTATTTTCTATCAATACATACCAATACTAGGTGCACATCTAAAAATTACAGGAATGTTGAAATTTTTAATTTTTTTGTAAATTAAAAAATATATATATATGATCAAAATTTGAAGCTGACAATTTGTCTGTGTATTTGCATTGCTATAGGGTATAAATGTGCCAAGTTTCATGTGAAGTACTGTTGATAATATGGCTATTTAACTGTCAACAAACCTTGCATCTGACAGGGATCAGACCACCATTAATTTGACTATACATAAGCTACATGCATTTCTCCAAGCTGATCTCAGACCAACATTCCAATCGCATTAATATTCCTAGGGTGAAAGTGCCATTATAGTCCATTACACACACCATGACTTGTCAGTTGTTGCCCAGCATAATTAAGAATAACAGCTCATAAAATCCTACTGGGGTATAGACTCCATTTCAGGGTCAATCAAAACAGAATTTTGACCATGTCACACTTACTAAACATGTGCACATCCACCACACTGCTTTCACAACCACAACAAAAGGCATCTCAAAATAAAGAATGACTCTTGCCCAATTATTTCATGGTAAAAATCAGTACAAGGCGTCACGCTACCAGACGAGGTGGGCGACTAAATCGTCTAAAAAATGTAAACTTCACCAATTCGCCCTGTGATTTTTTAGATGTACACTGAGTGACAGTAGTTAATGACTTTTGAAATGTTCCCTCAACCTAGCCGGGTAGATCCAGTTCTGTGTTGTAGCCCAAGGCAAAATGTATTGCATGCAGCAAATTGCTGGTGTTGATATCAATTGCGCTGACAAAAAACTTTTGCACCCTCACAGGGTTGTGTTTTAATAACTAACTGACCATTAATCCTTTCCTGAGCAAGTTATCATTACATGATTTCCGTAAGTTACCATTTGATGATGAAAACATACCTACTTGTGTTTCAAAACTTAAACATCAATATGTAAATAGCAGTTTGTGTTTTAAGAATAGAATTGGTGAAAAGCACTTTCTAAATAATTTTTTGGAAGATTATAATTGCTATGTTTACGTTATTTTCTTGATAAAATCAGTTTTGAAACCAAAGTGAACCTGTCAAGGGGTAATAATGGCAGATATCGCTGTGTCTAGGAAGTACCTCTTCATCAGATTGTCTGTTTTCATAAATCATTGGGCAAATAAATTGAGGAAAATGTATAATTCATAGAAAGGAAAGTCTAAATATTATGTGATAGAAGATTTATCCTAAAAATAACAATATGTAGGTCAGAAACATATGGGACAATGTTATGTCATGGAATTAGAGAAGCGCTGAAAGGTCAAGATTGTTTTCTAACTTTACTCTCATTTTTGTGAAAATATGAACAATATCAGTGAAGCAAATAATATCTATCCAATACACAACGTTATTACGAGTGTGTTGACAAATATTAAACCATAAATTTGCAATCCTATCGACAGATTATTGTAACGAAGCTAAAAAGTGAGTAGTCATATTAGGAAAATCCCTCTTTCTAAAAATAGATGCACCCATATGGCATGCTTGGTGCCATATTTGTTTTTTGCTGTGTGGCGATTCGTTTCCAATGAAGGATGTCCTTATATGGCTCATCGAAAAACGAGGCTGAAAAGGGAAGTAGTTATTAAATGAACTAATATGGCAGAGGATCCAATTGAAAATTTTGTATGAAGAATATAATCGCTATTTTACTCGTGTTTCTACAGTGAAATTCGGCAATACATGTATTAAATAAAAAGACTACTTGATTATTTATTGATATGTATGCAATATCTTCAAACTTTCTGACAATATGCTGAAAAAGCAATGGGTGTGAATCACACCTGGCTGCTCCAGTGATACATATAGGAATGTTTTAGTACCCTGTGATACATATAGGAATGTTTTAGTACCCTGTCCATGAAGTAGGGGCACTAATATATAGGTATCACGGTACCAATTGTTTTTCTATAGACCTCATTGCTAAAGTTTGGTGAAATAAATATAATTTCTACCCTACTTCAGTATGCATGTCACACACTGTCAAAGAGAGCAATGTTAGACTGTCAATTTGACAAGGACAGAACCAGGTACTCCATTGCATTTAAACAAGATAACTCTGCTGGAACTAAACTGGGGTAAGAATTATCCAGTCACAACAGAGGCATTTTCAGTGATGTGTATAACATTTTAAAAAAATCTTAAAAAATACAAAATATGATCAGGATACGAAATAACATAATCTCAGATGTTGCCAAAGACGCAACTATTTTTTAAGCCTGACAGAAACTACAACTCTTACATAATGCACCAATCACAGCTAGTTTTGTTGTTTATATCTGAATACAATGTCCCCTACACCTTAAGCTCTCCCCCCCCCCTCGCAGTTTGTGCAATTGGTACCGTTATACCTATAGCCAACCTTAATTTTTACAATAATAATGATATAGCTTGGGACTGTACAAGTAACATGTGTACTAAGTCTTGCTTGTCAAAAACAATTTTATTACGTACCAAGCTATGTCTTATACTAATGGGTATGGAAATGTAATTGAGATGTTTCAACTGCTGTTTTCATACCTGTGCTTTACTACCAAACTATTTTTTGAGAATAAAATGAATTGTTTTAACTATGAGTTGTGTTTTATTCATATCAGCACTTATTTAACTTTACATGGGTGATATGGAATAAATCACATGTCACATTATATAATAACCAGGTCAAAGGTCAATGTACTAATTAGTATGTACCTCTCCTACTTCAAAAAGGAGAATTCATCTAAAATAAATAACTTTATATTTGTTTAGTAGACAAAAAACTTAACTACAGAGACAGGTGGACACGACCCAATCTTATTATAAAGTATAAGCTTTCAACACTTTACACAGACTGCAGACACATGAGGTCAAGAATCCCGAGTCCTTGCACAAAGGTCAGCCTACCCATTATCTCTGTAATACAAATAGAAAGCTTCCCTCATTTGTGTAATGGAAAAAATTTACACAATAAGCCAATCTGTCACCAAATATAGTAGATCACAGATTCTAAGCACTTATTTTGGATTTTGGGTGAAATTTGGGGAATAAAATACAGAAAAATGCCAAGGAAAAACAATAAGTATAGCCAGTCAAATGGACTTAAAAACAGGAGGAAAGTGTATATAAAAAAGAGACATGTAGCTTATAATAAAGGAATCAAAAGAGACAACTCCAACACAGAGAAAAATGAGAAGAGAAAGTCTGATTGCCCTACCTCAGACAAATATGTGGAGGCAGTGCCCCATTGTTCCAAGGACAGTCATAAAGCACTGGTACTATTACATCCCTTACAAGCACCAAAACTTCTGACGAAGTGGTGTGCATTCACATCTGAAATAAAAGGGTAAATAATTTAAATCACACAGATGCATATAATTTATATTGGTCCTACACATACAATTAAAAATAATTGGCTTAAGTTAGGCACAGGCAAAAAATATAAAATTTGTATAAATTTTTAAATCTTTTAAACACTGCTGTGAGAAATTATTAAATCAGTTGTACTTCCATTTGCATGAAGATTGAAGACTAATATAATATTTCACATTAAATATTCTCTTTACTTTCATAAACAAGCACTGAAATTCAATGTGAGTTTTAATTTCTTCAAATGTCATGAATGGTGTAAGGGAGATAACTGAATGAAATACATAAGGTGTGGTATTTTATTTCCTCCAATATATTATCCATGTAATATAAATTAGTTCATGATCTCATGCTATTCTGGATTCCTGCAATGGGAGCCAAAGTTTGAAGAACAGTGTGAACTTGAATGGAAGGAATGGGCAATATGTGACTGATGAGGTTACCACTCAGAAATGTTTGGCCTAATAGGAGGAAATTCCAAAAAAAACAACAGTTTGACAGAAATAAACAGGATTAATTGAAAGTCAATAGAGGATTATAAATGGGCATATGCAAGTGTCAATGGGAAATGGTGACTTAAAGAAACTGCTCATGTCTGATGACATTCCTGCTACTTCTACAAAAGGGAATGCAACAGAACTTATCTTTATAAACTGCATAAAGAATTTCAAGACAAGAAAGCATACAAAAAAGGTCAATTATTGCATGACAATAAAATAAAAGTGGGAAGGAAGACCATATCTGTAATAAGTTACCTAAAATTAATCACACTGGCATATCCGATATGATACAAAGTGATCTACAACAACTGAAGTACCTTCCTTGAGCCCTATAGAGATCTATTCTAGTTTATGGCATACTATTCAAGAAGCAGATAGTTAATGTTTATACATGATTTATCATGATATGCTTGTGAAATAGTTAATATTTGGCCAAAATCATCCACACTGTTTATATAACTTATTTTGTTGCATGTATGACAATCTCTGAGCTGACCCCACTGATATAAAGAGATCCAGTCATACAACTCTATCTGCCATGGCTATATTTATCAAAAGCCCCCCTCCTAAGCCAACATGTATTATTTTATAAAGATTTAATACATTTACTGATAATGTATAAAATGTTAGACCAAAAATGTTCAGTGTCCATTTGTTTTACTACATCAAACTAGTACAGTTTATAAATGGCACTCACATGCATGTGTTTCTATGGATACACAGCGAGGCTGTTGTTTCCTTTATGCATCACGGTACCAATTGTTTTTCCATAGACCTCAATGCTAATATTTGGTGAAATAAATGTAATTTCTATCCTACTTAAGCATGCATGTCACACACTGTCAAAAAAGAGCAAAGTTAGTTAGATTGTCATTTTGACAAGGGCAGAACCAGGTACTCTACTGCATTTATAAGAGAGATAACTCTGTTGGAACTAAACAGGCATAAGAGTTATCCACACAAAACAGTGTTGTGTAGCACATTTAAAAACAAATCATAAAAAATACAAACTATCATCTCGATAAAAATTAACATAATCTCACATGTTGCCAAGAGACTCAACTATTTTTTTAAGCCTGACAAAAACTACAACTCTTACATAATGACCTATCATAATTAGCTTTCTTTATTTCTGAATACAATGTTCCCTATGGTCTCACTGTACAGTTGTTTTGTTGTTCATTAACAGAATGGATCAGAAGAGATAGCTGTTAACTCTAACAGTGCTGAATTAGCTCCGTTTTTCTACTATGATGTATTATATCTCAAATCTATAGGGAATGTGTTTGGATACCTCACTATGTCAGATTCAAGACACAGAGGTAATAAGGGAAATGATTTTTTGGCACAACTAATAAGATTTGAAAAAATTTAAAAATGACATCAGCTCTTAAGGTCTCACTGTACAGTTGTTTTGATGAATTTTCATCTGACAAAGACATATTGCAGAAAAATGAGAATAATTTTACATAAAAGATACAAATAAAAAGCATCCAATGGTTTTTGTGGAAAGCATGCTTGTAAGATTTTTATTGAGGTATTCAGGTTAATTCCCTGTACAACTGATGGTTTTTCTGCAGAACCAACACTATCACCAACCCCTCTTTATTACATTGATTTTTGACAGCAAAGAGCTATTTTGAATATTTTCTTGTGACAAGGAGGATCAAAGAATCAGTATGTGCCTTGTGCATGATTAAAGTTTACTGGTGTTGTAAAAAATTAACATACTTCTCATCACCCCTTAACCATCTCGACTTTGAGATACTTACCGCTGTAGCAGACATACATAAAAGCGGAAGCCAAGTCTGCTGTTCATTTGCAGCCTAAGTTATGGATATGATCTCCAATGCTAGTCTAAAACTGTGAAAAGCAGTCACCAAACAAGCCAGCCCATTTTCAAACCTAACTCAAAGTGAATGTAAACCATATTACAGATTTAGTTTCTGCGTGTATTTATAAACACTAGGTTTAGTCTAATTGGGGTCATGCCTTCTACATTAAAAACTAGGGGGCTGTCCAAATACGAAACTATAGAGTGAGACCTTAATTAAGAATTCACCAGTTTGATATGGGGAAAAGTTTCTCAGTTTCAAAACTTAGGCAATTCTGAATAAAATGCAACCGTAATATGGGTAAAATTCAAAATGGTTTGTTTCCTATTATTTATTGCATTTGTCAATGACCAAGAAGCCATCATATGGAGCAACAGCTATGAGACACCTTCTTACTTCATCTGTTACTTTCCCCACTTAAACCTAAAATTTCCTTATAACATGTTCGTTTCATTGTTTTTCAACTCTTCATGAAATCTCAAAATGTAGTGAATCAAAGATGTAAAAGAAGTCAAGCTGCTTCTCTTGTAAAGTAACTGCAGAATGTGCATGCTAAGTGCTTAAAAAGTATGAACGATGCACAGTATATTTAAACTGGCCAGCACTCTCTTACTAATTTCATGAAGGTCAAATCTATGCTACAACAAAGAAATCTGAGGCAAAGTATAAGGGAGGAAACTCCTAAGGCAACCAAAATATATGGACCAATGTTTAATAAACTGAACCCCATCATTAGGGAAACTTAAACAATGATTCTCTACCCAGACTAACCCCACCTGCTGATAAGACAATATTTAAGGAAAATTATTGTTTTAAGAAAAATAAGAGAGTGACATTTGGGTCATTTTCACACTGGTCAGCTAATTTTGTTGCTCAAGCTGCTATTTAGAGAAGTTTGTTCTGCTAGTGATTGTAACATGCCTAGAATCAGTCCAAAGCAAAAAATAAAATCATGCAAACGAAATTAGGGGAGGAGAAAAACACAATTTAAAAAGGGACATCCATTTCACACAACTCACCAAAGCTCCAATGTGGCTGATGTGGATATTCCTGTGAAAGCTCCATAGCAACTGGTGCAGCTGACTCCCGAGGAAATCTGTGATGTCATCCAGGCCAGTTGTATCACTTCGGCAGGTGTGCTACCATACATCTTGAGGCCTACAAGGAAAGAAAATCCAGAACTTCAAGAATGCAGTCAGTCATCAGAAGACTCACATGAAAATTTAATTATTGATTTTAAAAACAACCATATTCTTTTGAAGTTTTTCAACACCATATGTGTGATGTTTCAACATCGCATGTTAACACTGAGAAAGGAATGGGACTGTGCATTACAATTCAGTCACTTACACAAACTGCAGTTTCAAATCTATAGGTATGGAACTGTATGAAACTTTTTGTGATAAGTTTGAGGTTAGGAGTAAAAATGAGCCAGGAGACGAAAATATTAGGTCCAATACACAAAAAAGGAGGTACAATTTTGACCGTTTTGCATATGCACGCAACAGAGGCAATCGTAAACAACGTCTTTTATGCACTTAAGCAAACAGCTAAATGAAAATCTCTCAGAAACAGATGTGGTTGGATGTATTCAGAAGTAACCCCCAAAATGCGTTTAATACCAGGCATACAATCCAAAGTTGGTATGGTGCATGTACTTTTAGTCCTCTCATGTACGAACATTAAAGTTCCCAATGCACATGGATTACAGAGAAAACTTAATATTTTATCTGACAAAATGACAGATCTCAATGAAGAACAAATGGAGAAAAACCAGCACTATGTGCACCACATCAACCTCATTGCTGGGATCGTTGATGATGAAGCAGTTGATACAGAATATGATGTGTCCTATGCCAGTAGTTGCGGCAAATTTGTTATTTATTATTAACTGCTGTATCCAAAGATAAATGTGAAATCTCTATCCATGTTTTATTGTCGCAAATATGGGACACATGTAGATTTTTTTAGATGGATACATTAGGATGGTGCAAGAAAAAATAGTAGATGATGTGTTATGAGTTTTATATGCTTCGCTCTGAAATGTGTATGAATCATTCCATACCCTGCCAAAGTTTTGGGTCCAAGCCAAATTGTAAATGTGTTCAATCTGACAGTTTTCTTGCTTAAAATAACATGAAATTGCTGCTTTTTAGCAAGTGTTAGATTGGGTGTGTATATATAGGCCATTATAACTTAAAATTTCTGTAAATAAGATGAAATCTATGTATTGAAATATTATATCATGAGTAGATAAGAATATAAATGCATGTAATTAAAGCAATCATAATTAAATTAAGAAAATATAGAAAGTATGTACTGTAAATGTTGATAAACTGAATAAGGACATGAAATACCCTGTATGAAATTTATAAGTTTTTTTTTGTTCATTAGCAGAATGGATCAGAAGAGATAGCTGTTGACTCTGACAGTGCTGAATTAGCTCCGTTTTTCTACTATGATGTATTATATATCAAATCTATAGGAAGTGTCTGTTTAGAATACTTTACTATGTCAGATTCAAGACACAGCGGTAATAAGGAAATGATTTTTGGTACAACTTATAAGATTTGACAAGATTGAAAAATGACATCAGCTCTTAACACATTAAAAATTAGGGGGGGGGGGGGGTTCAAAATACGAAACCATACAGTGAGACCTATACCTTAAACTCTGCTCCCTGGGTTTGCGCAATTGGTACCATTATATCTATTGTGGCAGGGGATAGTTTTGGAAATTGACCCCTGTCAAATTTCTTAACTTAAGGCTATGATGCGACTTTTTCAGATATTATTGTTTAATAATTGAGAATAGGGATATATTTGTGAATTAGGTGTTTCGGGCTTGTGTTGTTCTTCAAATTGATGTGAGGCATGTTCACCTCCCATAGTTACTTCATAGGATGTAGACAGTGAAATACCAATAGTCGGCTAGGAAGAAAAGCTAGCCACCCATAGCGGTAGAAATGTGGGTTCAAGGCAAGCAAGCAAAACGGCTTGGATGGCAACTATTTTGAATTGCATCGAGCTGTTTAGTACACAATGTTTTTCAAAATTATCACCTAGGAAAGGGCTTGTGTTTGCAATGTGAGTATCACTTGGTGTCAAAAATGACCTTCGGTTATGAAAATTGGAGGTATAAAAATAATTTAAATCATATAGATGCATATAATTTATATTGGTCCTACACATAAAATTAAAAATAATTGGCTTAAATTAAGCACATGCAAAAAAAAAGTTTTTAAAAAAAATCTGTATCAATTTTTAAACCTTTGAAACTTTGTTGTGAGAAATTATTGTATTTCCATTTGCATAAAGACTGAGGGCTAATATAATATTTCACACTAAATATTCTCATTATTTTCATAAACAAGCACTGAAAATGTGAGTTTTTATTTCTTCAAGTGTCATGTATGGTGTAAGGGAGATAACTGAATGAAATACATAAGGTGTGGTATTTTTATTTCCTCCAATATAGATTAGTTCATGAAAACATGTATTAACTTGCATGCAATTAAATTATCCAAAAATAAATTATTGATAAAGTGAGAACCTAAAATTCAGTCTTCTGTATGTAGTGGAGACTTTAATTTTGTTCTTAGAGATAAGGAGGCTGCCTCATATCTAATAGTTTATGTTGTCTAGAATGCTGGTATGTGGAGTGCATCCTTCTGTAAACATGTCAATATGATCCCATGCTATTCTGGATTCTTGCAATGGGAGCCAAAGTTTGATGTGGACTTGAATGGAAGGAATCAGCATTATAATTTCTATTCTACTTCAGCATGTGTGTCACACGCATTCAAAGAGAGCAATGTTAGTTAGATTGTCAATTTGACAAGGGCAGAACCAGGTACTCCATTGCATTTATAACAGAGATAACTCTGTTGGAACTAAACAGGGGTAAGAGTTATCGAGTCACAACAGAGGCATTTTCAGTGATGTGTATCACATTTAAAAAAAAAATAAAAATATACAAAATATGATTTGGATATGAATTTACATAATCTCACATGTTGCGAAGAGACTCAACTATTTTTTAAGCATGACAGAAACTACACCACTTACATAATGCACCAATCACAGCTAGTTTTGTTGTTTATTTCTGAATACAATATTCCCTATGGTCTCACTGTACAGTTGTTTTGGTCAATTTTCATCTGACAATGACATATTGCAGAAAAATGAGAATAATTTTACATTAAAGATACAAAAAAAAAACTAGTCGATAATTTTTGCAGAAAGCATGCTTGTAAGATTTTGACTGAGGTATTCAGGTTAATTCCTTGTACAACTGATGGCTTTTGTACTGAATCGACACTACCACCAACCTGTCTTTTTTACATTGATTTTTGACAGCAAAGAGCTATTTCGAATATTTTCCTGTGACAAGGAGGCTCAAAGAATTAGTATGTGCCTTATGCATGATTAAAATTCACTGGTATTATAACAAATTAACATACTTCTCATCACCCCTTAACCATCTCGATTTTGAGATACTTACCATTGTAGCAGACATACATAAACGTGTAAGTCAAGTCGGCTGTTCATTTGCAGCCCAAGTTACACATGTGATCTCCAATGCTAGTCTAACTGTGGCATGCAGTCACCAAACAAGCCAACCTATTTTCAAGCCCAATGCAAAGTAAATGTAAACCATATTACATATTTAGCTTCTGTGTGAATTAATAAACTCTAGGCTTATGAAAATTAGGCTCATGCCTTCTACATTAAAAATTGGGGGGGGGGGGGGCAAAATACGAAAGTATACAGTGAGACCTACTCTTTAAGCTCTGCCCCCTGGGCTTGCACAATTGGTACCATGATACCTATGGTGGCACGGGATAGATCTGTAAATTGGCCCCTGTCAAATTTCTTAACTTAAGGCTATGATGCGACTTTTTCAGATATTGTTGTTTACTAATTTAAAATAGGGATGTATTCGTGAATTAGGTCTTTTGGGCTTGTGTTCTTCTTCATATTGATGTGAGGCATGTACACCTCCCATAGTTACTTTGCAGTATGTAGACAGTGAAATACCAATAGTTGCCCAGGAAGAAAAGCTAGCCAACCATAGCAATAGACATGTGGGTTCAAGGCAAGCAGAATATCTCAAAAACAGCTTGGATGGCAACTATTTTTAATTGCATCAAGCTGTTTAGTACACAATGTTTTTCAAAATTATCACCTAGGGAAAGGGCTTGTGTTTGCACCGTGAGCATCACTTGGTGTCAAAAATGACCTTTGGACATGAAAAATGGAGGTATAAATTTGAAGTTGGGGTGTATTAACTTCTTTCACTGTGAACTGCCATTGACTTGTTAGGTCAAAGTGAATAATATTCTTATGCTTTGTATTAATATAGCTATCCAAAAATATGGACCTTTTTGATCTCACTTGTGTATTTTATTTTTTTAAGATTTCATGATAGGTAGGTGGACGTGGCATTAAATTTGAGCATAAAAACTGTCCCTTGCACCCTGTATCATCGTCGACCCTCCTAACTTTTTGTCCATCCTTGAATCGTGCGCCATGTTTCTCTCGACCTCACATGCTTGTTTTAAGATCCTGACATCATCAACTGGGTCACTAGTGTTCGTTGACAATGACAGTAAGTGCTGATTAAGAAATATTCCATGATATGAAATTTAAATACAAACTACAATTCAAATTGAAAAAACACAATGAAAATGGCCAATTTTACTAATGCCATATTTGCCCCAAGTTTGTGGCCTTGGCGTGAGTGTTAGCTGTTCAAGCCGGATACGCTGTTCACATGTTGGTTTTTTTTACATTTTTATTAGTAGGAAATCCACTAGAGATTTTTCAGATGACAAAGGCAATGTAAAAACTTCGTTTCTATAACATGTACTTCTTATATCATGTTAGAAAAACTAAATCAAATGGAAGAGTATGCAGTATGAAATTGTTTATTGGATTATTGTAATGTAGGGGGAACAAAATCTTTGTTGTGACATAGCCTGAAGAAAAAAAATCTTTCAAAAGTTCAGCGTATCTTTAAATACGATAATTATATTGAAATAGCTTAAAAACTAAATAATTAAAAAATGCATCCTTTTTTTCACATTTTTCTTTTTACTTTTGGCATCATTTTTGATACATTTTATTGCAGTCAATATGCGTACAAAAGCAATTAAATATATTACAAATGCAATTAATTAAAATACAGAGACATTATAAACGATCTGTTTCCACACTTTAGCCTTTTTGTCACATTCCAATCTTACGTCACGTGGCCTTTATTTCAGGGGCACGAACCACAGATGATCTTCCGGAAATAGGCAAATTTTTACATGCTCAGAAAAACGGTAGCTCGCAAAGGATTTAGAGAGTTTATAAACATTTTTCAACAATGAATAAATTAAGTAGATATAGTCGAACACTTTCTAAAGTTATTTGAACAGATTCTCACAATATTATAAAACTCACGTTAAGGGTGCGAAATATGGCGCATCAAGGATAGTAATGGGAGCAGCCATTTTGATCCAGTCTGCTTAGATCATGCACGATTTCCACAACTACAATATATAAAGAACTTTCAGCCACAGTACATCAAATTAGCAAAGAGTTATGCTAACATTCTCTGCATTCTGTGCGTGTTGCAAGTGCAAACAACTTCACCTTACCCAGGTCAGAAGTTCTTATAAGATATGTGGAGCGCCACCAAAGTTATTCGCATTCAAAAAGTTATTCACATTCTCGTCTAATGATCCGAATGATACTTGACTGTGTAGACTGGTCCCCTGTCTCTTCTTCATGTAATCTGGGAACCAGGCTAGTCACTATGGTGAAAAGAGTAACCGCTACGATTGATTTGAACTATGGGATAGGTGTTACGAAGCGTTTAAACATCCTTGTTCAGCGACATTGCGCTACGTTGCAATAGAAGTAGGTTTTTTGATGATGGTCAAAGAAAATTTATAGGTGTTTAATGTCTTTGGTCATTTTTATATGTATCGATTATGTACAGGTATCTTGCATGTGATGAGATAGCAATAGGCGCCACCGCTAGATTGCGCTGTCGATTAAGATTAGCACTTTCTCAAAATTACGAACTTACAACACCTGGTGCTATCACGGTACAAATTGTTTTTCCATAGACCTCAGTGCCAATGTTTGGTTAAATAAATAAATTTGATATAATAATTCAGCATGCCATACACTGTCAAAGAGAGCAATGTTAGATTGTCATTTTGACAAGGACAGAACTGGCTACTCCATTGCATTTAAGAGAGATAACTCTGCTGGAACTAAACAGTGGTAAGAGTTATCGAATCACAATAGAGGCATTTTCAGCGAATCACATTTTCCAAAAATTATTAACAATACAAAATGTGATCTATATATAAATTAAAATAATCTTTCATGTTGCCAAGAGATTCAACTATTTTTTTTAAGCATGACAGAAACTACAACTCTTTCGTGATGCACCAACCACAGTTAGTTTTGTTGTTTATTTCTGAATACAATGTTCCCCACACCTTAACCTCTGTCCCCCTGGGCTTGCACAATTTGTGCCATTATACCTATAGCCAACCTTAATTTTTTCAATAATCTGTGATATAGCTCGGAACTGTACAAGTAACAAGTGTACTAAGTCTCGCTTGTCAACATTTTATGAGGTACCAATCTATGTCGTATATTAGTGTTTGGAAATGTCATTGAGCTGTTTCAACTGCTGTTTTCATACCTGTGCTTTACTACAAAAATATATTTTGGGAATTAAATGAATTGTTTTAACTATGAGTTGTGTTTTATTCATATCAGCACTTATTGAACTTCACATGGGTGATATGGGATTATTCACATAGTGTGATATTATGTAATTACCAGGTCAAAGGTCAATGTACTAATTAGCATGTACCTCTCCTTCTTTAAAAAGGAGAATTAATCGAAAATAAAGGACTTTATATTTGTTTAGTAGACAAAAAACTTAACATCAGATATAGGTGTTCATGACCCAATCTTATTATAAAGTATAAGCTTTCAACACTTTACACTGACTGCAGATACATGTGATCACTAACTACCAGTCCTTGCACAAAGGTCAGCCTATCCATCCTCATTGTAACACAAATAGAAAGCTTCCACTCATTTTTTTGTGAATACAATTCATGCAATAAGCCAATCTGTCACCAAATATAGTAGATCATATCTTCTAAGCACTTATTTTGGATTTTGGGTGAAATTTGAGGAATAAAATACAGAAAAATGCCAAGCAAAAACAATAAGTATAGGAAGTCAGATGGAGTTTTAAGCAGGAGGAAAATGTACATCAAAAAGGGGCATGTAGTTTTTAATATAGGAATCAAAAGAGCAACATAGAGAAAAATGAAAAGAGAAAGCTTGATCGCCTTACCTTAGACAAATATGTGGAGGCAGTGGGGCATTGATCCAAGGACAGTCCCAAAGCACCAGTACTATTACATCCCTTACAGGCACCAAAACTTAAGGTAAAGCAGTGTGCATTTCCATCTGAAATAAAAGGGTACATAATTTACATCATATAGATACATATAATTTATATTGGTCCTACAGATAAAATTTAAAATAATTGGCTTAAGTTAGGCACATGCAAAAAAAAAAAAAAAATTCTGTATCAATTTTTAAACCTTTTAAACTTTGCTTTGAAAAATTATTAAATCAGTTGTACTTCCATTTGTGTCAAGACTGAGTTCTAATATAATTATTCACACTAAATCTTCTCTTTATTTTCATAAACAAGCACTGAAAATGTGAGTGTTTATTTCTTCAAATGTCATGTATGGTGTGAGGGAGATAACTGAATGAAATACATAAGGTGTGGTATTTTTATTTCCTCCAATGTAGATTAGTTCATGAAAACATGTATTAACTTGCATGCAATTAAATTATCCAAAAATAAATTATTGATAAAGTGAGAACCTAAATTTCAGTTCTGTATGTAGTGGAGACCTTGAGTGTGATTTAAGTTTGTTCTCAGAGATGAGGAGGCTGCCTCATATCAAATAGTTTATGTTGTCTAGAATGCCGGTATATGGAGTGCAGCCTTCTATCAACATGCCAATATGATCCCATGATATTCTGGATTCTTGCAATGGGAGCCAAAGTTTGAAGAACAGTGTGGACTTAATGGAAGGAATGGGCAATATGTGACTGATGTGGTTACCACTCAGAAATGTTTGGCCTTATATGAGGAAATTCCAAAAGAAACAGTTTGACAGAAATAAATAGGATTAATTGAAAGTCAGTAGAAGATTATAAATGGGCATATGCAAGTGTCAGTGGGAAATGCTGACTTTAAGAAATTACTCTTGTCTGATAATATTCCTGCTACTTCTACCAAAGGGAATGCAACAGAACTTATCTTTATAAACTGCATAAAGAATTTCAAGACAAGAAAGCATACAAAAAGGGGCAATTATTGCATGACAATAAAATGAAAGTGGGAATGAAGACCATATCTATAATAAGTTACCTAAAATTAATCACAGCAGCATATTCTATATGATACAAAGTGATACAACAGTTAGAGCACCTTCCTTGAGCCCTATAGTGTTCTCTATTCTAGTTTATGGCATGTTTTTCAAGAAGCAGATAGTTACTGTTTGTACATGATTTATCATGATTTGCAGGTAAAATAGTTAATATTTAATATTTGGCCAAAATCATCCACATTGTGTTTATATAACTTATTTTGTTGAATGTATGACAATCGCTGAGCTGACCCCACTGATATAAAGCCATCAGTCATACAACTCTCTGTCTGCCATAGCTATTCTTATCAAAAGCCCCCCTTCCAAAGCCAACATGTGTTATTTTCTGAAGATTTCATACATTTTATTGTTATAAGCCTGTAAATATTTGACCAAATAAGTTAAGTGCCCATTTGTTTTACTACATCAAACTAGTACAGTTTATAAATGGCGCTCACATGTATGCATTTCTATGGATACAATACGAAGCTGTTGTTACCTATAGGTATCACGGTACCAATTGTTTTTCCATAGACCTCAATGCTAATGTTTGGTGAAATAAATATAATTTCTATCCTACTTCAGCAGATCTAGATATGAATGAGCGTAATCTCACATGTTGCCAAGAGACTCAACTTTATTTTAAGCCTGACAGAAACTACAACTCTTACATAATGCACTAATCACAGCTAGTTTTGTTGTTTATTTCTGAATACAATGTTCCCTACACCTTAAGCTCCACCCCTCTGGACTTGTGCAGTTGGTACCGTTATACCTGGTACTTTCTCCGCTTTTATACATAAAAATCCAACATTATTACAGCTGAATGCATTCATGGTTGAATGGCCAACTGTCTATATTTGACATTGGGCCTTATCCACAACATATTGGGTGAAATAATTAATTTCAAACTGCAGAATAACTAAATAAACAAACATATACACACACCTACACCTGCTTTTTAAATACTTTGGAGTTCTTTTTACGAGAATAATGGTAAAATGTGTGCGAATATTTGCGTAGAACCCCAGAATTACATCTTTTTTGAAGCTTACCCATGAAAGCAAGAACAGTAATTCTTCCCGGTGAAGCTGGTCAAAACGTACCCAAATCAAAACGTTCCTATGAATGCCGAAACGTACCCACGTCAAAACGGGACTACCCAAATCAAAATGTACCTAAGAATGCCAAAATATACCCAAGTCAAAATGTGCTCATTAAGTCAAAACGTTACCATACCAAAATGTAACCGTTTTCTGCGATGTACTAAAAAATAAATTACCCACCAAATTAAAAAAAAGTAAATTATATTATCACAGGCATAAAGTAAACCATGATAATTTGGGCCAATTCGGTTTTGGCTCGATGATTTATGGAGCTGGTCAGCTTAAACCATCAGTGATAATTTTCTTCTGCGTCTCTTTTTGTTAAATACTAGCGATTTTAAGGAGTAATATAAAATATTTAGCTGCATTAAAATCAAATTTATTTCTACGAAATTGCATCATGACTACGGACCAGCTCTTAAGAGCTTGTGGGCATCTATATGCCACTGCAACTGATTGATTTTCAGATATATATATATATATATATATATATATATATAGAGAGAGAGAGAGAGAGAGAGAGAGAGAGAGAGAGAGAGAGAGAGAGAGCGGCACAGGCATTATTCAGTTTGAGTACGTTTTGACTTGGGTGCGTTTTTGGCTTGGGTACGTTTTGACCGTAAACCCTTTCCAGCACATGGCTACCTAAGAAATACATGTATAAACAATGACAACAGTGTGACATAAATTGGGTTAAAAAAACCACACAAAAACTTCATTTTATGAAAAATCTGACGTTTATACCAAGGAATCAGATTATACAAACATATTGCCAGACATTATACTTTATTTATTAAAATATTTTGGTACGACTTTTGTTGTGTAATATATTATACAGGTCATACTGATAATATATATATGTGACTGTGGGAATCACTGAGATATTATCACTGTCAGTCCATCTATTACAAGTAAGATTTTTATCTAGAGACACTGGTATTCAAATTGAAAGTTTCATATTTGCTATAGCCGAAAAAGAGGTAAAACCATTTTTTAGAGTTTTGAAGAAAAGTAAACCAATTCATGTCGTTTTCTTTGTGAATATCAATATAAATATTGTCTTAATAAAGAACAGAAAATCGATCTATAGCGTTTCTCTATTTTAAAAAAAATAATCATAGATATATCTTGAGTACCAACTCGGTGCCAGTTTCTTCTCTCTTTCAGATTCCACATTTTAACACATGCCTCAACTTCATGAACTGTGTAATGCTATAAATAATGTTCAGAATTATTAAGAAAATATCACAAATTTGGGACATCCAAAATTTACAGCCTAGAAATCCAGACTTACTGTAATGAAAAATTAGTAGAAAACGTGTGCAATATGATAAGCTGAATGAGGAATTTGTCAAGAATTTTGTCCGTATGACCCACATCCATTGGGACTGTTCAGTCTGGCCTAACAGGCTAACTAAGTTTTTAGCTTTCTATTCATAGATCACTAATTTAATGATTAAAATCTGACTGAATGAGACTATTATATTTGAAATGTAAACAAGATGACAGTGATGAATAAAATGACTACGTTTGGTGCATTTTGTATATATCCCTGATACTTTTTGTTTTTAAAATCGGTAGGAGTTGTATAACCTGCCGGTAGGGTAGGCAAGTGCTATAATTTTAACTATTTTGTAATTGGGGTATAATATACGAAGAGTAGTCGCTGAAGCGGCCGGTAGAATTGTTACTGAATAATCACAATTCAGTCGTGAATGATTGATTTAATCAACTGATGAAAGGATAACAACACCGGAAAGTGAGCCACGTTAGATTTTCATTATTTTTATGCGTGTGGGTAAATGCATTGACAACATAAATTTTCAACAAATTATCATGATCATAGTCGATAACTATAATTTGCATTCATACCCACTAACAAGAACTTTACTTAGTGTGCTCATTCATTTACATGATTCATTGATTCATTGCTGTGTGTTCACATTCACAAATCATACCCACTTTCCAGAACTTTGCAGTTTGTTTTACATTTTTGTTGAAAATGTCAAGAAATTTAGTGTTGAAGATTTATATATGCAGCTGGATCAGTATGATTTGTCTCATATAAATTTAGACAATCGATTATTATGATTATCATCTTCATACCCACTAATCAGAACTTTGCTGTGTTCACATTCACAAATCATATTCACTAACCAGAACTTTGCTGTGTTCACATTCATAATCACCTCTAACCAGAACTTTGCATTTTTTTTTTAATATTGAAATTGTTAGTGTTTGGAGATTTATGTATGTATGCATCTGGTTTTTTGATTCAAACCCTGAAACTACATACTACTTCATAAGGCTCTTTTTTACAGCCATGTGGTATATAATCTTAGATTCCTATATTTTTAATACAAGAATATTTAATTACACATCAAATAAATGTATTTTAAGACATGTATTTTGTTCACTTTATTTTTATAACCATATTCATTTCCTATATGGAATAAATATAATACATGAAAGAGATAAATACACATTCCCCACCACAGATAAAACAATTTATACTGTACAGTAGAATCATTCTTACAATATGCAGTAATAAATTTAATGATACAGAAATATCACCTGATGAAATATTTTGTAAATACAGTAGAAAAATTGTACAAGTACATGATGAAAATGAAAAATTGTATTAGAATAAGAAATATGTCATGGTTAAGAATTTCTAAATTAAAATGAAATATATATCTTTATCATATAATAACTTCAGGAAGGTATTTACTTTTGGTTCTAATGTTTGGAAAAATGTAATCTGGGCATGTTACAAAGAAATTAAAATTTAAAAAATAAATAAATTACTAAGCAGCATGTTTACTCGTGACATACTTTTTAAGTACGAAACATTGTTTTTCAGAAGCATGATCACAATGAATCTAATTTATTTTCCTATTAGAATCAAATGCTAATTTATTTTCGTATTAGAATCAAATGCTAATTTATTTTCATGTTAGAATCAGATGCCATGTATATTATTTACAACAACAGATTGAATCGGTTCTATATGTTAATGATTTTCTTTTAAAACCAATAATGTGTTCTAATAACGTATTTACTAATGGTTTTGCTTATCCAAGGCCACAATTCATGGAGTCCATTTTCATCTAAAACACAACTTTAGTCAGAGTGCTCCTAATTAGTATTGCTTTATTTTATGTACCAGCATCACATAAAAGCCCCAAAATTTGCAGGCTTGATTTGTGTCAGCATTGTTTAAGCCATAGATATAAACATGTAGATGTTAAAGTGTTTCCACACAATACCATTGGTTCTTCATCACATACATTACTAAACTTTGTGGATGGCTTGCACTTGGAGTAAGGAAGAATTCTTTCCATTTTGGTGTTAAATGTTTAAAGGCCCATGTCACTGTGACTGAGCGGTTTCTTCAAAATGACATTAGTTCTACATCACAGACCTGTACCCAGTGGCTTTCAGTTGGAGTAAGGGTGAAGCCGATTGATTTTGGGGTCTAAAGGTCAAAGGGCAAGGCCACTGTGACTAAAGAAGAAAAGTGGCTTCTGCATAATAAGTTCAGTTATCTGCGTGGAAAAAGATGCTGCCAGGTGTGTGAGTGCACAAATCATGCAAAATTTGTACATATTCTTGCACTTGGAAACAAAATTTGTACAGATTCTTGCACTTGGAAACAAAATTTGTACAGATTCTTGCACTTGGAAAGCAGTGATGCATGAGAACTCTGCAAATTACTTCAAAGTTATGGATACAAAATGTACACTATGCAGTATACAATTTGTATTTACCTGTTAACCCTTAAAGTGCTTGTCGCAACATTAGTTGTGTCGCCAGTAGAGGTTTCATAGCGATTGTTGCAACATGTCGTTTATCAGGTAGGCACCTGTTAACAAGTCTGGGTACAATGGCTTGACATCAATAGTTTTTAAAGTAAATTTGATTGATACAGCACTTTAAGGGTTAAGATAAATTGATTAAATAAAATTCTGAAAGGAAATTAAAAAGTAAGGATATTTATTTGATCAAAATACCTCTGTCTGAACAAGCAGACTATGGCATTGATTGACTTAAAACCCTTATACAGCATTATGGAACAGATAAGAAATATGTCATACTAGTCAGGAAAGCACTGATTCAAGAAAGTTAAACTTCGGCAGAGTTAATGTTAGTTAAAAACCTTAGTTTGGAGCAGAGTTATCCACTCGACAATACCTGAGCTGTGGAAAATTGTACATAACAATCATAAAAAAAAACAGTTTCCCAACTTGTTCAAGCTGGCTAAGCTAGCAATTCATGCCCCATCAGACAGCAGCAGACTGAAAGGGGATTCTCTGCACAGAACATTATTCATATGCAGATAAGGAACAGACTGAGCTCAGAAACAATCAACAGATTAATACTTATAAAAACAGAGGGGGACATCTTTTGAAGATTTTGATTTAAATACAGCCGTAACAGAGTGGAGCAGGAAGAAAGAGAGACGGATATTTAAGTGTTAGGCAAAATTGAACAATGACCATTTCCTCCCCCTCTCCATTTTTTGTACTCCCCCTTATTTTGGTGACAAAGGGGGAGCTTCCCCTCTCCCCCACTTTAGATAAATTCTTAGATAATGTGTCGTTAGCGGTACTTTGGTTTCACCTCTACTGGTCATAGAGCAGACAAGCTTATGGATGGTCTGTTATGTCATCTGTCTGTCTGTCATCCATCCATCCGTTAGCACCAGTTTCTTATTGCTACTCCTCCTAAACTACTTCGAGGATTGCCATGAAACTTTACACACATGTTCGTCTCATGGTTTAATTGGTCGTAAATGAAAATGCTGCCACCCAGATGTCCAATATGGCCTCCAGAGCTGCCATCATGAAAATCTTGTTATTGCTACAACTCCTGAGTGAGTGGTCATATCAAGATGGTGTTTTCACTTAAAGACTACTTATGATGTCTAGTTGGTAATAAAAATGAAACTGGTGCTGATCTGATATCCAATATGGCTGCCAATCTTGTTATCGCTACTCCTCCTGAGCATAAAGCCATATTGACCAGAAGACTTTTTATGATGTCTGCTTGGTCCTAAATGAAAATGGTGCCACTCCGACATCAAATGTGACAGACACAGCAGCCATCTTGAAAGTCTTGTTATCACTATTATTCATAAATGGATGGTCATATCAACACGAAAAGGTTCTTTATAATGTTTAGTTGGTCTTAAATGAAAATGGTGCTGATCTAATGTCTAATAAGGGCATCACAGCCACCATCTTGAAAATCTTGTTATTGATACTCCTTCTGAATGGAAAGTCAAGACTTGCTGTGATGTTTAGTTGTTCCTAAATGAAAATGGTGATGATCTCATGTTCCATATGGCCGCCACAATGGCCATGTTGAAAATAGGGACCCCAGGTGGCCGAGTGATCTGTGGCACTCGCCTTTACGGATCACTGACTTCTCATCTGTTAGCGTGGGTTTGAGTCTTGGCTCGGTTAACGTGGATATGTGAGAAAGCCTGCCAGTAGCTTTACATGGATTGGTGGTTCTTCCTGGGATTTTCCCAGGTTCTTCCTCCACCAAATATACTGGTCACCATGATAAATGGCATTCAACCCACAAAACAAAACCAATCCATCTTGAAAATCGCGTTATCATTACTTCTTTTGAATGGATGGTCATATCAAGATAGACTTTTCACTAAAAGACTTCTTATGATGTTTAGTTGGTCCCAAATGAAAACGTTTCTGTTCTGATGTTCAATATGGCCATGGCCATCTTGACAATCTTGTTATTGCTACTCATGCATGAATGGTTATATCAGCATGAGGTTTTCATGCCATGGCCATCTTGAAAATCATGCCATGGCCATCTTGATAATCTTGGTATTGCTACTCATGAATGAATGGTTATATCAGCATGGAGTTTTAATTGAAAGACCTCTATGATGTCTAATTGGTCATAAATGAAAGTGGTGTCGATCTGACTTCCAATATAACCATGACGATGGCCATCTTGAAAATATTGTTATCAATACATCTGCTAGATGGCTGGTCATATTGATATTGTACTTGCACCAAAAATCTTTTTATGATGTCTAGTTGCTCCTAGATGAAAATTGAGCCAATCTGATATCCAATATGGCCACCATGGCAGCCATCTTGAAATATCATTACTCCAAAAAACAAAGTCATAACAACAAGATGTTTCCACCAGAAGACTTATTGTGAAGTCTTGTTTGTCCTATGAGGTCTTGTTAGTTCTAAATAAAATGGTCTCAGTCTGACATCCAGTAGCTAATTTGAAAATATTGCTATTGCTGAAGAATATCATTATCAGAGATGGCTTTGCAACACTCAGCAGCTAAAAGGAAGAAATCATTTTATGTTGAATTCATGGACATTCTTTTTGGCCAGTAGAGTGTCATTCCCCTCAAGAAACTGTTGTTTTAAAGTTTACATAAATTTTGTATTAATAAGTAGTTATTACCAAAGAACACACACACACACACACACACACAGATACACACACACACATTTATACTTCTTGCATATATAAATGTCTCATCAGACATAATGTTCGACAAAATTAGCCACAAAATGATTAGCTTGTCCACATACCATTAGTTTCCGAAGCATCAGTTGGGACTATTGTGCATTTGAAAGAAACTTTCTTGACCATGTGTCAGATTTCTTGTTTTGTATGTTTTTGGAAATCACAAAAAAGCTCACCGACTTGTCATCATCAGGATATTTTAATTTTGTGTGCTACAGTGCTCATTTCATTAGAATATGTGGAATGAATGCTAGACAGGAGCTAACAAAATATAGACGCTATAAAATCTTTAGAGATCACATTATATGTATTTTCACTCCTTCCAACAAAGGAAAGAAATCATGCGTATGGGTTAATCTGCATGAAAATACGCCGTCTATTTGAAACTATTTGATTATTTGGAAAGCTTTATCTTCCTACTTTTGTTTTACAATTCTATATATTTAAATTCTTAGATATTTACTCAGCATTGTAAAGACAGTATTGTGCAGATGTGCTGTTAAACCCTTTTCTACTACCACTACTGCTATTACTACTACTGCTGCTGCTGCTACTACTACTACTACACAAAGTAGTAATCCATAAATGACTATGAAAAAAAATTACCAAAATGATATCAGAGAGGTGAACTTCTTTGGTGGCCTTGTGATTTTTAAAAATGCAGATTCAGACAAAAAGCATGCAGTTAACATTTAAAATTACCAATGTATGGGCTGTGCAGTTTTGCAGAATTCTTGTAAAAAAAAAAGTGTCATCAAGCTTTATACCCAGCTTTTCATTAACTGTACTGGTGGTCATGGGCCAGAAGGGATGGCCTGTTAGCAGAAGTTTTTTTTATTGCTACTCATAAACTACTTGGAGGATTGCCTTGAAAGTTTACACACACACATTCATCCCGAAATCTATTTGGAACTAGATGAAAATGGTGCTGCTCGGACATCCAATATGGCCGCCACATCGGTCATCTTGAAAGTGTTGTTATTGCTAGTACTCTTGAATGGATGGTAATATCAACATAGGGTTTTCACTCAAAGATTCCTAATGACGTTTAGTTGTCCTCAGACAACAATTATTTTCCTTATTTATTATGCATAACCATTCATTATTGTTCATTTGTTACTATAACTGGTAGACCTTTGTAACTTTCTGCACATTCTAACTCACCTTAGAGCATGAAGTCCTGAAAGTTTCATCATTGGTTGACTTGCTCCTTTCTGTGTATTTTTAATATGGTAAACAGACTGTCTCAAGGGAAGTAATAAAAAGGTGCATGACTGAAATACAATGGGGTGACATTTTACATATCTCTGTCTTCATTGCAAAGCAGGGAATTTTAACATTCTTTACAGTTTTGGAAACTTTGAAGTCAACCCTTTTATTATCAACATGGTTTGTAACATTTCAAAACAAGTCGGTTGTACATTGAATTTGGTACTATTTTTAAAAAATATCTTCATGAGTTTGGTCAACCTTGAAGGCAGATAATTGTGGTAAGAGGCCAGTTGGACCTAAATGAAAATGTTGATGATCTGATGTCCAATATGGTCACCATGGTAGACATCTTGAAAACCTTGATATTGCCAGCCCTTTTGAATGGGAAGTCACATCAACATAGAGTTTTACCAGAAGGCTTTTTGTAATGTCTAGTTGGCCCTAAATGCGAACAGTGCTGTTCAGAAATCCAGTATGGCTGCCACAGTGACCTTGTTGAAAATCTTGTTATCGCTACTGAATGGTTGGTTATATTAACATCACATGGGGTTTTCACTAAAACGCTTATTATGATATCTAGCTGGTCCTAAATAAACATGTTGCCAATCTGACATCCAATATGGCCACCACAGCAGCCATGTTGAAATGTTTTATCACTACTCCTTCTGAACAGAAACTCATCGACATGGCATTTACACCAGAATATTTCTCATGATGTCTAGTTGGAGCTAGATAAAAATGCTGCTGCTTGTTATTGCAAATCCTGAATGGTTCACTATATCTGCATAGGGTTTTCCCTAAAAGATTTCTTATGATGTCTGTTTGGTGTTAAATGAAAATGGTTCTGATCTTACATCCAATATGGCCTCCACAGCAGCCATCTTGAAAATCTTATTGCTGCTACTCAGTGGATGGTTGCCAACATGGGTTTTTTACTGATAGGCTTGTAATGATGTATAGTTGGTCTAAAATGAATATGGTGCCAATGAAATGTCCATTATAGCCGCCACAGCAGACATCTTGAAAATTTTGTTATAGTTACTTCTTCTAAACAAAAATTCACACTGACATGGGGTTTTCACCAGAATCTTATTCGTACAACTGAGTGGATGGTCAACATGGGATTTTCACTGAAAGACTTGTAATAATGTATAGTTGGTCCTAAATGAAAATGGTGCCAATGTAATGTCCATTATCACCCCCACAGCAGCCATCTTGAACATTTTGTTATAGTTCCTCCTGAACAAAAAATCACATTGACATGGGGTTTTAACCAGAAGACTTCTTCTGATGTATAGTTGGTTGTAAATGAAAATGGTGCCACTCACACATGCAGTATGGCTGCCACTGCTGCCATCTTGAGAATCTTGTTATCACTACTCCCCCTGAATTGATGGTTGTATAAACATTGGAGTTTTACTAAAATACTTCTTATGATGTCTAGTTGGTCATAAATGAAAATAGTGCCACTCAGACATTCAAGATGGCCATCTTGAAAATCTTATTACTTCTCCTGAACGAATGATCATATCAGCATGGGATATTCACTGAAAGAATTCTTATGATGTCTAGCTGGTTGTAAATGAAAATGATGCCAATCTAACCTCCAATATGGCCACCACAGTGGCCTTGTGGAAAATATTCTTATCTACTTCTCTTAGATGTGCTTTCACTAGTAGAATTCTTATGATGTCTGGTTGGTCCTAAATGGAAATGGTGTGCATCTGATATCCAATATGGGCACCATGGCAGCTATCTTGGCAATCTTCTTGTTGTAAACCCTCCAAAATAGAAGGTCATATCAAGATAGGGTTTTCACCATAAGTTGTCTTATAATGTGTTGTTGCTCCTAATTAAAATGGTGCTGATCTGACCTCCAAAAATCTTGTTATCGCTACTCCTTGTAAATGGAAAGTCATTTTCACATGGCGTTTTCATCAGAAGAGTTCTTATGGTGTCTAGTTGGTCCTAAATGAAAATGATGCACATTGATCCTCAATATGGCCATCTCTACTACTCCCAAATGAATGGTTATATCAGCATGAGGTTTTCACCAGTAGACTTCTTATGATACCTAATTGGCCCTAAATGAAAATAGTGCTAATCATACATCTAATTTAGCTGCCATGATGTCAGTCTTGACAATCTTGCTGTTGCTAATTCCCTTGAACGAATGGTCATGTTTACATTGGGTTTTCGATAAAATACTTCTAATGATGTTTACTTGGTCCTAAATGAAACTGGTGCCAACCTGATGTTCAGTATCTCCACCACAGCAACTAATTTGAAAATCTTGTTATTGCTGAAGAATATCAGAGATGGTTTCAGCACTCAGCAGTTAAAAGGAAGAAATTCTTTTCACTCTGTAGAGCATCAGATGGCCATATTGTTTGTACTTCAAATATAATATATTTTAGCATAACTTGTATATGGTACAAACATGTCCTTCAATACTTGTTCAATTTAAATTTTAGTTACTTCATCTTTCTTCACTGTTTTCATGTGATGGGGATAACAATTACATTCTCCTGTAATCATTGCACTTATTATGTGTGGATCACACTCGCATCATCCTGAAAATAAATTGAATATCACCCTGTAGACACTCACCTTGAGAAAAGAATATAGCGGTATATATTTTATTGCCTGTCATAACAATTTTGAATGAAGAATCCATTCAGTCAGATGACAACTTCATCCATAGGCTCCTATATACTTTATATATGAAGGTTGTGAATCATAAATTACAATAATTCTTTGTCAGGTATGACAGGTAGGAACATATCAGCAAGATAACCATGGCAAGTTCCTGTGGTAGCTCTTACTTGTCCAGCCAGGAGACAACAAACTTTGCATGCATTTGCCAAACAAATAGTGGTTGATGTGTTAAGAGACATTCTCTGGCAGATGCTAATACATGAAATTCCTGCAGCTGATCTGCCAAAGAAAGTTCACACAAATAAAAACAAACTGGGAAACCTTAATGAGAATATAAAGACACGGTTGTGTGGCATATTTCAGTCCCCTAAGGTTCCCATTGCAGAAGAGTTTGACATCTCCTCACTCTACACACTTATAAGGAACCTTTGTAGCCAGGTCCCAACTCCAAGCAGACAGTGTGGAAAACCTCCACTCCCAGGTGGAACAAACTTGGGTGATGACATAGAGAGAGTAAGAGAGTTTAGAAACGTTCTTTTTGGCCATGCAACGCAGGCTAAAATAGACACAGCAGATTTCAGCAACATATGCACAGATATTAAGAGTGTTGTCAGCAGATTTGATGCATACTTTAGTGCCAAAGCCATGAAATGTGACTTCAACAGTGAGATTTCAAACCATTCTTATGGACAAAAGCCTTCAGGATTTCTACATTGACAAAATAAAGGATATTGCTTTTTTATTAGGTTAGTGTATACTTTAATGCATAATTAAATGGAGTTTTTCAGGCAGCAAGATATTATACATATTCATGTTTCAAAAAAGGAATCCTCAGAGTGGAAATGTAAATTATCTTCTGTTTTTGAGATGGATATGGCTTGCATTTTAAAAGTTCATATATAAATCCATTCAATTCTTCTTGCTGAACTTTTCAACCTGAATTAGGCGATTATGTTATTTTCATAAATGCATGGTGAAAAATAAAATTATTAAAAACATTCCTTAATGTCAGATCCTTAATACAATTGCAATGTTTTAATCACTTTAATCCTGAAACTGTTGGTCATGAATCTAATTATTTATTTTGAAAATTTGCAAGTGTTAAGAGTCCACATTTTAAGCTTGCACCAAGAAAATATAAATTTTTCTTTTATTTACATGTCATTTACTGAACTACTGTCATTTTACTCCAACTTTAGAACAAAATTGGATAAGTTTTTAAAGGATCTGTCATATGTTTTAGTTGTATTTAAGGAAATATTAGAATTAAATGCAAAACAAAACCTCCAAGAAAACATTCCAGGTAAGAATGAACTTGCAATTTGTAGTGCTTGATTCAGATTTCTTTTCCACTCAGTGTTTTGTTAATCTTTTTCTTGCTGAAATTCTAGACTTTAGTGTAGGCTTGTAGAAATTATTTAAGAAATCAAACAAAGTATTAAAAAATATGAGATAAACATAAAAGGATCCTATTAACTCATTTACATTTAGGAGGTGAAAAAACGTGAGACCTAGCTACAGAATAGAAAGGTTATCTCAAGCAACAGCAAATACATCTATGTATATGCCTGCATAGATTTAGACAAAGCCAAGTATGGATGGATCAATTAGTATTGATTCTCATTCATATGTTCCATCAGTCTATCTAAGTGTTAGTCTGCCTACACTAAATTTTCAACCATCAGTTTGATAGCCTGTCAGGTGTCAGTACAATAGTAAAGTAGTAGAATTATCTACCCAGGCATGCATGGACAATCTATACCCTGGTAAACATTTTAGAATCATTCTTCATTGCATGTTATAAAATAACTATTTGCTGTCAGCCATGTTTTTGATGACTACCAGGAAACCACACTGCATTAATTGTATCATACCAAAAGTGCACGTTTGTGACTAGTGTTAGGCTGCATTTGCTTTGTAAATTCTTCTATTCGAGACGTAATTCAGACCATGCACTGATATCTCACATTATAGGTATTTCCTTATCTCTATAAATGCCATACATGAAGGAGTGCTTTAAGTACTTTAAATGTGGATCATGCTATTTTTAAATGAGTTCATTACAAATAGCAGGTTAATTAGTTTGATCTGGGTTGTGCAATGCAGTTTTGTGGAATGGTGCATCAGATAGAAGTTTTTGATGTCAAAGACATTTCATAGAAGTTTGACTGAAAAAAAAGCTGTTGTACATGTCTGAAATAAATATTTTAAAAGATTTCTGATAAATGAGTCAAACTTCAAACAGCGCGAGTTATCTTGTGCTCTTAGTGGAGATGCTTTTGGTGTATTGTTGTAGTGTTTTCCGTTTATCCAGCATTAGTTCAACATTTGATTGTCTGAAGATTTGATGGGAATGGCTCTGTTTGATACTTATCACATGTTGATGATCATCTTTGCATGTTATTTATAATGTCATTTCTACAAATTATTTGCTCTATATTGATTTATATATTGACACCAGTCTCATGACAATTGAATATTTGTAATAATCATATATATCATTTTTTCAATGAAAATATATTTTTGATAGAGAATTTTATTACTCAGAGACATATATCTTTCATAATTTGTTAAAAAGATACAGATTATGGCACATTTTTTAAAGACAAATACAGTAACTATAGTTTTTGCAGATTTAAGTTATTACCCCATTTTAAATTTGGTGTTATAGTGGTATTGCTAGAGCTAACATCATTTTGTTTTCTGAGCAGGAGATCACAAAGCCCCAGAAGTCCTTGAGAGTGAGGAAAGAAATACCCTATCAGTCAGGAGGTTGCACAGATACAATCATTATTTGTAAGTAGTCTGTACTTGATTCATAAAATGCAGTATAAAATTCACTACAGTTCTGCAGTTTAGTCAAGATAAGAATATCACAAAATCTGCAAAAAATATTAATGGTATCATGCACATTAGAATTTTGCAGATATTTTTGTTTTTAAAGAAATTAAAAATTATTAAAACATTCCATTTATTTCTACTGTTTCTAATTGCCAAGGCCAGCTCTAGGAAATGCAGTTTAAGCAGTTGAAAAAAGCTTACAAACAACAGTGTATACTCAATATCTCTGTATACTCAATATCTCTGTGTATACTCAATATCTCTGTATCCTGCAGTTTTGGAAAATCAAGATCTGCAACTTTAAATCAATAATTTGCTGCAGAACCAGAATGCACAGTAGTGGTCATTTTCTACAAAATTCAGGGGCAGAAAATCTTTGAAAATCCATGGTTGTCCCTGTGCAACCAACTTTAAAAAGTCAGATTACAGAGCACATTGTTTTGGTTGTCAAGTAAACTAAAAAAGTACGTTCTATAATAAATTACATATATATTTATGTCCCTAATGTCATTTATTTCTGATGACACCAGTTTTGAAAATCTTTAAATCCAGCATAGGGATATATTCCTTGTAGTCCTTATGACCACCACCTGCAAATATGAGTAGTATGTCAAGACACGTTTATCTCTGTATTTGAGTTATTCCTACATGATTGATGTAGTTTGTCTGTATTTATCTAAATTACATTATAATGGCTTGCCTACATGATCACTTGGTGTATTTTATATACATTCTTTCTCATACAAGAATCACTTACTTTTGTGTTAAACCCATAGTGTAATTTAGCTTATTTTCTATCCTAATTTGATATTTAAAATGTCGATAAACCTTCAATGATATTATCAATGTCACCGCTGTTGAATATGTCTATACATCATATTTTATGGTAAAATATACTCTACTCGCTCTACCTCCTATGAGGGTCTTTTTCGAAGTTTGATTGTTTGGTTTAGCTGACTTATGCAGAACCAAATTGTCGAATTGTTCTACTGATGAGCTTCTCCCAATATACTTTAAAAGCGGCGACAAATTAATACAAATTTTGATTTTTCAGTCAAAATCGTTACACATATAAATTTCTCTTAAACGAAACTCAAAATCATTTAGTGATAACACTGTGTGAGTTTTGCTTATTCATACATTTCAATTATTTATGGCTGGAGGATGTATAAAAGTGGTTTGTAATTTTCTAACTTGTTTTGATATTGTTTGATCGATTTTGATTTATTTAAGTAGAAATATTCAGTATATATTTTACTAATTTTACATTTTAACTAGAATTATTGAAGTATATTTGTAATATCTTACACGTGCATTTAAATATGTACAGATTTATATTTATCATAAATTTAGGAAAAGTCCATCTGCACTTTCGGGTCTGTCAGTTTCTGGTGGCAGATAGCTCTTGATTTTGGGTGCACCTGACCGCCTTCAAGGACAAGATTCATTGCTCTTTCTTTCGATGAATAGGGCAGGGGGCTTGTCGTTTTAATTGAAATCAACGGGAATGTTGCTAAAACGTTTAGATTCCACTTTTGATCTTTATCCCATTGGAGCCCCAAGATCGAACGAAATGTGAGAAGCTTCGGAAGTAATTCAACTAGTGCTTATAGCGAAATCCTCTCGAGATATTTCAGGTGCAAGATAGTTCAACACCCCATGCAGTCGGAAGTATTGTCAGTTGATACACCTGGCACATATTTGATTTGTATAGTCGCTCAACTCAGTCCAAGCAATCGAATCCACTGCCACACTTGAAGGATTTTTATCGACTAGAGAGAACAGGTGTACTCAGTTTATATACAAAATAATATCCGATAACAATCGGCGACCCACACACTTCTGACTTTGAAATACAACAATTATACGTTGCTTACTAACACTGTTAAAATTACCTGTATATTAGCATACTACAAGCCTTGTCCAAAAGGGACAACGATATTTAAATATCAAATCACAGTTGTCTCATGTACACATTTTCATCTTAAGGAGACGACATAATTCCCTTCTATCAATATTTTTTTCTTACTTTCAAAGCGACAGTTGTCGCATTTTTTTTAGTAATGTTTAAGATCAGTTGCATTAAAGAACTTTCTTATGTCAAGTATATTTTGAAATAGTAGACAGAAACATTAACCCGTAATGCAAAACTAGATCGTCTGCAACTACATCAAATTTAAAACAATTGTACAGTCTTGGTTGAAATCGAAGTCTATGGTGAAATATTTATTTGGAAATTTTTTTTAAATACCATACGTAAAACTATATCATAATCTAAAACAATTGTACAGCATTTATTAACTTCCCAGGCCAGCTACGAAAGTAAAATATTTTGTGGATAATGCCTTGCCACAGCCGGAAATATTAAATCTTCCATTCAATAATAAGATTAACTAAAATTACATCAAATTGTCATTAATTCTTTTGTCAGCTGGTCTGGATAAGGTGCCGAAGTCTAAAGGTGTTTGTACACCTAAACAATTCTAGCAGATGACACTTTATTTACCTGTACTTTTTTGCAATGTTCTCGTCTACGATGGAGAGGTGAGCATCATATCCCTTACACGAGATGGCAATACACACAACAATAATGGTTCAGAAATGTTGTCGTCTTTGAAAGAGAAAGTTAATAAGAAACATCTTATCACTACACGAGATTGCAATACACAAAAGATATGAATAGTCCAGCTGTAGCATATCAATGTACAAGATAGGTCCAATGCATACCATGGTACAGGGACCCGGGGTATTGCTGTTATACAAATAGTATAAGTGGTCCAGAAATTGTTTAGTATGGGGATACCAGATTTAAATATTTAAGTAGAAAAAAAGTAAAAATTAAAATAAGAAACAACAAAGTAAAAAAGAAATTTTTGTTTAGGCTGGCTCACTTGTCTAATAATATCATATATACACTACTGCTGTTTTCGATAATATGACTTGTTGATATATTACATTAATAAACTAGTTAATGTAGACAAGAAACAATGAGAATAATGAACTAATGCAATTAATTACAACGTACATAAGCTCTAAATCTGTGACGCAATTCAACTGTAGATACAAAGATCGAGGAGGGCACGAAAAATCAACGTGGCTGCGTTCTAAAGCAATTGACTCTTGGATTCAGAGTTGAGAATTGTTCCAGCAGTCATTATTGTCTATGTCACAGAGGTAAGCATACCCCCGAAAATATTTGAAAGTGTTACAATTTACAAAACCGACGTACGTATAGCAATATGTATGTATGTATGTATGTATGTATGTATGTATGTATGTATGTATGTATGTATCTGTGTATGTATGTATGTATGTATGTATGCATGTATGTATGTTCCTATATATGTATTATATAATGCGCACAGACAGCAAATGACTGCCGTTGTTCCTTAGAATTCAGGTATTTTTTTTTTAAATTCGTCGCGCTTTAGTGACTCTTTGATACTGCCATCAGTCGCAAAACTGCACAGCTATGCTAAAATGTAAAACTGCACAACTGGGCTAAAATTTGAAACTGCACAACTGGGCTGAAATGTGAACTTTACAACTGGGTTAAAATGTGAAGAGTAACGATATTTCGATGAAAATTAGGCATTAGGCATCCAGTGTTTAATTCTCTATTGTTAGCGGGTGTTTTAAAGAAGCAAAATTATATTTTCGGTATGCTTGATATCATGGTAGCAAGATATAGTTTACTCTTTTTATCGTGTTATATTCCAAAATGCTTATTTTTGAAAAGTATGCTACTTATTTGGACGATTGTACGCCCTGTTAGTTTGGACAGTCTTACAATTATATTCTGGAGAAGAGAACTTTAAACATTCTCCATTTCTTTACCAATTAGTCGAAAAATTGGTTCTCAAATTAGAAAATGCCCGAGCGTTGTTGTTATTACTGAACATATTATTATCATGATGTGTAAAGCAATATCTTTTCGCACTGACCTCAGTTTATTGCATATTTTAATGGCCAGTGCTTTTTAAATATCTTTCATTCAAGACGAGGAAGAAGAAGAAAAATGAAGATAATGTAATTTTAACTGCTTTTGTTCTCATCAATGAGTAGCGATGCACGATACTTTCTTTTGAAACAATCACAACATCTCCAAATTATATGTATTTTGTTGTAGCTTTTGGCACACCATCGACGAGGACAGGCGTTGAAAACATTTGGATACAATGTGGGTTGTCTTGTAAAAGTTATAGCGATAATTATATGTTTGCTTACATTGACGAAAAAGAATATTATTCGCTCATTGCTTGCAATGTGGACCAATGGATAAACGCCTTTGTATACGGTAAGGATATAGTTTTTTTCATTTTATCCATCTCAAGAAATCATTTCATATGAAGCTTGAAGCTGCTTGCGACATGGTGAAATATCGGCTTGATGTTGCAATGACGTATTAAAGATTGCAATGTGTTGAGATATCTGTGCATAAATATAGCCGAGTTGCTGATGTTGACAAATAATCGATATATCTTAGCTTCCTAAAGTTCTCTTGTCTTCAAGACCTTTGGAATCCTGACACGAACTAATATTTGAGCATATTCCACTGCTTAATTTTAAAACATATGTTGTTGCCATGATTGAATATGCTGGTATTGCACTTGTTGATAACACATCTTGGCGAATACAAACAGATGAAAAGATGCTTGCATTATAGATGATTCAGATGATCATCACGGGAACACAGAATTATAATGTCTCTTTATCTTCATCTCATAATCTCAAGAAATGGTGAGTAAAAAAACGATGTGATGCTGTAACAGCTACCATCCTAATCCTATAATTGAATATACCATTTTGGAAACAGGAGATCAATGGATGTATATATATATATATATATATATATATATATATATATATATATATATATATATATATATATATATATATATATATATATATATATACACACACACACACACATATATATATATATATATATATATATATATATATATATATATATATATATATATATATATATATATATATATGCAACTGCGAGTACAATTCAACACATCGATACATTTAAAATAAAGTTTCAAAATCATTTCTTTCGGGGAAAAAAAAATACAGAAAAGACAGTTACATTTTCTAAAAGTTAAAGTTGTAATTTTAAAGAAACGTAAAGGCCTTTAATTGGAAAAGTATCTTTTAGGAAGTATGTTGATATTTCTTAATTTTCAATGTTTCGCACATGAAACCTTCAAGTCCAAGATAGTTAGAAAACTAAGCAGATTTTAATAGAACGATCCTATATATGTTCAGCATAAACTAAAAACAAACAAAACCAAAACATTATGTTGTTATATTGTAAGATGGTATCAACATTTGTTTATTCAAGCAGAACAAATAGCTTCCCCTTAATTTTAGTCACGTGATGCAGATGACTAATGACGAGGAACTGTTGTAGATACATTGCCTTATGATTATGTATCAAGCTGACATTTTTGTCTCTCGTTCATGTAGACGGAGGTATTTTTTATATTTCTCCGTTACAATATGTTTTATTGTAATTGTATTTTTCTGGGTGTTTATTTTGAGTGGATAGACTTGTTTGAAGTAATTAAAGTGTTGCTGTAGATTTCGTTCGAAATTATTGAAACCCGTGAAACAATAGATTGGAAGTAACTGAAGGAGTTTGACCACTCAAGGTTAGACTTTTGATTCCTATCGATGCTCACATAAGTGTTTCCGTTCGGTATAGTTTTACAAAGACTTGTAGAGAGTTCTTGCTAGCAAATTCCTTGTGTACGATAATCGTAAATAGTTGTATCCAGAGGATGAAAAACAAAACAACAAATACAAAATAAAGGTATGTAGCAAATACGTCACGATTTATGTGGACAGTACAATTAATGCTGTTGTCAGTAAAGTACTCGTTTAGAAGATGAAGATATCCTGAGAAAGTTGGGAATAATTCGGCAAAAGCTAAGAATAATATCTTTTAAAGTATAATATAGCATGCTTTAGAAACGTAATTATTAATTTGCTTACACCAGGATATTGAGAGTAAGCATGCAATCTCCAGGAAACTGCTTTTTAATTCACATCATGTAATGTTGCGTTATATGATATTGAGGTATTAGCAGCATGTTGTTTAGAAGAGAGAGAGAGAGAGAGAGAGAGAGAGAGAGAGAGAGAGATATTAACATTTGCTAACACGAGTTGAATGTTAGCTTAAATGTTATGGCATAAGTCCACACCTATACTAAAGATTAGTTGAGTACTATATAATAATCAACCAATCGATCCTAAAGACTAATACTTATAGTACAAAACCACAAAGACTTCTCCAGAACATTATTTTAATTTAAAACCGTAAATAATAAATTAATTCGCTCAATAGTTTGAATATATTAGACTTAACCATAACATATGTGTTTTTTTTTCAAGATGACTGCATTTCAAATCCATGCAAGAACAACGGCACTTGCATAAACACAGACTCCGGATTCAATTGTACGTGTCCTTCTGGATTTTTGGGAAAACATGTGAAACAGGTGAAGATTTTTATATTCCTGCTCCAAAATCTCGTCAGGTCAAAAAAAATGGATTTCGCAGGCTCTAGGAAGAGAAAATTAGTATATTTGTTAAGAAGAAAGAGAATGCCAGATACGTTTTTGTAAAGAAACCATATTATTATTTTCTCTGCAATACATGCAACTTTAAATTAGTATATCACATGATAAATGATCGAGTTTCAATTGGCCGATGGTCTATTTTAGGACAGTATGCATTTCCTTTGACTACGGGAATCTATCACTGATAACGGGAATTACAACTGCTCCAGCGGGCACTATTGCCATGCGCAGATATTATATAACATCATTGAACGTCATGAGATATACTTAATCTATTATTGCCATCAACCTTTTGAACCTTTTCTCCTAAGTGTTGTCGGGTGCCATACAACAAGAACACTACTAGAAAACAGTGCTTCAGTGCTGTATAGCACAGCTCGATCGTATGGCCCATCAAAAAATTATGTGACGTCACATAGAACACATATGGGCACCGCTCATGGGTACAAGATAATGGTGGTCCTATGAAAAAGAAGGTCAATTTAGCGTTGCTATATGCAAAAATGGCAAACAGATGCTGCTAATGTTGTTGTTGAAGAAAGATAAGCAATATGACGGAGACTGTACACAGTGTATCACGATTAATTTTACTGAAATCAAACAGTGGTTTAAATGTAGAAATGGGGGAGATAAGGGTGGGAGGTCTTTTACATCAACGACGGGAAAGGAAATCCTAATTGTGACAATCAAACTTTTTATATGATGCTAAATACTATATGGTATCTATCCTGCATTTAAACTGTAAACAATCTTTCTCAGGATGTTGGCCACCGAATATTAGGTGCTCAGGTGTGCTTGGTTGAAATTTGACACACTGGTTACTATTTTGAAAGAAAAGTTGTTTATTCCAATATTTACCATGGCTAAGACAATTATAATTTTGGTTCACGTTTATATGATTCTTTCTTTGTATCCCAACCGTTCAGGCCCAGATGCTATCCCCATCCACTAACCCCCAAAATACCTCAAATGGTTTTTCATTCGTCTCCCCTGTTCTGGTCCAAATTCCCCAACTGGCTTCAAAATGTTGGTTTATATCGGCGGATCCCCACAAAAGGGTCAGAGGAGGGCCTGAAACGCTCTTTGTTTAAAGGCCGGCGGAGACCCCAACACAAAGCCGCTTCAAACCGCAGCGGGATAAAGTTTATTAGAGAGGTATGTTGCGCTGTATAAACCGACAAGATGAGGACCCACAATGTGTGCAAGTGACTGCTGTTAGGAAGAACAGAACGATGTTAGGCGCCGTGAGTCATCAAATACAGTAAGGTGCGCCGGCAAAGACTAAAAGAAGGGGTAATCGCTACCAGTGTCGTGCCGTTCATGTGGAAAGGGTACACACACAGAGACGCGGCTGAGTCGGGCGTGCGGTAAATGTTCGAGAGAAATGTGCTGCGTTATATATATTCGAGCACCCTAAAGATACATTGCTGTAAATGTGCGAGGGCAATGTTCTGTGTGATATTTTCTAGAAGCCTTTATAGATACATTGCATAGCGCATACCGCACAGTGGACAGAAGATGTTACATGCAAATATGAGGCATTAACAGGGGTCTGACCCCTTATCCCAGGAACCGTGAAGCACAGCAGCAGCATCGGGAACAACTTGACAGCCTGGAAGTGGCATTTGCTGCAGAGCGGGCAGCAGAGGAAATGCGGAAAGAAATTGCTCGCCTCGGTGCCATCAAGCCCGAGGAGCCCGACGTATCATGTGATCTCAACCGGATTGCGCCGCACCCTGCGCCTATTCTAGAAACTTAGACTAAGGCTGGTGCTGCAGCTTCCTTTATGCTAAAGATGAGTTTGAGGTTGACGGGGCGGCAGACGTCTACAATACATTTCGTGCCGATAATGATGATATAATAAGGCTCGGGGATATTAACGTCCTATACGGTTACATGGTGTGAGGCCGGTGTTTGATTCTGAACAGTCAGATGAGTGATGTGGGTGCGGCTGCCATTCGCACAGCCCTCCCCACAGGCCGATATTGTTTATCATCCAAGGCCGGAACGCGGACGAGAGGTACGTTGTGAACGAGTTTGACCCGGTGAGTGCAGAAGCGCGAACAGGTCGGAGAATGACCAGAATAACGCGTTAAACAAGACCTGGGCTTCTCACCGGCATTGGCAGCCCGTACTATGAGAATTCTGTTCCGGTGGCACCAACAGTATATGGCGTCTACGAAATGAGGGAACCCGATCCCAACAACTTGCGCCCCCCAGGATTAGTGATTTTAAATGCGTCACGCAGCAAGTGATATAACACCTTGATAACGCCTCCAGAGGGCAAGGCCTGACAGAGGCCCGCCGCGAAAAGCTAGAGGTGTGGAAAGGCTGGTCCATCAACGAAGTGACCGACCTTTAATAAAGTCTCAAGCGAGCGATCGTCCTGACCTCACCGGCTGCGACATCTTCAACACCGAACACTACCGTGCGTCAAGGTAGCATGAAATGGAACTCATTGACCACAATGGGTGCGCCAGCCCAGCAACCATCCACTTCGCATTACACACATCTCTGTGCGTTCATGTTAGGATACGTGGGAATAAGCATGATCACCATTCTGTAACGATTCCCTCGATTGTAAGGCCACGACATAAACACTCCCCAAAACGGCTGCAGTTGGAGGCAGTGGCGGGTCAAGGATACACCGAAACCTATATGTGTAAGCCTGAGAAATGGATCAGATGCAAGACCAAAGTTCCAGACTCGACAGCCTCCTGTCCTAGCGACCCGCAGGCTGCGCACCGCCTTTCATTCTTCAACGGCGGCCGAGGCTCAGGAAAGACCATAAGCGCGATCACCCTCTTTCGTGGCCAACCCACTTACTAGCAAACAAGATTCGCGATCGGGATGTTCACGCTCAAACTTATAACAGCTTCATCCGTTTGGGGGGGCGAAACGTGTGGACGCCAGAACGCATGAGGCAGAAAAATTCATTCCGCTGGTCATCATCTGGGACGAAATCTGCACAGTCCCCCGACACTCTCTCGAGACCTGTCGTTTGAGCTGCGTGGCGTGCATGTCGTCTGCTGTGGCTTCTAGGCACAACCTCTGCCTATCACCAGATATCCGGCGCATGACTGGCTGCGTGCATCCTCGGAACGCGAGGTATACTAACAAGTGGTGGAGAAAGACTACAGCGCCACGGATGAGGCCCCTTTAAAACCTAAAAATGAGGATGCGTCTCAAATCGGACAGTATCCAGTGCGAGAGATACAAAAGGTACGAATGAACAGCAGGTGCTTGTTCTGAACAACGTCGTGAATGTGACCATTGCAGACCACAAGCAGGCCATAATGGGCCTAGACTGGAACCTTGGATATGCCATCACTGTACACAGCTCACAGGGACTTAACTTCAAAAACCTACGAAAGTATGGATTGCTTATGACCAATTTCAGTGGTACAATCTGGCGTATCTGGCAGTGTCCCGTGTGGTGTGCCTGTCTCAACTTGGGCAGATCACTGCACCACCGACTGCGGAGCCGATATTAAGGTGGAGCCTTCTGAATGGGAAATCTACAAGGTTATCCATAAGAAACACGTCTCACACAAGTAACATGATGAGGCCCGTGGTACCCTGGTCAAGGTTGATGATGTGCTTTATCATAAGCAACAGCAAAACAACCGATGTGCCGCCTGCAACATCGAAATGCTTTTGTCATACGATCCAAAAGGCACGTATCAGTTTAGAATAGACCGTCTGGATGACGCCCAGGGACACTTAAATGGCAATGTGAAGTTGACCTGTTTCAAGTGCAACAGAGTCGCTTTTTTTCCCGCAGCACAAGTGCAGAACGGTAGTGGTTTTGACCGCAGCGACGTGTATGTTGATTGAGGATCTGGTCCGGTGGCAGTTGTGTTTCACGGGGCATGTATTGGTAGGAATGGTGACCTGTTTAGCTAGCATGTATTGGTAGGAATGGTGACCTGTTTAGCTAGCATGTATTGGTAGGAATGGTGACCTGTTTAGCTAGCATGTATTGGTAGGAATGGTGACCTGTTTAGCTAGCATGTATTGTGTCCAAAGGCTCAACGCTGTGATGGTAGCAGTCTTTGCTGCATCTTCAAAGTCTAGGCGGCCAAGGACGGCCGGTTTCATTTGTACTAAACATGTGACAATCATCGTAAGCCCAACATCAAGGACGCATAGTACTGATTCATGGTCATAGAGGTTTCAGAGGTCTTCGGCGTACAGTAGTGTAGACATCTTACGTTTTTCACGCTACTATTCCATATGAAAAAGCCCGTGCGTGTGTCTAAAAGCGGCTGCTGGCACCTGCGGTGGTAATATTGGTTCTTGTAATATTAGAGATTACGTGTCCTTGTATAATAAGCGCGCATGGTTGCTTAAGAAAAACATAGCTAAGGAAGCTTTGTCTTTGAAATGACTGGCCGGGGGGACGCCGATGTGCCGGTGACTGATCTTGATTAGCCGTATGAAATAGCAGAAGCTTCGTTTACCGGACCGTTTTATACTTACCCAAAAAAACGCAGTAGTTGGAAAGGTGGCTATAAACTCTATGTGGAGACGATTTAAAGGCAGATGTAAATAAAATCCACGGTGCTCGGGTTGATGAATTGTTTAAGTACAACGGCATAACATAAAGGCCCGTTTATGTGGACTATACTGTGCAAAACGGCTATTTAATACACTGGAGGCTTAAGTATGACAGTGGAGGCAAATTGTGCAAGATGTACACAAATGGCTGCGTGCGAGCACAAGGGGATACACCGATGCCGAGAAATTCAAGGATCGATCTGGGGCCGTAGGACACGGGGTTCAAAGAGGTGGCTGTGCAGGAACTCGATAGTCTCCGATGCGGGATATCCTGGGTTTCAACAAGGCATTGCAAACCCACAAAGGTGCGTTTGCAAAGAATTCTACTAAAACCAACGAAATAAAAACGGCATAGACGCGTTAAAAAAGCCATAGAACAAGCCAAAGATAAACAGAGCTAAAGCAGCTATAAACCCAACTTGCGGCTAAGGAGGGGGAACTTGATGGTCTTTTCTCAGGAGTCCGATGCGTTACAAAGAAGGTTTTAGAACCAAATTACCGCTATCAGGGATGTTATCAGCCGTACAACCCTTGACGAAAAGCTGCGAACCCCTTTTTTTGCGAGCAGGGCATCACGATCGCCTTAGTTGTTTCCGAGCTCGGTTTAATCATAAGCACAATTGTGCTTGCAATCATAGGAGGAGGCTTGAGTGGTGCAACGCAATCTCCAGTCCCAGCGACTGAAACAGGCCCCAGCATGGGTAAAAAAAATCACATGCAGCATCTGGCCGGAATATTGACAAAAAAGCAGATAAAGTGGCTGCTCTGCCTGACATTATTTGGATAATCGTGTCGTTCTTGCTGAGGACTGCTGGCAACACCATTGGCTTGCTGTCCTGAATCCTCTTGGTGCTTGTCATTACGTTATCTGTCGCGCTAATTGCCTTTCTCCACTCTCACATCAAGAGCATACCTTCTAGCTGTACTCTTTTGGGTCCATATCGTATTCACAGACTACTACACACGCCGCCATCTCATTCGTCTCCTATGTGAAGTGTTTCTTCTCCGCGGCCTCCAAGAGCATTTCCACCAAGTGGGCCATCTCCACATCGCTTTATTCTTCTTTATATTGTCCAAGTTGGGCATACTGTTTGCGTCAAGAAGTACTACCGCCTCTTGCACTGTTATTTGCTTCTTACCGGAGGTACCCGCTTCTTTCCTTGCCTGTGGCGGGGTGCTGACCAGTGCCATTTGTGCTTCTAGCCGCACGTTCTAAGTTTCTGCGCTTGGATGGCGCTACCTTCGTTGTCAGCTGCTGCTGTGCGGATTCCATCAGCTTCTCCAGGCGCTATCGGCCGTTTGCGATTTTGCAGTTCCAGCGCATATGGCCGTAAATCGAAGATAGGGACGCGAACCGTCGCCCGCAGTGCATACACTGGTTCACCTTCTTCTAGTCTGCATGTGGGAGCCCCGCCTAGTAGATTTATTGGAGCTCATGGGGTGTTTCAGGCCTCCTGTCGCCGGAGATGTGCTTTATCGACGAACGCCGCTAAACACGTATCGCACTGGAATTTCTTCGTCGCCGCCATAATCGCCCGCGTATACTATATTCTAAGAATGTCTACTACGGCATCTTGGAATGCCTTTTCCCTCCGGAAATGCACACCAATCCTCCATTTGAGTATACTGGCCGACAGAAATGCCCCCCTCTGGAAAACGTTTCAGCCACTATGTTCTCTCTGCGTGTGGGCAAATCCTCTAACAATGCAAACTGAAGCTCTGGACATTGCACCTCTATAAATGAACACCCATCCTCCAGCCGAGTACACAGGCTGCCTCAAATTGCCTCCCTCTCTGAAAAAAATATCGGCGAATATTCTTTTTTATATTTTCTGGAAATTCACAATGAAACTCCAGCCGAGGACACTGAACCCCTGGAAATATTTATCCATCCTCTATTTAGGGATTCATCGCAGCACAGATTTTAGGAGCGCATAAACCAGATGGTTGCGAACCCCACCGCTATTCCATCCATGACTAGCTCCATTGCATTGGCTTTGTGGTATTCGGCTTTTGATGTCTACCCTTTTTTATGGCGCTGGTTTGAGCTACTGCCGCGTCTTGTGCGGGTGGGTCAAAGCCGACATTGTTTGCTGCGGTTGTTGGGGCGTTTGCACTTCTGATCGCAGTTGTGCGGGCATCCTTTTTGAATTAATATTCACACTGATGCCAATCGTCATTTTGTCGTCCGTTATAAGAGGTTCGCAGTTATACCCCTAATAGGTTCCAGTGTTAAGTTTAATGTGAATTGGGGTCATGTAGCTGCCCCATTCAACGAAGTAATGTAGCTTCTTTCGGCCTGCCCCAGCAATAAATGTGACTTATTTAAAAACTAGGGACAGTTTTCAGCTTGGCCAGCCATCTTTTCTCCGTTTGCAATAAACTGCTTCCATACAAGAAATGCCTTTCCTGGATCCATTATCGAGGTAAGCATTTCTGTTGGCGAGCCCAGCAATGCCCAGACATACACTAGAATGCCGTCATTGAGATGCTCTACCTCGGCTTGGGTAAAGCCTTGCTACTTGACAAGCATAAAATATAAAATACACAAAACCGTGTTTAGCTTTGCCGCCCTGTGTAAAGTAGTCAACTTTGTGTTAATTCTTGATTAACTGACACATGCTTTTACAATTAGATTTTGGCATATAATTATGGTTATCCACATTTCTTCTGGGGATACACAAGTTTTACCTTCTCCGCACGATAACTTCTATCTATATAATATATTAAACGTATTAAGCGGTGAATTTTCCTGACGGATTACCTTCTTTGCAAAAATTATGTGTGTTCTTGGCATGCAGTGCCGATTTAAGCGCTAGACAAACTTGGCGGTCGCCTAGGGCTGCACAATTTAATTTGGGCTATTGGGTGGCCGCGGCAAAAAACTGAAGGAATAAAAAGATAAAGAGAAATAACGTAAAATAGAAGATAATATGCGTCTAAAAATAGAAAGTGTAAAACAGAAGGAAAGAATAAATGTACAATATTCATTTTCCAACGTTAATTGTGTGTTTGTGGCGGGTGGGGGTGGGACGCAAAACTGAATGTTCCCCTAGGCCGCCATATACCCTTGCGCCGGCACTCTTGCTATGATCTACATAAAGATACACATATAATATCCCACGTAGTAATTCTTATCACCAGGCGTATTTGATTTCACATTGCTTCAATTGTTCTTTTCTGAATTTTGAAAATAGTTGTAGGATGTATGTTTTGAATCAATTGTCGTTTAAACATTTGTGTGAACATTTAAATTGTGTTGTAAATTTTATCTTTTTTTCATAGATGTTTGTCGGCCTAACCCGTGTCATCATAATGGATCGTGCTCTTACAATGTCTCTAGAGCCTCCTGCGCATGCCAAAGCGGATATTCAGGGGAGTACTGTAAGGAAGGTAACTAACTCTAATAATTGTAATATATATATATATATATATATATATATATATATATATATATATATATATATATATATATATATATATATATATATATATATATATATATATATATATATATATATATATTATGGCAGGCAGAGAACTACTAGTTTTTCCGAGTGGAATAAGTGTGATATTTCACTGCAGTGAAAAATTATGATATTTTTTCACTGGCATTCAATAGTCATTGATAACATTATAAGTAAGAAATTTCAAACTTTTTATAAGATGCTTGCGTGGTGTAAAGGTAAAGATGGCCACTTCGCATCCAGGTGAACTGTGTTAAAATCCAGCAACAGACACTTTTTTTTCATTTTCTTTTTATCTGCTGTTTTACCTTGAATTGTGAAGGAACATCATATAACTAATGATATTTGATGTGCAAATATACACAAAACAGAACAGAACATAAAGGTAAACTGCTGACATTATCGCGCGGGATACAGTAAGAAATCAGCTACTTCAGTGTGTTATACAACTTGCTAGACAATACGCTTGAGCATAAAATAAAAATAATATGTGCTTGCTCCAACTGAATAACGGATATATTTCATCGATTGAGTGAAAAACTTAAGTATTTTCACTCTCGGCTTCGCCACTCGTGAATATACTGAGTTTTTCACTCATACGATGAAATATATCCATTATTCACTCGTTTCAATCAAATATCCTCTCTCTCTCTCTCTCTCTCTCTCTCTCTCTCTCTCTCTATATATATATATATATATATATAGAATGTTATTAATGTTTATCTGCATCATGATTGTGTTTTCTAATCTATGATTACAAAGTACAAACACTGTCTGTGTTACAACGTTTTTCTAGGAACGTATATATTGATTTACATCGTATAACATACTTTCAAGAGAATTCTAATTTATTTACATGGATATAAATCTAAGATTTTAAATTTCATACTTTTAAGAGATGTGAAATGTCCAGCTACTATTTAAATAGATACAATATAGATTTTAGAGATAATTGCAACTCGTTTAGAAAGTATATATAACAAGTATGTATAATATGTTTTATAGTATCAGCTCTCAAAAGACACAGTGTTGGAATATTTTAACGGTAAGTCAAATACTCTTTCGTTTATTTATCAGATGGTTGTGATATAGTACAATGCCTTAACAACGGAGCCTGTTTTAATAACAGGTCCGGGCTCAGTTGTATATGTCCAACTAGTTTACTGGAAAAAAGCAGATTTTAAAGAAGTAGGGTGCAAAATACTTTTATTAAGGAAATCCATCATTTAGAAATTCTTAGTAAAATAAAAAAAGAGTTAAATAGCAACCTACAATTAAATAGTAAACCCTTTGACCTAGCCTAGATAGTGTATATTGCAAACATTGTTGATGGAAATTTACAGAGGAGCATTCAACAAATTAAAAATGTTTGTGTTTGTGCAGCAGGAAAATATAAGTATCAGTATGATAAGTAGAAATAATAAATATGTAAATAGAATGATAGACTGTCCAAACTACTCATCACACATTGATAGTACCATTATTTTAATCTATGAATTATGAATCAAGAAACAATAGACATTCTGGTATCTTTATATCTTTCACTCAACTGTTGAAATACAATTTAAGAAATGCAGTCGATGATATCCAAAGTTTTCTCGCCGTCGATGGGGGGGGGGGGAGGGGGGCGGCAAAGATTTTAGTTCTGTACTTTCCTTAGAGAAGTTGTCATAATATGAGGGATTTACATTTCCATATCAGTAAAGTTAAAAATTCATCGCTTCAGACTTTGCCTGAGAATGAAAAATGAGAATTAGGCAAATTATCGCAAATTATCACAAATATTCGGTATATCCATTTCCTGTTTTAATATGTATATCATTATCTCCATTAATTTGTTTGTGAAAGTCATCCTAAAAAGCATCGACAAGCCCAAGTTCATGATCTGACTGAGTGCACATGATATATGATGTCAATAGCTATCACAATTTATGTCAGTTATACTATCTAATTATATGTTAAACATTAGATACTATTAGTTTAATAAAATGTATATGAGCAAAACAATTCAAATATAGCTGAAATTATTTCTTTTCATCTATGAATTATACGACAATAACAAGCACCATATACCCATCAGGTATCTTTTTTATTTTATATGTACATATGCATGATGCATAGCACCAACGAATAATTTTCCTGATTATCTCATTCTGTGTCATGACAGTTCATTAAGCTAAAACTATTAGTACTATTATCAGGTTTAAACTAAACTTCAAAAGCACCAGTAGCCATAAATATGAATTACCTCTGAAGACATGACAATAATCTCGAACGACATGGTGAACTATTTCTCGTAGTTGTTGATTTTAATTTTTTTGGTAAATTTTGAATTCGGTCTACATTTACAATTTGTTATAAATTTGATTTTAACAAATGATATTTCCAGATGGCATAAAATATATACTTTTGCGATAATATTATATCCTCAAGGTCTAAAAAATCTCCATAGTTCGTTAAAACTGATGCTTTTTTCTTTAAAGTAAATGAGAGTAATTGCATTGAAAAGTTGAAATGTAATCACTTATAATCCTATAGCTTCTCCTTCCTTGTATAGATTGAAGCAAAATTTGAAACAAAAAGCAAATAAAGATCATAAAATACATCACTCCTACCAGGAATGCACGTTTGTGGGAAGTTCCATCGAAAACAAAAGCAACAATAAAAAGCAACCGCATTCCAATACTTATGGAAAGGTATCAACTACCAATCAAGCCTCTGTTTTTAACTATTTCCGTGGCGACCTACCAAGATCAAATTTTAATTATACACATGGAGTAGTTGTGGAGTAGTTGTACAAGAATGTCCATGCAATGCCGCTAAAGTCAACGGTGTCACTTTTCGGAATACAATGAAGTTTGATGTTAAGAAAAGTCAGAAAATAAAAGAGGTTTACATCAAACATAGATTGATACCATTCCAATATAATGTATGTACCAAATTGTAGAAACATTAACACGAATACTTTAGCTGTAGATATTGATAATTCAACCTTGCCATACTTAGGTTGGCTACGGCTCCTCTCATTGTAGCATACAAATAATTTATTTAGGCTGCAATTGATTAGACCTAACGAGATGTTCCAATAATGACATTGAAACAAAAGGGTGAATATTTTCCAGTCAGGTTAAAGGTTTGGATGATATCTGATAACAGTTTAGGGTCATATAAATAAACTGGCGCAGAAGCTACATACGCCATAATAAATAATGGGAACGCACAGTGAGTATTTACACAACGGTTGTAAAAGCAACTTTTCTCAAAAAGACATTTACACTAAAAACTTTCGAGAAAAAGATACCTAAGAAAATATCAGTAATTGTAAGCAGTGAGTTTGAATTTCTAGACGTTGTAGATGTTTTATTTGTTATATAGATAAATTGTATATAATATCAGCGATTAAAATATAATCTATAAGCTCAATTGCATCAACTAACCTTAATATTTACCTTCTTTGTCATATATTTGCGATTGTATAAAGTCAATACAACTTACGTTTAAGACATTTTCGTGATTTGTGTGTTTTTATATCCTACGTCGCTTACTCTCAAGGCAAAAGGTGAATGTCGCCATTATCGTTAAGAATAATAATATCAGTTTCAACCGTCCTGATCTGTGTCAATTAGGTATAGGCATTGGAAAACATCTTGAAATTACACAGCACATTTTAGTCAAGCATGCACAGAAATGTCGTAATGCCTTCATTTCAGTACTGGTTTTACCAACAACCATCTGCATAAACATTTGACGGATTCAGTGTCTTCACCATCAACCATTCGTTATACAGGTATATATCTCATTAACCCACATATTCTTAATGATGCATCTTGCACTCTTACACTTCTGACACATTATAAAAGAAACAAACATGCGACACTGTTAATGAATTTAAACTTATTGCACTCATCCTGACACGACACGTTCAATAACACCCTACTCTAGCAAGATCATTTTATGCTAGATTTGAATTCCGCTTAATGACCAAACACTAGCATAATAAGTTTTTCTATGAAATTTCTCTCCTTAAAAAGGGTTGACCTGTAGAGTATATTGTATCTAAATCTACCTTTCATTAATGAAAAAGAAATGATAACTATTTTAAGAAGAGATAGTTGCAATACTACATTAAAGACTATTATGAAACCATCATTTAAATGGAGTTAAACTGCACAATTTCTGATTGTAATTTACGTCGCAGTTGTCATATTATCTCTCGTTAAACACATGACAAAAGGAAAATTACATGTAATTTGTATTCTCTTTTATTTCTCCACACTAGTATTCATCTAATGTGAACACAAAATATAACATTCTAATCGCTTTTGCAAGGAAGATATTGTCCTTGTCAGAATGATTTGCCGCGCTTCAGTAATTTGTAATTGCGCAATAATCGTGACTAAACATGTTGCTGAATACATGGAAAAGAACTTAACATGAATTTTGATAAATCTGCAAATGTCATAGCGCGTTTAGAACTTTTGCATATTTTAGAAATAGCCTCACAAAACGTCTCTGTAAAAATCAGGAATTGAAAAAAAAAAATTCACTTCTTTTACAATTGCATCATTTCTGATCACCTCTGCAAATTTGCCATTCTCAGCTTCTTCAAAAAGTTTTACAACAACCAAAATCATGCTGCATCCTTCCTGTAAGTATATTTCTTAATTTAAAAGTATATGATTTTAGTTTGGTTTTTGTGGCTTTAAGAATTTCAGTACCGGATACGCTATACATGGCTGCCAGTATATTTGGTGGAGGAAGAACCAGTGAATATCCCGAGAATAACCACCGGCCTACAGGAAGCTACTGGCAAACTTTCTCCCATACCCACATTGGCCGAGACTCGAACCCACTTGGACTTAGGTGAGATGTGAGTGATCTGTAAAGGCGATTGCCTTAGACCAATCAGCCACCCGGGGCCCCAAAAGTATATGAATGTGCCATGCAAGGAAGCATCACTATATGATTATCAACATAAAAAAATTTCCATACACACTTTTTTTAAAACCTACCTGTGCAGCAAATATTATTTCAACCACTCTCTCTCTCTCTCTCTTTCTCTCTCTCTCTCTCTCTCTCTCTCTCTCTCTCTCATAGAAACACACAAAGACTATAACATTTGTTCCCTTATGGTTGGATCAATACAAATTATATCGGGAAGGTTAATACAAATATTTCCACTCTTTGTCCTTTCTTGCGTAGAAAACATGTAATTATGCATATCAAGCGCAACTTATTACCATCTTTTAATGTCCGTATCTTGAAATAATCCCTTAATTCGCTTGTTTCAGTTGTATCAACTCCGACCGGAACAATACATTTGTCAAGTTCTATCTCAGCCTCATCTTCTGTACAAAGCGCCACAATGCCTCCACCAGGTGAATATCTATTTTCATTAAATAATGTAAATAATGAATGAAGATGATATTTTGTTCAATGTTATGTCCTCGTAATTTTATTGTATACAAAAATATTTTTCGTTTTTCCGGCACAAGTATTTATACTTTCAATACAGATTTCACTTAGCAGGTATGAACATAATAATCATGGTTTGAAAAATCCCATAAAAGAACATTATCTCATTATCAAGATTTTCAAAACCCCTGCACAAATATATGGATTATTTGTAGTATTGAATGTATATTTACAGGCAAGTGAAACCAAATTCTTCTTTCCAATAATATTTGTCCTTTTTTTCCACCTATACTACTCTTACAAAATTTCGAAAGATGAAGTTTGGTAGATACAATTAAAGTAACACAACTGTGCTCTTTAATTTGTCTTTATTTCTTCAAATCATCAGAATATATGCATATGCCGTGTAGTTTTAAAAACCTGATGTATTTTCAAGGCCATTGAATCGTGCAAGGTACCGAAGTAAATATTTTTTTTGCAGTTGAGTATCGATGGAATGGACATTAGACTCTGTAATTGTTTGGGGATATATGCGTACTGACAGCAGGACCGCTGAGAGAGAGAGAGAGAGAGAGAGAGAGAGAGCGCGCGAGAGAGACCAATTGCCCAGGGCTCTGGCGACTTCTCGGGGCCCGCCGTCAACCCGGTCATAAATTAAATAAATTAATCTTTGCAGTAAATATTACAATTTGTTCCTTGCATGAGTCTAAGTTATGGTAGATGCTACAGGTTTCATATGCAAAACTGTACACGGATTTCTATATACACAAAATTAAACTAGTTTTGGGGCCCATGAATGTTCTGCAAATGTATTGCAATATCAGGTCTAACCAAGACTTCTTGAATGAAGAATCAATATGGTAATTTTTCTTTCCTTGCGTAACTCTTCAAAAAAAAGTTTTCCGTCAGTTCAAATCCTCTTCTATTCCTATATTGGTATGTATAGGCACCAGCATTTGTGCATAAAAAGCAAGCGCATACATATATTTTTGCTTGAAATGGCTTGTGCATTCAGCCTGGAGCAGGGGTGTCTAACTCATTTGCTATGGCGGGCCAGATTTGATATAAATAATAATAAATAATAATAATAATTTATAATGAGTCTGGCGGGTCGTTTGACACATGTGACCTAGAGTATCAAGGTTTATTAAATATTCCTGATTTATTTTTAACTGTATCTTTAAAAACATAGAATTCAGCCGCTATGAAATCAAAATTAGAAAAAAAACATTCAAAGCAGTTCGAATAAAATCTTCCAATTAATGCAGATCAATATAGAACAATACGAGAAATTAAGACGTATCACATTTAGTTTATTTTGTCTTAGATAAACACAGCTGTTATCTTTAGATGATGATAAACATCTTTTATATTTTCTGTCGAATTTTTTTCTGATAAAAAACCTTGCAAATTCTTAGGTCTTATGTAAAAAAGAAGGACTTGCTTTTGTAAATTTTTTTTTACTCTGTTTTTATTTGATAAGCTGAGAAGACTCATTGGTTATTAATTATAAAGCCTATATTATGTAATGAAGGATTATACTGTATTACGAAAGGAAGTATACGTTTCTCTTTCGCACGTTCTGCTGCTTCTAAAGCATTATTCTGAGTAAGAATACGGGCTTTATTCAAAGTAGAATTAATTACATGCAAATGATAATTCCTGCTTTGGAAATATGTTTTAAATTATTTCGAAATATTTTTTAATTGACAATTGCCTGAAATGATACGTCGGAAGATCTTCGCCTGGCTATTAGGTATACCGTTTTTACATGACCTTGGATGACAAGACGAATATTCTATATACTGGTGGATATTAGTTTCTTTGACATGAACATTTGTAGAGATAGTATTGTCAGAATGTTTCGTCACCTTTACATCTAAAAATGATGCATGCGTACTGGATGCGGTATAATTAAATTTAAATAGTGGGGTGAAAATTATTTTGGCTATCAATAAACTTTTGTAGTTTTTCTTCTGAATGGTCCCAGATCATAAAGATGTCATATAAACTTTTTAACTAAACTGTAGGATTAAAACTCTGGTTTTTAAATAAATCTTTTTCTAATTTATCCATGAAAAGGGAATCATATGAAGGAGCCACATGAGTATCCATTGCCGTATCCATTATTTGGATGTAATTTGTACTATTAATATGGAAGTGATTATTTTCAAAAATCAGTTTCATTATTTTTCAAATATCTAACTCGATAGTTTGTAAGTATTAAGACTGTTGTCAAGAAAACATGTACACGCCTCAATAGATTACTTTATGTTTGTAGACAGTGATGCTACATCTAAATATACATGGAGGGAATTATGAGGTAGTTGTGGAATAGTCTTCAACTTTTTAATGCAATCAGAAGTATATTTAACGTATGATTGAATTAATGGTTGTAAAACACTATCTGTAAATTTAGATAGGTTTTGCTTATGTGAATTACAACCTGATATAATTGGTCGTCCTGGATAATTTAAAGGTGAAGTATGGTCAGGACATGTATGGTTTTTGGGCAAAATTTAGAACTGACGTGTATGTATTTTGAGGGTAAAGTATTAAATTCTTCGTATACGGAAATAGTATTCTTAGATATTTCATCAACGCATACTAACATTTAAAATTTAATTGATACAGAAGAGTATTTGTTAACCTTTTTGTACTTCTTTTCATCATTTATTTCAGGTTCTTCCTGATTCATAATAATACTAGTCCTTGATTTATCGGCGTTTATAATCCAAGTACTCTAGTCATTAAGTAGATTACGTAACGACTCCATTTCTTCCTTTAAAATATTGCTATGATGTCACATTTGAGGACTATTAAGCAATACTTCTTGTGTGATAGCTTTGATGGAAAAATCTAAATAGGTGTCACGTCACCAGGTAAAAGTGTAAACGATAATTTAAGTTTGTAGAAATAACCCATCTTTTTTGAAGATTACAAACTAAATTTAAAAATAAATAAATAAAAAAACCAACAAGCAAAACATATTTTACTGACACCCAAATTTATTTTAAATCGGATTATATGTAGAACATATGCGTTGCTACACATCAGACATAAAATTAGTATCTTTACTTGGAAGTGGCTATAGCACTGACCACGAAGACCATATTTAATTCACGTTTGCAAACTTATCATGTACATATTATCTGGAAGGATTGATCTTGTAACATTGGGTTTAAATCCAAAGAAAGATACAAACACTCATAAGTGTTTAGTCTCTGTATAAGTGAATCATCATTCTCATCTTTCTCTATGACTATAAAGCTTACGTTGGTTGAACGAAAATCACAGTTAAATACGTTGTTATAGGTAGAGGGTCTAATAAAGTAGGGTAAATATCGTTACAGCAGTTTCTTTGTATTTTTTAGTAGAAAATCAAAATATACAGGTCATTAGGTCTCAAAATTTCATAAACTGTATCTGATTCGGCATTACTATTATAAACCAATGACTATTAAATTCTAGTAAGTGTTAGTTGTAACTGGCTATATACACAGTGCGATAATTTATCTGAGTTATTAAGACTATATTGATATATTTCTGGCATTCGGTATCTTTGCTTTTTTTTCAATGTCATTGTTAGTGGTCATTCCATATTTAAATTTTTTTCATATACCTTTATAAAATGTAGAAACCATCTGCCATTGATATGGTTCCGGTCTCATTTTGCTCGTTTATATAATAAAATGTATTGTATTGTGATAATCAACTACATAATCAGTTCTCTGTAATGAAATGTATAATGTTTTATCTCGGTTGTTTATAGTGTTGTGGAAAATATGTTTCATTCTCAGGCTGTCTTTCTACAATATATAGGTTTCTCCGTTCAATTTTAGCATCAAGAAATATTTGCAATCTCGTCGATGGGCCATTTGTTGTGCTCACTTATTATCATATTAAATTCTTCGTGATTTATTTCCTTATTGATTATTGTTTTACTCACTATATCATCGATATTATTCAACTTACTTATAGCAGAGGTTACTGTTGCGTTGTATTCTCTGACTTTATAGTATACTAGCTTGTTTTTAAAATCTTTGCAACACACCATAGAAAAGTTGAGAAAAAACCCTGTTAAACGCAATAGGAATAATACATTATTTAGCCTTGGCGCAACTCCTCATCTAGCAGCTGCAACAGCTATTCCACCAGAAAAGACTTGCTCTATCAACTTCTTCCCAGTTAAACAATGTATATGCAGTGTTATACTTTTGCTTACAATTATGTAATGCTCTACTTGTTTAACTATATCATTTTTAAATTCTTAATCTTTTAGGAACCTAAAATGTATTCCATTGTCATCGGGAAGATATAGCAAACTGTCAGCTATTTAAATATCATTACTTATGCAGAAAATTAATTAACTATCTAGTTACTTAATTATTATGTTTGCTAATATCCTTTGTACTATTAGAGTATCAATCGTAAACTGACGCAAAGAAATAGGAATATTGTTTTTTTAGTAATGTTTATATAAAAATGTTATTTGGGGAATCTATTCTATATTTAGAATCCTTTTCAAAATCATAATTGTACTTACTGAAAGAGTTGGTTTTAATGCTGCACAATAAATAGTGTTATCTATGTCATTGGTTTCGCTTGACATTTAGTAACGTCATTTAAAAGAAAAATCTTTACTCAGCAAAACAGTCGTAGCGAAGTAGTCCAGATGGTCCTAACACTACAATATTTTTGAACTGGGGTCGCCCTGTTACATTCTGTATTTAATGGAAAACTGCGATACTTTTACCATGACTGAGTTTGGCTAGGTCTGCATTGTCTGCGTTCACTGAATTGTTGTACATCAACAACGTTTTCCAAGTTGTCTTCCAAGGTGAGCTCTATGAGGAACTTTGCATTTTCTGAAGTTACATTCTCTTGAGATTTAGAAACATTAAACTTGTCTTCGGTTGTATTTCCGCCACCTTAATCCTGTTATTTAAAATTAAATGAAACTTCAGTGAACCGTTACTCGAGTTATTTCGAATTATTTTTGCATGCGATCTTAAAATTCTTTTCAAGTTATCTTCAAGTTTATTCCAAATTATTCACTTCCTCGAGTAACTAGCTCATGATGAAAAGCAGTTCCAGCGAAGTTCACTCATGTCGTTCTCTCTGCTCATGATTTGTTTTCTTTCTTCTCCTAGAATAATGTGCTTAAAATGTATAAATCAAGCAATTATTGCTAAAAATGATAATACCAACCTAAAACAATAAATCCCGCTAAAGTATCTGACTTCGTTCGTTGTATATTAATCTTTTTTCAACACTTTCTGTAATGCGTTAAAATATCAATTAGAAGAAATTTCACTCATCAAATATGTTATTCTTAATATTAAAAATGTGAGAGAGACGTATATTTTAGCTGATCTGGCATTTATAAATATTTCGTATGTTTTCTTGATTCTTTGTCAGATGCATATTTATCAGTTATTTTCCTTGTAAGTTCCATTTACTATATCAATTTTTAATTCGTGTTTGTATTATTTTCTTATGCTGTCACTTACGCATACTTGCCGTTCTAATTTATTGTACTGACGATATTATCGTGCTCATATTCTGCAAATCCAAATTCCGTGTCAAGTTGTTTTTCATCATTTTAAATAGTGTAAAGTTGTTAGAGAAGGCGTTGTCCAAGAGTTAGAATCTTGGTTTTGATGATACATTTAATGACGAATTTCTTGATATTTATAAGGGTAATGAAACAATAGATGTAATTGCTAGCGGAGAAAATTCAGCTAGTGAGGGGTTTGAATTCCATCAACAAGCAGCTCAGTGATGAAATACACAAGGAACCGACGAGCTATACAAATACAATATCTAACAATCTACTAGAAGCAGACGAAGCACAATTTAATTATATAAAGCCTCGTTTAAATATTACTGAAAACACATTGTATTACAAATAAAATGGTGGACATGTTTTAAATTCTCCAAAAAGTGGCATACGAGAGAAAATAAACCTTGTCAACTAAGACTGCATCTAATAAGATAGATACATATTTTTGGTATGTTCGTTAGGTTAAAGAAAAGAAGAAAATATATGTGATCAACTTAATTAAAGGTATATAGTATTAGACAACCCTACATATAGAGAAAATATAACAGTTCCTTAAGATACACAATTGCAAGTAATTAAACACAGATGAGTCATTTGACACGAGTAAAGAAGTATAAGTTTTACTAGATTATTACCTTGAATGAACTGACAGGGATCTGTCTGATAATTTACGTACAATGAGAGTAGCAAGAAAATAGCGGGGTTATGAGGACGTAATACAAACAAAATGATATCATATGAATCTTGACTTAGACACGTATGATAAAGATATATCAGACACAAACGACATTTGGAAAGAAACATACGCATGATAAAGATATAGCAGACACAAAAAGACGTTTGGAAAGAAACACACGTATGATAAAGATATAGCAGACACAAAAATACATTTGGAAAGAAACACGTATGATAAAGATATAGCAGACACAAAAATACATTTGGAAAGAAACACACGTATGATAAAGATATAGCAGACACAAAAAGACATTTGGAAAGAAACAAATGAATAAAACAAAGAAAAAATTGAAAGAACTACTGTAAACTACTGCACGTAAAAGGGCACAATATTTGGACATTTAACAGATTTAGAAAATAGTTTCGAATAAATAACAAAGAGAAAAATCTCAGATGTAAAAAATAGTTTATATTATGTTAAAGGCTACGTGAAAATGGTGTAACAACTGCTACACATTTTGCAGCTATTGGTATGATAGTAAAGACTCTTGTTATAACAATAACAAAATTTATAAGAAGTTTAACAGAAGGAGGTGAGTGTTAGTGCTAGTTGTGGAGGTTACTCGTACCTGGCAATGAGACTGAAAGTACATATTGATGTTGCTAATCAGCTCCAAGATATAAATTCCTATAACTTATTCCACATCATGCTGTTGTACACATTACTGCCCCATTTAATCCATGTTGCCAAATTTCGTATCACACCCTGCTCTGTATCTGTTCTAGGATTGATTAGTATCACATTTTAAGTTTAAATATCAATAAAATGTAATGGCGTGTATATAAAATAGGCATTTGCAGTGTAGTATATCTTCATCTCGTTAAGTAAATATGCTAGTTTTGTATCAGCGCATACACTAAAATGGTTGAAGAACAAAGGTAAGGCATGCTACCTATCTTCTTTTTTTAAATACGAGTTCCATGATTTATTTATATGCAAGTTTCATAACGACTAAATGCACTGACTAATGCAATCAGGGATTAAACTGCACGCGTCGCTTTTTATTATTATATATTTTGAGGTGCAATGATACGAGCCAGTATACATGACCTAGTGCTTTTATCATACATATTTCAAGACAACCTCAGGATTGGTAGCAATTATTAGTTTTTTTAAATGGACCAGAAATCCTCCAAAATTGGGCACACAATATATGGAGTGTCTCATGACATATGTTGTGAATTTTCACAAACATGTTTACGACCAGTGACCACATATTTTTTTACAAATACCCCGAAGCATATACATTCTTTCAACGCATGTACACGAGTTCCCTTTAGTCTTGGCAGTTACAATTATATAGTGTCTACCCAGAATGAAATGGATGATTAAGGGAGCTTGTACCGATACCCGGTTCAAGGATGTTTTATCTCAAGAAAATACTCCGAAGCTTATATACATTGTCTACGCATGTACACGGTTTCCATTTTGTTTGTGCAGGTTAAAAGTATGGCGTGCCTATCCGGTACGAAACGGATGATTTATGGAGCTTGTTCTGGTATACTGATTAAGGGAGATTTATCGCATGAAAATTCCCCGAAACATATTGTTCTGATAGTTTGCGCATACTTAAGTCGAGATGTACATGCGTTTTGTGTTGGGTCACCTAGCGCAAAATGTTTTCTCAAATGTTAGAATTGATGTATATGGAAAATGAATTAGTGGTCTAATCCATATAAGTGCTAACATGCTATCTAAACTGAAAGACATTTGAATCACTTATTTATTTGTGCCTGCCTGGGATACGAACCGATGCAATTCATTAGATTTGGTAGTTAACAAATAATAGACAGAAAAACTTAAATCCCACATCCACTGCTATGCGAAACAGCTCACATAAACCAAGAGGAAAAAAACAGGTCAGTGATGAAGATCAATGGACATTATAAGGGCACCTTTACAAATTTAAAACTTATGCCGATTCATGCAAAAAGGATAATTAAGGATAGTGATAAAATATCTCAGAGATAGGATCTAATTATATGTGGTTTTGTCGAACTGGAGTTGTGTAATTCTGAATTTGTGTGGATTATTTACTTGAGAAATTTTGGTGTGTACATGGACACTTGAATGAAACGACGTTCATTCAGTTGCTTTATCTGAAAATCAGTGAAATATGAAATGTAATACTGTTATAATATGCACACATATATATATATATATGATTGTATGTATGTATTTATGTATGATTGTATTTATGTATGTATGTATGTATGTATGTATGTATGTATGTATGTATGTATGTATATATGTATGTATGTATGTATGATTTTATGTATGTATCTATGTATGGATGGATGTATGTATGTACGAATATATATATATATATATATATATATATATATATATATATATATATATATATATATATATATATATATATATATATAACCATTATAACCTAACATGTTAGAAAGTTACATAACACTTTTATATCATTATTAATTCTAACATATAATGTGGGATCATTAATCATGGGATAAGCGCTGTCCTCTCTGTCTATGATATAGGTGTAAGGATATATATATCTATGAGTTTGCGTTTGTACCAAGAGAGCAACAGGGCGGATTTTGTACCCATATCCACCCATCGGTTCTTAATTGGACTGATTTCCAAGGAAGTGTTTATGTGGCTGCTAATTTACTACTCTTAAGTGTGAATTATTGCACAACATACTGAATTGTTTTCTTGTCACGTGTAATCATAATTTGCTATAGAAAATAAGAAATGATATTGCTTAGGTCACATTTCATTGTCAGAAAATACCATTTGATGATATGACTAACAAGCTTGTTAAAACTTTGCAAGCCAGTCGTAGTACTAGAGAGAGAGAGAGAGAGAGAGAGATATTACCCTATTTTGTCCACAGTGTGTGCCTTCAGCTGCATTGTATAAGTTGTCCATGCATATGCCCGTACTTGGATCCGTACACGTTAAGTAACAGCTATTTTCAGGAAAAGTCTTCTAAAAAAAGAAGGACATAAAGGGACGTATATCACCAGGTGATAATACTATTAAAAGAACATAGACTAAACAAATGTCTTAAAAGCACATAACTTACACAAGTGATATGTAATTTTCCTTGTTATGTTTTTGTTGTTGTTGTGGTCGTCTTTGCGTGCACAATGTGGTGTAGCCTTGCAGTAATCAAATTAATACTTGTATGTGACTTTGCCCCTATACAAAACAACACGGAAGTTGACTTTTGTTAGCGTCTTATGTGCAATATTACTCAACTCTTCCAAATGTTTAAATGTAAACTTGAACATTTCGAATACATTGGAAGGATTCTGCATGAACGTTCAAGGATTCTGAGTAACAATTGCCCTTCTTAGGGTGAGACAATGGAACATTCTTCATATCAGGGTAAAAACATATACTGTAAAAAGTACATGCATATGATAAACTGATATTAATTTTTATTCATACACTTTGTTAAGTGGTTTTACTGCACATGATATAGTAGTACGCCACCAGTCTATCTGTGTGTCAGTCCATCTGTTTATATATGCATATGTCTCTGTCGCATCTAATCTTTAAACTCCAGAGAGGGTAGTGACATAAAACAGGATGGTAAGCATTCCGTTACAAGTTTCGAGATTTTGTCATTCAAGATAATTATATCTTCTTAGCAGAAAAAGAGATTACATGCCATGATCTGTCCACTCCCTGCACTGCGAGTGTCCAGGTCACAGATTTGATTTGTAGCTACCTTTTCGAAGTAATCATGATATATTTGAAATAGAAGGAACATACACCCATTGTACACACATTTTTGATTTAACGTACATACATTAACAACGGAATTATAATATGACTCTTCCGACTATGAACAATAAGGGTAACTTATGTATGTTGCCAGTGTATAGAACCGATATATGGGCGTGTAAAGTGTACATTGGAACAGTAAATAAAAAACAATATAAACATTTTCTAAGTTTACCTAAAATTGAAAGTCAAAATTTATGTAACTTGCAATGATTAACAAACATGTATATTTCGTACATTACCATAGTGACAAATGATATGCATGTGTACTTTTCAAATGTTTGACTTAATACAAATAGCATCATATGCTTTTCGACATAACGTATTTAAACAATTTAAGATATTTTATTTTAAATTATAACCATATCCAAAATGTCTCACTCAAGATTGCAGTTTAAAGTAAGTTAAACCAATACAAAATAGATATGTGTCAGCTTAATAATTGATCAATATACTAATCAGACCGATCAGCTTGTCGTAGTGTAGTCTATAAGACAATCATTACTAATTTGTCTCTGATTTTCATGGAGTTTTCTAATCAGTAAAATATGTGTTTTATTGGCAATATAAAGCAGCACCAACAATGTTTACTGAGTTAAACCTTTTTGGCTTCTGCATAGAATAACAAGCAAACAGGTGTGATTCTGCCGGTTCGGAAAGGTCACTTACATTAAAACTTCCTGTCAGTTCATTGAAAGGGTTACTGTGTCCACAAAATGCAACATAACCTATGCATATTTTTCGTTCAATACGCTGAGGCCAATTTAGTGGTTATAATCAGTAAGTCTCGGTGCAACTTACCAAATAAAGAATGCATTGGATTCAATTTAAAATGTTGGAGTAAGAAATAAATATATAAAAAAACAACGATGCTTTAAACAACATAAAAGAGGAAATCCACGTTGAAGAAATGTTATGATAGTTAAGGATCCTAGATGCTTTCATAATGAATTATTTCGTGTATGTAAGTAAATAACTCATTTTTTTTGGACATTTTAAGAATGGAATGCAGAAGAAACAAAGAATCAAAAATCCAAAGAAACAAAGAAACTGGCTTTACTTTTTAACAATAGGAAGCATTAGATTTAAACAAGATTTCTTTCTTTCAAATGTACCTACTGTACGGATTAATTTTTCACATGGTTGCACAGCTTGTAATTTATGTTAAACTTCATATCAATGAAGACAAAACCTGAGCGCACTCATACATTTTTAAAACCATTTCATACAGAGTATGATTTGTCCATTTAAGATGACTCAGAGAGCTATGTAAGGCATACCTGTGATATGTGGCTTTTAAGGTATACAATTATAAACTACATCATTCTTTACCGTTTAATTACCTTCTAAAATGTGGAACTCAATAAAGAGATAAGTTCTTTACACCAGTTTGTCAGTTTGTATTCCAAAGTGGTAAGGTAAAAAAGGAGAAGTGATAAAAGAAATGATCTCAATAATTAAACTAATAATTTACATATATCGATATATTTTAAACATATCGATAAACTTAAAGTTTTTATGAATATCAGATGTGAGTACTAGTATTGGGATATAACATTTGTCAACTGCGACACAACACGACACTCCATTTAGACCCCTGTCTTGTAAGATAATTTGAATCTTGGAGCAAACTGCACTTGCACGAGTGCAACCAAACTTAACGGTTGATTTCTAGAGTTGCTACAGATACAAAATTAAGTTATTTAGATAGGTGAAACTGTTGTCACTTCTTCAAGGTATCATTCTTGTTGAACTAATCAAGTGTCATTGCGTCCTACTTTCATCCCTGTAACAAGCATGAACGTGTTTGTTCTTCTTATTTTCCTGCAGATATCATAATCAGCGAAGACTAGTGTATATATTGAATAGAACGCATCATTAAAAATATTAAAGCCTAAACAGAAAATAAAATCCACAATTAGTGCAACCTCTTGACTTCTGCATATGATATCACAACAGGCAGGTGTGATTCGGTGAATTCCGGAATGGTCACTTTCACGAAGAATTCAATTCATTTAATTCACATGCAACTATTTCCCAAAACGCAATGTAATCTATGCCGATATTTTGAATATCTTGTTTCTACGTTAGTGGCCAACATAAGTGCTATTGATTTACGTGGTTTTGGTGGCACAAGATCTTTCTGGTTCTCGGTGGATTAATCCATGTTAGACAATGTTTCATGAATGGACTTGTGTATCTTTGAGCCTGTTTTATGCCCATATATTATTGTTCATTTGCCATGATGGAAATGGTCCAGTCTTTTACTGATGCAACAATAGGCTTTTTTACACGATTATCCATGTTTCATACATAAATTGATTTATCTTTGACAATGTATTACTGTTGTCTGCGATTTGCCTTGTTTTGCTGACCATGGCTTTTTTCATGGCTAAACATGGTATACTAGCCTGACTGAGTCTGACAAATGTGGTTGGTATGAACCATGGACAGTCACCATGGTCAGGTGACGGATGCTTTTGGTATTCCATGGTTTAAAATGATGAAATAAGGAAAAACAGTGCTTACAGTTTGGATCATTTTTACCTTTCATAACATCCTGTCTGTCCAACTTCCCATCTCAGCATCATCTTTGCCATATTGAAATTGGGAAATTATACCTTTGAGTACTGAGGTTCTTGAAACTCATCCAAATTGAGTTATATATGCATAACAGACGCAAACGTGTAACTTATTTGATGCAATCTATTATATGTTCAAACCTGATGTGTATATATATATATATATATATATATATATATATATATATATATACTGTCTGAATATACACCGCATATACGATCTAAACATCAAACTAAACACCTATTTTGTTTTTGTTATTTTCACATATTCCCGATAAACCTTTGTATATGTCTACAGTTGAAACATATTATATCTTTAATATGCAAATATGTTTAGGCGCAATAGATTCAAACATGTTTTTTTTTGTTTTGGATTGACATTTATTTAATTATTTAGAATCTAGCGCTTTTTTAGATTTAGAGAAATGTCCACTATATTTATATTGTAAACATATTTACCATCTCAACATGTCTAACATATACGCTATAAGTTGGGATCCTAAACTACATTTTAACAGTGCATCGTTTTTCACATTTCACAATAATCTGTACCAGCTGGTCAAAGCTGTAAAAACTTTCATCAGTAAGTCCAATACACCCAGAATGTTTTCTGATGCGCATCTATCAGGAATGTGAGTGTCTTGTTCAAAACCACTTGTTCCTCCGTTTGGTATGAATGAAAAATATGCTTACAGAGTTTCCACTGCCTGTGTGGTATCAGATGATTCTAGACCAGTTTGCGGGATTGTCCAAGTTCAATATTTAGTACTGGATTCTAATTGTGGCAGCAGATGTTATAAACAATGCTACGTATGGTGGCTATTTGTCATAACTTTAAAACAAATTCTGGTCAGTGATAAATATAATGAATACATTTTACACCAGATATATGTTGTAAAATAAGAGAAGATTAAACAGAAAACTAAGACTTACAGAGCCAATTTTTAAACACATCTCGTAAATTAAAGTCTTTTGTCCATAAATAAAATGACAAGCTGAGGTTTTGACGCCCTAATGTAAAAAAAGATGTAATCTGTAACCGTACTTACTTTTATGTCTTAATGAATATCGTTATCGTAAAAAAAAATTGGCACAAATCACCGGAAAAAAAAATTCTGACGAAACTCGTAAAATATTAAATAATCGTTATGCTGTGCAACACAGTACTGTGCTTTAGTTTTTTTTATCCAAATAGCTTATAATTTGTAAAATTTTCTTAAACCAATGTCTTATTTAAAAGATTTAACAAGGTGTCGTACCCAATCAGAATATTTTATAGTGAAAGGCTGTCAGTGTGTATGTGGTTTCCAACTGGGATTTTCTCAATTGAGGGGAAACATTTTGAAAAAATAAGTTTTATCACATGAACATATATGTGTAGCAAACGTTAAAGTCCCAGGCAGAAATTGGATTGACACTTTTTCAAGCATATGCACTTCGGAAATGAAATAGTTTATACGCCTAATAGTAACAAACACATCCTGACTAAAAGGATCTCGATAACATATGTGCAATGAAATTCCTACCCGTTTTATCAGCCATTTAGAGTTAAGTTGTTTTCAGTGTTTCAAAATAAGGTGTCTGTTGCGTAAATTTTGGGAATTTGTACTTACAGCATCAGTATGTAGTCAAACTGTGGACTGATGTGCATAACCTCTTTAAATGTGTCGCTCCAGTAGTCCAATGTGTCGTGCTGCGGGTCGCCGACCGGGTCGTATTCTGGGTCTTATCTGGATCGTTGTCGGAGTCGTCGACTTGGTCGTTGTCTGAGTCGCCGCTCCTTTAAGATTGACAGAGAGACGAACAGAGATGAAGAAACGAGAGAAGAGAGATCTTCAGCAACACTTCAGCAACACTTCAGCAACACTCTGTATTATTGCAAGGTACTGGTTAACAAACTCTCCATGCTACTCTAACGGGCCTTGAAGCTGCATTGTTCTGGTCGACAAAATACCTTGTCCGTAATCTTTAAAAAAATCTTAATTCTTGTCGGCAATCTACGGCCAACTGTGATTACTCCGGCTGGGTGGATTTAACCGCTTCACTAGATGAGACGTCTTAGCTCTAGCTTTGATTATTTCATCACGTCTGACCAACTACACTACCATCGCAACCACAATTGTTTCGTGCACATATCCAACAGAGGGGATCACCTGAATAAAGACTACGACACTATATAGAGCTACAAAGCCCGTTTACATTTAAAATCAGAAAAATAACTTTATCAAGCGAATATTATTGTCCATGTCTTTTCTCATTACATTTTTAAAGATTTTGAATATGTAAAGATTAGAGAAGGAAAAAAAACTATTTTGGAGCTGCATTAATGATAACACGTAGCATTTCGTTTGAAATGTAGTACGTGCATTTCAATCAGTAAAATATATGATTTTTGACAAAAACTCATGAATCGTCTTTTCCTTAAGTGATTTTCTATGCGCATGAAAACGGACAAAGGGTCATACAGTACATTGAAACTTTTGTTTGACCCGATGTCACTTTTATGTGTTAAGGTTACCTGTGGTTGGATTTAATTATATGTATCGTGCATAGAATATTCGTCGACTGGAAGTGCATAACGACATATTTTAGTTGAAGAACCGATGTTATATTATAATAAATGTCAAGATGGTGTGCTTATAGCAATATAAACTGCATGAGGTTAAAGAAGTTATGACTACAATATGAGAGATTCGACGATGTAGTCATCACCAGGTCTATATTTTAATATATGGACCAGCCTTAATTACTTGAATCTCGATTACTGTAATTTTCATTTCACCTGAACTAATGATGTATTCTCCGACGAACCCGAATACTTGATTGTCCATTGTACATTCAAAGTCAGGAGTGGCATATGGGGAAACTAGACAACTCAATTTGTTTTTGAATAAGCAATAACTCTCCGTCATGAAATGTGGATATCTGATCGATATTATTCTGGAGAGGCTCGGGGTTAGATGGTTGAAACTTAGTAATCTCTCTTGCAAAGAAAAGTTCAAAGAGAGAAGCAAATATATATCAAAAGTTATTCTGTCCGGTTATTCAAATCCTGTGCATGCACTTCTGCACGGCATCGAATATATACAATTCGAGCAGTTGCCTCCTTGATTCAAACTAATACATTATATCCACGCATCTATTATGAAAAGTCTAAAAATTTGTGAAGTTACATTTCTTTATGTGTGACTATCATACAGTATATGGAAATGTTTGATTTGTTTTAAAAACAAACTACAATCACTATGTCATTTTTGTTTGACCTATTGTCACAATTGTCGTTTTATCTGTTATATTCATATTATATTGACTTATCACAGATACAGTTCAATAAGTTCCTGCAAACTTACAGATTATAATTCACTTGGTAACTGACATGATATTTCCATGGCTTTTATGATTTGGTGTGTTTTCTTTGATGTGTGCATATTTCATCAATTTTGTTACTCTCGTGTATGCAACACTTTAAAACAAAATGCCGTGACGATAGAATGAAAATATATAAGATTCGCTGACAAAGGGTCAAATATCACAGAGAAGGAGAGGCGATTTGTTCCAATAGTATGATAAGCACTGTTACAGTATTACATTCAGCACAATAATAAGAAGCTGAACATGGGTCAGCATATCGAGCCCTCAAGAAGCTGACAATGTCCAGCATGTCGAGCCCTCAAGAAGATGACCATGGCCAACAAGTCGAGCCCGCATTAATTTAGGTAGATACAGATAATTACATGCACAAGTCATATTCCACGTCTGAAGTTGGCGGGATAAAATGGTTTGAAAATAGAAAGAAAGTAAACATCTTTACAATTTAATTTAATTTAGGTTGTGGATGAACAAATACGGCCACGCAGACGAAGTGATCAGTGATCATTACTTTAAGCATCCACCAAGGCTGTCTGGGCAAAATACTACTTGTACATTTTCTTTTATATCCTTCTGTTTTGAATTATGTGACAAAATGTATGTTATTTTAATTGCAAATTCAATCCACCTGCTAATAGCAAAGGTCAATGGATAGATACTTTATATCTTCGAACTTACTTCGGTTACGCAGTAACTCCACACCTCTGACATTCTAACCCACTATAATGTTACTACGATAAGAACACCGTATATGCAATATTGTAAGTACATTCTTTTTAAACTTAATTCATGTGAGTTGCTATATTCAATAGTCACATCGTTAAACTATTTGAAATAGTGCCACAACAATTCGAATTACAACGTATTATTTCTGATAAGCAAATGAATATATAATCTGGTTCGCTTTTCCTGCAATATTTGGTGATGAAGCAAGCTAGCAAACGATTGTACTTTCTATACATGTTTACTAATATTCGTCTAAAAGATAATAAAGTCTTATTCGGACGAATGAATTTAGAATCATTCCCTGTTTGTTTTCCTTTGTTTTTCTTCCACATAGATGAATTTTAAGTTAACGTGTTCGTGGCTTCAGTACGAAACTCCCTTTAAAATGTGGAAATATATGCATACATCTCTAGAAGTAAGATGAAGGAACTACGTATGTTGGAAAGACAACAAAATTTTAATATTTGAATAAAGATTATACATCCATTTATTTTGATTTGATTTGTTGCTCTACCTTAAAACTTAGTGCCTTTTATGTAGCCCACCTCCATAAGAAAGTACTTTAAATGTAAATGCATGCCAGATTCCTAAGATACTTATCCGGCGTGTAAATATAAATTTTTATTATACACCTACCAATTTTCTACCCAAGAAATAGCCAGAATTTTACTGTCATTTCCTACAAGCAGGAAAACGATACTATCGTTTTCCAAACCCGTATCACCATACTCTCAAACGAGGCTGAGACTACTTTATCCTCGAGGTTTCCTGGTGACAATATCAGCGCTCCAAGCGATGGAATGCCAACACTAGCAGTAAACATAGCTCTCACAGTGACGTTAGTTAAGAAACCTTGCGCTATATGTAAAATATCTGAAAGGTCTAAACTATGTTTTTGTCACAACAACAATAAAAAAGCATTTTTTCCTTATTTTCAAGTAGTAAAATATTGCCAAAATGTTCGTCTGAAACAATATCATATTCGGAAATCGTGTACCAAAACATTACAGTTGTACAGTACAACCCGTTTACGGAAATTCATAAATGGTAACGTTAGTGAGTTTCACGCATAATGGATGAATTTGAAATTATAAATGAGTAATATTCTCTGCAAAAAATCTGTACCATCAAGTTCCAACAATTTCTCTAATCCTGTTGTAAATAACTGTCAAAATAATGTTGTCATTCCCGTGTCAAGTTCCCATCGGAGCCTCTCACAATGGTTCTTCATAAACAGTTCAACCGCATTCAACCTGGTCTCTGGAAGAAACTTTCAGTCATTCATCTGGTGAAAACTTCCGTGATACAAACTTTCAGAACTGTACAATAACTGTAAATCACATATATGAGTAGTCTGCCCTCAAGCATTGAAGAATTCGTGTTACTGACAGTGATGGTAGTCAAACTGAGCGAGCGTTTTTTCACAAACTTAATTCTAATATTCATGTGCATGTCAGCCTTTCGAAAAGTAATTCGGTTTATGCTTTAAGATGAAGTTCGTATTATAGAGGTTGAAATGTTTAGCAATTTCTTGTGTGTTTTTCAACTACATATAGTGATTTTATGAAATTATCTGAAAATTGAAAGGTATATAACAAAAATATCATTATCACAGTAATGCGATTTTGATTGCTAGATCACGTCTCGTTGTCAGCATAAAAATCTGGATCATGACTCGACGCTTCGTGTCTCGTCATGATCCGGATTTTCTAATGCTGACAACTCGACGTGATCTAGCAATCAAGATTGCGTTACTGTGATAATACTATATATATATTCAACTATCTTGCGGTAGACGTATACTGTACATTACTGCAGAATCCACTGATCACCTGATGTAAAACTAAATATATATCTAAATCCCTCTGCAAATTTTACTTCATGTTCAGAAATATGTTATCATTGCAGTGTCAATGGAATTATGCATGGTATTGGCATAAGCTGTCCAAGAGATTGATGATTTGTTTGTAGTAGGGCTGAGAATGGAAAGCCTAAAAGAGAGTCCAAAGTAAAAAAAAATAAAAAAGGGTAGTAGAAGCGATTTGAAAACCAAATATAGTCGGTGATACTCAGTTAATGATTAAGATTGTTGAGATAACAATTTTCATTTTCACACAATAATGGCAGGAACAGAGGTTTACAAAAACGCACAGAAAATGTATGTCCATCGCTTCATTAGATTTAAGCATCCTATCTACAATATGGGCGATACATCAGCTAGCACCAGTAAAATATACGTCAAAGGAAGCTGATGCATTTTTAAAAGTAACTATTTCATGAAGTATTTTCCTTTTAAAGAGATTTCGTGAAGCCTTGCTCATTAAGAGAATCGAACAAAAGTTAAATATCTAGATCCCGGGTGATGTATGTTAGCAAAAATAGTACATCAAGGTATCCAACTTATGTTTGTGTTCTTGACACGACACTGGTGTTCTGACTAGATAAATCGAAATAGTACATTATATATCTATATATCTATCTCTCTCTCTCTCTCTCTCTATATATATATATATATATATATATATATAGAGAGAGAGAGAGAGAGAGAGAGAGAGAGAGAGGAAAAAGAAAATATGGAAATAAACAGACAGAGACAGAAAGACGGCCTGACATACATACAGACCGATATATATATATATATATATATATATATATATATATATATATATATATATATATATATATATATATATATATATATATCCACTTCTAACTTTTATTTATTATAATTAAAAGAAAAAAGAAAAAAAAAAGATTTTCAGTGGATTGGTAGATGCAGATAGCCTTTCCCAACATTTGTCTATTAACATGATATGTGTGATCTTTGCGTACAAACAATATTTTAATTTATTATATCTCATGGAGAGCGAAGATAGTAATATCAATCCAATGTATCATATTAGATGCATCAATACCAAGAGAAGAAAAGATTCTAAGCTATCCAAGAGAGAGAGATCAGTATATATTGATTTCAGGTGTCAAACTGCAGTGAAATCTGGCTAGCTTTGACTCAAAGGAACCGAGACAATCAGTTCGAGAAATTCGTAGTTGGTGCGAACGAGACTGACGCTTATGGCTAGATCGTTGATTAGATAGATATAAGTATATATATAACCACATATAACATTTATTATTTTAAAAAAAAAAATTGATAGATAGGTAGATGTTGATGTCTGTTCTTGCATTTATATATTGAAAAAAACAATCTTTGTGATATTTGCATATAAATTTTATATTTCATTCAGAAATATCTCATGGAGAACGGAGCTTGTATCAGTCAAATGTATCATATGACATGCAGTAATAAAACACAAAAGAAAAAGTTACAAAGCTATCATTTCTCGAGTGCATCAGTGTGTGTGTGTGTGTCTGCTCAGCTGTCAACATACAGTGAAATTTCGGAATCTCGGACTCCAAGTAACCTCGACAATCAATCTCAGAGATCAGTAGCTAAAAGGAACGAAATTGCCGTTTATGGGTGACGTGTATTGACAGTCTATTTGATGCTTTATAAAAAAAACTAGAAATTGATAAAACAAAATAACCTTTTAATAGACTGGCCTGGCCTTTCAGCTCTTTGGGCTAAATAACTTGTTTTGTTAGCACCGTTTCCATTGTGATTGATTCGATGTTGCTAACATGTCATCAAATGCTTGCAAGGTTTTCTTGATGAGTTAACTAGACCGTTCGAGGCTGGAGTAGCGATTCCTCCTATTTATCAAATCACGGGACCTCGATATGAGTTTGAGAGAGAGCTGTTACGGCCATCCGAAAATGTATTAAACTAAAATTTACATACTCGGTAGATATTGCTGGGGCCTGAAAGGAAGGTGAAACCAGAGGGTTCGAATGAATGAGATTCCACAGTGTTTGGTATTTTTGACATAAGTTTCATATATAATAAATTATTTTTTTGGCAATATTATTGATTTCAATCCGGATAGCCTGGATAAACGTTGATTAGAAAGAATAGATGCATATAATCCTTCATATTTCAGCCAAGATGAACAGCAAATGTAATCTCTTAACTTCTGGAATCTGTCCTGATGGATTGATCTGCATGGACCTGAGTGAAGTGAGTGTTCGATGTACAGACAAGTGTAACAACCATATTTGAGCGCGTGGTTCGCGCTATATAGACCATGTAAATAATTTCACTTCGAAATGCAGATACAAATCTTCTAACGTATCATTTATTTCATTGTATCATCAGTCACCAAAACTGTGAAGTACTTTGTTCTATGGAAAGTGTTTTTTTTCTTCTAAGTAATCATGATACTTTTTCCCATCGATCATCGCTCGCAATTCTTTCCCAAATAAGGTATTACAAATCAAGTATATATATACGCTCGCACGCACGCAGATATATATATATATATATGCATATATATATATATATCTGCGTGCGTGCGAGCGTATGTGTGTGTGCGCGTGTGTGTGTGTGTAAATAATATGTATGCATATTCTTTAGCGACTGGTGTACTTATTTTGTTTCAGCACAACTAGAAACTACTAATCTAATTTAATACAGGTATAAAAGTCAGAATTTTTTTTATTATTATTCCTTTTAAGGTATTAGTTGTGGTAAATTAGATCAAGTCGAGCTTTTTTTAGCTGAGCGTTCCATATAAAAACAGTTTTCGATCAAGTGATCTTTAGTTTAATATATTTTTCCGTTGCTATGCACCTTTTGTTTTTTAGAATGATCTTGTACATGTTTTGGCCCTCTTTCAATGTGTGGCTTTCCTTTTGCCTACTTCAAGAAACAAACATTTGAAGCCACGCCATATTTATTTTTATATTTTCTTCTGAATTTCAAGAATAGCCAAGAAAATCATATGACCTGTCCTAGGCAGACACTAGATCATGTATGCCAAAAATAGAAACCTTCCTGTTTATTGCAATGCAAGTTTTCTAAGATTATGGTGTGGCCAGTATCAAGAATTTCGTAAGCTAAGTACCAAAACTATGGACACTGCAGCATTTCTAAAAAAATTCCAGGGTTAATGCATGGTAAACCTTAATCAAAACCTGATGAATTAAACCAGAAAGACTCATTGCATAAATGGTTTAAGTTCTCTGGAAAAACCATCGGAAGCTTAATACCAATATCATGCAAAAGAATCATATTCAGTGACCAATCATAATCCTTCCATGGTTAGTCCAGGCAAAATACAACCATAAAGGGATATTCCAAGGCAAGACAAAAAGACACACTACTTAAGTGAAACATTTGCTCCAGGGAAGAAACCACGTCAAGCATATACCAGTAACATTAAACAAAACAAAGGTAATCAATGATTAAATCACAAGTCGTCTGGGTTTAGTCCAGGGGGAGATGATAACTGCAGTCCGATATGGCTATTCCAAGGCAAGACAATGCATGACGTCAATATTATAATTTAATGCATACAACCATGGCAATATCAGATATCAAGAGGTTAAACTCTGACATGTCCAAAATCGCATGACATGACCTCAATTGAATGGTATCTGCCAGAATCCGGACCCACATATCTGTCTATGCAAATCCGTAAAATGCCGTACAGATCTGTCATTACAGATCTGCCCCTGAATTTTAATAGATGTGCAACGTCGTGTCAAAAAAAGTAAAAAAAGTATCTCCAGATATGTTATGTCATGATGATTAATTACTCTCACGTCCCAACCCCCGCACACATTATAAGCTGCAGCTGTCACAATTCAGATAATTTGTTTTCTTTTTTTTATTGATTTTTGTTTTGTCATTCGCCCCATACCAGAAAGTACTAAGCAAGATGTCCGAAGAAACTATTACACAATTTAGCATGAATGAACAAACATCTGAAATATCTGGATTAATGGACATGCTCAATACTCGGGTATACATTTAAACTTTGCTGGTAAACCCTAAGTGAATGATCATCCGCTGTAGAGGGGCTTTAGAAACAAATTCAGAATAGCCAGTATTCTTCCCTGCGTTCAACCTCACTCCTGGTTTCCCGGTCCACAGAATTCGTACCTCTTTATTATCGAGGTGTATACTTGTCCTATGCGTCTTGGTGGCTTGACATTATGCACAGGACGAGTCAAATATATAGATATCTAAAATGACTTAGATCTGCCTAAAGTATGTACAAGAGTAGTAGAATCAAAATATGTTGATGTCGTACTTCATGTTCTATTTTTGTTTAAAGATGATAGTTTAAACCCTTCAACAATCCACATATATGCCATGTACATGCCATTAGAGCCTATCTGAACATAAGCTCTAACTTATTTTCATTTTACTTTTGCCATGCTGACGAACATTTCTACTTAAATTTATGTTCTCATATATTTTGCCAACCTTAGTTCAGTTCTTAAATTTTGCTTAACTGACCCACGTATCATTCATTCAGAAATGGGACAAGTTCTGTTGTAGCCGCGAACGGTAAAGATTCTACAACAATTATGTAAATGAGCCCTTGGCAATCGTCTGTCTACCCTATATAACACCATCAAAAAATATTTCATGTAACTAGTATAACTCACTTCTAATTCCGCTTCAGAATTTCGTTCTCCGTGAACAATTGAATCCATATGTATGGCGCTAGCAAGGGCTTCTTTCTCAACAGTAACACCCTTCCCATATTTATTTGTTTTAGAATATCTTAATCTTACTAACACGGTGGAGAGTTCTTTCAGGATTTTGACTGTTAAATAAAATTTAGTTATCCCGGAAGAAGCAGCAAAAAAGTTTTAAAAATATGCAGGTTTTAATCAAATACATTCAAATTGTGTGTGGCACATAGCCTGCAAATCTCTTGAATTGCATTTTGTAATACTTCTAAGGTAGAAGGGAGTCTTGCGTTTTTGCGAGATTTCAGAAGGCGTAAAATGCTCATCAATTGTTTTCACAATGAAATTATTTATAGAGTCACTCCATGGCGATTTGATTATGGGACCAAAACACCTGCATCATGAATAGCTACATTAATTGAGTTATCTCCCATACGCCACAAACTATTGCACTTCTTTGATAAAGTAAGTTATTTTTCACTCAGTTAATTATGGTTAAAGACTAAATTTATCTCATAGGAGACAAAATTGTTGAAGTCATATTAAAATTGACTTTCGTTGTGCTGTTATACCACATCCTGCAAAAAACGTGATGTATTAGTCAGCAAGATAATATTCCCAACTACTTTTCTTTCATGACTGTATCATTGTTTCATGATCCAAGCAATCCAGTACACCGGTATGTGTTACATGTATACATTCATTCATTAATCGTCGATTCTCTATAATTCTATTTCTTCCTTCCTTTATTTATTAATTCACTCATCAACTGTTTTCAGATGTCCAACAGATGACGATAGCTATGTCTACAGTGGTGACCGATGTCAGAACAAGGATTTATCCAACATAATTATAATAACATCAGCTGTTGGTGAGTCTGTTTTTATTGCTGCATGTTTTATCATCTGTCTCAAGCTGAGAAGAACTACAAAACGGTCAGATAATATTCAGTAAGTATGATATATCAAGAGTTATAGGTTTCATTTTCAATCAATCAATTACTTGCTACCTGTCATACTCAAGAGGCGTAGCTATGCATACCCAAGACCCTTGAAAATCCAGACTTCTTACAGTAAATTGATGATGGATAGTTAGACTCAGTACACATGTATATCAATAGATTGATATATATATAAAAAGACATATATTTCAAAAACTATAGACACTTGTATGAAGAGTTAGTATGTTTGTTTTACCTTAACCTAGTTGTTTTATGAGCTATTATGAATATTCTACGTTTATCAAGAATTGGAAATTAAATTGAATCAGTGGTGTAATGGACGCTAGCATTTTCACAGTAATGTACAGTAGTAAAACAATAACATTTCATACACTTGCAACAAGAGAAGATTCAACATAATTTTTGTCGCTGCGAGAGAGAGAGAGAGAGAGAGAGAGAGAGAGAGAGAGAGAGAGAGGGAGAAAGAGAGAGAGGACGGCTTATATTTTTACTCCTAAACTGCAGTCTTCCGTTGAACAGGTTAAACCACCTTCCAAACTACAGCAAGTACTTTGCTGACAGCACTTAACATCCCCAATACGGTTATGACCTTCCCTTGGGTAGAAGAAACAGTAGGGAGTCACGTGACTTGGATGGAATACCCAGATATATTCCAGCTAGTGATGAGGGACAAGAAGTACATTTGTCTTAATCATTCTTATTCGTCTACTGTATAAATCGTCTTTAAAAATGATCTTTCCTACACAGTACCTAAAGTAGAAAGGGGGAGTTTTTTTAAAACTAGATTTCTTACATTTTAACTTGGGCTTTTTTGTTCCTATATGGTAGCTGTGGAACGAAACGTTATTAAATATATAAATTTTCTCAATATTTTAAGAGAGTTAAAAAAAATGGCCATTGATATGTTTTGTTATTTTAAGGCATTAGCATCTAAAAATCCAAGTAATTGGGTTATTTACTCAAATATTAATACTTAGTAATGCCGCATATTTATTTTTAGACGTACAGCTAAAATAAATACTCTTTCCTCAAATAAACCACCCTATGGATTTTCCTCTCCTTTACCGTACTAAAAAGTAACGATGAAGAAATAGTAAATAGCTACTTATCAAATTTTGACAGATACCATTTATTAGGAATCATAGGGCTAAATTTACATAGCAATGAACTAACACAATCTTTGATAGTTTTGCTTTTGTTCTTTTTTGTGCCTTAACAAAGAAATTTATAACAGGTGATTTCGTCTCATTGTAGTAATCGTATTGCCAGAATCATTTATTTATTTACTTATTTATTTATTTATTTATTTCAGAACATGTCTTTCTTTCACGAAGACCAAGATGCTCCGTCCGTAGATTATGGCCGTGATCCGATACGAGAAAGACACACATACGATTACATAGGAATGGATACCAAGGTAAAACGGGAAGTCAGTAAATTTCTTTTAGAGAATCTGAATTTTTTAAGTAATGACATAATATATTGTAGACATTGATGCCTTGTATTAAGTGATATTGGATTTTTTAATTTACACGGACCTATAATGGATGAACAAAACCTGCGAATATTTCACATTTCATAAACGCTAAACAGCTTTGAAAAACGAAAGCTTTAAATAGGTTGATGTCCTTGAATTCTGGAACTTAAACAAATTTGTTTTCTTTTTAAAAAAATTTGACAAACATTTTGTTTCATTTTCCTGCGTCGAGTTTTGTCAGCCACTATTTGGGACGAATATATTCATATTTAATTTTTTTTAAACAAAATTGTATGTTTTCAACATGAAACACAAAATCTTGTGAAACCTTTATTATACTGATGATTTAAGTTGATTTGGACTGTACTTTGTACATGTGCACGAAACTACAACAAATTACATCATCTTTTGCATTGGTGTTCACTACCGTGTAGTGAGTGTAGTAAGCGTTCGTCTGTTGTTTACCGACTAAGAAAACAGTTTTATTGATGTTCAATTGACCTTTATTCTAGTATCCCTAATTTTAATATCAATACAATACATATTAAATATACTGTGAGTGAATCCCAGATGTCAATAATAAATGCAAAGATGTAAATAAATATACGGGTATCTTCTTCGGAGTTTGGTAACTCCAACCCCCTCACACTTTGATAACATGTGTATTATCATTTTGATTCAATTTTAGGGGTCTCGTATGCTAGATGGCTACCTTCAGCAGCATTTTCCCAAAAAGTATTGAACCCATTCAATATAATACGTTCTACCTCAGATATAACATATATAAGTTGTTATTAATATTGCTATACAGACTTCTCTAATAAAATCAAATGAAAACCATTACATGTGAAACAGAGATAAATACAAAATAATCATGGAAATAAATAAAATACTATTACTGGTATAGTAAGAAGTTTTAATTCATTTTCCGTTTCAGTTTGAGATCAGAAGACCACGATTACGGTAAAAAGTGAACGGTTTCCGTTACTGTCTATGGCTGCAACGGATAGACATTACCCCCTGCTTATGCGTGTGGATTCAGCATAATGGAGATCAAAGAGGTTCATGTCAAGTACATGTATTGAAATTGCATAATTTATTATTGCATAACCTTGTTTCTTTTTACCTATTTGACATGTCACTGAGCGGTATCTCAAAAACTATGCTTTAATAATAGTATGTTGCTTTAAATATAAATAGGAAGTAATTTAGACCCAATAAAATAAATAGTAGACATCTGTTGTCATGGTAGGTAAAGCTTACTGGTACTAAAACATATTTATTTCACCCCCCCTCCCCACCAAATAAAATGGTGGAAAACAGGAAAACAAACACACACACACACAAAAACAAACAAAAAAAAAAACAAACAAAAACAATTCAAGTTGGTCCCGTTTTAAACTCCAGGACACACACACACACACACACATACACACACATGCATTAGCTAAATAAGTTCTTTAGAAAAAATAAGTGACACTATTTAGCTAGTAAAACTTAGCTGATTACTATACAATTTGATTGTATGGATATGTCATCAAACTCACCAGTGTTCTAAAAATGTCTGGCTTAAAATACTTTTTCAAAGTTTTTTTTTTAAAATGGACATACAAATGATAATACGACGTTTAAGTTGAAACTGTGCATTGCAGAGATTATTTTCCAACTTAAAAGATTATGATTTTTCAAACTATGGACATCGTTTTCAACGTCGCAAAGAGAATACACGGTAAATTGAAATCATATGCCTGTTCATGCAGTTGTCAGGAAACTAGATACTGATATAGTTTACTTACTATGTCTAATAATCATTTTAATTGAATTTACTTGAATATTTACTGTTTTGTTCATGTAGTAGCCACAATAAAGCAATTTAAGAAAACAAAAATGAACTCTTTGACTCAATAATTGCCAGATTGTATGACACTCTCAAAATTGGCCACATAATCGGATCTTATTATATATTACATTTTCAGTATCGTAGATTAATATCCGCAAATAATTATTGCAAATAAATTTCGCATTTTTGTTTAGCCTTTTACAGGATTGATTTTCAAAAGTACTACCTTAAGAAAAATGATAAACTTTACAGCATTAATTTCTTTGGAAGAAAATAAGTATATTGTTTTGTATCATTGCATGTCTTCTGTAGTTATGTTAATAAAATTTGACTGAATCCACTACCTTTGAAATTTTGAAATACAACCCACACCAGAGCAAATATATTTTTCTATTTTTGTTTTCTTATGAAATCAAGGCCCACGTTTTATTTCATATCTCAAATTTTGATCATTATACTGTTTTTAGAGTTTTAGAAAAAGACAATATAAACAAAATGTCAAAACATACGTAATGAAAACAACATATGTAAAAAATGAATATCAATTATTATTATTATTTCACCTCTGACTTCCAAAGACAGTGACAGCTATCTATGTCAATGTCAAAAGGATAGGTGTGTGGCAAGCCAAGATCGTTAGAATGCTAAGGTATGCTGATCTCAAGGAAGTGGCACTTTACGTCATATGATTGTTATTTTTCACAGGGCTAATTGACAGATTGCCAGAGCCTGGTAAACTATTATGTCTTAGCAAACTCATTTACACGGTATACTATATAAATGGTAGTTAAATAGAAAGAGGTAGTTTTCCTTCACAAAAGCTTGTTAATTAATGGTACGCGGGCTTTATAGTAGTTTTGATTAAAGAATATACAGCGCAGGTTAGAAAGAGGTACCCAGTCACGTTCCACAGTAAATTGAAATCATATGCCTATTCATGCAGTTATCAGGAAACCAGATACTGATATAGTTTGCTTACTATGTCAAGTAGATGAGCAAAGTCTTAAATATTGTCCCCACCCCTCTACCCAATTTAACTGAGATCAGATATCCAATGTGTGTGCGCAAATAAATCCCACGTTTCATAGGTCATGACCCTATATAATACCTGGAATTAACTGCAAATGCACCCAATCGGGTTTGACTTTACCAGGTACCAGTATCGGAGAAGTTCCGCGCTGCCTAGGCTTTAGGCAATTTGTGCATTACTGTTGCGAGTATATGCATTGATTTGAAATACTGAATACACCAGAACTGACACGTATTTTATGGCATATTGATTAATTAGACATGTATATTCGTTAATGTCTAAAATAATACGATGTTATGAGTGTTTTTGTTTTCCTCTTGATTTTGTTGTCTATCACTATTTCAGTGTATACCTGTACTAAGTTTATTCTGAATCTTACTGTGGATTGATCACTCTTTAGTAGTACTTAGTATCAACTAACTCAATCTCTCATACATTTCATGTGCACAATGACAACCTTAAAAGCCGTATCGAAAAATAAAAGCTGGTAGTTATACTTAAAACATTAACATCGATAAAGTAATTTTTAAGTTGCCACTAATAATCAGAAATCAGTTATTAATTGACGAGTATGGATCGACGGTACTTGATAAGTGGGCCAATAATATGCAAGTGATTTGATAGTTCTAAATTGTCTGGTTCACATATCGGTTAGTTCAGTCGTTGATAATGTCAAATGTTTGAGTACTTGTTCTTTCAAAGGATAAATCTAACTTAAGCGTGTTATCTACGTACAATGGCCTGCGATGAAGAGGACCAATAGAACTCATTTAAAGATTTTTTCTCGTGGTTTCTTTAAAGTGTGTTCATGACTAGTCTGTATCGTATTGTAAAATTAATGGAATTCTAATATTTTTTCCTCTTCACCCGACAATTAACGAAGAAATAGTCAGAGCCACATCTCCTGTTCCAGGTAATGAAGGTATTTCAAACATTCCCTTGCCTACACACAAACAACCTTTCATTTTGTTATTAGCAATTTGTCACTGAAAGTATGAAATGTGTTACATTTGTTGGTAAGAACACGTGCTTTAGAATTATTCGTTTGGAATGACGGAGAGAAAAAGAAGGTTATGTTCTAATGGGCATATATCTGTAATAAAGACCATATACAAAGTGAGCTTTTCATTTTAATAATAAACAAGGAAAGCCTTGTAATGAACCATCTGAAACATAGATTCTAAAATATATTTAGATGACAATTAAATTGGACACCTTTAGCGTTACAATGTCACTTACCGTGGCGTTTTAATATGACCTACTAATCTTGTATGACATGAGACGAAAATCCAACAGTATAATAAGATAATATAAATTAGGTCAAAACTTAGTCATATCGCAGATGCATTTTAATAAACAGTTGTTTAGTACTGGTTGGACGAAACCAATTTCAGATATTTCTAAACAAGATAGTTTGATAATAAATTACAACTTGCTCTAAATACCTAATGCGTGTCTACCAACGGATACATAGTTTGATATCTAACTTGATGAAAGATAATATCAGTCAGTGTTTGTCATGCTGAATTTGTATTTGCGACGCTGAACATCAGGATTAATAATAACGGAATGACATGTTTTTGTATCGTACTGAGACAAAAGTACCACTATTGATGTAAAGCCACTGACGAAAATTTATCCTTTGAAAGAAAAGGTACTTAAGGAAATCTCAACAATTTAAACGACTGTGCTATTTATTATTGCGTTGTGTTTCAAATGCAAGCATACATTGTATTTGATGATCTTGGAGAAGAAAATATGTACACATATAGCCTACCTCAAAGGCTGTATATGCCTAAAGCAACATACAAGTTTAAACCATCTTGGACAACGTCCTATAAAGAAGGGGCATTAGATTAATATACAGTATAATTGATACTTGTTATACTATGCGGTATTAATGTCACTGAGAAAGTAGTCACCGTATGTTGCAATACAATACAAGCAATGAATGTACGAAATTTTCTTTTTTCACTACGTCCATGCCATATTTTTTTCTTGTTAGCTTTTAGGTATATTATGAAATTCAGGATGTACATATTGCTAAATAAAGACATTTCATATTATTTGTAAGTTTCTTTATCTTTCTTTTATTGCTGTTTTTGATGATGATATTATTATCGTTACGGTTATTGATATTATTATCATTATTATTATTATTATTATTATTATTATTATTATTATTATTATTATTTCAATGTCGATATCTTTTTCTTAAAAATAAAATCCTTTTAATTAACGTTCTCGTCGTTTCTAATTTCAATGCATTATAGTTATTTATATCAACCGAAAGTCATACATTCATACATAAGTAAAAACAAACAGAACGCAGCAAAACAAAATAAAACGAAACAGAAAATAACAGAACATAACAGAACAACATAAAACTAAACAGAACAAACAAAACAAACACACAATGGACTAAGCCCTTTCGTTTTGTTTTTGCAAATCAAAGCTGGAAACTGTCCTTATTATCAAGATTAACGACAGAGTTTCTGTTAACTACACGCAAGAACTAGAATATAACGTCATTGATCGTAATAACATAGTTTCTGTTAAGTACATGCAAGAACTAGAATATAACACCAATGACCGTAATAACATAGTTTGTGTTAAGTACATGCAAGAACTAAAATGTAACGTCCTTGACCGTAATAACATAGTTTCTGTTAAGTAATGCAATAACTAAAATATAACATTATTTACCGTAATAACATAGTTTCTGTTACGTAATGCAAGAACTAAAATATAACGTCATTGACCGTAACAACATAGTTTATGTTAAGTAATGCAATAACTAAAATATAACGTCATTGATCGTAATAACATAGTTTGTGTTAAGTACATGCAAGAACTAAAATGTAACGTCATTGAACGTAATAACAGTTTCTGTTAAGTAATGCAATAACTAAAATATAACAGTATTGTCCGTAATAACATAGTTTATGTTACGTAATGCAAGAACTAAAATATAACGTCATTGACCTTAACAACATAGTTTATGTTAAGTAATGCAATAACTAAAATATAACGTCACTGACCTTAATAACATAGTATATGTTAAGTAATGCAAGAACTAAAATATAACGCCATTGAACGTAATAACATAGTTTATGTTACGCAATGCAAGAACTAAAATATCACGTCATTGACCGTAATATCATAGTTTCTGTTAAGTAATGCCAGAACTAATATATAACGTCATTGACCGTAATATCATAGTTTCTGTTAAGTAATGCCAGAACTAATATATAACGTCATTGACCGTAATAACATAGTGTATGTTAAGTAATGCCAGAACTAAAAATAACGTCATTGACCGTAATAACATAGTTTCTGTTAAGTAATGCCAGAACTAAAATATAACGTCATTGACAGTAATAACATAATTTCGGTTAAGTAATGCAATAACTTAAATATAACGTCATTGACCGTAATAAAATAGTTTCTGAACGCAAGTACTAGCGATAACTGTTTTTTTGTTATCTTTCGTCAATTGTACTGAGGCAAAACACAATATGTGCTGCAATGACTATCAATGTATTGAAATAAAATGTTAATGACGGTTAGGATGGATGGGTGAAATATTATTATCTGGTATACACAAGAAAGAGAATGAACCAGTGTAAAATGTCTAATAAATAAAAAGAAGAAAATACAATGAATCCATTGCAGTAAATTGCCATGGTTCAAGTTAGTTATGGAACCTTTAATGTGTCATATTTTAGAATCAGTTATGAAGTAGCAAAAACATATGAAGAGCGCAGCTGATTAACTTCTTGTGACATCACTGATTGACATTGCGCCTGTGTCCTCGAGATGTGTCGCAATGTCCCACGCGAGCGTTTTAGCCTTAACAAATGAAACTATAGTATAATTCACAAAATATATCTTGATCTTTCTCGGTATTTGTACATTTTTAAAGGCAAAATAGCAATTTTGTCGTTTATTGAAAGCTACTTGACTGTTGTGTAGCTAGTTGCACAATATTATTTTTCTAAAGAGTACAGATCAAAACCAGTCTAATCAATTGTATATCTTCTGTTTTTGTATTTTTTTATTCTGTAACTTTCACAAACATTGTTACACTGTACACATTTTACACCCTGGATGGGCGGATTTGGGGTGGGAAGCGCGAAAGAAACATTACAATATGTTTGTTGTTTTAAAAGTTGGAAGAAAAAATAAGTAAAATCGTCTACCTACCAAAAGAGACATGGATGCCATATAGAAGGCGTCTTATGGTATTTGTCAAAACTAAAATCAGACAGTTATCCTTCATTCTTCGACAAGCGTGTGTAAACAAAAAAAGACACAGGTTATTTATAGTTTGAAAATATATTGAAATACAGAATCAAAATAAATTGAAATAATTCAGTCCCAGACATGTGCAAGGGTACCTGGTCTCCCATCAAAACATCAAACGCCAGTTGATTTCTCCGGGTTCTCAATTTACTCAGCCTCCAGATCCAACATTAGAGCAGTCTTATATTAGGTGGCAATCATTGTTGCGCAAATGACGTTTATTAAAACTGTTTAGAATAGTACTTTCTAATAAATCGGCCCAATTCTCACTTTTCAAGATAAATGAAACTGTCCACGTCAATTTCAGATACGAGTGTGGTTTCTTGGAGTTGGAAATAACCGTTTTTTCCGATAGCTAGATCGCTAGATCGCTAGATTGCTTGAGCAGGCGAATGCAAGGACCGTACATTCAAGAATGAGTGTCAGCTTGTTTTGTGTGCTGAATATTCTCACTTTATACTATATAGCAATGTGTCATTTAGATGACACACTGTTTATCGCCATCTATCGAAACTAATCAACAACAGCTTTCTATACAAACACAAATAAGTGGGTTTATTCATATTCTTCTGTTAATCAATTGATTGTTTATGTTCCACGAAACAGCTGGATACGTGCATTGTTCTGCAAAAGACTTCACAAAAAAGAGACAGCAAATTTATCCTGGGAGAAATTTGGGAATGTAGATCAGCTGTATTTAATAAATTAGTTGCTATTTGACAAATACAAATGAGAGTGCAGCAAGGTTGGATGGTGTGTATCATTTTGGCCGTATCAATGTATCAACATCGTTGATGTCTTTGTGCATTGCTATACATATCCTTGTCTTGGGCCTCAAGCAAAACAAATGACTGCATCCCACATCTCGTGTGTATTGGGGTGAAAATATGTAATCATGTTACGTTTTCCAGTCACATAAAAAGGGAGAAATACCACAAGGAGAGAAATAAAATGTTCAGGTTTTCACCCAGTGCATCTTATTTTCTAAAACAAAAGGAATTCTTAAACTCGTCTGTTCCATTGTAAACGCTTTGTATTTCGCAAGCGCAAGCGAGTCAAAGTTCGGCTCAGAATCCGTGTAACTACATGTAATTACTTGAAAAGCCTTTGGTACATGCACTATTTCTCAGAAATGCGGAAGAACTTGCTTATATGGGCTATTTCTCCATACATCTTCGCAGTTGTCTCCCGCGTGCGACTCTCAAGAACGTTGAATAGATAATTTCGGCTGATCGAGAGCACGCATAGACCAAGAGAATGATTAAGTAACGCAAATGTACAAGATCGGCGTCTCGACCAAGGAGCTTTTTTAAAATTTATCTCAAACTTTCAAATGTTTTGCTTTAGTTTTTCTGTGTGCAAGAATAGCGATTACACATGGTGGTTTGTTCGTTTTGTTTTTCTCTTCCAGTATCAACTTTTGCCAGCTTCTTCGATTTCTATTGAAGCCATGGCCCTTCGAGCTTGGGCCTCAATGACTCTGGGGGATTTGTCGAACTTTTATTCAAAACAAACAAAATAAGCATGTATGATCCCTATAAAATGTTACAGTCGGGCCATGAATACACAAGACTGTTTTTTTAAGATTTTGAAAAAAACATTTTAAGATATGAATGATATAAAATCAAGTTTACATGTGCCTCTCCTCTCTTGCACTATTATAGTACTTTGCTATTTGTAAATGTAAATCAACTAGAGCACTAAGTGTAAGAAGAATTCAGGCGTCGGTTTCGTTTGAGATGATATACCCCACACCCCACAACCACCAAAGCCCACCCAAGCCGGTATTGTTGGAAAACATTTTTTTTTACCAACCGCTACTTACGTTTTATGTTTAATAAAAGGAATTTGTAAAAAAAATCACCTTTTACATGTAATTTACATACAATATCAATATCTCTAAATATAAAGAATATTATAAAAAATACTATAAAATTCATATTTAATGAATATTTTCCTTGAAAGTGTGACAGTTGTATATTATATCCTTAATTTGATCGGATATATCATCAATAGCATAACAAATATGCTCTTGCGATGATAAGCAGCATTATCTATGCTTGTACATAAGTAACAAAATACATTTTTGAATACTCATATTACTGTAAAAAGTTTCTATAAATAATGGTTAGAACTGAAATAAAACAATATTTATCTTAACATGTCGTTTAAAATCTCTTGGACTTGTCACGAGAGTTATACGTATACATTGCGCAACAAATTTGTAAGAAATGTAGGTTAGTCCATATTTTACTTGTTAACCTAATAATTTTCTTAAAATTGTCATTGCCGTTTGAATATAACGCATTATTGATTGAATAAATCGTCTTACTCGACAGTGTTAGGTAATAATAATGATAAAATTTTTAAAAAATAGTCATCTTCATTTTCTCATCGGCAGCACCACTATCACTGAGGTCACGAGGAGTATCAATTTGTCTATATGCCTATTGCTTGTCCATTACTAGAGACCGGAAAATAACACAGATATAATTTTTTTCGGCAGCTGTTAACAGTCAAGAGCTTCTCAAGGTGAAATACTAGCATATTAATCCTTGTTATAGGAGGACCTGAACGTCACTGACACTGATAAAGGAAGTATGGCAAATATAGTATTTCGCTTTGACTTATATTTACAGCTACCATAATGAACATGATATCTTTGAATTGAGGGAAGGATACGCTCACAGAGCTTGCCAATTTTTAAGAGCATGTTTTAGCATGATAATGTACATTTCAGGAGGCTACAACACTATTCAAAACTTAACTCAGCCGTACAATTAGAAAAGGTACTTTTCGCTGCTATTTGCAGTGTATCTGCACTGATGAATGACTGACGGTACAAATTCAAGTCCCATATTGGAACACCATAATATGAAAAACTCAATAACTTTAAATTGATAAATACTCATGATGAAGCCTATATCCTTCAGTATAGATCCATCCTTGATGCAAGATTCTGTGTGGAGAAAGTCTTATGAGTCACGGCATTGTTTTGATTTGCATGTGCGTGAAACATGTGTTGCCCATTCCACGCCCAAAGAATCAGGTGCTACTTTCAGTACTGAGTGCTTCTAAGTAAAGACTGTAATAAGACTGAAACCCTTTTATACTATATTTCATGTTCACGCATTTCTAGACTGGTTCCTATTTTTCCATATAATTAGTACCGTAAGTCTTATATCAAATGTTTAATTTGTTAATTTCAAACATGAAAAAGATATCCTGGGAAAGATGCACACTTGCAGATTTCACTCATTGATCATAACTTTGAGACAACCCCGATAGCAGGATGATCAAAATAGTGCAGTGGGAAGACGGAACAAATTACGTATTTGATGTGGATAAATACACACATTAGTATTCGGTTAAATTTACAGTACAGCTCGAAGTTTTCCTCAACTTTATGAGATCGTTCTACACAAAGATGACAAAAACAGATTTTTTGTTTAGGAAAAGCAAACTTTGAATTAAGACATCATGTTGTGACTCAGTTCATGAATTAGCTGCCTTTAAATATACAAAAGAATGACAAAATTTAACATAAATCTGGAATCATTCATACGTTTGAACAAATTGAAGAAATGTTGCAAATTGCTGAAAGTAAAAAGTTCCAGTTGTAGAGGATGTCCTATCGGCTTGTTGAATACGCCTAAATATATTTTGTCAAGCGTAAAGTATGTATTATGTATATTATACAGTTCTATATGACTGAAAAAGAACAGTGTCTAAAACATCTACACAAATATCAATCAACTAGTTAAAAATACAGTTGCTTACACACATATCAATCAACTAATTGAAAATATTTTTGAAGACAATATGATTGAAAGGTAAAAAGTAATAATGAAATGGAAATAATATGATGACTCGTTTAATAGTTAAGAAGCTGTTGGAAACATTATTTTCTTAAAAGAAATGACGTGTCATTGAATACGATGAAAGAACAATGGATAGATAGCGGAACTTTCATATATTATCAACTTCTCATCTCTCGTATTATATAGCTCTATTGTGATGTTACCTGGACAAGCGCACTGTGCTGCTTCTTACATCAGGTGAATGTTTTATGCTGTCTATCACGCCGACTGTTTAACGTTAAAGATCTATAACATGAATTCCACAAGTCATATCCTTTTCAAACTTTCAACTAATGAACATGAACTTATTTTGATCTGCATGATATAAATACATACAATAACAAAAATGCCTAATGTGGAGAATGTATCATATCTATAAAGATCAGCCTTCAAGATTTGAAAAACTTTCACCTACGGCCAGTTTTAACCAAAACGTAAAAGTCAGTTAAAAATGACAAAGAGAAAATACAAAATGGAACAAACAAAAATTACAGATTTAATTCCTTTAGATATTTCAATTAATGGAGACACACTTGAGCTTATTTAAATTATATTAATTTTGTCTTTAAAAATCCAGGATAAGCCGTACACGCCTTTGTTTACAACCCCCCACTCCACCCGTATGTGGTAGGTACGGGTTATCTCATCGTGGTGTTCCTATATCGATCGGGAGTTTCCTGTCCCTCGCAGTTATAGTCTATTTATGTGTAAATTCAAGTTGCTTCGATTTTGCACTGTAAATAGCTAATAGCAACTGATATTTCTGCAGGAGGCAAATACTTTGTATAAAGAAAGGTAGGAAGAAAGAAATGTATATTTGGCTGAAAATGGCGAAGACTTCATGTACGTATATAACATATTTTAGAATAGATAGCACTACACATACTACCTTAGTGCATAGTTATTTATTGTGATTCTCTTCTTTGATATGCCTAATGAAACTTATTCTGTAATATATTGCATTATACTCAGAAAACCATAGTAAGGGATTATGATGATAATCGTAATGATGATGTTCTAAATGATGACGATACAAATGTTGATAATAATAACAATGACAGTGACAACGATTACAATGATGATGATGATTATTCCGTTTGCGAAACACTATGCATCATTAACAAAAGCGAGGGCAATTTAGAGTGGCGCAAGAAGATCACAGTGGAATTCGAAGACTTTAAAGAGACTAAACATACTGTAATACAGCTAACTCAGTAAAGAAACATGGAAGAAAGTTTATTCATAGATCAATTGCACGCATGCTTTCCAAAGAGATTCAAGAACATCCATCATAGACTATATTACTTGTAACGTCTGTTGCAACAATGGAAGCTGCATGATGACGGTAGGGTACGAAAACGATTGAAACGGTACGGACACGAGGCAATACGATTAGACAGTTCAGAATGGTACATAATTGAATGGTACAGAACTGTTCGATACGGTACGAAACGGTACCTTGACCCGGTAACACAGAAACAGTTTGAATGGTGTTTGTGATGTTGAGAACTATCACAAGTTTTAATACAATTTACGAGGAAACAATTAACTTTACTAAAATTGAACTAAAGCTGGAAACCGATTTTCCATAAGAGCAGGTGTAGAGACCTTTGAAAGCTATGTTGAAATGATAATAAATGGTAAAGAAACGTAGAGACGCTTGACTGACGGTTAGTAATGGTACAAAATGGGATTTTTTCATTCATCCACCCCCTCCACCCTCCACCGCATCCTCCTCTTCTTCTTTTTTGTAAACGCAACGAAAAAAGTCTACAAGAATTAATTATCCGATAATAAAACCTAATTTTCTAGATAACCAAAATTAACTATTGAAAAACTGTTACTGATTTCTCAAAATAGGCAAGTACTTTCTTAAAAGTTAATAAATGAAGTGCAAATTTACCGAATGTGTTCAACATAATTTTAAGTGTCTTGATATGGTGTATTCCAAGTTATATATATATATATATATATATATATATATATATATATATATATATATATATATATATATATATATATATATATATATACTTGGAATAAAATTTCTCTCTAAGAATAAAGCTAAATGCATCATACTTGGCATATAAGTATATATGATAAAACAATTATGTTGATATTATTTCCAAATTATTGAAGTACAAAAGGTTACAAAACTACATTTTACGCAATATGGATTAATTATAACGATTATCCTTATTTATTAAGTAGTTTAAGACATATATACAACGTTTATACTTAGGGGGATAACTTCCGCTTGCACTAAAGGGGATACTAACAAAAGATTATACATAACACAAATAATCTTATCGTTGTGCAACAGCTTTTCCCAGTCATTACTAACACACTTTTACAGGTGAGGCTAATCCAGCCTATAACTAGGAAGCGTTATCTCTGGGTAAACACATTTAAGAAAGTCCTTTCGTTGATGATTCATGTCTATGGATATGGAAACAACCCCTTGACAAAGGTGATTAAGGAACACAACATCGCAATTAGAAAGAAGAATAAAAATATCAATAATCATGCCCACTGTCGGAGTTGTGCATATCGTAAGATCGTTTTTCGAATTGTTTTACGAGATGTTTTAATGTTTCAGGCGGAGAGCTGACGATCTAATTCTGAAACGATCTATTTTATATTGCATCGACTGTAAATATGTTATAAACACTATAGTAACACTATCACTATTCTTAAATATTCTTACGATAGGCAGTTCAAAATTAGAAGCAATATTTCATCAAAATGTAATGTTTGTAATGTTTGTTAACATTAAGTTTTGCTGAGAAACAGATGTTTGCTGTAGCTAGGAAAATATTTTAATGTAGACGTGATATACATTTATTGCTATGATTTCATTGTTTAGTTGCATATTTAATAAATCAAGGACTTCATTGCGGACATTACATTGTAGTAACATGTGTGCTTTATATGTATGTGTGTGTATGTATATATATGTGTGTATGTAAGTATCTCTGGGCTTTATATGCATGTGTGTGTGTGTGTGTGTGTGAACAAGAGCTGGAATTTGCTTCAAAAAGTAAATTATGAAAATCTATTATAACTTGTAATATATTAATTAATTCGTTTATGAATCTCTTCTTAAAAAAGTTTTATTAGAATGGAACTTAAGGTGCTCAATTACTCTTGATTGGAGGAAACCTCAGAAAAAAAAATATATATATACATATATTTATATATATTCCGAGAGAGAGAGAGAGAGAGAGAGAGAGAGAGAGAGTATTACATTTGATTTTTAACGTTTTTGCTGAAATCAAGCTTAGCTAGGCATATGAAAATTCACAATCATATAATGTCCACCAGTTATTAAATAAAGAACATTGTTTAAAAAAAATCCTTGAAAAATGCACATAGTCAGTTAAATATATTAGTTGTTTGATGATGATTTTACATATTAAAATGCTTTTATTTGCTACAAGAGACGGTTCATATCATCACATCACCCAAATTTAGATTGAAAGTGTGATTGAAAAATAGTTTTAAGCCTAGAGTCATATTCTAAAATTCTCTCTAAATAACAGATTGTTGTCTTCCCTTTTTTCATACAGTATCATTAAACTATATTGAAAACTAGTATCGCTTACAACATATTAGATTACTGAAGCAGAATTTTGTGGAATTTTCTGTTGACATTTTACTGCATAATGGGTTAAATTTCATTATAGCTTCGGTTAGAATTACATTATATGTTAAATTGTACTGGATAATTACATTGATGATACGTATCGGTTTGTATTACATTATCAACTGTAATTAAATTATCAGGTGTAACAAACGTACTCAAACTCGCTCCCTGGGTTGAACATCTTCATGTCAATAGACAATTTGCATGCAGTTCTTCAGTCTTGCTGGAAATGCATATATATTATACCAGTGGGAGATCATAATACCGTACTACTTAAACGTTTATTTTATAACACCGTCTCCATGAAAAAGATAACTACTTGATACAACACAATTACCTCTGAAAAGAAGTTTGCAATCTCCACATCGAACGCTACTTGACACACATTTGATTTCAGCAATAAAGCGTATATTTTTGCCCTTGAACATACTTGTATCATTCCCATAAACTAGATTGATGATGCTTTCATACCTCATTACACTAGTATAAGCATTAAGCATTGAAAATCAAAATACTGTCAGAATTAGTAGGAAAAGCATACATGTATGCATTGGTATATTATTATAGTTTAGAAAACGTGCGAATATAAGGAAAGTAAGTATATCGTCATGTATTTTGTGTAAGATTTTACTTCGTGATATTCATATGGGTTCATATTAATATATATATATATATATATATATATATATATATATATATATATATATATATAGATATAATTTGATTCATATGGGTTCATATACATATATATATATATACATATATATATATATATATATATATATATATATATATATATATATATATATATATATATATATATATATAATTTGTAACATATATATTGGATAAAGTCAGTGAGAGTCGTCTATGGTTCAAGAATTATATATCCAATAAGACAAAATGTGATTTGCTTCTAATCATATGACTTCAACGCCATTTCATGTAGAACTGTAAGAAGACAATGGTAGATAGTTCAAAGAGACAAATTTATTATATCTTTAAAAGTGATTTTGGATTACAGAATTAGTTGTTAAATTTAATTTTTAACATTAGAGTTCAACTGGCGAAATTTAGAACTTCAAAAGACTAGTTACAAATATAAAAAGGAAAATGAGAAAGATGGAAGCCACAGAGCATGCCCACTGTGTACTTCATATGAAATTGGAGATGAATTTCATAATATTTTATCTGTACTTTCATCAAAGAACAACGTAATTTATATCTTAAAAAGTATTTTATTTTAAACCTTGCTACATTGAAACCAAAACAGTTGTATTAATGTTTTAATATGTATAAACATAAGACAATAGTGTATATTTATTGACCACGTTATGAAACATGCTAAATTATGTATGTATTGCATCTACTCTGTATTCTAATACAAAAACAACAGCGACTACGTTAATAATAATAATATTAATTAAAAAAAATGTTTGTCTTTAATTTTAAATTGAAGCAGATAAAAACAATCTTAAAAACATGCTATCATGCCGTTTTGACTTTCATTAGTGTATAAACAATCTCATTTCTCTTCATTAAATCATATTGGAATCAGGTACATATCCTATAAGAACATGTGTTTGATTATCTTTTGCAGTTACGTATGATACCTATTAGTGGTCAATGCTGCTTGACTACATACAAGAAGGACAAGAGAAACAACGGTAAATATATTTCATAATGAGATATTTAAATGAATCAGTGGGATAAACTTTATATCGCCGCAGTGGCGTTATTATTTGGAAACTACGTTCTTTTCCCATTTATGAAATATACCTGATTATGTATGTTTTTCAAATTTGTACTTTCATACTTAGGCCTATTTCATTTTTATTCTTCTTTTTCTTCTCTCTCTCTCTCGTGTTACTCTAATGTTACATAGCGGTGCATTACTGGCGTATGACAAATTATGTGTTGGAAAGATGTTTTCTTTACTTATACTATCGTCTTATATATAAACGACTGTCTGAAAGGTGGCTTGAGTCGCAATTAAACAAGGAAAAAAGTGTACGCCCTGTATACTAGTAATATTGACCAGTATTCCTCCGCTTCTAAGCATATTTGGTTCGTATAGAGAAAAAAAAAAGAAAAAAAAAGACCCCCCCCCAACAAAATAAAAAACAACCTGTGTATATCCAGTAGATGTTGCCTGTCCGCTGTAAACTATCAGTATGCTTTATAGGAGTGATACTTTTACATTGTGGTATCTTTAACGCCACGCGTATTTAAAAATAGAGTATGTATGAAAAATTAATAAGACATAAGATGAAATAAATGTTTATTTTAGAAATATAGAAAAAGCACGACAATTATATATACTGTTATCGTTTAATTCATATATGTTAGCAGGTATATATAGAGGATATTTTCCTTTTCTACGTTAATACCGGATATATTTCATCGCGTGGTACAAAAAACGGTATATTGTAACGAGTGGCGAAGCCACGAGTTAAAATATACCGTTTTTGGTACCACAGGATGAAATATATCCGGTATTAACACAGGAAAAGAAAATTTTCTTTGTATTATATACCATAGTTTCTCCAGAATCGAATCTTAGAAGATGAAACTCACTATTCAACACCACACTCCACCCCCACCCACCCCTTTTTTCGTAAATTCACCTCACTTTTATATGCTAGTCATATACATATCAGTGACTTAAGATAGCGGTATGATTTGTTTGACCTAATCTGTCACAGTATATTATATTTTTGACATTTTGTAAACTATTTGATCCTATTTGACCACAAAGCAAGTCCGATTCAGCAATGCATCACAGCGGGTTATCATTGTTGTTAAGGAAGTAACGGGGAAATAACTTGATAGAGACGTGAACGGGGTCGACTCAAATTTCGTCAGCAAAAATTAATTTCCATGTCTGAAATGTAATGCAGTTTCTATTTATTCCTCCATCTCATAAAGTGCTCGTTTTTGTTGCTGCAGGTAAGACTTATGTAGGGACACAAAATCCAGCGTCGCATGACATGATGGGAAATCTTATATTTTCACATGTGAAAATATAAGGATATATTTTTCACATGTGAAAATATAGGAATTAAAAAATATGAAAATTATTTCGCCAATAAGTTTCTATATTTCACACTTAAGTATAAAATAAATTAGTATTAGTACCGGTTTTAAATTAGCAGAGAAATATTAGCATGAGAGATGAGACTCTTATTGAATACATTAACTTACGAGGAGAAATATTAAATTTGTTAGAAATGTGACAATCTAAAAAAGAAAAAAAAGAGATCTCAATGGAGAAAAAATAAAAAATATTAGCTACCTTTAGGGATCAGAAATATGTACGCGGTTTCTTCCTTTAAACTGTGTGAATAGAGAGAAGGAGCAAACACACTGCAGATGTTGTGTAGATATTCAATATAATAGTTTTCAACATTTGAACTAACAAGGAGCTGATTACTAACAAAAATGTCACTTTATATTCATTTCATGCAGTTTTTCCGGTGAATGAAATCTGTAAAATAAATGTATGACAATGTACAGGACACATTGTGTATCACATAAAACTTAGGCAATTGCTTTAATATACGAATCGATGAATGCTTCATGTAACAAATGATCTGCTACACTTTTGATTCTTTGTTATCACATGATATAAAATGTACAATATCTTGGCAGAGAGACAGGTAAATTTCCTTAATTTGTGATTTAACAACCCGTAACTATATTTGTTTTCACTTACTTGTATTATATGGGATTTAGTATAGAAGTATGATTTTATAAGTATCACTAATACGGTTATCTCTCTCTCTCTCTCTCTCTCACACACACACGCACACTATTACATGTACTTTAGATATGAATAGAGTATAACATTATCTAAGTTTGTAAAGTTTTTGCTCGACCCTATTGCTGTTTTGTATGAAGGCATTACAATAAGTTCAAAATAGAAAGAACAATACGAGTTGAAATAATCCGTTCGTTAACAATGCCATCGATTATATCATATTTTTCATAGCGGTATCGCCGAGGACCTCCCAAAGCGAGAAAAATGCTATTTTATTAATGATATCTTAATGCAATTTTTAGAATAAAAACATTGATACTAAATTCCACAAGACACGTAAACTTATGCATACAATTGTAAAATAGAAGAAGAAATATCAGAATGATAGTTTGTGATTTATTAGCTAGTATAGTTACAATTCAAAGAGATTACTATAGAGTTGCTAAAGTTGAATTAGTAACAGAACTAATTACTTACTTGCATTTTATAAAAGAAATCTACTAATATTATTTATTGCACCATATATACGGTATTACCTCCTATGCATATTTAAAAGATATGTTTGTATTACGAAAACTTTCACATAGGAGATCAAATATATTAGTTATACTATAATATAAATTTAATTCGTATATTGCACCGCACCCAATACATAGTGATTGATAGCTCTGTATAACTTTTCAAGGCTTGACATATTCATAAGAGTCTTCCTAGTTACGAGACAATCCTAGCTACATAGGGGATTATCTAGTCCATCAATAATACAAACAAGTGTTCCTCAAAATGCGGTATATCGCACCTGGTTGGCGTTATGATTGCAAAGCTCTTTGGCTATGCAGGTAAAACAGACACGTTTTCGTTTAACAAAGAAGTGGTTGTGCAGTTAAAACGAAAGGTCTATGATTTGCCAATAACGATTGTGAGAATGGTAGTACACGTTAAATAATCACAAAAATGTTCACAAAAATGTATATAAATATGCTGCAAAAATACATGACGATGTAAATTTATAATAGTAATGTTATATTTCAAAATGTATGCACTTTATACTCATCTATTTGAAATATATTATTTCAGGTCATTTTGATATTTCCGTACGCTTAATTCAGGACCTAATAGGCACATACAATAAGAGTGTGAACTTGTTCCTCAACTGTCTGAGCCATCTACTATAATACGGTCAGATATGGCCAATGATGCAAAGAAGGTACTGTCTGCGTCACACATTTAGTAACTGACAAATCCAATGTCACCTTGTGTCAATAATTCCAGGCTTCTGTGCTTAACAGATTAGTTAATAATGATTGTTAGAAGTTGCTTTTATAAGTGTTCATTTCATCTCGAAGGTTGTATACTTGGAATACGTTTTAATGTCAGCAAATTACACGTTCAAAGAAAGCATTTGATCTATTCACTGCGTAAAATGTTTGACGTTGAAACAGGCACCATCCTCAAATTCACATTTGTGGCGGAAGGCCCGCATCAAACCAAAGTGGTCGCGACCACAAGACGTTTAGCACAAAAGTTTAAAACATGTATATTACACCAAAGTTTTAGTTTAATACAGCAACAACAGGAGAAGAGACGTGATTTCCGAAGACCTTAGTATTGACTCTTTATGTTGACGCCATCTCAGGCGAGACTGTAAACACTAGAATATCAGGACACAGGCTTCAGGCGTAGGAATATTATTCGAGTGTTTTAGCTGAATGCAGCGACTTATGCAGAAGATATGTGACTTTCAAGAAACTATAACATAACACACTAAAAGTTGACGCCGCACCCCTTGGCCGTTGGAAAAATGATACCGTTGTCTCGCCATGAATAGCCGAGACTTGTGTCACATCACATAATCCTACATGAAGCTATTCAGGCGGATACAAAATACATCTCCTTATATCTATCTATCTATTTTGAGCAATATATCAATCTATTTATACATCTATTGAACTCATCAGGCATAGATTACTTTTGTTCGTAGATAATACGTTCATGTATTTATCTATGTATGTATGTATGTATGTAGGTAGGTATGTATGTATGTCGGCACGTACTAAGGTAGATTGGTCGATGGTGAGTAGATGTATGTGTGTCTGTTTACATGTGATATGCATACATGTGATGTATCTGCTCAACGTTTTGAATAATAATAGAACTTCAACACACTAGTTACAAGTAGAAAAAGGAAAATGGGAAAGATGGAAACAACATAGCATGCCCACTGTGTACTTCACATGCAATTGGAGATGAATTTCATAATATTTTAACTGTACTTTCATCAAAGAACAACGTAATTTATATCTTCAAAAATATTTAATTTTTAACCTTGATACATTGAAACCCAAACAGTTGCATTAATGTTTCAAATATGTATAACATAAGACAATATTGTATATTTATTGACCACGTCAGGAAATATGCTAATTTCTGTATGTATTGCATCTACTCTGTATTCTAATACAAAAACAACAGCGACTACGTTAATAATAATAATATTAATTAAAAAAAGATGTTTGTCTTTAATTTTAAATTGAAGCAGATACAACCAATCTTAAAAACATGTTAATGCTTTTTGACTAGCATTAGTGTATAAACAATCTCATTTCTCTTCATTAAATCATATTGGAATCAGGTAAATATCCTATAAGAACATGTGTTTGAGTATCTTTTGCAGTTACGTATGATACCTATTAGTGGTCAAGGCTGCTTGACTACATTCAAGAAGGACAAGAGAAGCAACAGTAAATATATTTCATAATGAGATATTTAAATGTATCAGTGGGAGAAACTTTATATCGCCGCAGTGGCGTTATTATTTCGAAACTACGTTCTTTTCCCATTTAGGAAATATACCTGCCTTTATGTATGTTTGTCAAATTTGTATTTTCATATTTAGGCCTATTTCATTTTTCTTCTTCTTCTTTTTCTCTCTCTTCTCTCTCTATCTCTATTTCTGTTAATGTAATGTTACCTAATGGTGTATTACTGGCTTATGAAAAAGTATGTGTTGGAAAGATGTTTATCTTACTTATACTATCGTCTTATATATAAACGAGTGTCTGAAAGGTGGCGAGTGTCTCTTATCACTTGAGTCGCAATTAAACAAGGGAAAAAGTGTACGCCCTGTAAACTAGTAATATTGACCAGTATTCCTCCGATTCTAAGCATATCTGGATCGCGTAGAGAAAAAAAGCCCCCCCTCACATCCCCTCTCACCTGTGTATATCCAGTAGATGTTGCCTGTCTGCTGTAAACTATCAGTATGCTTTATAGGAGTGATGCTTTTGCATTGTGGTATCTTTAACGCCACGCGTATTTAAAAATAGAGTATGTATGAAAAATTAATAAAACATATGATGAAATACATTTTTAATTTTGAAATATAGAAAAAGCACGACAATTATAAATACATGTTATCGTTTTATTCATGTATGTTAGCTGATATATATTAATATTAGTACCGGTTTTAAATTAGCAAAGAAATAGCAGTATGAGAGACTTTTATGGAATAAATTAATTTACGAGGAGAAATATTAAATTTGTTAGAAATGTGACATTCTAAAAGAAGAATAAAAAAAGATCTCGATGGAAGCAAAATATGAGGTACCTTTTTTGATCAGAAATGTGTACGCGGTTTCTTCCGTTAAACTGTGTGAATAGAGAGAAGGAGCAAACACACGTGTAGATAATCAATATAATAGTTTTCAACATTTTAACTGACAAGGGGCTGATTACTAACGAATATGTCACTTTATATTCATTTCATGCAGTTTTTCCGGTGAATGAATTCTGTAAAATAAATTTATGACAATGTACAGGACATATTTGTGTACCACAGAAAACTAAGGCAATTGTTTTAATATACGAATCGATGAATGCTTCATGTAACAAATGATCTGCTACACTTTTGATTCTTTGTTATCACATGATATATATTGTACAATATCTTGTCAGAGAGACAGGTAGATTTCCTTAATTTGTGATTTAACAACCAGAAACTATATTTATTTTCACTTACTTGTATTATATGGGGTTTAGTATAGAAGTATGATTGTATATGTGTCACTAATACGGTTCTCTATCTGTCTCTCTCTCTCTCTCACACACACACACGCACAATATTACATGTACTTTAGACATTTATAGAGTATAACCTTATCTAAGTTTGTAAAGTTTTTGCTCGACCCTATTGCTGTTTTGTATGAAGGCATTACAATAAGTTCAAAAAAGAAAGAACGGTACGAGTCGAAATAATCCGTTCGTTAACAATGCCATCGATCCTATCATATTTTTCATAGCGGTATCGCCGAGGACCTCCCAAAGCGAGAAAAATGCTATTTTATTAATGATATCTTAATGCAATTTTTAGAAGAAATACATTGATACCAAATTCCACAACACACGTAAACTTATGCATACAATTGTTAGAAATGTGAAAAATCAGAATGATAGTTTGTGATTTATTAGCAAGTATAGTTACAATTTAAAGAGATTACTATAGAGTTGCTAAAGTTGAATTAGGAACAGAACTAATTACCTACTTGAATTTTATAAAAGAAACCAACTAATATTATTTATTGTACCATATATACGGTATTACCTCCTGTGCATATTTTAAAGTTATGTTTGTATTACGAAAACTTCCACAGAGGAGATCAAATGTATTAGTGATAATACACATTTAATTCGTCTATTGCACCGCACCCAATCAATAGTCATAGATAGTTATATTTACCATTTCAAGGCTTGACATATTCATAAGAGTCTTCCTAGTTATGAGACAATCCTAGCTACAAAGGGGATTATAAAGCTCATTGCTTATGCAGGCAAACCAAACACGTTTTCGTTTAACAAAGAAGTGGTCGTGCAGTTAAGATCTAAGATTTGCCAATAATGATAGTGCAAATGGTAGTAAACATTAAATAATCACAAAAATGATCACAACATTTTTTATAAATATGCAGCAAAAATACATCACGATGCAAATTTATAATATTTATTTAATATTTCAAAATGTATGCACTTTATTCTCATCTATTTGAAATATAATATTTCAATTCATTTTGATCTTTCCCTATACTAAATTCAGTGCTCAACATATACCGTCTATATTCTCTTATAAGCCGATACCAACTGCAAACTGCATAGACCGAGATCTGCCGGCGCATAATGCAGATCGGTAGATCTGGGTCTATGCAGTTTGTAGGGACTAATCAGTAGAGCAAACAACATAGACCCTGATCTGCCGGCGCATTATGCGACAGCAGATCAGGATATATTGTTTGCATTTGGAATATTCTTATACGTGAGTATATACGGTACATAACATAAGAAAGTTGTTCCTCAACTGTCAGAGTCACCTACTATAATACGGGCAGATATGGTCAATGATGCAAAGAAGGTACTGTCTGCGTTGCACATTTAGTGACTGTCAAATCCAATGTCGCCTTGTATCAATAATCCACGCTGCTGTTATTAAATTTATTCTATGAACACTTTTAATAGTTATTTCTCGTCTGTTTATATTGATTTATTTATCAAGGTCAGATTTGTACTAGGTAATTTAATCTTTCAATTATTGAATGTACACATTAAATGCGATATCAATACTGTTTTGTTATGAGTTATATATTTGACTCATTATTCATAACCCCTGCGAAATATCAAGTGTAAAAAAGTGCATCTACTAAGAAGAAAACGATTACTTTACCAAGTGTTATGATTTCACGTAAATCCTTCCCATCACACCCCAGCCCCCAATATGTCGTAAGAAATTAATCATTGGAAGTGTTACATTTTTGTGGTATTCAAACTACCTTACTTTTCAACTATTAAATGAAGCAACCCTTGAAGTCATCAATACTTATTATTCATTAGACCCGACTAATCTGACTTGTTCCGCATATTTTTTACAAATCAATTTAATTACAATTTATGCTTTGAATCTTGTTTCATTCCGAAAATATTTGGTTACTGCAAACATCATTTGGAGCTAAATGCAAATGACGAGACATTGTCGGAATGCATTTATTTGTCAAGAGAGATAAAGGATTGTCAATTTACTCATCCAGCTCTCGAGTCCTGGGAGCCAATAAATGTACACTTCCTTGTCATAAGCATTTCATTGTAGCAGGGTGTAGACAGATATGCTAACACGGTGGTAAGTTTTTTTTGATTATTATGTATCTTTCATATTTTTTCACAATACTCGGAATATCTGAATGAATATCATATTTCTATAGATACAATGGAACAAGTTTTCAAGCAAAAAACTGATGAGGCTATACAATACCATGTCAGTTTATTCTGTTTTGTGGTAACAGTGAATAACTTGTTGTCGGCAGGTGGAAGAAAAAATTTGACTTAACGAATATTATGATATTAACATTCACGTGCAAATTAACTATAAAAACATTGAGGATCTTGTTATCGAAAAATATGTTGTTATTCTTACTTTAAGTTGTGATGAAAAAAGAACTGAAACATATTATGTTATAGAGATTTGAATATGAAATTAGTATGAAAACATATATCATGTTATAGACATTTGACTATGAATTATTATGGAAACATATATCATGTTATACACATTTGAATATGAAATTAGTATGCAAACATATACCATGTTATAGACATTTGAATATGAAAGTAGAATCAAATGACGACCTAACACATAGTTACAAGTATTGGCACCGAGGATATCGGTAGAAAAGAAGTAATACATATTTATTGCTATAGTGTGCACACTAGCGAATGTCATTTACAGATTCAAATTTTCGCAATCTAAAACTGTTTGTATGCACTTGTGCCGATTACATAGAATTCATGATGACCCAAAACTGTATATTGACGGTTCTCTCATCCATGTTGCGAAAGAGACCACATTTTTAGGACTTATAAGTTTGACCGTAAACTAACTTTACTACCACAAGGACAAATATAAAAAAAACGAAAGCAAAACAAAAGAAACAAAGAAACTCCAAGGAAAACCAAAAACCAAATAAATAAAAAACCCAACAAAAACAAAGAAACATACGAACACATGAATTTAATTCGAATCGTGGCAAAGCCAGAATGGGCAGAAGACCAGATCTTATTCAGATTACAGGGCTTTAGTAAGATCTAAAACTTGACTATGCTGAGATTGTTTATGATCAACTCTCAAATCCTATATGCAGATGCTTGATCCGATACACAATCAGGGACTTAGATTTTATTTGGGAGCATCTAGAACTTCCCTTTTAGAAAGGCTTTTGTTGAGGCAAATGAACCATCACTTTATCTCAGAAGAACAACACTGCTCTTCAGTATATTACCAAACTAATCTTTAAGCCACCTAATCCCGTATATGATGTTGTATTTAAGCCCAAATACCAAACATTGGATGCTTAGAACGAACATTTAAATATATCTTTTGGTATTTGAATTGGTCTGCATCTAGAAGCAGATAAAAGGCAACCTTGTCAATACTGGGAAATAATATCGTCACAGATCAACACTTGTTAATCAACATCCCTCCAAATACTATGTGATAATACAAATAGTTTCCAGGCAATAATCTCATTCTTCAAAGTAAATTCAATAAAATCAGAGCCTCCTCGACTGTTCGAAATATGGAGACAAGGATGCAGTTGTCGTGGCAACACTTCACGGTACAATTCCGATCCGGTTACCGGCTAAAGCCTTCACTCATAGCACATAATTACAGCAATACTCAACTCTTGTAGCTGCTTTAAAACCATTCCATCCCTAACCCCACCCACTCCACTCCACCTCAAAGAATTCTTCTTTTAAGATTCACTTTTCACATTGAAAATCTTGCAAAATCTGAAATTTATAAACCTGTTAATATCCCAAAATCCTACGGGAAAAATTATTTTCTCATAGACTCAGGAAAACTGTATTCTCATTGTTGGCTACTTAGTCTCATTGGTATTAAGGATATTTAAATGCGAGATAAAACAGCGAATGATGCACTGCTGTCACCTGGTTATGAATGGAATATTTCATGTAGTGACTTCAAATATGATAGAAATTGGAATATTCAATATACTGTACTTGGCAAAATGTGAACAAAAACTCCACAGACAAGCTTCATAACATCAAATCCACCATTGGAAAGTGGCATCCCTCATATAAAAGAAAACGCAGAGATAAGTTTATATTGTCCCTATTGTGTACAGGACACAAATACCTGACTTGTTCATACCAACAGAAGGGTGAAAATTAACCAGTGTGCATATATCGCCAGTGTCCACTGACAGTAGAAGACATTCTTGTGGAGTGTATCGACCTTCACCCTGTGATACAGAAGGCTTTGGATGTGAACTCAATTAAGAAGCTCCATGATGATGTCCCAATATAATAAATTGTTGGCTCTTTAAAAATTGGCGGATTATGTGTCACATCTTGACCCTTTATTTTAAGGATTGTGTATTTTTTTATCTTGCATCTGCTATTTTGTAGATCTACATTTATCTAGAAGGATTTAAGTTCAAAAATTTTCTTTTGCAATTATTTTTCCTTGCATCTTATAATTTAATATTCGATCGGAATATTAGAAGATTAATGTGTTAACGTGCTTGTAAACAGTATACACACACACACACACATATATATATATATATATATATATATATATATATATATATATATATATATATATACTAACATCATATAAAGGAAGTACGAACGTCGTAACATTGTTGCATTATATGTTGAAACTACTGTATTTCTGTTAATTTTCATGCTATTTAAGTGAACTACATATAGTGTGTGTGTGTGTGTGTGTGTGTGTGGTGTGTGTGTTTGTGTATGTTCCTCTTTCAGCAACACTGTTGATCAAATATCATCCTTAAACTGATATAATATAGGGTACGTGATTTTTTATTGTGAAGATTGGTGAAAAAGAAAAAAGGGGGCATATTAAAATATTCCAATATAATGATAAACGTTAGATTTTAATTCTTCACAAGCATAAGATTCGTCTATTGAATTAGGTTTATTATTAATTTGGGTCTCAAAACCTACATGAAGTTGAATTTAAGAAACCGATCTATAAAGCTTTTAATACAAAGACAATCAATGTAGCAACTCTAAAAAAAAACATTTAATTATGTTGCATCATATTGAGAAAACAAACAAACGCACACATGTGCACAGACAGAGGCATGTAGATCCCTTAAACGTTTGATTAGTTTGAATCGGGCCAGACAAAAATATGTTGAAGTTAACACATGGATAATATCTTTATGACTGAGGAGGGGATGTATCTGAATATTTCACATAACAGCTCCAATTAATATACCAGTGCGTATCTTTCAATACTATTGTAAATCTTCTACTTTTAGGCAGACGTTTTATGTATAGTCATATATTTCTATATTGATTATTCGTGGTCAATATTGCATAGCGTCATTGTTACTATAACAACCAAAGCTGACATTAACTGACCTGGTGTGTACACATAAAATTGGTTAAAAAAATATTGGTTGATCTAATGCAGTCTGACCAAAAAAGTCTGTTCGGTTCGAGACTTCTTAACCTAAAACTTGTTTTTGTCTTTGGTCATTACATATGAGTTTTAATTCGTATAAATTTTTAAACTGCACGCCTATATGCAGATACAATAGTCAGTCGCGAAAACGTTCTTCCCCCTAACCTGAACGATTTTGCAGATGATGATGTTCTATTGTCATATGCTATTTTAAAAAAAAATTCTGTCGATTTCAATTCTGTTTCAATTTTATTTAACACTATTCAACTGTGGATACATACCTGAGAAAAATGTACGAATTTAACCAATCCCGTAGATTAAGGTAAAGTACATCGATTTAGTTGTTACTTGTAATGGAATGATGTATATACTTTATTGAAAGCATCAGATAGTTTTATAAATGTTGACTATCACTGGAAAATGTCTTGAACTTTAAATAGTGTTACTTAATTCATAAACTCTGTCAAATAAGATACCCACTACAGTGTAGGTAAATGTCAGCTGTACCAGGATGTATCAGTAAGATAGGTCTACTGCTACCCTATCTTTCTGTACTTGAATTAACTAAAACTGTTTGTGTACAATTTGAGAGTAGCTGTCTGGAAAGATACGTGCTTCGCATATACTCTAAAATCTTGCTGCTTACACAAATGAAAAGGTCTTAAACTTTACTTTTTATGTATTTCATGGCTAAATTTCGTATCAGAGACATGATTTGTGCTTGTTTCCATAGAAACCATCTACAATGCTTCTGTCAGCAAGAATATGACTCGTTTTTACATGACTAAGTGCCATGACGTCATTATATCATTGTTTAGGTCTTTCTTATTGCCGAACAAAGACCCAAAATGAAACAGATTTTGGTTCACACATGTGGTGGTAAACCGGATTAACATAGGCAGGATGTGCAAAATAACATAACTTGGGTAGAAAGAATTATAGCGCAAGGAAAGATCGGACGAAACCGAATTGTAAGCGCCTTCCTGAGGCAATCGAAAGTGTCTTTCTTTGGCTTTTGTTCTTTTCCCCTTGTGTAAAGGGCAATTGTATCAGCAGTATGTAGTTTTCCGCAGCATGACTGATAACAACAAGATGATTACCATGACAATATTGAAATTAAAGTGTGAAACATCTCAATATCCATACTTAATGAACATGTCTTATGATAATATAAACATATAATATCAAGTTTTGATTCAGAAATAATCTCTTAATTTTATAAAGGTGACAAAATATTACTTGTAGATGGCTCCTATGATAACGCGCTATACGTAGGAAGACACAATCTCCTATGGTCGGTTGCATCTCTCCTACCACCATTGGTAAAGTGCCAACTGATATAAGATTGAGAGATTCAAATGGATTGGAATGTAATTGGAAGTTAGAATACAACCTTAAATGGCTGTCGACGACTTTCCTGAAGGTGGATATAACAGGAAAACCCTCAAGGCATTGCTCATATAATATTGAATGGTTTTTTGTTGGTTGCGTCTTAATGCAAGAGGTAATTATGTGTCCTAATGCAAGAGATAAGTCTGCGTCTACAAAGTTTTACTTTATTTTTTGAATTTATCTTACCGAGCTACAAAACTTGTTTTCGCAGTCAGCTGATCAATTCAATACAGCTCACCGCCTCAACCTGAATAATCGAAGACCAAATGTGCATTGTTTAACTTTCCAGATAACATTTTAAAATAAAGTTGATTAGTTCTAATCGGTGTGAATCTCCCGTTGCATATAATAAAAAGATGCAGCGCAGTTTAAATTTACAATTATTCTCGACTTTGTTTTTTGTTGCTTATAAATAAACGAAATTGCGACAAGCAATGATGTTACCTGGCTGATATATGTCAATAACTTTTATATTTAATACGATAATGGTATCTATTTCTATCTCCTTACCGATAAAGCCAGGTGAAAGTATATCCACCCAAATAAAAGTAATTTCGACAATAGCTTCCACGTATCCCGGTGCAAGTGGAACGTCCGCACAAAAAGCGAACGTGATAATACCCTGGGTGTTACCTGTTGCTGAAAAACAACTCTATAAATTGACAGCCTATTTTTATTATTTTTTTTTATTATGAGGAGTTATCTTCTAACAAATATAGCATCTGAAGAGTGACACATAATTTACGAGAATGTCAGACTTAGAACTGAAAATTATCCAGAAGGCAGAACAATTACATTGATATGTGATGATATTTAACTATATATCAAATATGACAGTGATCCAAAATGCCTTACATAATTGTCATTTATTTATTTATTGCATATTTTGATCGGGATGGGGTAATAGATAATGTCTATAAATAACTTCTCCTATGAGCATGGTTTATATTTATATTAACATGGCAAACAATGGTCACAATACATAAGAATGAACTAAGTTATTGCAAACAGTTCCAAATGTATCGACTAATTAATATATTATAATTTACGGTAAGAAATGAAGAGAAAAACAAGAAAGATGATAAGGTATGAATCATTAACATCGTACAGATCTTTATGTGTATGATACGGTTATAATAGTGTCAAATTTAACTTAATAATACCGGAGAAAATCAGAAATCATTAATACGTGATCGGAATCAGATCACTGTATACGTGTTCTTAAGACCGTTTCCCGTGCGAACAGTTTAACCCTGTACTAGAAACAGCCAAGCGACAGAAACAAAGTCGAGTGGAAGAGGGATTCATAGTGAACAATATTAATATTCCATTCAAGTTCATCTTGAGTAGGTAGTGTTTGTGTTTGTTAATGATTGTTAAGCTTAAGACGGGTATGCATCTGTGTGTGCGTTTATGAAGGGTGGGGAGAGGGAGTCATAATTTTGCCTAACGATGCCAGCGGAGAATCCAACAATATCGTTGGGGGGAAGGGGGGGGGGCCCTCAGCAAGTAGGCGAGAGGTCTGTGGGACGGAATTCCCGGCGGTTACCCATGCGGCGAAGCTTCCGAAACTCCTGCATTTTAAGCGTTTCCAGGGGGTAATTTTAACCATCCAACTGTACAGACAACTTACTCTAGGAAGCGTTTGGTTGTTTTTCTCGAGCTGAACTGTCATTGATGGGAATGGTAACGAATTGGGTGTGGGGGCGCCGGTGCAGCTTCTCCGTCCCCCGGTATGTCTCTTAATGTACAGGTTGTAACAAGATAATCTGGTTGGATTTCGGATTTATAACAGAACACTTTTGATGGTGATACAAAATGCAATGTTTATTGATGAATGACTTGAATGGGAAAAAAGGTTATGATTAATACGTGCGTGTTTAAGATCCAAATATTTGACAAATTAACATAATCCGCACGAACCTAATAATGTAACCCAAATGTGAATACAAATAAATAACCTTACACAGTGCAAGGACAAAGGTTAATGATTCACAGTAATTTCAGACGACGAAAAGAATGATGTGTTTTACTCAAATAGTACAAATGATGTATTTTACTCATATAGTAGTATACTGGTACTTTATTCAAATAATAAAATGATGAAAACAATGGGATAGATATCACACGAAATAGCTTTACAATCCCAAGCCACTGGGTGTCACAAAACCCCAAAATTAGCCCACGGCTAAAAAATAACACATGTATGGAGTAACACAAAACACTCCGTCATTGGCACGCTTGGCTATCAGTCACACTGGTCAATCAAGCAGTCAGCATTACAGGTAGTCACCGACAACCATTCAATTCTTTGGTCAATCAAGCGATCAGCGTCCAACAATCGGTCAGCAACGCCCGATCACCTGCTACTCAAGCAACCCACTGTTAATTCAGCTCTACGGCTAATATGGTTAGCTTTACAGCTGCTATGGTCAACTTATATTGTCCGCTCTATAGCTGGGACCTCCTATTTTGTCTGGGTGGGGTTTCAACTGGCCTAGTCCACTTACAAGATGGCCCAAACATTCTAGGTCAACATAACCTATACTTCATTTGGTGGGCCTAGCTGTAAGATGAGCAGTGTGAAGTCTATCGAACAGATCCCTCAATACTCTAACATGTTCATCCCAGGTATAGGTATAAACGAAGATATCATCTATAAAACTGTCGACGTTTTTCATACCGTTTAACAATTTGCGCATGAGACGAACGCACGACGCACCGGAGTTGACTAAACCGAAAGGCATGACTTTAAATTGATAAAGACCTCTGGGAGTCGCGAATGCCGTTAACTCGCGGGCATTATCAGCGATTGGTACCTGCCATTATCCCTTGGTAAGGTCTAACTTGGAAAGGTATTTATGACCTGCCAACTTTGAAAATAAATTTTCTATGTCTGGTATTGGTTCTGCATCGAACACGGTGATTTTATTCAGTTGCCGAAAGTCAATGCAAAAACGGGTTTTCCCGTCTTTCTGACTAATACGACGGGGGACGAATACGGGGAACTGGAAGGTTCGATCACTTCCTGGGTTAACAATTTCCCCACTACTTCGTTGACTGTCTCCCGCGCATTAAAGGGTATTGGATATCCTTTAATCCTAATCGGCTCTACAGTATTCAACTTGATCTCGTGTTGAATCAATCCAGTACGGCCTGGTTTGTCCGTAAACACGTCTGGGTATTGGGACAAAACCTCCAAGATCTGCGTACACTGACCCTCGGATAAATCCGGGTATACATTGATCTGATCTATACCTTCTTTCCCTATGTCAATGGGGTACTCAAGAGGCGTTTCGATGCTGGGGACGAATTCCGATTCGTCACACGACCTATCCTCTATCACCGCTATACATACTACGTTCAAGACCCCTTTATCAATTCTTTGACTAGGTCTTTCTACGTAGAGTTTCAGCATATTGGCGTGACATATATTGGACTTACCTTCCATGTCAATGATGTAGTCCATTTCGCCTTTCACTTGTTTGACTTCGTGCGGTCCTTTCCATTGGACTAGCAGCTTGTTTTCTTTCGTGGGGAGAAGAACCAACACTTGATCGCCTACATCAAACGTCTTGCTCCGCGTTCCTCGGTTGTAGTATTTCGCGTACTTACGACTAGATTTCGCGAGTTCGCCTTGCGCCATTCGACATGTACTCTCTAACCTTTCGCGCAAATCTACAACGTATTGGTAAGTGATCTTAACTTCTTCGTTCGCCACTTCGTCTGACCACAGTTCGCGTAGAATACGCATAGGACCAAGAACTGTCCTACCATACAATAGTTCAAACTGTGAGAAGCCTAAACTTTCGCGAGGAACCTCACGATACGCGAACAGAATTGCGTTCAGATACCTATCCCAATCCGTAGGTCTTTCCGCACACATCCGTCGCAACATTTGCTTCAACGTCCCGTTGAATGTCTCTACCAACCCAATGCACATAGGGTGGTAGGGTGTTGTGCGCAGCTGTTTAATGGATAGCAACCTACTAATCTCTGCCATGAGATCTGAGGTGAATTGCGCTCCACAATCCGTAAGAACCTCTTCGGGCACTCCGACCCTGCTGTACATGTCTACGAGCGCTTCGGCTACACGTTCGGTTTCAATCGACGGCAAAGCTATGACTTCAGGGTACCTAGTGGCGTTATCTACCATCGTTAAGATGTATCGGTTTGTCCGATCTGTATGTGGAAATATGGGTCCTACAATGTCAACGGCCACTCTTTTAATCGGAGTATCTATTAGGGGCATCTGACCTAACGGTACTCTAGTTATCCTTCCCTTAGAGACCGTCTTCTGGCAAACATTGCACGAACGACAAAACCGCGCTACATCGCTATTGACACCGGGCCAATAGAATTCTCGTAATACCATATCAGTTGTTTTCTTCATACCTAAATGACCCGCCATACTCGATTCGTGCGTACATGAGTATATGCGACCTGAATTCCTGGGGAACAATTAGTTGCAAGAACTTCCTATCATTAGGCGTAGTATATTCCCTGTACATTAGACCATTACTAAGTAGAAATTTAGAGGACCCCTCGTTCTTACACTTCGTCACAGTACCCGACAACACATTCTCTGCGGCTACGCGTAGAGACGAGTCACGTTCTTGCTCGTTCACAAATTCTTCACGGGAGATATCAGTAATGGCTTCCGGTACTTTTATTGTACGTAGGGGTTTGTTATCCTCCTTTACCTGAGCTCTAGTTTGCACTGCTTGGATGATCGGGAATCGGAAGTCTGACATGGTTGGGAGTCTAGATCCCTGTACATTGCCAATCGTAAGTTCATAGATCGGGTTGGCTATTCACAACCCTTCAACGGTTCCGGACAGAAAAGGTGTTTCGATAACTATCCTTGCGACGGGAACGTGGTCGATTGTTTGGTCCAGTAGCATACAAGGCGATTTAAACAAGCAATTGGTCGTCGCGAACCAGGCTCCGTTTCACGACTACAGTAGTGCACCCTGTGTCTCGTAGAACGGTCACCTTTTGTCCGTTGACATTCCCATTCGCTGTCGGTACCCTTGCTTCGGGGAAAATGCACGTGCCGATTGATTGTATAGCGTCGCGACCGATCTCTGCACGCACCACTGGCTCGTGCACTGCTTCCCGGTTAGCCCGCTGGGAAACATCACGTTTTCCATCTACCGACCGTCTGCCTTCAATGGCTACCGCGACTCTCTGGAACGATCCCTTCCGCTTAGGACAATTGGGGGAGATATGACCCCACTCCTTGCAAATGAAACACTGCTTGTCCTTATGCCTTCCCTGGTTATCCCTGACAGGTTTTTCAGGTTCCCTGGGGTTTTGGTTCCTGACCTGATTCCCACCTTTGCTGTCTCGCGAGATGACATTGTGCGAACCTCCCCGAGCTTCAGCGAATAAATCCGCCTTTGTGGCCATGTCATATATTCGTGAAGGGCTTTTCCCTCAAGAATAAATACAACTCCTTGCCACAATTTGTCAATAGCTAGTCCCGAAGCAAGAAATCGATAAGACCCTCAAATGTCTTCACGACTTTACCACATTCTACCCATCGATGCAAGTAATTGCTCGTCCTACTCACGAACTGGGTGAATGTCTCGCCTCTCTCGGGTTTGCTATGCTTAAACTTCTTGCGAAACCCTTGCTCGGTTAGCTCGTATTTCTTCAGAAGTGCTTCTTTCAACGCGAGGTAATTTAGCGAATCGGCCGCGGGTAAAAGAGAATACACGTCTAACGCTTTACCCTTAAGCAACGCGCTAAGATGGAGCGACCAGTCGTCTTTTCTCCATTTTTGTACAGCTGCGTACCTTTCAAACCTGTTTAGATAACTATCCATGTTATCTTTATCGTCTTCAAATGGGGACAATTTTGGGCCTCTCATGTTCCCCCTCCTTTTTGGTTTTCAATAGCTCAGAATTTCTCTGATACTCCCTCTCCCTATTTCTATATTCTATCTCCAAAGCTTCTAACCTCACTCGTTTTCTACTAACTTCCTATCCTCTATTTCTTTAAGCAGTTCTACCTTCTCCCTTTCTGCTTCACTTTCCCATCCTATCCTTTCCTTTTCATGATATTAAATACAGACTTATGTGTTGAATATTGTCTGCTATGCTTAGACAAGCCTATTTTTAGCATTATATATTGTAAATTGAGGGGTGGTTTACTTGATATTAAGGTTAATTCAGGACGTATTGAGAAACTGAAATATGAAGATAGACTCTGTCCAACCTGAGATCTTAATATTGTGGAAACATAATAGCATTTTATTTCCTGTTGTCCAAGATGCACAGACATTTGTGTGAAAAATTTACCTCTGTTTCTGTATTTCAACCCACGTAAAGAGATATTTTTGGATGCATTGAGAAGTAATCACAGATAAACTATTGTATCAGTTTGTTTGTAAGTTTGTACTCTTTAGCAGGGAGAAAAGAAAAATAATATGAAAATGTAAGTACTTACACTTACTTTACTTACACTTGTTGTATTCACCTGACGTGTTTGTTTCTTTAATATGTATGTATGTACTTAGGGCCGGTGGTCTATATTACTGAATAAAATATTCCTTCACTCACTTGAGATACTCAGCAAAAATTTAAGTTTATTGATGTGTTTAGAATAGATCAATATATGTAAATTAATAGTTCATTGTTCAGACCATTTCTTTTATAACTTTGGCATACTTTTTAATTTGTATTGTATAATTAATAATAATCAATGAAACAACGATCTCACAATTTTTGCTCATATTTTACCCTGTTTGTTGCTTTGATCCTAATATGGCCCATGCAAAGTTTGAAAGAGTAATTATATATTCTCTTAATAAATAGATATGTAGCAAGTATATCACATGTGCACACCGACAGTAAAATCTGAGAAGCTTGGGATCCATGGGTAATTGCCAGATATGCTAATCTCTCTCTCTCTCTCTCTCTCTTTGGAATAACAACAGGTGTAATTAACCCATTTCTTTGCTGAGTTCTATGACGTTATTTTAACCCTGCATTTCACAATGATATAATAAAGACAAACAAAAACTTCAAGGGTTTGCATCATTCCTATCAATTGATAATTTGTTCTGATCCAGAATCATCCATGCGGTATATGCAATGATACGCATGGACTAGAAACAATAAATGACAGAACGTTCTTAGTTTTTCACTGACTTCTCTCATTGAATGCATGAGATAAATGAGTTCCCTCTTTCTGAAATCTACTTAGCAACGTATATGTACTCAGTGTCGATAGTTATGTATCCGCTAAGAAAAGCATCAGTATTCATATAGCAGTTGATGTATTTGCTGCGATTGTTGTTTTCCATAGAGGTCAAGATACAATTCATGATACCGAAATGATCACAATAGAGAAATATCGTTCATTGAATACCGTGTGTATAAAATACCACGAATAAGTATGTAGGAATAGATAAGAAAAAGTGGGGATATATTTAGTACTCAGTGTATTGTTAGAAGAGTTTGCCATGTGTGCACAACCCTTTTAAAATCGTAATCTAGTCCACAATATGGGGCTATAAACAGATTGTGTAATGCAGTGCTGATTCTGAATAAGGAAATTCTCTTGGTAGTGTCAATATTTATATAATTATAATACTCTATATCAAACCTATTCGTAAAGTAGAAGTTTTGTCCAATTATTATAATTTCTTTAGATCTTTAGAAATTACAATTACCAGCCATCATATATCCTCCTAGATAGACCGCTAAAATCTTAACGTCGTTTATGTGAGATAGAAAATGTACAATCAAATAAGTCATATACAATACATCTGCCTGCTCCCACTCCTCCTCCTAGCCTTATCACATAAAGCCAGCAACAACAACGGGACTAAATCCGCAAATATATTAATCATGTGTGTCATTCATGTATACTTGCAAAACAATGTGTGTTACAAATATTTAAAATACCAGCTGTTTAGCATCTGTTTCCAAATTGAATCATATGACATTCCTTTTGTTTACTAATCTCGATACATGTAATGGAATTTGTATCGCCCTGTTTTATGTCATTACTCTTTATGACGTTTAAAGATTAGATGCGGCAGAGACATATGCAAATATGAACAGACGGACTGACGAACAGATATAATGGTGGCGTATCACTATATCATTCGATGTTAAACGAAAGTGTATGAAAAACAAGCAAAATCAACTTATCATGTTCCTGTGATTTTCTCGGTATATCTTTTCTACCCCGAGTTGATGTTGCATAACATATATGTAACGTTAACTTCACAAGCAAACATATACCATTTGCAAAATAATATGGATGACTGATTGCGATGTTATTCTTTTTTGTATTTTTTTTTCCTTGTGTAGCTTTGTATAGGGGCAAAGTCACATGCAAGTGTTACTTTGATTACTACAAGGTTGAGTTACATGTGTTATGCAACGACGACCACGAGAACAACAAAAATACAACAAGGAAAGAAGCATATAACTTGGGAAAGTTATGGGTTTTTATGATTTTGTTAATTCGAGGTTCTTTAAATATGATTATCCACAATTACATCAGATTTTCTGATATTCAAGTGTTGAATATCTTCAATTCTATCTCTAATAGAAAATTATCAGATAAATGTACACTGCAAAGTAGTATGATTCGTTCTCTAAAAAGGGAATATAACACACTAAATTTATGTAATGTAATATAACAGTATTGGGATAATTGATATTCTCGCTGTGAATTAAAACTTGTTATCTTATTTGGAAAATAAACAAGTTAATTATAACACAAAATTATATGATTTGTTAAAAAACACATAATAAATATAGTAATAATGTAGGCATCACGATTTAGATTATATTTTGCCATTCTATATATTCTCAAATTTAAATCAATCGATACACACAATAATATTGGTTTTCTTTTGTAATCACCTTGATACAATTTACCACTGAACAGCAGTGGTATAAGAACTAACAAGAAGCTGCTCGTTATCTGTAAAATGATTTTTGATCTGCAGGATTAAACCAATAAATCAGCAATCGTATTTCACACAGGCGAAACCGAAACTCCTTGCATATTAGTGAACAAATCTTAGAATACATACTACTACTACTACTCCAAAGCTTTAGTTCAATCCATCAATATATATATATATATATATATATATATATATATATATATATATATATATAATATACACTTAATGTGAGCTTCTTACACGCTAAAAATTTCGAAGAAGATATTAGATTTCTTGCATGAATCAATTCATGTAAAAAACGATCTGTTTGGAGAGAGTTTATATCTCGATTGTGTGATATATTGACGCGTTAAAAATAATAACCGCTAACGTGTTACAAGTAAGCAAAGGCAACGTATATAAATTGTTAAATCTTAAGTATTGAATGTAAAATATTTTAGACGTTTAAACCTTTTATCAAAGCACATTGTTTAAAGATCAGTAGCGCTTTTACTTATATGTGCTAGCACAAGTGAGTAATTTGGTCGGCGTTAAAATAGCCTGGGGTAAATCCACACTATTGTTTCTTTAATTTTAAAGTAAACCCTGAAAAGATTTGTCACTGATATCCTTACTTGCAGGGATACAGCCATCAAACCCCTATGCCACTCTCAATGAATATATTAGCAAATAAGTACACATTATTATTATTATTATTGACAGTTTTCAAAGACTTAATCCGAAAAATGTACACAACTTCTAAAATATTCCGCACTCAGAAAAGGCATGTCGATTATTCTTCATACATATAGGTTTTGTTTGGTATGCAAATAAAGGATTCTTATAAAAATAATTTATATGAAACTTTTGCCATAGGTAAAATATGTAAACTTAAATGTTGTAGAGCGATGATGTATTTGAAAAGATTATCGGCCTGCAGAAGTGAACAAGGCGTATTTACCGCCAAACAATGAACACTGACTGAAACACTATTCATACTATTCATAGATTGTACAAATGTGTCGACTGAAGTAATTATCTATAATGTTGACATACTTTAACATCATTCTCGATAAACTAACAGGAGCTGGACTAGTCTACTCTACGCAATGAAAGTTTGCTCAGTACCATTTGTTTCTGTTTTATTCATTTATTTGGACTTTATTTGTGTTTAAAACTTTCGGCGCTTTTAGGCTACTGTCCAAACTATTATAAGGAATCGTAATCCTTGCTGACTAAGACCAACTTACATATCTTCCATCTGACTGTCTAAGATGCAAAAATGCATGGAAATGTACCACTATTTCCAGAGGTTGTTTCATCTCGTAATATCATTTGATAATGTTACAAAATCAACTTTCTTTAAAACTAGTTAACTTGTAACCCACCATCAAGTTGTTAAACTGTTGCACACGTACTAGCGAAGTATATTTTGCTTTGGAAGGTTAAAGCAAGGAATAAGTTCGATCAAAACATGAAGCAGTAGAGAAAAGTTTAAATTAGGACAATATTACCTCATGATGGCAACATGGATGCTTCCACACAATGTTATGTAAATGTCAGAAGTCGATGAAGAAACAGATGTGTTGCAACCATGAAGATGAGTTTTACCTAACCCACATTACATAAATGTACTTTGTTGAGTGGCACCGGTGTTACCAGATTTCTCCACTTGGAAGAGAAAAAGAGAAGGAATAATTGTAAACAGTAGTAAAAAAACAAAAGATGCAATACACAAATGACGATGAATGAAATACCTAGATAAAGGTCTTTCATTATTAACTTGTGATTAAAGTATGAGGATCTTTAGTAAAATTATAAATTAAAATTAGGTAAAGATAGCGCTTGTCAGCCACGTCTTTCTATACCGGTGTTGAGCCTGTGGCAGATACAAAATTGTATGGCACAAATTTATAAACATGCCTCTCTTGCAGTGTGCAAATGACATAATCTGCGAAATTAGCAATCAACATTGAATGTGCAGAATGAAGCTATGAACATGAACAGTAATACAGGATATAAATGTCAACATATTTGTGTTGAGAAAAAAAAATGGCAGCCATGTGTTAGGGCAAAAGGGCGCATACTGCGATATTACAAAATACAAAATCAACAGACTAAAATAAATGAAGGTGGCATGAAATATTTTAAAATAAATGTAGTAATAGAATAACGACAAGCTGAGCGAATTGTGGTTCTCTTGGGTCATATGGAAATACAAAAAAAGATGCAAAACAAATATAATGATAAAAGATAATGTATGTCTAGAAAAATGTCTTCTTTTGCTATGTCGTGATGAAAGTGTGATGATCTTAAATATTTACAGCAATATGCGTAATAGCGTTGTAATATAAAACACGTATCATTGGTGATTACATTTTGAGCATCGAAGTGGTCTGGTAAGAACGTATTGCAGAGATACATATATAGGTTTAAGTAAGTATGGTATTATCAACTACGAACAAGGGGGTACATAAACCAAGATGCAATGCACTGATTAGCTGCTACATAATGTGTGTTACCACGTAAATTGAGTCACCGAATAGTCTTTGCTAACATATAAACAAGTATAGTATGAATTGTTATAGACATTTCTAGTGAATACATACTATTAAATACCTGTCTATACAAAGAGTAAGTGATAGCAGGAAATTTGAAATAAGAATTTAGTAAAATGAAAATTTACTGAGAAGGACACGAATTGTTTAAACATATTTTCAAATTGTAAAATGTAGAAAATATGTATAGTTTGACGACGGATAAACTACCAATTTATATGTAACTTGGCAAAGCAGTAATTATATATATTGATTATTGCTATGTAGAAATAAAGGTTACACAAAGATAATATTTAGCAATGGCTTCTTTCTGTACGGACGTTCGACCTGTACCAGATATAAAATATTGTAGTACTAATTTATAAAAAAAACTCTTCTCTAGTAGCGCGCAAAATGACGTAATATGGGACATTAACAATTTAAGTGCAGAACAAGCTATACAATATGTATAGTACTGCAATATTGAGAGGAAATTTAAACTAAATTGTCAGTTAGTTGCAGCGGCGAAAGGGAACAGGTTGCATTACAAAATACAAAGTCAGCAAATATAGCAAACTAAACTGTGGAAAAGTGTATTGCACCTTTAAGAATGTAAAGTAGCAATAGACCAATGCTGTAATTGCGTTAAAAAGAATTGTAGCTTTCATGAAATAGAATTATATTTCTCCCTTAGCGGCAGATTAGCAAAGCTCTGCGGGATCATTGTAAGGATAATTCAGGTCTACACCGGTAGAAGTTCCAAAAGCTCCTTACCAGAATTGATGCGGTAGAGTTTTAACGATTGAACGTTGACCAAGATTTTCTTTTTTGAATAACTAGTCAGTCCGTGCGTTCCCGAATTATCCTTATTCCATTGTTATACATTGCTCAGTCGAGACCGCTTGAGATTTGCGCGTCAGTTAGAGTCAAATTTTAAAGGGGGGCATTTTTTTTTGTTTCCTCCATATGGCTCAGTCAATAGTATAATTTTTGTTACCGTGGATTCTCTTTTGAAGAAAATCATGTCCAAGACTCGAGCAGATGATAAACATGGGCTAGAAACTTACATACCGCTTTTAGATCACATTAGGATGATATCCACTCATCCACCTTATTTGGAAGGTCAAGACCGGAGGACACCCATGCAGCTATGCATAATGAAAAAATCAACTTACTAACGGGAGGAAATGTCAAATTTTGAGGATTCTGATCCACTAACGCAAATAATGGACAGCCTCCCGTCATTGTCGGATGAAATTGATCGGTCTACACTGATAATGAATTTACAACCTTACATTCATATTAATGTCACTTCCTAGACCTCATAAAATTAACGGAGGCGCTACATATTTTCAACATTCTATCCAGCTCGAGGAGAAAACTTCTGACCCTCCGCCATTTGTTTAAGTTGTTGAATATTTCTGATTGAGGTTATATGTATGTATCATTTGATAAATGGGCTTATCTTCACTACATATAAAACATCTATTCCAGTCATTTTAAATAGGGGTGTGCATACAAATATTATGATGTTATTGTAGGACGTTGTGACTCTTAATTGTTGACGCAGTACTTTTTCCTGGCTTCCAAATATTACATGATTCATTATACCCTCTCTACTTTGTCACCACATATTTTTTACCATTCACACTTTTAGTCTCCATAATGTACTTAGCTTGAAGAGGGTATCTTCGTACATAGATAACTCCTTATTGTACAATATTCCTTCACTAGTCTCTCCCTTTAAGTCTTCCAATTTATGTAGTTAAAGGTCTCCTAAAATAAAATATCTGATTGTGAAATTCAGAAAATAACCTTTAATAAAACAAGTTTTGTATCTTGAGATCCTATCTTTCTCACTCATTTTGAATTTAGGAGTTACACAGGGATCAGCTTTTAAATAACTAAGTAAATGATACCACACTTACTATGTTGTTGTTTTTTTAATTTCACTTTAATTGGTGACATCCTTTTCATATTTCATGCGAATTTTTGTATACATCAATAAAGCTAGATGATATAACTACAAACTTTCGGATTTCATTTCCAGTGAAATACTTTCACATTATAGTCTAAAGTGTTTGATTAATTCGTTCCTCTACAGACCCTTCTTTATCGGATTACTTGGAAATGTATTCGATATTTCTTTCTGCAGTAATTCCTTAACTTTTCGAATGTAAAATTAGTTTCCTTCATCGAACGGTGTCTTTTCTGGTCTTCGTTCACTAAATATTGTTTCTAGAAGCTTCTTATATCTGGACTCCCTTTTTTGCTTTCCCATTCTTAGCATATTAGGTCGAAAAGACATGCTCATGCGCATTTTTTGCATTGAGCATGCGCATTAAAAATTCGTTGTCCAAATATATTGCTTTGTCATCACGTAATACTTCTTGTCTTCAGAAATGTCATGATATGTGACCTAAATCTCTTGATGTTGGCATCGATCTTGGACTTAAAGAATCACGTGATATTTTATATCATAAATGAGTTTCACACCAAATCGACATCATATCAACATGGTAGTAAGGATTTGTTTCGGATTTAATGTTAAATTCCCGTAGGACCTCCGAAGATGCACCCTAATGTTAAATTCCATTATGTCTCCCGTGCCAAGCCACAATGTTAAATAATCACAGACATCAATACCGAACCCCAATGCTAACATTATAGATGATTTTGACGTTAAATCCCTATTTTTCTCCATTCTTGCCTGATCGAAGATGGTCGTAGAGTGAAGTTTTCCTTTCCCCGTACAGGCCACCATCATGTATATCGCCTTTGTATCAAGAATTACATGTCAAGCTTTTATCATATTTTCATTTCCGTTCCTTTCATATAATATAAAAGTTCCCTGTATACTTCATATATATATATATATATATATATATATATATATATATATATATATATATATATATGTGTGTGTGTGTGTGTGTGTGTGTGATGGTATATGTGTGTGTACATGTGTGTGTAATTAATTTCCTAACACGTAACACATTTTGGGACTATTGCGCTTTCCATGAGGAAGATTAATGACAGTCACAATAATTATATGTATGTGACTTACAACAGATCTAAAGGTTAATGGTTATTTTTCTCTAAATTACTTGTAATTCAATAATGCTTTAATGTGTAGTTCTTTTCATGCATTATTTCGGAATTAGTGTTTTTATCAAGTAGTCCCAGATACTACTGGATGTATCCAATGATACACCCACCCTACCATTTACTAAATTTTGCAAAGCATACTCGCCTTTTCATGGGAAAAATACATTATCCAACGAATGAGATGAAGTAATAAACATTCATCCATCAAACACCTAACCCTTTCTAACATACATTATATTTTGTACTAGAGGATGTTATAGTGGTGGATGATTAACACAACCAAATATGTCCTGGTTATCCAGCAACATATATAGAAATAATCAATGGATTATTATCATTATTATACAATTTGTACTGGACTGTGGTCACATCACAAAGCACACATTTTACTTATATATTTAGCACGGACTCTCGAGGTTTGTAATGTTTTGGGGGATGAATAATAAAGCACCATTACCTGTTACTATGAAGTGCACTAATTGATGTTATTCAACATTTAAGTGATATTATTCAACAGACATGATCCTTGCCTTTCGATTCAATTTGGGACTTGCATAACTCTCCTTTTACTTCAATGCTAATATTTGTACACATGAAAAGTGTTATTAGTTTACTTAGATAACTAAGGGGCAAGAGCAGAATAGCCCTACATTTAATATGGGTAGTGACAAATAGAGATTGGGAAGCAGACCAGAATATATTTATCCGGCCATGCATGGCTGTAGAAGGATTAAAACTTGACTGTAGATCGATTGTTTAAGGATCAGGTCTAAGGGAATAGACTTTGTCTGCAATCATTGAGAACTTTCACATTAGCAAGCATATGCACCGAGCCAAAAAAAAACTATATCTTTATATGATACGCAACTTTCAAATTCCTAATTGATTCATTAATTAGTCAGTCCGAGCGTTCGCACCTTCTCGTCATTCCATTGTTTGATATTGCTCAGTCGAGAGCGTTGGAGATTTAGGCGTCAGTTAGATACAGATTTTAAGGGTATAAAATATATATATATTTTTCTTAGAGATGGCTTAATCGAGAGTAGAATTTTTGTAAGCGTGGATTCTGTTTTGAACAAAATCATGTCTACAACTTGGGCAAATGGAAAAATGGACAACAAACTATTAAATACCGTTGGTCCACACACCCGCCTCATTTAGAAGATCGGGAAGAATATCAAATTTGGATGACTCTCGCCCGCTAACTCAAAAAATGGACACCATCTCGTCATTTTCTGATAAAAGTCTACTGGCCTACACTGAAAACGGATCCACATCCCCACTCTCGTATTAATGTCAGTTACTATATATCATAACAATTACAGAGATGATACATATTCTCAAAGTTCTGTCTAGCCTTTCCATTTTTGTTCTTGTATATTTCGGATCGCATGACGTTATTTTTGAACCGCGAGACTCTTAATCATTAACGCGGTATTTTCTCCGGGTTTCTAACTATTAAAAGATTCATTGCACTATGTCAATTTTTTCGCCAAATATTTTTTACCATTAACATTTTTGGTTTAACAAATGTTCTTACTTTGAAGAGGCATATTTATAGTCATAGAGAGATAACTCCTCCTCGCAAAATATTCCTTCAGTATTGTCTCCCTTTAAGTCTACATGTTTATTTACTAGATTCTCGTAAAATAACGTGTCTGATTGTGAAACTGTGAAGATAACCCTAAGTAAATCAAATTTGTATTGTGAGATCCTATCGGTCTCGCTTTTTGTATTTAGGCATAGCATAACTATTTGCTGCTAGATAACTACATACACTATTACTGACTTAAAATAAGTGTTTCAGGTCACTTTAATTGGTGACATACCTTTTCACATTTCAAGTATTATATTCATCACTAATGCTATATGATATGTCTAATCATTGTCTGATTTCTTTTTCAATGAAATACTTCCACATTATAGTCTTAATAGTTTGACAAATCTTTCTACAACAGACCCTACTTTATTTGAATAGGAAATGTATTAGATATTATTCCTTCTGCACTAATTCATTAACTTTTCGGATGCAAACTTATATTCCTTCATTGAAGTCTGTCTTTTCTGGTTTTGTTTCATTAAATAGTTGTTTAAAAGTTTCTTACATATTGACTCCATTGATTGTTGTCATTTTCTTAGATGTTCGAAAAGACATGTATCACTCTCATAAAGTATATGTAGTAATTGTTGCATTTTCCATGTGATTATATATAAACTATATCTACTATGAAAATTGATTATATTTTTGACTACCATAACACCTTCTAATATTACATTTTGGGTCATAATGTAATTTGCCTGTAAATTGTTATTCTTCATTTTTTTTAAAAATTATGTCAAGTTTTGTATTTAAAATTAATTATATCTGTTTTTACCTTTGTTCTTTTTTAATGCTAATGCGAATTTTATTTTCTCCATTGAGCATGCGCATTAAAATTTTCGTATTGTAATTCTACTGCCAGTCATGACTTCATAAAATCTGATTCCCGTCTTTAGCAATGTAATACACGTTGACCTAAATATCTTGACGCTGGCAGCGATCTTGTATTTAAAAAGTCACTTGATATTTTATATCATAAATGCGTTTCAGGCCCACTCGACATTATATCAACATGGGCGCAAGGATGTGTGCTGGATTCAATGTTGATCACCCAAAATGGCACCCTAATATTAAATTATTATATGTATCCTATTCCAAACCACAATGTTAAATTCCCACAGACATCCATAACGACCCAATGTTAACCTTATCGATGATTTTTACGTTAGATACCTACTTTGCCCCATACTTGGCCAAACCAATATGGTCGTATAATGATTTGCTTTTACTTCCCTATACAGGCCCCCATCCCGCATAATGCCCTTGTCTCCACAATTAATTGTGAAACATTTAGCTTATTTTCATTTATGTTATTTTCATATAATACAAAATATTAATGTTTACTTCATATATATATATATATATATATATATATATATATATATATATATATATATATATATATATATATATATATATATATATATATATATATATATATATATATATATATATATATAAGTAACTATTTCCTAACACGTAATACAGTTTGAGATTATTGCGCTTTCCATGAGGCAGACTAATGACAGAAATAATAATTATTTTTATATGACTTACAACAAAACGAAAGGCAAATGGTTATTTTCGTATAATTACCTGTAACTCAATACTGCTCTGATGTGTTGATCTTTTCATACATTCTTTCAGAATTAGAACTTTTGCCATGTAGGGCCAGATATTACTGTATTTATCCAATGATACATAGACCCTTCCATTTACAAAATTTTGCAAAGCACCCTAGGCTTGTCATGGGATAAATACAATATGCAACGGTTGTGATGAATTACTAAAGATCAAACCATGAAAAACCTACCCCTTTATGAGATAAATTTTGTCTGAACAAGGGGATGTGATGGTGATGGATGGTTCACAAAACCAAATATGTCATGGTTATAAAGCAGCTTATATAAAAAAAAATAATGGATTCATATAATTATTATAAAATTTGTACTGGACAGTGATCACATAAATAAGCACACGTTTTACTAATATATATAACACTGATGATTGTGATTTGTAGTCTTAGGGGGATTAATTATAATAAACCATTACCTGTTACTATGAAGTGCACTGCTAGATTTTATGCAACATTTAAGTGATATTTTTCAACAGACATGATCCTTGCCTTTCGTATTCAATTTGGGACTTTCATAACTCTCCTTTTAACTCTATGCTAATATTTGTACACCTGAAACAGTTTTATTAGTTTACTTAGATACCTAACGGTCAAATGTAGTATAGCCCTACATTTAACATTATTTGTGGCAAATATAGATTGGGAAGTAGACTAGAAGGTATTTATCCGGTTACGCAGGACTGTGAAAAGATCTAAACTCGACAATAGATCGATTGTTTAAGGATCAGCTCTCAGGGACTAGACTTTGTCTGGGATCATTTAGAACTATCCCATCATCAAGTCTCTACACCGAGGCGAAATAACCATATATATTTTATTTTTTTTATGATACGCAACTATTTACAAATAGTTTTGACTGTGTATATTTCCCTCAAGAAAGACACATACATTATATTATTACGTTAAAGATTATATAATATTTTATTATTTTCTCAAAATTACGAATATCGTTCTGAATGACGAGGGATAAGTATCTTACAGTTTATATGCCTAAATACTGCATAGACATGTTTTCAATTTGTACCCTAAGAGCGCATCATTTTCTATATAAAAAAACCGTTTGTCATCACATATATATTATTTGTTTTTCTCATATGCCACCTGTGGGTAGCCTAAAATTTAGATACAAATAACGTGCTATTTTTCTTTTAAAATAGATAGACCGGGCAGAGGATACTCGATCAAACTTGCGTTATATCGGAACATAAGCTCCATTTAAGAGAGAGAGAGAGAGCGAGAGAGAGAGAGAGAGAGAGAGAGAGAGAGAGAGAGAGAGAGAGAGAGAGAGAGAGAGAGAGAGCGACAGACAGACATAAAAAGAGACAGACAGACAAACAGACACAGAGAGAGACAGACATACAGAAAGACAGTGAGACAGAGACAGCGTCTGTCCTCACGTACATACATAAAAACCCTATATTCCAATTGAAATCCGATATATGAATAGGTTTAAACATATGTATTAATGATCTTTCTTGGCACAGTAAGAACTTAATACCCACATTAGAACACTGCTGATCAATCGGAACATATTAAAATACTCCCGTGTAAAGAAAACACTGACCTGTATGATATTTCCAATTCGAATATCAACAAGTAGTGCACTGATGAAGAAGCGAGAATGTTTAAGATTTCAAAATGTTGGCTGATTTCTAATGGACTTCAGCTGTTTTGAAAATGGCACATCAGATGAACGAAATTGTCTGCTGTACGAGCTGTTCTTTTTTTTCTTTTTTTTTTGTCTTTTTTTTAATATTTCAATTGAGAAAAAGAAAGTATGGTGTGGAAAACAATGAATACAAGTTTGCAAACATAATTAAAGTGAGAAAGAATCCGCGAATAAAAAAAAAAGATTTTTTAAAATGAAAGGTACGATCTGTAATAAGCCAAACAAAACGATAAAAGGCCTATAACCGTGTTATCTATAAAATAATTACTGAATAAAGCACACGACGTGCAAATATGCATGTGTAGTCGCTTATAACGGATTAAGATACCACGTGCTGGTGGACCTTCACTCATGGCAGGGTCGTCAGCAGGAAACCATTGTACCGTTAGCGCCTGTACTTAGAATTAGTGTACTTTAGCACTTGTGTTCCAGTTTTTTTGGTAAATTTATATTACACTTCTACCCACCGACAAAAACACGCTATTGTTATTTTTACTATTATTATTATTATTATTATTGTTATTACTATTAGTATTATTATTACACTAGCATACATATGGTATTATATACTAGATACTTTTCAGGCGACAAGTGGCGTTTACAAAGTTAATTCCCAACATACATACATACATACATACATACATACATACATACATACATACATACATACATACATACATACATACATACATACATACATACATACATACATACATACATACATACATACATACATACACACATGCATGTATATATATATATATATATATATATATATATATATATATATATATATATATATATATATACACCTACGTGCATACATTCATGCAATATGCGAATAATTAAAACATTTTCCCAGTCTCACTCACATTGTGGTCGCATTATTTTGATCAAATATTGATCTTAATATGACCTTATCCATCATGAGTGACATATATTAAACATAGTACATGCATCAGAACATACATACATGCATACATTCGCACATGTATGCATACATGGATACATTAAATAATAAATCCATGCATACACACATATATACATACAGTATGAGTTACAAAAAAGTGTTCGTTTGTTCCTAATTTCTCCTTTATTATTACATGCATATTTGTTTCAAAAGTTGTATCCATTATATTAGCTACCTCTTATTTTAAAAGTGTTTTTTGTATTATACGTAAATATCATTGATACATATGTTCATGTATAACCTAGTAAGAACAACACATAATGCTACCGGCATTCAATAAACAAATCGTTTCCCAATGTGTATTTGTCACGACTCGTATTAAATATAGGGCTATTCTACATTTGCCCCTTAGGCATCTAAGTAAAGTAATACAATTTTTCAGGTGTACAAATATTAGCACAGAGCTAAAAGAAGAGTTATGCAAGTTCCAAATTGAATACAAAAGGCAAGGATCATGTATGTCGAATAATATCACTTAAACGTTGCATTAGATCTAGCGGTGCACGTCATAATAACAGGTAATTGGTGTATTATAGTTCATCCCCCTAAGACAACAAAACCCGATCGTCAGTGTTAAATATATAAGTTAAACGTGTGCTTGGTCATGTAACCACTGTCCAATACAAATGTTATAATAATGATATTAATTCATTATTGTTTGTCTATATATGCTGCTAGATAACCAGGACATATTTGTTTTTTTGAACCATCCACCACCATAACATCCTCTAGTACACACAAAGTGTATCTTAGAAAGGGTTAGTTTTTTATGATTTCATCTTTAGTAATTCATCACAATCGCTGCATAATGCATTTCACCATTACAAACCTTGTGTGCTTCGCACAATCTTCTAAATGGAAGGGTGTGTGCATAATTGGATAAATACATTAATATCTGACAACACTTGGCAAAAACTAATTCTGAGATAACGAATCAAAAGCTCTACACAGGCAAGCAGTATTAAGTAACAAGTTTGTTTATGCGAGGAGCCATTTTTGCCTTTATTTTTGTAGTAAATCACGTTTAAACAAAATATTGTATCTGGCATTAGTCTGCTTCATTCAAAGCGCAATATTCTCAAGCTGTATTGCGTGCTAGGAAATTAATTACTTCTATGTGTATATATATATATATATATATATATATATATATATATATATATATATATATATATATATATATATATATATATATATATGGCGTCCTGTATGAGGAAATTAAAATAAATCAGTCCACAACCATCTTGGTTTGGCCTGGTGTGGGACAAAATAGGTATATAACGTCACAGTCATCTATATGGTTAACATTGGGGTCGGTTTGGATGTCTGTGGGAATTTAACAGTGTGGCTTGGTATGGGATACATATAAGAATTTAAAATTAGGGTCCCACTTTGGGGTTCCAGTGGAAGATTAACATTAAATCCAACACACAGCCATACTACCATGTTGATATAATGTCGACTGGGCCTGAAACGCATTTATAATATTAAATATCACGTGACTTTTTAAATACAAGATCGCTGCCAGCGTCAAGATATTTAGGTCAAAGGTTATGATATTTCTGAAGACAGGAAGTAGATTTTATGATGTCATGACTGGCAGTAAAATTGCACAACGAAAATTTGAATGTGAATGCTCAATGTTAAAAATGCGCATAACCTATAAAAAATGAACAAATATAAACGCAGATATAATTAATTATAAATAAAAAACTGGCCAGAACTTTTAAAAAAGAATAATAACAATTTAAAGACACATTACATAATGAAGTAAAAAAGTACTATTTCAAGGGTTTAGTAAAAGGAAGACGATGTTTAAGAAGCTTGTGAACAACTAGTTAATGAAAGAACACCAGGAAAGACACAGATAGATGAAGGAAAATAAGTTTGCATCCGAAAAGTTAAGGAATTAGTGCCAAAGGTAAATATCGAATACATTTCCTACTCAAATAAAGAAGGGTCAGTAGCGGAACGGTGTTATCAAACTATTACGATTGTAATGTGAAAGTATTTAATTGAAAATAAAATCAGAAAATGAGTAGATATATCAGATAGCTTCAGTGATGAATATAATACTTCATATGAAATATGAAAAAGTATGTCACAAATTAAAGTGACCTGAAAAACATAATTTAAGTTAGGAATAGTGTATTTATTTATCTAACAACAAGCAGTTATGGAATGCCTAAATACAAAAAAGTGAGACAGATAGGATCTCAAAATACAAAATTTGTTTTACCCAAGTTTATCTCAGAGTGTCACAATAAGAATCTTGCAGTCCAAAAATAGCTTTATGCTATGTTTATGCAAAACATTAATTTAAGTAAATAGAATACATGTTTCATATGTATTGAATATAAACTCATTTATCAAATTACACCTACATAGCACCCTAATCCAAAACATACAAGGACCAATAATGAAAGGCGGAATGTCAGACATTTTATATACGAGCTGCACAGAATCTTGAGAATATGTAGAATCTCCGTTAATGTTATGATATCTGGTAACTAACATTCATATCAGTGTAATGATGTGGATCCGTTTTCAGTGTATACCGGTCGATGTTTACGAGACAATGACACGAGGGTGCCCATTTACTCGTTAGCAGGCGACAGTCCTCCAAATTTAATATTCTTCTCGCTGGTAAGTTGATTTTCCCTTTCTCCATAGCTGCATGGGTGTCCTCCGGTTTTGATCTTCTAAATGAGGCGGGTCTGTTGATCAAAGGTATTTAATAGTGTGTTGTCCATTTTTTCATTTGCCCAAGTCATGGATATGGTATTGTTCAAAACAGAATCCACGTTAACTAAAATTCTACTCTCGAGTGAGCCTTGTCGAAAAAAAAATTTATGTTATACCCTTAAAATTTGAATCTAAAGAAGGTGCGAACGCACGGACTGACTAATTAGTGAATCAATTAGGAATTTGATTGAATTCTCATAAACCAATCCCTATCCGTTTTACCTAGAGGAATACTGTTGTTTCCTGGTTACATAGTTACCAGTTACCATTGTAATAATTACCTATTTTGAATGCCAACATTAGTTGACCTAGCTACAATATGTGTAAGCTGCTGTACGGCATGTACACGTCCTAGAACAAGTAACTGAGTCATGCACGAAGCTTTCGTAGCATAGTGCACAGCAAAAAATATTCGTAGTCAGTACGAGCGAAATCTCGTAATGTTCCTATGAACAGCCAACTAACAAGAAAATAGAGCTTATATGTCCTGAATACAGACTTGACACAAACATACTACAGCAAAAGAGTGAATCTGAACAAGTGAAACTGTCAGTGTCAGAATTCCCTAAGCTCAGATATAGTAATCGGAAACCGCAGCTAAATTAGGGCACAAGGGGGAACAGTATAGTCGTCGAAACTTTTCGGATCACAGGAGTACCATATATCCATGAAGACGACACTGGCAAAAACGTCCTGAAAATGTGTAAGTCCCTCGGCTTATACTTTGATTTAAAGGACATTGACAGATAACACATAATGAAACGTAATGGGCAGTTATTCAAATCCAGGGATATACTTATCAAATTTGCTACTTAGCGTGCCCGTCAGAAACTGTATACATGGGCAGCGGTTACGGTGGAATCTGTATTAATGGCAATCTAACCAGAGGAAGAAGTAATCTGTTTCGGAAGCCAGAAAGCTAGAGAATGCTAAACGCCTAGCTAAAGCCTGGATATCTCACGGGACGATGTTGTTAAACCTTCGATCGTTAAAAATGCACCTCATCAATTATGATGAGGGCCTTTCGGAACTTCTACCTGGCGTTGATTTGAATTCTCTTTCCAAGGAACCTTTGGAGCCTTTCATATCTAGCACTAAGTGAGATAGAGAACTCCAGTTCATGACAAATGAAAGCCTCAGTTAGTAATAACCCAAGCACAGTGTTGGTCTATTGCTACGTACATTATTAAAGGTGCAATACACTTTTCCTCACTTTAGTTTGCTTTTTTGTTGATTTTGTCTTTTGTAATTGCATCATGTTCCCTCTCGCCCCTACGCCCAACTGACAATTTAGTTTCAATGTCCACTCAGTATTGCAGTAGTGTAAATGTTTGTAGCTTCGTCTGCACTTTAATTGTTAATGTCGCAGATTTCATCATTTTGCGCACTACTAGAGAAGAGTGTTTATAAATTAGCACTAATAAAATTTATTACTATGTATTTGCTAGGAATGTCTGCAACAATTTATGTTATAATTGTTTATATGTTAACCAACATTATGTGGTCACTCAACTTACGTGATATCACAAATTATTATTGCAGCAACCAAGTAGTACATTGCATCTTGGTTTACGTACTCCTTCTTCACAGTTGATAACATAATACATACAACAATCTATATAAGTACATCCGCATTACGTTCTTACAAGACCCCTTAGAAACTCCAAATGTAATCACCAAAGATGTGTGTTTTATCTTACATCGCTGTTAGGCATATTTATGTAAATATTTAAGATGCTCACACTTTCATCACAAGATAGCAAAAAAAGACCTTTCTTTAGATATTCTTTCTTGTTTATTTTGCATCTATTATTCTGTATTTCCTCATGACCCATGAGTGGCAAAAAAATCATCCTAACACAAGTATGTTGTTATTCTATTGATACTTTCGCCCCAAACATGGCCGACATTTTTTTTTCTCAACGAAAATACTTACACATTCACTTCTTGTATTACTGTTCATTTTCGTATCTTCTTTCTGCACATTAATTGCTGATTGCTAATTTCGCAGAGTATGGCATCTGTACACTGCAAGAGAGGCATTTCTTTATAAATGTATGATACATGTTTTCATCTGCCACATGTTCAACAAACATATAGAAAAATGTGGTTAACGAACGCTATCTTTACCTAATTGTAAATTTTAAATTTACTAAATTCTCATTCCTAATATCCACATATCGCTAGGTTTCAGTGAAGATATGCTTTCACTTGAAGTGTCTGCGAAAACCTAAGATAACTATATTGCACAGCGTATCTATGTTTACTTAGTACTCCCTTGTTCCTAGCTGATAATATCGGAGTTGGAACAGAAACCTTTGCTTTTATCTTCCAGTTATTTTATTACAAGATCCCTGTTTAACTCCAAATTGCAGTAATAAAAGACAGATAGTTTATATTACAACACTATCATGCACAATAATGTCAACAATTAAGATCCTCATACTTCGATCACAACTTAAGAATGAAAGAACTTTTTCTACCCAAGGTATCTCATACGTCGTTATTATTGTGTTCCATCTTTTGTTTTTACTTCTGTGTACAATTAGTCCTTACTGTGTTCCACTTCATTGTAGAGAGAAATCATACGGGTACCTAATAAGACCCATGTCAATCAACACAGTATTTTTATGTAATGTGGGTTCGTAGAATTCATTTTCATGGTTGCAAAGCATTTATTTCTTCATCGACTTCTGGCGTTTACATAACTTTCTGTATAAGCATCCCTATTGCCCTCATGAGGTTCTATCGTCCTACTTTCAACTTGTATCTACTGCTTCATGTTTTGATCGAATTTATTTCGTGCTTGAACCTTTCCACAACACAATTTACATCGCTAGTACGTGTGCACAAGTTTAACAACTTGATGATGGGTTACAAGTCAACTAGTCTTAAATAAAGCTGATTTTGCAACACAATCAGGGGATATTAACGGATGAAAAAATCTACAGAAATAGTGTCAAATTTCCATGGAGATTTTCATATTAGAGACTCAGTTAGAACGTATATAAGTTGGTCTTCTTCAGCAACCGATTTATATGCCTAGGATAACGAAATATTCATAATAGTTTCGACAGTACACTAACAGCGCGGAAATTGTCAAACGATACAGGGAGTCCAAAGAAATGAATAAAACATAAACAATGATACTGGTCAGACTTTCATTGCGTAGAGTAGCCAAGTCCAGCTGCTGGTAGTTTATCGAGGATGCTGTTAAAGTATGTCAACATTCTTGATAATTACTTTCGGTCGACTTATTTGTAGAAATTATAAATATTATAGTGTTTCAGTCAGTGCTTATTGAATGGCGGTAAATATGCCTTCAGTAGGCCTCTAATTTTTCTTCAAACACATCTTTGCTGTACACCATTGTGGTTTGCATAGTTAAGGTATGGTTATAGTTAGCAAACTATTGATAATATTTATCTTTCTAAAAATCCTTTATATGTATCACCACCCCTCCCAAAAAAAAAAATAAAAAAGATAAAAAGATGTATAAAGAATAACCAACATTTATTTTTTGAGTGTGGAATATTTTATACGTTTTGTATATATGTTAGATTAAACTTTGAAAGCTTCGTCAATAACAATAATGTATATTTACTCACTAATTGATTTATTGAGAGTGGAATGAGGGTTTTGACAACTGTGTTCCTACAAATGAGGATATCAGTGACCAATTTTATCAGGGTTTCTTTAAAATGAAAGGGAGAATAGTGTGTTTTTGCCTTGGGGCTATTTCAACGCCGACGAGATTACTCCTGTGCTTGTACATATAGGTAAAACCGCAAGTAATATTTCAAAGGATGTAATTTGATGAAATGGTAAAAAGTCTTAAATATTTAGCATTTAATGCTTACGATGTACTTTCAAATATGTTAAAATAATGTGCAATCTTCACCTAAGGAAATCTCTGTTTTTCAGTTCAGCATTTGGTAAATGAAAACTTTACAGGTTTATGAATATGAAAATCTCTTGTACAGAGATAATTGGCTTAGATATGGACAAATTAACGTGGTTGATGCAAAGACGTTAGATTATGCAACATCATAATTAATTTGTACTTTTAACACGTTAGCGGTTATTTGTAACGCGTTGTGAATTGGTAATGAGTTAGACGATAGTTAACAAGTTTTAAAGAATTCACGAGTTACGTGCAATATCTAATACAATCGAGATATAACCTCCCTCCAAACAAAGATTTTTACATAAATATCTTGATGCAAGAAATCTATCAACTTCTTCATCTTATACATTACTTACGAGTAAGAAGCTCTAGCACGTTTTAATTCGTTAAAAGTATATAATAACGCCTTAGCAGAAAGTTGTCACTAGGTAGTTGCATAGTGTAATACGTTTGAAACAGGTGTTTAATCCCTCTAAATATTTATTGTTCTTCAGTTACACGATAGTCATACTTACGCACATATGAATTAACTCACACAATATTGAATAATTGATCAAAATTGCACCGGTTGGACATAATTTACTGCGTTCTTCAAACATACATTCAAACATAAGTATGTTGGTGAGTGAAGTTTTCAGTATAATACAGTTATTGATTTCATATCGATGTTCAATAACAGAGCGCCTGTTATGCCGTTTATGGCAGTTCATAAATCGACAAGGATTTCCCAAGTTCTAGTTTATTATTTCCTTGACTTTATCATTTTCTTCACAGGACTTATATTGCTATCATTAAAACTTTACAAGCAATTATTTCTTATTTAATAAGAAACGGAATTTGACACCATGTAACTTTTCCTTCAATATTATTCGTACCCATAGTTCTACGATATATTTAGGTAACAATAACGTCATGTCGATGCGTCGTAATGTACTGATCACGCCATTTTGAGCTGTACTGTAGGCGTTGATTTCAAAAATTGACATCTTTACATGTGTATAAATGGCATTTGCATGTCATTTGCAATTAAAGAATTTTGACCTTAAAAGCTTAAATGTGCTTATTTAAACCTCACTTCATACGTAAGAGAAACTCTGATCGATATCTTCGCCATTTCGAATCTGACAAGCTAAATCATGAAAAAGACTTTATGCAACAGTAGAGAAGCTGTAAACGTGAAAACAGGTATTGGAATTTCCAGTTAACCTACATATAGTACAATCAAATGAATATGATCTGGTATTAGAACTGTATGTGTGTGTTGTCTTTGACAAGTGATATTGGGGTTGCTAACTTCCCGAATTATGTGCTTTTCTCGACATGTTTCCAGGGCTACAGCATATACAGTTTTAAATGTTCGAAATACTATTTCTACGGTATGTGCAGTAACTGTAATCTAATACATATATATCAGAATAAATCGAAATATAATTTACATTCAGGCAATGCGGATGTAAATAGTGCCTGTATCATGTATTAATGGCAAACATTAGGTATCACTTTTCCGACTGTGGTTGAAGCCGTGTGTTAAGAATGTAATTCCATGCTAAGGTCTTGTCATAACGTTTTTGAATATCTACATTAAGTGTATCTTCTACATCAATTGATGGATTGAACTATAACTTTGAAATAATACTATTATATATGTCTAACGTTTGTTCTCTAATATTCCAGGAGTTTCTCTCTCATCTTTGTGAGATATGTTTGCTGACTTATTGGTTTCATTCTCCAGATTTTTTTTTTACAGACAACGAGTAGCTTATGTGTGGTTCTTATATCCCTGTTGTCCAGTGGTAAATTGTATCAATGTGTTTACATCAGAAACACTATATTACTGTGTGCATTGAATGATTTAAATTTGAGAATCTACATAATGGCAAAATAAAAAATAGTTCATGATGCCTTCATTTAATCCTACTAATATTGTCGTTTTGCAACAAATCATATCATGCTGTGTTATAGTTAACTAGTTTCTTATCCTAATAAGATAACAAGTTTTAATTCATAGCAAAAATAGCAAATATGCCGATACTGTTATAATTAAGAAACTTCAGTTGATTGTGTAACATTGGTCACTGTTACAAGATAACCGGGTTGGATTTCGGATTTATAACAGTACACTTTTGATAGTGATACAAATGCAATGTTTATTGATGAATGACTTGAATGGGAAAAGAGTTATGATTTATACGTGCGGGTATAAGATCCAAATATTGGACAAATTAACACAATCCGCACGAACCTAATAATGTAACCCAAATATGAATATAGATAAATAACCTTACACAGTACAACGACAAAGGTTAATGATTCCCAGTAATTTCAGACGACGAAAAGAATGATGGGTTTTACTCAAATAGTAAAAATGATGTACTTTACTCATATAGTACAAATGTATCCGCTCAAATAATGCAAAATGAGGTACTTTATTCAAATAATAAAATTATGAAAATAATGGGATAGATATCACACAAAATATCTTTACAATCCCAAACCACTGCGTATCACAAACCCCAAAAGTAGCTCACGGCTGAAAGATTACATGTATGGAGTAGCACAAAACACTCAGTATCTGGCACACTTGGCTACCAGTCACCCTGGTCAATCAAGCAGTCAGCATTAACGGTAGTCACCGACCACCATTCAATCCCTTGGTCAATCAAGCAATCAGCGCCCACCAATCGGACAGCAACGCCCGATCACCTGCTACTCAACAAGCAACACACTGTAAATTCAGCTCAACGGCTGTTATGGTCAGATTTACAGCTGCTATGGTCAACTTTTATGGTCAGCTCTACAGCTGGGGTTTTCGTCGACTCTGACCAGCTCAAAATAAATCTAACACCGTGTATTATGATTGACACGAGCATATACGACAACACCTAATGACGGTATATACGGTATGTTATACAAATTACATTATCGGCACAACATTACAAAGCAATAAACAAGTTCAGAAGTGAACCTACCCGTGTCCGATAAACGTTTCCTAAAAATGCCACTTTATATTGCTAATAAAAAGCTCTTGTTAAATCACAAATAAGAATAGAAAATATTTGCATTGTACTACGCAAGCCGAAGCTACATATAAAATACACATCAGAAATTACTAAATAGCTTACATACCTCTACAGCTAAAAATGTGCAAATCTCTAAATAGACTGCTCACTGACAAGAAGTTCCGTAATGTAAAGATTTAGTCTTACGGTGAGGCATTTATGCACAGACGATGCAGCCCTACCTCGTCCGTACGCTTGATGTATTCGGTTTTTCCCATCGAAAGCACTTCGCACGTGCGGCATAGGGTGAACCGAACTCACTGTTTCGAAATATTGTACAATATACATAAAACACCATCGGGTATCGTTGTACACGAAAAACGAAACCCGAGTACATGTGACAGTCACCTTTCATGTCAATTCATATGTATGCAGATCATCATCACATCTCACAATGGATATCTTATGTGCAATATAGTTTCATACCTATTCCCAGCAAAAGTCAATTGTTGTTCGCTTTTTAGAGTATGAATCATTCTAATTTTCGGGATAATTTTCTATAAAAAAAATTGCAATGATAGCAAAGTATTTCTGAAACACTTAATCTTCCCACATAAACCATTGAAAAGCTTTAGAGGAAAAAAAGAACAAAAACATACCCCCCCACAAAAAAAAAAAACAAAAAAACAAAACAAAACAACAAAAAACAACAACAAAACAACTATTTGGTTTCAGAATCACGGTAACATCACGTGTCTTTCAGAATTGGTGATAATGAACATATGTATCAATGTTATTTAATTATAATTTGAATAATTTTTTAAGTAATGTATAGTTAACGAAATGGATACAACTTTTGAAACAAATATACATAAAGTATTTAAGGGGAAATTAGAAAAAAAGAACACTTTCTTTGTACCTTATATATATATCTCGATATATACTTTTGTTTGTATGTACGTATGTATATATGTATGTATGTATGTATGTATGTATGTATGTATGTATGTATGTATGTATGTATGTATGTATGTATGTATGTATGTATGTATGTATGTATGTAGGTAGGTAGGTAGGTAGGTAGGTATGTATGTATGTATGTATGTATGTATGTATGTATGTATGTATGTATGTATGTATGTATGTATGTGTGTGTGTGTGTATGTATTTATGTTGGAACTTAACATTGTTAACGCCACAACCGCTGTCGCCTGAAAAGTGACTGGTATCTCAAACCATGTTTATGTTAGTGTACTATTACTACTACTACTACTACTACTAATAATAATAATAATAATAATTAATAGCTTACTACAGATTGTAGCTTTCTTTTCTAAAAAAATGAAATATTTGTTTTTTTATTCGAGGACTCATTTTCTAGTTAATTAGGGTTGTAAACTTTAATTCATTGTTCTCCTGTCTATACTTTCCTTTTGCAATTTAAAGATTCAAAATAAATGTACTTTTTTTGGAAAAGAAATAACAAAACAGCTCCTATAGCGGAAAATGTAGTTAAGCTGATATGATATTTTTACAACAGCTGAAGCTTCTTCAACAGTGCACTGTTCGTTGATAGTCGAATTGGAAATATCATACAGGTCAGTAGATTGTTTACATGCGAGTATTTACATATTTAGCGCTAGGTCAGCAGTGTTCTAGTTGGTGCTTTATGTTCATACTGTGTCAATAGAGATCACTAATGTAGATTTTTAGACCCATTGAGCGATTGGATTTCAGTGGATATATGTTTTTGTTTCTGCAAGCACGTTAAGACCGACACTCTCTCTTTCTCTCTCTCTCTCTCTCTCTCTCTCTGTGGAATTTAGCTTGCATTCCGATAAGACGCAAGTTGGACTAAGTGTCCTTAGCCCAGTATTTATATTTTAATATAATAATAACACGTTATTTGTATTTAAATCTCATGCTGCACGCAGGTGGCATATGAGAAAAACAAATAATATATAAGTGGTGACCAATTGTATCTTTTTTATATTGAATATGAGGCGCGTTTAGGGTACACATTGTAAACGTATAAATGCGGCAATTTGGATTATGAATTGAGAGACGATTATAGCTCGTCATTCACATCGATATTACTAATTCAAAACAAAATGAGAATTATCTAACCATACATTACTATGCACATTACTATGCACAATATGTAGCAAATGCATACTGAAGAACAGTCAACTATTCAATAATCTTTAACATAATAATATACTGCTTGTTTCTTTGGTGAGGCAAATATACAAAGTGAAAAATAGTTGCTATTAGTTGCGTATCATATAAAGATATGGTTATTTTGCCTAAGAGTAGGGGCTTACTGATGGGAAAGTTATAAATTCTCCCAGACAAAGTCTAGTCCCTGAGAGCTGATCCTTAAACAATCGATCCTTCTAAAGTCTAAAGTTTATATCCTTCTAAAGTTTTGCATAACCGGATTAATACCTTCTGGTCTACTTCCTAATTTGTATTTACCTCGACACATATTAAATCTAGGGTTATTCCACATTTGCCCCTTAGGTATCTAATTAAACAAATACAATTTGTCAGGTGTACAAATATTAGCATATAGGTAAAATGAACGTTATGCAGTTCCAAATTGAATATGAAAATCAAGGATCATGTCTGTTGAATAATATCACATATAGCAGTGCATTGCATAATAACAGGTACTGGTGTATTCAACTTCATCGCACTAAGACATTTCAAAAACAATCATCAGTGCTAAAACTATTTAAGTAAAACGTGTGCTTAGTTATGTGACAACTGTACAGTAGACATTTTATAATTATGACATTAATCTATTATTTTGTTCAATATATGTATGTTGGAAAGGGGTAGGTTTTTCGTAGGCAAATCTTTAGCAATTCATCACAATCGTTGCATAATCTATTTATCCCATGACAAGCCTAGTGTGCTTTGCAGAATTTAGTAAATGGTATGATGAGCGAATAATTGGATAAATACAGTAATATCTGGCCCTACTTGACAAAAGCTCTAAATCTGAAAGAATGCTTGAAACTCTGTACACATTAAAGCAATATTGAGTTACAAGTAATTATATGCAAATAATCATTTGCCTTTCTTTTTGTTGTAAGTCATGTAAAAAGAAGTAGTATATATGTTATTAGACAGACATACTCATTGAAAGTTCAATAGTCCCAACATGTATTACATATTATGAAATTAAGTACTTATATATATATATATATATATATATATATATATATATATATATATATATATATATATATATATATATATATACATACATCAAATAAACAAAAATGTTTTATATTATATGAAAATAACAGAAATGAAAATATAATAAATGTTTGGCAAATAATTGGGGGGACTAGAGCTGTATGCGGGATGCGTGCCTGCATGGGGAAGCGGAAAATCTCTCTACGGCCATCTAGGATTGGCCACGTATGGGGCAAAAGAGGAATTAAACTTTAAAATCATCTATATGGGTAACATTGGGTTTGGTATGGATATCTGTGGGAATTTAACATTGTGGCTTTGTATGGGAGACATACAAGAATTTAATATTAGGGTACCATTTTGTGGTCCAATGGGAGTTAAGCATTAAATCCAACACATCCTTACTACCATGTTTATATAATGTCGATTGGGCGTGAAATGCATTTATGATACAAAAATTATCACGTGACTCTTTAAATACAAGATCGCTGCCTGCGTCAGGAGATTTAGGTCAAAGGTTATGACAGGAAGTAGACTGGCAGTATAATTGCACAACGAAAATTTGTATGTGCTTGCTCAATGGAAAAAATGCGCATTAGCAATACAAAAATGAACAAATGTGAAAACCGATATAATTAATTATAAATACATAACTGGACAAAATTCAAATCAAGAAGAATAACAATCTACAAGCACATTAGATAAGGAAAAAAAAGTACTATTAGAAGGGTTTATGGTAGCCACAAAAATGATCAGTTAATGGCTGATATAGTTTATGTACAATCACATGAAAAATGCAACAATTACAACATATACATTTTGATAGTGATGCATGCTTTTTCAAACTACTGATGGGCTGAGAAAGTGAAAGCAAACAAAAGGGAGACGACATATAACAAGCTTCTATACAACTATTTAATGAAAGAACACCAGAAAAAACTCAGTTAGATGAAGGAAAATAGGTTTACATCCGAAAGGTTAAGGCAATAATGCAGAAGTAAATTATCGAATACATTTCCACGTACTCAGATTAAAAAGGGTCTGAAGTGGAAAGATAGCTCTACGATATATTTAGGTAGCAAGTAACGTCATATCGATGACGTCGTAATGTAATGAGGACACCATTGTGAGCCGCACAGCAGGCTTTGATTTTAAAAGTGGACATCCATACATGGGTATAAATGACATTTGTATGATGTTTGCGGTGTAAGAATTGTGACCTTAAACGTGTCAGTTACGACGTTTTGTTCTTTCTATTCAATTTAATGAAAGCAATTTTGGCCGAAACAAATCACGTCTGTTTTAATTTGCCTATACTCACTTTACTTCATACATAATTATGGTTTGATAGCTCAACTATTTCGGATATGACACGCTAACGCATTAAAAGGAGTGTCTGGGACGGTAGATAAGCTGTCAGCGTGAAAATTGGTATCTATATTTGTAGATACCCTAACAATAGTACAATACATTGAATGTGCTAAAGTGCTAGAACTGGGTTTGTGTTGACTTTGAAAAGTGCTGTTGGGGCTGCTACCGTTCTTACTGATGTGCTTTGCTCGACTTGTATCCAGGGCAAACACATATCCAACTTAAAAATGTTAGGAATACTATTGTCACAGACCGTGCAGTAACTGTAACCTAACACACACACACAAACACACACACACACACTAATATGTATATCAGAATAAATCAGGATATATTGTGCAGTCAGGAAATGCACTTAAAAATAGAGTTAGTGTTATGTGTTTATAGCGTAACTTAGGTATCACGTTTCTGACCGTGATGGAAGAGGTGCCTTTAGTAATGACATTTCATGCTAAAGTCCCGTAACAACGTTTCTGAAAGTCACGTTTAGTGTATCTTCTTCATCAACTGCTGGATTCAATATAACCTTTGGAATAGTACTAATATAAATATCTAAGGTTTGTTCTGTAATATGCCATGATTTTCTTGTCTCACGTATGTTGCATATATTTGATGATTTATTGCTCTCATCCTGCAGTAGGAGAGATATACTTCAAGATATCAGACACTTGAATATCAGAAGGTCTAATGTCATTGTTGACGATCATATTAAAAGAACCTAGAAGAAAAAATATCTTAAAACTCAATTGATACGCAGTTTTCGTTGTTGTATTGTTGTTGTTGTTGTGATCGTCTTTGCATACAAAAAGTGATGTTACAACATTGCAGTAATCAAAGATCAAAAGTAACCCTTGTATGTGACCTTGCCCTATACAAAACGACAAAAAAACTACACACACACACAAAATAAATAAAGTCGCAGTCACTCATCTACAAATTTAATTTGTAATGGGATATGTGTGCCTCGGATGTTGACTTTGTCTAGCGTATTTTGTGCAATATTATTCAACTCTTCCAAACAGTTACATGTAAACTTGAACATATGGAATGGGATACATTGGGAGGGTTTTGTATGAACGTGGAAGGATTCTAAATAGCAATTGCCCTTCTCAGGGTGAGACCAGAGAGGATTGTTAAACTTAGGGTAAACATAGATACTGAGAAAATCACAGGAACATGAAAAGTTGATTTTTTTATCTTTATTCTTTCTAAAGTAGTGTTACTGCAAGGGATATAGGACGGCACCAGTGTATCTGTTTGTCAGTCCGTCTGTTCATATAAGCACATGTCTCTGCCGCATCTACTCTTTAAACACCATAGAGGGTAGTGACATAAAACAGGGTGATAAACATTCCGTTACAAGTTTCGAGATTAGGAACCCAAGGGAATGTCTATGTTTCAAATTGGAAACAGATGCTAAACAGCTGATATTTTAAATATCTTTAACACACGTTGTTTTGCAAGTATACATGAATGACGCACATGATTAATAGATTAATGATTGGGCAATGGAGGAGGAGTGGGAACAGGCAGATGGATGGTATATACAATATTTTATTTTTGATTCCATCAGTTTTCTATCTCACATAAGCGACGTTAAGATTTTACCATTGTATAAAGGGGCATATATTATGGCAAAGATTAAAACAAATCAAAAAGAATAATAGCTTTATAATTTATGTAAATATTGACACTACCAGGATAATGGCCTCATTCAGAATCAGCACTGAATTAGACAATTGTGATATAACCCCATCATTTGAAGTAGATTACGATTTTAAACTAGTTGTACACAAAAGGCAAACTATTGTAACAATACACTGAGCACAACATATATCTCATGTATTCTTATCTGTTTCAAAAATAATGATTGAAAGTGTTTCAAAACAGGTATTTAATGAATGATCTTCCCAGACCGTGATCATTTTGGTATCATGAAGTGTATCTGGACCTGTGTGAGAAGCAACAATTGCAAGAAAGGCATCAAATGCTATATTTATTATGATGCCCTTCTTAGCGATACATAAATCTGGACTTTGAGTACAGATATGTTGCTATGTGGATTACAGAAAGAAATAACTCAAATTACAAAAGTCAGTGAAAAACAAACATGTCTATTTCGTGCATTACCATAGTGACAAATGATATGCCTGTGTACTTGTCAGGTGTTTTGCTTAATAAAAACGGCAGCATATTATTTTCGTCATCACATTTTTTAACTTTTTAAGACTTTTTTCAGTTATAACCATATTCCAAATGGCTCGGTCAATTTTCAGGTAAAAGTAAATTAAACCCATAGAAAATAGATATATGTCTTCTTAATAAGATATCAATATACTACTCGGATTGATCAGCTTGCATCGTATTGTAGTCTCTAAGACAACCATTAATAAGTTGTCTCAGATTTTATTGTTATTTATTTGCAATATAAAGTAGCATTACATTTTTTTTACTGAGTTAAACATTTTGGCTTCTGCATAAAATAACATTAAAAGTGTATGATTCTGCCGGTTCCAGAATGGTCATTGACATTAAGATTTCCAGTCAGTCATTGAACTGCAAATGTGTCCAGAAAACGCAACATATTCTATGGAGATTTTTCTTTCAATACACTGAGTCCAGTTTAGCGGTTACCATCAGTAAGTCTTGGTGCATCTTACCAAAAAAAGAATGCATTGGATTCAATTTAAAATGTTGAAATATGAAATAAATATATATACAAAACCAGCGATGCCTTGAACAAAATAAAAGATGAAATATACGTTGAAGTCATTTTATGATATTTAAGCATCCGAGATGCTTTCATCATGCATTATTTCGTGCATGTTGGTAAATAACTCTTTAGAGCATTTTAAGAATGCAATACCTAAGAAAAAAAGACCCCCCCCCAACCCCACAAACAAACAAAGCAACAAACAAACTGGCTTTACTTTTTAAAAGTTGGGAACATTAGATTTAGACAAGATTTGTTTCTTTGAAAAGTACCTACTATACGGATTAATTTTTCACATGGTTGCACAGCTTTGAATTGATGTTAAACTTCATATGAATGGAAACAAAACCTGACAGCATAGTTGTCACCTGATGTGTGTTCTTCACCCTTGGGGTATTGCTACAGCATGAATGGGACACACTGAGTTTGCTTTTCTTAGTGTTTCAGATTATGGTACTATAGCTGGAGTAGAGCTTAGTCTTTGTAGACATGAATTATGAACTCATACGTTTCTTTACCATTTGCTGTAGAGTATGATTTATCCATTAAAGATAGCACAACGATCTATAAAAGGGATACCTGTGATATGTGGCTTTTAAGGTATCAAATTATAAACTACAACATTTTGTACCGTTTAATTACCTTGTAAAACTAAAAAAATGGGTTAATTACACCAGCTGTTATACCAAAGTGCAAAGGCATTTAACATATATATATATATATATATATATATATATATATATATATATTATTTATATATATATATATATGTAGAGAGAGAGAGAGGGAGATAGAGACAGATTTGTATATCTGGCAATGACCCATTGATTCCAAAACTTCATATTTGCACCTGTTGTACATATGTGATATACTGTTACAAATCTATTTATAAAGAGAATATATCATTACTATATCAAACGTTGCATGGCAATCTTAGGACCAAAGTAACAACCAGGGTGGGGATCTTGAGCAATAGCTTTGAGATCTTTGGTTCATTTATAAAAAAATGATTATAAAATAAAAATTAAAACAGAACAACAAAAAAAACCGAAGTTATAACGAAATGAACAATTAAACTAATAGTTGACATATATCGTTCGATTCTAAACATATCAAGAAACTTAAATTTTTTATGAGTATCACTAGTGGATACTTGTATTTGGACTTGAGATTTGTCAACTGTGATACAACACGACACTCCACTTAGACCCCTGTCTTGTAAGATAAATTGTATCTTGGAGCAAACCACACTTGCACAAGTGCACCCAAACGTCACGGTTGTTTTTCAGAGTAGCTACCAATACAAAATCAAATTTTTTAGATAGGTGAAACTGCTGCCAGCTCTTCAAGGTATCATTTCAATTTAACAAATTACATGTCAATGCGTCCTACTTTCGTCCCTGTTGCAAGCATCAGCATTTTTTTCTTCTGATTGTTCTTAGAGATATCTCAATCAGTGAAGACTAATGTATGCATTCAATTCAATTGAAAAGATTAAAGCCTAAACAGATAAACAAAGACGCTAATGAGTTGAACCTTTTGACTTTTGCATAGGATGCCAAGCAGGCAGGCGTGATTCAGTGGATTCCGGAAAGTTCTGTTCCATTCATTTAATTCACATGCAACAATTGCCATAAAAAGCAATATAATCTATGCTGATTTTTGTAATATGTTGTAGTCACGTTAGTGCCTAACATAAGTGCTAACTCTTTACGTGGTTTTAGTGGCACGTGATATATCTGGTTCACGGTGGATTAATCCATATTAGACCATATTTTATGGATGGACTTGTTTTATGCCCATCTGTATTGTTCATTTTCCATGGTCCAGTTTTTCACTGATGCAACACTAGGCATTTTAGCACGATTATCCATGTCTAATTCAAAAATATATTCAGGTTTGACAATGTATTACTGTTTTCTGTTATTTGCCTTGTTTTGCTTACCATAGCTTTTCAGGGCTAAAATGGCCTGTCTGCGTCTGACAAACTTGGTTCGTACGAACCACGGATAATCTCCATGGTCAGGTCACGGACGCTTTTAGTATTTCATGGCTGAAAACGATACAACAAGGAAGAAATTGAGTAACAGCTGGTATAATTTTTATCTTTTATAACATCCTGTCTGTCCCACTTCCCATCTCTGCATCATCTTTGCAGATTTAAATAGGGAAATTATACTTTTATGTACTGTGATTCTTTAAACTCTTCGAAATTTAGTAGTATATGTATAACAGAGGCAAGACATGCCACTTGTGTGATGCAATCTATTATATGTTCAATTCTGATGCATATATATATATATAACATATATATATATATATATATATATATATATATATATATATATATACATACTGCCAGAACATACAATGCATGTACGATCTAAATGTAAAACTAAGCTCCAGTTTTGTCTGTCTTATTTTCACAGTCTCGATAAACATTTGTTTGTGTTTCGAGTTGAAATGCAAATATGTTTAGGCGCAATACATTCAAACATCATTTTGTGTTTAGTATTTAATTGTATTTAGTTATTTATAATCAAACGCTGTTGAGATTTAGAGAAATGTACTGTATGTTTACATTTTAAACATATTTAACACCTTAATATGTCTAACATATATGCGTTAAAACAGTGTTCAGAATATGTATTGGGGTTTATGTTAGAATCCTAAACTCCATTTGTACAGTGCATCGTTTTTTCCAAATTTAACAACAACCTTGACAAGCTATACTTATGGTCAAACATTTAAAAACTTTCATCGGTAAGTCCAATACACCTAGGATGTTTTCTGATGCGAATCTCTCAGGAATGTGAGACTCTTGTTCAAAACCACTTGTTCCTCCCTTTAGTATGAATGAAAAATATGCTTACCGAGTTTCCACTTCCTGCATGCTATCGAATGATCATTAACCAGTTTGTCGTTTGATACACTGAGTATCGGATTGTAATTGTGGTAGCAGATGTTATAAACAATGATACGCACTACGTGGATATTTGTCAAAAGTTGGATGCATGAGAACATTCTTAAGTTCGAAACGCCTAGCAATGCAAATCTATTCTAATATTGCATCAAACAAGCTGATATAAATGTTGTCAGTAACACTTAAAATTAAGATATTTTTCAGAAGTAAAAAAAAACTAGCCAAAGATCAGCTTGATATTGAAAAATGAACGCTCCGTAGGTGGTATGTTACCAAGTTTCAAGATGAAATATTCAGATTGTTCTTGATCATGCGCCCATTCTGATGGTGTCCAATAATAAGCAACTACATGCAGGCATTCCTACAAACATGCATACATGCAAGCATGCATGCATACATACATACATACATACATACATACATACATACATACATACATACATACATACATACATACATACATACATACATACATACATACATACATACATACATGCATGCATGCATGCATGCATGCATGCATGCATACATACATACATACATACATACATACATACATACATACATACATGCATGCATGCATGCATACATACATACATACAAACATACATACATACATACGTGCATACATACATGCAAACATATATACATACATTCAGGCATGCATACATATATATATACATACATGTATATATATATATATATATATATATATATATATATATATATATATATATATATATATATATACATGCCTACATACATACATACATACATATATATACATACATTCATACATACATACATACATACATACATACATACATACATACATACATACATACATACATACATACATACATTCATACATACATACATACATACATATACATACATTCATACTTACATACATACATACATACATACATACATACATACATACATACATACATACATACATACATACATACATACATACATAGATACGTTCATACATACATACATACATACATACATACATACATACATACATACATACATACATACATACATACATACATACATACATACATACATACATACATACATACATACATACATACATACATACATACATACATATATACATATATACATACAATCATGCATACATACATTTATACATACGTACACACATACATACATGCATACATAGCTACATACATATTTGCAAACCTACCTACCAACCTCCCTACCTATCTACCTACAACCTACTTACATATATACACACATACATGCATTCATACGTACATACATACGTTTATACATATATACATACATCCCACTAAGAGAAAAAAGTGGAGGGGAAAAAGAATGAAAGCGTTGCAGTATTTTTTCCGATTAACTTCCTAATTTATTATTATAATGTGCACATAGCTAGATAAACAGATGACAGGAAACAAAATTGCATATTTCTCTTTAAATATATGTCCCCAGTATATGGGTAGCTGTAAGTCATGGAAGATCCTGCAGGATACGTTATACAGACGGCCGTATGTATAAGGATTAGTGGAAATATAAATACCAACAAATCATGTAATGTTCGGAGATATATATATATATATATATATATATATATATATATATATATATATATATATATATATATATATAGAGAGAGAGAGAGAGAGAGAGAGAGAGAGAGAGAGAATGTGGAGTTTTTGTGTGTGTGTGAGTATGAGAGAGAGAGACAGGCAGAGAGATAGAGAAAGATACAGACAGAGACAAAGAGACAGTTGGGCAAGTATGCTATTTTATATTACATTTAGATACAAAGAACGAGACGGAAAAAAATAGTATATACATTATATTTTGATCATAAAACATCTATTACATACGCATAGGATGTATGCGTTCATTTCATTATGTTCAGGTAATATGTATATATAAATATACAAACACCAATAACGTTGTTTCCACCTAAAGAAAATAAAGTTATCAGTATGTATATATATATATATAGTCTAGTGTATATGGTTTAATGAAACAATCTTCTAAACTGCATTTTTTGCAGCGATGATTTTACTGCAGTTTAAGACATCTTTTTCATAATCGTAAACATGGTGTCTTTCTCACACACACATTTGTATACATACATTTTTGTTTTTAATAATATGGAATCTAACTCAGATTGTGCTTGTTCTAACTCTAGCTCAATAAATCCAGATATATAATTTTTTAACTTTATTATCTAATGTGTGTCAACATTGTTCGTGTTGTAGATATTCCCCCAAAATATGAGTATTTCCGGATTATGTTTTTGCACAAAGGGCTGGCATTACTATTCAATATACCAATGTCAATGAAATAAACATTAGCAAGTAGTACCCTATGTAATTAAGTTAGTTGTAATTTTAGTAAGCAATGTCCGATGCAATTTTAGTCCAGGAAGTATTATCACGTAATATCATATGTAATTTTACACAAGCAAGTATTACAACGTAATATCCTATGTAATAATAATTTATACTGGAAACAATAGTAAGTAGTATCCTATGTAATGTTAGTCAAGTAAGTATTAGTCGCAATATCCTATGCTATTTTAGTCCATTGAGTATTAGTACCTAATATCCTATGTGATTTTAGTCAAATGAGTATTTTTAGTACGTACTATATTATGTAATTTTAGTACATTTAGTATGTACTAAAATTACATAATATAGTACGTGCTGTAATATTGTTCCACCTATACAGCAATCGAAAATTGAAGCCAGTTTAATCTTACAATTGTTGCATAAAAGGTGCTATGAGAAATGTAAGCTTTGTCGTGACGGAACCTATATATCCTGTATATAACCTATATATCTTCTAGGAATATTACACCGATAAACCGGCGTTCTTGTCTCCAACTCGTTTGTTTGAATAAAGGATCATTTTTATTTTCTAGATGCTTGCAAATCTGGGCGGAAGGACTTAGCTTTTATTCAATTAAAGTTATATCATAGATTTATATGGATAATAAAGAATAAGTTATTGGACTTTGAAACTTTGCCACCAGAGCCTTGCCATTCAAACACCAAGGCCATATGATTTTCGTCGATGAGTTGAATCTGTCAATTGAAGCAAAGCTAGGTGGGCCGTCCTGGAGAATTATGAAAGAGTAATGAACAGCGTAGACATATTTATAGTTCGACCAAAGAACCATATTTTTATTGGAAAAGAGAGGAAGTCATGAATGATATATAATTGGTTATTGATTATCCGAACGATTGCTTATATCAAAACCTGTACTTTACAGCTCCTTCGTCTGCTTAAAGTTCTTAGAATCGTAATCACCTCTCCCGTCCCTAATTGTCTTTCAGAATGTTACATTTGTTATAATAGAGGATTTACATTAAATAACGTGTGCACGGACAAAACATACACTCTATCGCAAGCACTCAAGAACATGCATGAATCTCTAGTTCACACAATATCTTACCTTGAAATATATAAACCTATTTTTTTAAAATATGTATTATGTAAAGTAAAGGAATGTTAATGTATTCAGTGGTTAAGAATTTATTACTTACACCGTTCATAACGTGTGAGTAAGATTCTTTTATCTTTCTTTTCACTTTACGACTTTTTATATCTCTCATTTTCGTGGCTACCATAAACATTTCTAATAGTACTTATTTTTCCTTATCTAATGTGTCTGTAGATTGTTATTCTTCTTGATTTGAATTTTGTCCAGTTATGTATTTATAATTAATTATATCGGTTTTCACATTTGTTCATTTTTGTATTGCAAATGCGCATTTTTTCCATTGAGCAAGCACATACAAATTTTCGTCGTGCAATTATACTGTCAGTCTACTTCCTGTCATAACCTTTGACCTAAATCTCCTGACGCAGGCAGCGATCTTGTATTTAAAGAGTCACGTGATAATTTTTGTATCATAAATGCATTTCACGCCCAATCGACATTATATCAACATTGTAATAAGGATGTGTGTTGGATTTAATGTTTAACTCCGATTGGACCCCAAAATGGTACCCTAATATTAAATTCTTGTATGTCTCCCAATACAAAGCCACAATGTTAAATTCCTACAGACATCCATACCAAACCCAATGTTACCCATATAGATGAATTTAACGTTTAATTCCTCTTTTGCCCCATACGTGGCCAATCCTAGATGGCCGTAAAGTTATTTTCCGCTTCCCCATGCAGGCCCGCATCCCGCATACAGCTTTAGTCCCTACAATTATTTGCCAAACATTTATTATATTTTCATTTCTGTTATTTTCATATAATATAAAACATTTTTGTGTATTTGATGTAAATATATATATATATATATATATATATATATATATATATATATATATATATATATATATAAGTACTTAATTTCCTAATATGCAATACATTTTGGGACAATTGCGCTTTCCATGAGTATATCTGTCTAATAACATATATACTACTTCTGTTTATATGACTTACAACAAAAAGAAAGGCAAATTATTATTTGCATTTAATCACATGAAGCTCAATATTGCTTTAACGTGTACAGAGTTTCATGCATTCTTTCAGAATTAGAGCTTTTGTCAAGTAGGGCCAGATATTACTGTATTTATCCAATTATTCGCTCATCATACCATTTACTAAATTTTGCAAAGTACCCTAGGCTTGTCATGGGATAAATAGATTATGCAACGATTGTGATGAATTACTAAAGATTTGACTATGAAAAACCTACCCCTTTCCAACATACATATATTGAACAAAATAATAGATTAATGTCATTATTATAAAATGTCTACTGTACAGTTGTCACATAACTAAGCACACGTTTTTCTTAAATAGTTTTAGCACTGATGATTGTGTTTTTGTAATGTCTTAGTGGGATGAAGTTGAATACACCATTACCTGTTATTTTGCAATGCACTGCTATATGTGATATTATTCAACAGACATGATTCTTGCCTTTCGTATTCGATTTGGAGCTGCATAACGTTCATTTTACCTATATGCTAATATCTGTACACCTGACAAATTGTATTTGTTTAATTAGATACCTAAGGGGCAAATGTGGAATAGCCCTAGATTTAATATGTGTCGTGGCAAATACAAATTAGGAAGCAGACCAGAAGGTATTAATCCGGTTATGCAGGACTTTAGAAGGATCTAAACTTTAGACTTTAGAAGGATCGATTGTTTAAGGATCAGCTCTCAGGGACTAGACTTTGTCTGGGAGAATGTATAACTTTCCCATCAGTAAGCCCCTACTCTAAGGCAAAATAGCCATATCTTTATATGATACGCAACTAATAGCAACTATTTTTCACTTTGTATATTTGCCTCACCAAAGAGACAAGCAGTATATTATTATGTTAAAGATTATATACTGGTTCATTGTTCCTCAGTATAAATTTGCTACGTATTGTGCATAGTAATGTGCATAGTAATGTATCGTTAGATAATTCTCATTTTGTTTTGAATTAGTAATATCGATGTGAATGACGAGATATAATCGTCTCTCAATTCATAATCCAAATTACCGCATTTATACGTTTACAATGTGTACCCTAAAAGCGCCTCATATTCAATAAAAAAAGATACAATTGGTCACCACTTATATATTATTTGTTTTTATCATATGCCACCTGAGTGCAGCCTGCGATTTAAATACAAATAACGTGTTATTATTATATTAAAATATATATACTGGGCTAAGGACACTTAGTCCAACTTGCCTCATATCGGAATACAAGCTAAATTCCACAGAGAGAGAGAGAGAGAGAGAGAGAGAGAGAGAGAGAGAGAGAGAGAGAGAGAGAGAGAAAGAGAGAGTGTCGGTCTGAACGTGCTTACAGAAAGAAAAAAAGCATATATCCAACAGAAATTCAATCGCTCGATGGGTCTAAAAATCTACATTAGTGATCTCTCTTGACACAGTATGAACATAACGCACCAACTAGAACACTGCTGACCTAGCGCTAAATATGTAAATACTCGCATGTAAACAATCAACTGACCTGTATGATATTTCCAATTCGACTATCAACGAACAGTGCGCTGATGAAGAAGCTTCAGCTGTTGTAAAAATATCATATCAGCTGAACCACATTTTCCGCTATAGGAGCTGTTTTGTTATTTCTTTTCCAAAACACGTACATTTATTTTGAATCTTTAAATTGCAAAAGGAAAGTATAGAAAAGGAAAACAATGAGTTAAAGTCTACAACCATAATTAACAAGAGAATGAGTCTTCGAATAAAAAACAACAAATATTAAAAAAATTTAAGATAAGAAAGCTACTATCTGTAATAAGCTATTATTATTATTATTATTATTATTAGTAGTAGTAGTAGTAGTAGTAGTAGATTACACTAACATAAACAGCGGTTGTGGCGTTAACAATGTTAAGTTCCAACATACATACATACATACATACATACATACATACATACATACATACATACATACATACATACATACATACATACATACATACATACATACATACATACATACATACATACACACATACATACATACGTACATACATAGATACATACATACAAATATTATGAGTTGCAAAAAAGTGTTCGTTTCTTTCTAATTCCCCTGTAATATTACATGCATTTTGTTTCAAGAGTTGCATCCATTTTGTTAACTACGAAGTATTTAAGATAAGAGTTGCAATCAGTTTTAACCTTTGTTCATTTTGTATTGCTCATGCGCATTTTTCAATTGAGCATGCGCATTAAAAATGTTGTTGTGCAAATCTGCTGCCTGTCATGACGTCATATTATCTTCCTGTCTTCAGAAATGTCATAAACTTTGACCTGAATATCTTGACATAGGCAGCGATCTTGTATTAAAAAAGTCACGTGATATTTTATATCATAAATACGTTTCACTCCAACTCTACATAATATCAACATATTGGTAAGGATGTGTGTTGGATTCAATTTTCAACTCCCATACGACGCCCAAAGTGGCACCCTAATGTTAAATTCTTATATGTCTCCCATACGAAGCCACACTGTTAAATTCCAACAGTCATCCATACCGAACCCCAATGTTAACCATATAGATGATTTTAACGTTAAATTCCTCTTTTGCCCCTTACTTGATCATTCCAAGTTGGCCGAATGGTGATTTTTTCCCCTTCCACATCCAAACCACCATCCCGCACACCGCTCTTAATCTAACAGTTACTTGTCAAATATTTATCATTTTTTCATTTCTGTTCGTTTCGTATAACATAAAATAGTCATGTTTACATAATTAATTTCCTAACACGCACTACAGTTTGGGACTATTGATCTTTCCATGAGGCACACTAATGATAGATGCAATAAGAATTTTTATATGACTTACAAGAAAAATAAAAGCAACTGGTTATTCGCACAACATTACTTGTGAATCAATACTGATTGAATGTGTTGAGCTTTTCGTGCATTCTTTCACAATTATACTATTTGCCAAGTAGTGCCAGATATTACTGTATTTATACAATGATACACCCACCCTTCCATTACCTAAATTTTGCAAAGCACCCTAAGCGTGTCACGGGAGAAATACATTATGCAACGATTGTGATGAATTACTAAACATTCGACCATAAAACATCTACCCTTTTCTAACATACATTGTGTCTGTACTATGGAATGTGATGGTAATGTATGGTTTACAAAACCAAATACAATCTGGTCATGCACCAACATATAGAGAAACAAATAATGGATTAGTATCATTATTAAGAAATTTTGACTGGACAGTGGTCTCATAACTAAGCACACGTGTTATTTATATATTTAGCACTTATGATCGTGTTCTGTGATATCATAGGGGGATGAACTAGAATACGCTAATATATTATTATGAAGTGCACAGCAAGATGTTATGCAACGTTTAAGTGATATTATTCAACACATATATGATCCTTGCTTTTCAATTTCAATTTGGGACTTGCATAACTCTCCTTTTACCTCTATGCTAATATTTGTACACCTGAAACGTTGTATTGGTTTACTTAGATACCTACGGTGCAAATTTAGAATAGCCCTGGATTTAATAAGAGTCTTTGGGAAGCAGAGCAGAAGGTATTAATCCGGTTATGCAGGACTGTACAAGAACATAAACCTGTCTATAAGTCGACTGTTTAAGAATCAGCTCTCCGGGACTAGACTTTGCCTGGATTCATTAAGAACTTTCCCGTCAGCCGGCCTCTACACCTAGTCAAAATGACCATATATTTCTAAGATACGCAACTACTCACACGTATTGTTGACTGTGTATATTTACCTCACCAAATAAACCAGCATTATCGTATTACGTTAAAGACTATATAATATATCATTATTCTCCAGTATAAAATTCCTGCCTATTTTACATGGTAATGTACACACCGACGGTTAGATACTTTTTTGTATATTTTTTTTTTTTGGAGGGGGGTTGTCATTAGGAATATCGATGTGAATGACGAGTGGTAGGCGTCTTTCAATTCTTATTATTAAATGCCGTATATACACTTGTTTAGTTTGTACCCTAAAATCACCGCATATTCATTATATTAAAAAAGAACCCAGTTTGTCGCCGCTTACATATCATTTTTTTTTTAAATGCCACCTGCGTGTAGCCTGGGATTTAAATACAAATAAGGTGTTATTATTCTATTCAAATAGAAAGACCGGACAGAGGACACTCGATCAAACTTGCGTCATATCGGAATACAAACTCCATACCACAAAGAGAGAGAGAGAGAGAGAGAGAGAGAGAGAGAGAGAGAGAGAGAGAGAGAGAGAGAGAGAGAGAGAGAGAGAGAGAGATAGACGGATTCAACATACGTACAGAAAAAAGTAATTATATATATATATATATATATATATATATATATATATATATATATATATATATATATATCACATGAAATCCAACATCTAATCGGTTTACAAAATATGTATTAGTGATCTTTATTGGCACAGTAACACGCATATTATAACACTGCTGATCAATTGGAAAATATTCAAATACTCGCAAAAAAACAATAAATTGACCAGTATGATATTTCCAATATGACTATCAAAGATAAGACATGACACCATTGTACAGTTAGCTTGCACCTGTCCTTGGACGCTGTGTTCTTCAACACTTGTGTTGCGTTTCAGTTTATTTGTAAAATTATATAGTACACATCGCCAAATCCCCAAGACACACGCTAGTATTCTTATTAATAGTATTATTATTGTTTTTATTATTATTTACACTAGCATCAAGATGGTGTGATACACTATTCACTTTTCAGGCGACATGCATGCATGCATGCATGCATGCATACATACATACATACATACATACATACATACATACATACATACATACATACATACATTCATACATACATACATGCATACATACATACATGCATACATACATACATACATACATACATACATTCATACATACATTCATACATACATACATACATACATATATACATTCATACATACATTCGTACATACATACATACATACATACATACATACATACATACATACATACATACATACATACATACATACATACATACATACATACGTAAGTACATACATACATGTTAGAATGAATACATTCATACATTCTTATATGCATACTTACGGGTATACATACATGCATACATACAAACACGTGCGTACATAGATAGATGCATACATATATACATACATACATACATACATACATACATACATACATACATACATACATACATACATACATACATACATACATACATACATACATACATACATACATACATACATACATACATACGTACGTACGTACATGCATGCATGCATGCATGCATACATACATACATGCATGCATACATACATACATACATACATACATACATACATACATACATACATACATACATACATACATACATACATACATACATACATACATACATACATACATACATACATTACATACATACATAAATACATACATACATACATACATACATACATTCATGCATGCATGCATGCATGCATACATACATACATACATACATACACACACACACATACACACATACATACATTCATACATACATACATACATACATACATACATACATACATACATACATACATACATACATACATACATACATACATACATACATACATACATACATACATACATACATACATACATACATACATACATACATACATATATACATTCATACATACATACATACATTATGAGGTGCAAAAAACTTCGTTTCTTTCTACTTCCCCTTTCATATCACATGCATATTTGTTTCAAGAGTTGTATCCATTTTGTTAACTATGCATTATTTAAGAAACGAGTTGGAATTATAAATTAATATCAATCATATATGTATATTTAAACCCTAATAAGAAAGACAAATAATGTTACCGTCATTCTAAAAACAAATCGTTATTTGTTTAATTTTTTTGATGCTTCTTTTTTCTAAGGGTTTTCAAAAGTTTATATGCAAAGATAAAGTGTTTGAGAATACTTTGCTATCTTTGCAATTCTTCTCCAGATTTCAGATGTGAATTTTTTATTTTATTTCTAATTTGGTTATGATATTGGTTGTGATAGATGTGTCCTTTCTATTTTTTTTTCCATTTGAGAACTAACACATTTTTACTGACTTTGAGCAGATTTTGGGAAAATGAAACTATTCACCACCACACTATGCAATCCGCTAATACCAAAATTGCTGATGATTTGTCAGTGAAAGGCCGCTATTTTGTTACTATGAAATGGAAGCTCGTGAGACCTTTATTTACCTTTCATTTTCATAGTTTGCTTCAGAGCTGGATATATATAAATATATTCATACATTTACATGTAGAACAATTCCGGTCTTTGTAGTTTCATATTTTTTGTGACTATACGTTTTGTCATACGCTTCAAACGGATAATGAAGAATGAGAAATAAAGTTTGTTCCTGTTTGGGCGATCTGAATCATGATTTATAAATGATGTCCGCCATCATTGTTGCGATGACTTGCTAACGTCATATATATATATATATATATATATATATATATATATATATATATATATATATATATATATATATATATATATATATATATATGTTGATTGTAATTCGATCTAGGTAAAAGTCTTCGTAAAAATGTTTGAACATGTGTTTATGTAAACGTAAAATTGCTCCTACTTAAGGGTGCACTTTTGTTTTCAAACGCTTCAATTTCTGAGGTAAGTAGTTTTACATATAGTCAAACTCTTCACGTTTGAAGGCATTTAGTTCTTGCAAAGCTGTCTGCAATCCCATGATGCCTAAATGGCGGTGAATGGAACTTTTGAAGTTTGAAGTTAGCACGACTTTCAGAGTAATATGTCGTTTCGACACAAACATATGTCGTTATATAATTAGATTGATGTAATTTATACATTTGTTTACAAAACCTTTTGCTTTTAAAATGCAATCGCTTATCAGAAAACTTTACAACAGTGAAATCAAGAAAATATTCTGACCTCCATCTTGGTACCATCATTGTTGCATTCAGTATAATTTTATTCACGTTTTGTTAAAAAAAAATGGTACATTAGGATTATTTGGCCCATCTATTTTCTTTCTTGTTCATATACCTGCCATAAGGCGGAGAGTATTACGTAATGATCGTGTCCGTCCGTCAGTGCCTCCGGTATGTTACCAAGTTGCTTTCCGCACAATAATAAAGTGGTCCACATTTACAGTTAGCAAACTTTATATATGGCTTGCACTTGAGTTAAGGATGAACCCTATTGATCTCAGGCTCAAAAGGTCAAAGTCACTGTGACTGATAAAGGAAACACTGTCTGTACAGTCAATCAAATTATTCAAAATCAGCAGTTACACAATTTTTTGGATAGCTTGTACTTGAGATAGGAAAGAAACCTATTAAGATTGAGTCAAAATGTCATTACCAAGATCACTGTGACTTAAAGAAGAAAACGTGTCCACACAATAACTGCAGTTTTCCATCATCGACATACATCACACTTTGTGGATACCTTGTATTTAGGTAAAGAATCAACCATATCAATTTTGAACTCTAAAAGTCAAAGATTAAGGTCATTCTGACTGAAATAAGGAAAATAGTTTCTGCAGAATAACAGGAGGTCTCCATCAACATTGTTGTCGCTTGCGCTTCATATAGGGAAGGATCCACCTGATTTTGTGGTCAAGAGGTTAAAGGTCAAGGCCTCCTAGATTGAGAGATTAAACTTAAGATTTTTTTTACAATAACATTAGTTATAAATGACAAATCTCAGGCATTTCTTGTGGATGACTACTGATTAGGTCAAAAGGTCAAATGTTAAGGTCAAAGAGCGAAGGAGGAAAATTGTTTCTCCCCCATAAAATTAGTTCAACATCACCGATATTACCCCAACTTTATGGGTTGTTGAGGCTAAGGTAAAAGCTCATTGATTTCAGAGTCAAAGGCGAAATTAAAGGACACGGAAGACAATGGTTTCTGCTAAAATATTGCAGTTATTAACATATATGACATTTAATCACGGGGTGTGCGCATTATGTGCCGTTCACAGTACTCCTGTTCAAACGCTAATATTATAGTTTAAGTTGCATATTCCATAATAAGATATCTAGATGTATCAGACGGAGAAAACTGATTTTGTCACAGTGGCGATACGACTTGTATTGCTACAGTGGAAAAATCACTTTTTGAACTGATTTCTTTTTCCATTAAGGAAATATATCCGTTGTTATGTTATTGGGTTGTTAGCTATACATGTATGTGCATGTATAAAAGTGTAACGGCACCTCTGCAGAATAATGGCCATATGGTGCCAAATGAAAGTAAGATTTAAATGTATTTTTTTACTCAGAAAATTAATTAAATGTTTGTGATGCCTTTTGTTTAGTTGTCATTGCTCTCTTAAAAAAAAAAACAGTTTTACAAACACATTTGAACACTTGATTCTGGAAATAAAGGGTCATTATTATTATTATTATTATTATTATTATTATTATTATTATTATTACAAAACGTTGTTGACTTATTATGAAGATGCCTGATAGGTGTAAATGGTTGACAAATATGAGAAGCTTTCAACATGTGTTAATTAGTTTTCTGTATCCTTATATCGACTAATATAAAGTAACCGACTTCCCAGTACTCTCTCTATCAAGATCTTTCGTTTGTTAACATTGTTTTCTCAAACATTTTCTTATCTCCGTTTTGCCAGCAACTACAAGGTTCGAAACGGTCTGGCTGAAAGATGTGACTACAAGATTCTCGTCCGACAAACGTACATTCAGTGACCTTGATCACCCCGATGAGTTGACCTTTAATCTCAGGCGCGGGCCTGGTGATATAACCTTAAATTTGAAGAGAAACTTTGACATTGATCCAAATGCTGACATCTATTTTGCACGAAAATCGAAAGACGGTCAATCCGTTTTGGTGAAAGCAGAAAATTTCGGAAAGGAGGCAAGCTTTCAACTGATAAAAACAAAAGCTTATTGTGCTCTTACTCCCTGCCATGTTAAAGATACATGAGCTGATAGTGGTATATATAGGTGGCTTATGTAACACTTATAGTATTTATTTGAGAAAAAAACCCCACGGAACTCTGTTTAATAAAGTGTGTTTCTCAGATTTCTGAAACACCTGTACAGTTTCCTAAACACACATGGTTATGATTCTGAAACACTTGTAACAATTAATTATAGGACCATACTAGCGTGGTATTGATATTTCTGTTTATAAAAAAATAATAGTCAAAGGGAGATCACTTGATATTATTAGTAACTTCATTTTTACCTGCACATAACATGTTTTGTAGACTTAATAAATAAAATAAAGTGAAACTAATGAGAACATTGCAAAAATAAAGATACAAAATAAGGTACTTATATGCGTCAACTTGTTTTAAAAACAAATCGCAGATAGGGTTTGTGTACTTGTAAAGATATTTCACACAAAATATATGTTTTCAAATAAACCATACTTGTTTTCATTTCTTTTTAAACAAGGCACTAGTATGCCAACAAAACAAAAGAAATATAATAAAATGTAGTATATGGGATGTCATAAATAAATATTTCTATAAAAATAAGTGGCGATTGTACAAAAAGTATGTTCATTACGTTGGAAACTAACATATCATGCACGAGACAAAAGGTTATTGTAGAGGATGACAAAAACAATGAGAACAAGCATATGAGGAACAAGTGTCAGGTGCGCATTTTGCAAAAAAAAAATAATACTAAGGGGTAATAAACAAGTTTAAAAAGCTTATTATTAAAAATGAAATATTTAAAATAAACAATATAAAATAATTTGTAACTTTACATAATCACGTAAAAAAAAATAAAAGTCAAACAATTGAAAAAAGTATAAAAAACAAAAAATACAAAAAGGAAATACAAATAATCCAACGATTATAATTAAACAGAGGAAATCAATACAAAACACTTAAATATGTATAGAAAATATTGTTTTGTTGTGGGTTTTTTTTGTTTTTTTTGTTTTACAAAGTCAATGATGATGACTTCATTACATGACTTTTATATTCCAAAGCATATGAGAAGAAATTTAAGTCTGTCATCTAAACATAATCTACACTTATAGATAAGCCAAACCTAAACATAATCATCACGAAAAGACTTGGAGATTCACCGAAAAAATGCAAATAGTCACATATTCTTGAGTGGTAATAAAACAGTTTCTGATGAATTTGTGCATATCATTAAGTTATACTGAAAGAATATATATATATATATATATATATATATATATATATATATATATATATATATATATATATATATATAAACAGAGAGAGAGAGATTGATTTATATATATTTTCCTGTTTGGGCTAAAACAAAATAGCTACCATGATCGTGCTAAATAGTTGCAATTTAGTTTTATTTTATGCTGTAAACTCAATTTTTAATACTTACAATATATATCTGCAGATATGCATGGCATGTTGTTAAGGGGTGGAAAGCGATATAAAGAGAAACTGAATTAAAGCTGATAGAGTAACTTAGGAATAGAAAGTTAGACGTGTTGGCATGTTGATCATGTTCGATTCATGTCATGTCAAAAATTACCAATTGCGTTGAAATAAAAGATGTATTAAGGCTAATGTCGATCCAAATTCTACATGTAAAAATTCCAGAATTATTGCAATAAACTAGACAAGTTAACATAACACAATAAAGTATGATACAGTGTAGACAACTGCAAATATATAATGCCACAATATTGGTTATTTGTAGAATGCAAAATTACCATCATAATCATAAGGCTCCATTTGTTGTTTATGTTGACTTTAAATCTCTCAGTATTCCATGCTCACAATCTCCGTTCTCCGTGCTTTGCATCAGTAAAATATAACAGCGATACTTATCAAACAGATATATCCTGAACTGATAAAAATTAACCGCAGTCCTCAAAAAACAAACAAGATTCCTTCGAGATGTTGCATCCATATGAAGGCAATATACAATTCATATTATATTAAGGTGTTTTACCAGTGATTGTGCAAGATAGGAAACATATTCTATGACGAATTAAAACTTAAACAGGCAAAACGTATGGTGCTCATAGATGAATAGAAGATTTAAAAAAACAAACAAGTCAAAATGACATTGGTCATATCTGTGAGAAAAGTAAAGTACAAACGATAAAGTTTATAACTATTATCATTTGATTGGAATGTATATACGCCCCAATCATAACAATAGCAACTTGTATGATAAATATACAGTACACGTATCTTTGTTCATTCACTCGAGACATGAGCTACATCTTGCACAGTTGGCCAAGAATTTAAACCATGCAAACTGTCTCGAGACAATAACACACTTTTAACATATGGAACGTCCGTTCCCTCAAAAAGACAGTTAGCCATACAAATACATGGATAACTTTGAAAAGTTTACTGAAACATCTTTACAATCCAAAGGAAATTTTTACTAATCACTTGTAGATTCAAACATACCCAATGATGATTATCAGTATGTAAAAGATGTGATTCTAGATTCAATTTTAAAAGCTTATGTAATCCACATGACAATTACATGTCATCAATATGTAAAAGATGTGACGCTAGAATCAATTTTAAAAGGTTAGATAATCTACATGCATATATATATATATATATATATATATATATATATATATATATATATATATATATATATATATATACACTTGTTATGAAAATGTATGTATGAAACACTACAAAACTAGCACATGACATTATTACACTGCACCAGATTTAGCACGTGATACTTGTTTAAATCTAAATGGTGTTAAACTTGATATAGTAAAAAATGATATGCACTTGATGATTGAAGGTATTTCCATTATATTATATAGATATGCTAAAGTAAATCACGAATTGTATGTGGATGCAAGTGGTAACATTACAGATTATTCATGAAATATATACATATCAATAATGGCAATGACTGTGCAATGTGCTAACATTTTCCCGTAATAAAAAGCAGAAGGAAAAATGACAAACAAACTCGATGATTTAAGGAACATATGTTTCATATAACTAATAATCTGATAATAGTGATAGTGGTTGCATTCTTGCAGTGAGTTCTGAGCTATGGAAAAATCTACACAATTATTTTAAAGGTTAACTACCTACACTAGAAAAAAAAATACTCATCAACCTGCTAAAAGTGATACATCTCTATTGCGGACAAAAAAATGATAACGATTACAAGGACACAAGAGGAACTGTTCCTAATTTGCTGACTACATTGAAACATAAATATGTTATAGATTACAAGGACCAAAATATATTCATGTAATTGAGTTTTAATTAATGAAACTACGCAGAGGTGTCAACAACCTTTGCTTAAATCATACTTTACACTGAATATTTGAGACTAAAACAACAAATGAATCTGAGCAGACTCCTCTAAATGAATGAATAACGCTGTATTCGGCGAACATATGTGAAATTTCTGAAACAAAACAACTGTAAAAAATATATAACAATGACAGGAAAATTGTAAAAAATGAAAAAAAGATGTTTAATTTGGTAGGAAAACAATTATTGACGATAACTGGGTGTTAATCGGTATAAAAACAAAATGATCAAACTAAAGTAAAACGTATAGATGGAGAATTTGCAATACTCAAACTAACAAAATGGTTGTTATATGCTTTAAACGGCAGCATGCTAAAACACAATTACGGAGAAAACGCGAAATGTTTCAAGACAGGTGCATATGCGTGTGTGTATAATGAGCGGGGCTACAACAAAGTAAAACCAATGAATCGTTACTCGCCAAGACAATGCTTGTGTCACTGGATGTATCATCCCTCTACATCAATATTACACATGATGATGGAAGACAGAGATATACTGAAGCCTGGAAAACAATAATTGTGACGACACCACTCACATAATTCCTGATTCGACTTCTGGAGTTAGTCATTAAGCTCAATACATTTGAGATCAGTGGCAACACTTACCTCCAAATAAGCGGAACAGCTGGTTCGTTTATGCAAATATATGTATGCGATAATTAGAAAGCCAACTTCTGTCTTTTTTAAACTGTACCCATCACAATTGGTACGTTTCTTTGATGATGTGGAAATGAAATGCCAACATGGTGGGTAAATATTAAATGAGTTCATAAAACAAACCCATACTTACAATCATTTTCTCAAATTCTCTGCCATGGTTCATAACACCAATACCAATCATATAATTTTGAACACAAACTAAATATTGTCGCATACAGGCATATATTTATGGCAAATCGCATGGAAAACACCAGTGGTTTTGCCAACTAGCTGCGACCCAATGCACTGCACCCAAAACATCCCATACAGCCAAACACTTGGAACCAGGAGAATATGCTATGATGACATACCTTACGTTGATAGGTACATAGAGCTAACCCATTATCTGACAAAGCGGGACTATAACACCGATATAATAGCGGAAGCGACACACAAAAAAAAACATGAAAAGAAACCGTGCTGACCTAAAATATAAACGAAACAAAACGTGGAACGAATACCCGTCATCCGCACGTTCCATCGAGCTAACCCTCAAGTAGGTCGAATCATTAACAGCACTGGCCAGTCATTGCATCGTGTGAACCGGTTAAAATCTGTCCTTACAAACCAGTTGAAGGATTCCTTAGACCTTACACAAATTGAGAGATACGGTACTCAGGGCTAATTTAAAGTCACTTTCAAATGAAACAACATGTGGGAAATCATTGCTTTGAGGAAACAAAATATCCAAGACGAGCCACCACATGAAAGCAACAAACACATTTTCCAGTACACTGTCAGTTGAAAAGTTTGGTAATCATCATAACATGCAACACAAAAAGTATGATCAGTCGCATTAAACGTAAGGTATGCAGCATCCAATATGATGCAGAAACAAAGAAATTAAATATTACAATGAATCTTCAGTGATCAAAATTGAACACTGCAAAAAACAAAAAAAAAAAACAATAAAAAATGGAAAGAAGCCCAGTGAAGTAACAAATCTTTTACCCATGTCACACTTTCAGTTATATAATCATGATTGCAATCGCCCATAACTCAAACTGGATTACGGAGAAAGGAAAATCCACAGAAACCTATTGGATTTGCCGGCCGTGAATACTCAAATTCCAATATCAAAAAGAACCCAAAGCAGGCAATTTCCAGTTAAAAGATAACAAGAAATTTCCAAGTTATCAAACTCACATTTTCCTTCCATAAATTCGATTTATAAAATCCACTATGTATATTTCCATTCTTTGGTAAAGGTAAATTAGTAAATAAATAAAATGTTAAAACATGTATCTAATTTATGTAACTTTTTAAGTTTTAGTTAGTAACAACTCAGTTTTTGATTATTTCGAAAAACAAATATTCTAATATATTTAATTAATCGCTAGTTCACAACGAATAATTCTTTTCCTCTGGTTTCTTTACACATCGAATGACCATTCCATGTGTCAAAGAAAACCAAAGGTTTGTAGGCAAAACACTTTGCAGATGCTTCAACCCAACCAAAGCAGAGCTTTGAGCCTGAATTGTATAAGATACAGACGAATAATCTTCAGTTCAACAAAATACTATATCAAGGGTACAAAAATGTCACAGAAAAGTTGTCAACAACCTTATATATGGCCCCATTTTTGCTTTTGCTGGCTTTCATCCTACTGTCATTAATTAAATTCCTGTATTCTAGCCAATTCCTGCATTCGTTTGTTCTTTCAAGATGCATCGTAACAAGTAGCACTGTACAGGTTTGCTCATCTTATCCACTGCTTTCATTTATTTCATGTATATGAATATATATATATATATATATATATATATATCCTACTGAATTTCGCACCAGGAACTTTGTCTCATGTCAGATACCATACTTCCTCCTCAGCGCTACCATAATTCCTAGTCCATATATGGCGCTTAACAAAAGTCTTACTTACTAAAAAGTGTTCATGTCATGTTCTGATATTTCTTGAAACGCATGATCATAACTAAAATATTGAAGAGCTTGCCTACCTACGCACCTAACACAGATGCTCATCATCATCTACCTGTTTATCTATCTACGTATCCTACCAAATACCCACCACCTCATCAACTAATCATCCACGTTCATAATCGCGCCTAAGCCTTATTCAATTTCCAGTTACCTACCTGCAAACTTACCAACGCAGATTGCTACTTAAGTATCAAGCTAAGTGCACTCAATTCACATACTTATCTACCTACATACTTACCTAAATATATACGTGTTTAAATACCTACATACCTGACTTCCTACATTCCAATCTATATATACGCATATTTATTTAAATAGGATGTGGCTTATTACCAGGACAAAAGAATGGGGCATTCGTTACCGTCAGATGTGTCAAAAGATCAAATGAACAGTGTGACAGAGACATCGTAAGCATATTAGCATATTAAAATGTATATAGACCATGTGCAGCACCTGCGGCCACAATTACGAATTATAAGCTATTCCCTCAACATTATAATATTCAGTTTCTTAGTGATTTAGAGCAGTTGCACAAAGGTGTCGTTGTTTCAAAGCCTTACCTATGAAAACTCTAAGACAGGATATTAGTCAGATAGGACCACCCACTCACCTAAGTTTGTCAGACCTGCCAACCGAAGAAATTTAGTGTTCTTAGGTTCACAGGTTCTCATTTGCACATAATAAAGTCCCAAAATACAACTTAGGATATATTGCTCCAACCTTGTGTATATTGCATTCTTTAGCTTTGTAATAATTGCTAAATTGCAGGAGTCTTTAGGCTTTATACATACATATACACTGTTTAACGCTCTGTGTGACGGTCACCGGTCACTAAAAAGAGTGCGCACGTTTTTTCTCGCTGCGGTATTATTGGCGTGCTCAAAGTTGTTACGGAGTTGGCTTAAGGCTTTTAGATCTAAATTCAGAAGAAGCGGGGTTCGTCACCATCACCAAAACAACGACAGGAACAACAACCAAAGCATGGCGGGAGGGAAAATAGCGATTCAAAATCCGCAGCAAAAATAGCAAACCTTACATTTTTGTCATGCGTAGTGGCAGGTTAAAAAAATAATTAAAATAATATATACTGGCAGCAGAGTCTCGATCAGTGTCTAAGACAACAGATCGGTGAAACATGGGACAACTTTTTTCTTTTGGGGGGAGGGGAGATAAAATTGCTTGATTTTCTAGTCAAGTAAGCTCGACTTAGGTTTTTATGTCGAATATCTGCCAAGATGTTGGTCGCACAAACATAATTTTTGTAGGTCAACTAAGGGAGGTAATCAGGCTTTATTCAAAGAACAAACGAACTCATGTTGTGCTGCTTTTTGTTAAGATAGACCGGATTGCAAATGAAGCCCTCAGTTTCGGACATCAGGGTTGCCAACCAAAAATGCCAATGTAAAACATATCAAAACGTATTATATAGATAAAAGTGACACCTCTGAGAAAGATTTGAAGTATCTGGTACGCTTAAATATTATCAAAGTATTGTAACAACCCGGGTGTCTGAGTTACTGATAGTCATGTTTTGTTATTTTGTAAATTCCAGAGATAATGGTGATTATTTATTTGATTATGAAGCGTTATTGTTGATTAATCATTTCTCACTCCGAATAATCAGCTAATCAGTAATCAGTAATACTTAACCTAACCTAACAAAATAGTCTGCGTCGTTGATGCACACAATATTTTTAGCATCGGTTTTTTGAGGTAAGCTTATAATTAGGCAAGCTTTGTACACTCACAGCCAGACCATTTAGTATTGTGCTGCAGTCCGGTGTTTATTTGAATTGCAATTGCTACAGTAAACGGTAGAATTATACTCCTTAGTGCAGCAGTTTAGGTCGTCCTCCACGCCAAATCATGTGGCTACCCTACATCTTGCTACTTTGCACAGCTGAAGGCCTTCGCTTATTTAGAAAGCCCAAATAAGCTGTCTCCAAACTATCGTTGTGCAGAACGTTTGGCAGATCGGTAATACTGTTTTGCGCTACATCCAGTCAGTGGAAGCTTATTATCATAATATAGACTGTGGGGTCAAGGTCAGTTTGACATCATGCCAAAGACATAATATCGCTTCACATATGTATCACATCTTTAGCATCAAGATAGGGGATTCATATGTTTTTTGGTTGAGCTTGTGAGACCAGAAGCCGCATGCAATACTTACATTTTGGTTCATTGGGAGTTGGATTGCATATAACGCTCTTAACCTAGACTCCCGAGAAGCATATGATCCTATTTTGATAAGAGAAAGGTCACCGTCTGTATAAGACAATGCATATAGTGTTAACTTGTATTTAGATATAATAAAATTTTACAGTTTCAGCGAATGCTATCTATGGATGCTGCTTTTAGTAACAGCAACATGAATATATTCGCTTGGTCCTCTTGCAAATCACGGGTTCCATTTTCACGTTAGTGGTCGTCATATTCTGATAAGGCCCTTGGCAAGTAACACATCTAGTGGCCTAGGTGAGATCCGATAGCTTAGCGGGATAACACAGTTGGTTTGTTTGCAAATTTGCAAATCTGTTTTGGAAGATTGCAAGGGATGTTATGATACAACTCCTAGGGATTGATTGTTATTATAGGGATGTTATTTCGGTAATTGGTATGTCACAGCTAGGTGGTTTGGATTGCTGTATGGCTGTGTTTGTTTGGACGGCACTTCAAACATTATTTACTATACCATGCCAAAGAATTTAGAGCTGCGAGTCTTTCGCAAACACACACTGTGACAGTCAAATCGAGTTGTCCTGGGCACGTATCGAACAAGCCACTCTTCGATCACGAGTATGACGCTCTACCAATCAAGATACCTCCGCTCACTTATGTACGGCTAAATAGTCAAATTATACGTACTGCAGGTCGAAGACATACGAACAAAATGATACTTGATGCGCCCATACCAAATACTCAGTAAAGTTTAGATCCACCCTTTCTACTTGATTATGTGAAATCATCGAAGATGATTTATACTGGAACCGCTGTACAAAGATAATTTTGATATCAAATCCAAAGCCACATACAATGCGTGAAGAGGATACACCGACATCTGAAACTTTGCGCTCAGAGGTAGGCTTAGCCAGCAGTATGGAGGACTTGCATAACCCAATTAGGGATACATATAACTTAATACACTTGTGTGATGGAGAGAAGGCTGGTTGTTTTAGGCATCACACATCCTAAGATGCTGGTTGGACGGTGTGTCCATTTGATAATATTTTTAAAGATAATGAAGACGTACTCCTTGCGGAGAAGATGGATTAGCATTGTACTACCATAGATCAAGCTTATAGAGCAAATCTGGACAAGATCTACGCTGAACCAAGTAAAAAGCCAATTATCGGAATATGCTGTTGGCTCATGAAGCGAGAAACACAAGAACAGAGCCTCAGTAATACGCTGAATGGTAGTGACGGGTTAGATTGTCTGATCTCTTGATATGCAAAGACTTTTTCTATGACAGCTTTTTGTAAAACTAAATGGAAACATAAGTTGGTCGCCTTTATTGCAGTAATCAGTTGTACTCAAAGACTAGTTTGGCTTATGGGGTCGCTGGAGGACGAGAGTTTTAGATGTATGGTTGGTGGTTGGGTGGCGTGGGCATACATTAGTTATAGTACATTAAATATGAGATATATTGGCAATTATTTGTTTGAATTTGATGTTGACGTGTTTAGAAAAGATTTATCAAACCAAATATTAGCCATCCAGAAGGTATCAGGGGAAAATATTAGCCAACCAGTAGGTATCAATTGTCAATTGTCCTCAAAGTGTGATCCCATTGAGACCATTTTCGGGAGTTCTGTTTAACTTGAGCCAATAAATCAATGGCAAACTCTACATTTGAACAGGTTAGTTATTTTTCAAGTGTATCCCGCTGGAGCAATTGGTTTTCTGTGAGAATCGTAGCAAGAAAGGATTCAGCCTTTTGTTAAGCATCATGCCTAGCGTAGTGTCATGTTTGTGGGCAGGCAAACCTAGATACACTTTTTAGATGTACAGAGAGCCAACCAATTTGTTCTTGAATCGGCTACGCTGGGGTGTAGCAGGATTCGTCTATGAAGTCCTCAGTACAGGGTCCCACTATTGTGCACTATGGGAAGTAGTAGCTTATTGGAACCCCATTCGCACAGCGATACATTATTCTGTGTGTGTTTTGAATTTCTGGAAAAAAACCGTATTTAAGAAATCTTCACCACAACTCTCAAATTTCAGTCACTTACACAAATATAAATCAATTGTCGGAAAACGTTAAACCTAATACATAAAATAAAACACCCTAAATTGAAAGAATTGTTAACAGAAGACTCTTAAAATTTTTACTCACTCAAGAAAGGAAAATATTTTCTCTACATTTAAAATAGCTGAAAACAAATGGATTGTGAAAGATTGCAAGCTGCTGGTATACTAACTCCAAACAAAATAATAGGTACTGCAAACTACACATATGATGATTCAATCATTAGAATGTTGAAACTTCTTTCAAACTTCATTCAACAGTTCATACAAATACTCAGCTATGCAATATTTTTACATCTTTTACAAAGAACTGTCACAGAATTAACTAAAATTAGTTCATAGGTAAAGAATCTGTACACCATCTAGAGGAAGTTAAAACTAGCTTACCTTTCATAGCGGGTGGAGATACAGATTAGTTAATATACAACTGTAACAGAATATTCGTTTATCAGTAATTAAAAATAAACTATTAGAATAAAATGGTAGAATCGTGCAGAATCAATGCGTGCAAAGCACAATAATTAGGTTTAATATGTTACAAATACAACAGAGAAACAATTATAGAACAAACGAATTAGATAAACGCAGAGATGTAACAATTGCGTAGCAAGCATTAGACTGAGTTTGAAATACAATGGAAGATATGAAAAAATTACAGAAAAACGAACAAATAATTGCATGTCACAAAATAATGCTGATGTACTCTCAGATAAGGTCTTGATCGAGCTGAGACATGTACCCTTACGGCAAGTCACACAACGTGGAATATCTCCACAAATGTGTTTTGAGAAAGTTGGACGTATTTGCTAACCGTATATTCAGAAGTAATGTAAATGTCTGAAACGAGTTTAGTAATTAAAGTGTGATCTATTGTGTTCCGTTTGTCAATGGAATAGTGAATATTGCTTCTAATCAAGATAATGTAAAATGCAGCGGAAAGTTTTGAATCTATTTACAGTTAAAACCGAAATAAGATAGAAACATAAATAAAAACAAAACTGCTTTAAATTATTTTGATTTGTTTGCTATAATTAGAACAATAAAAAAAGTAAATCGGTAATAACAAAAAGAAATTTGAGAACAAAGTAACGTTTTGCAAGTATTTATATTACTTTACGATTTTTTATTGTTCCAGCTCAGGAGTATCTCTGTAGGTCTTAGTATCAGTAACATTGTCATTATTAACCTGGGTGAAGAATTTCAAGAAACAAAAGAGTTGTGGATATTTTTTAAGCTGACACAACACCCGAAACTGGTTATCAATTATGGATTTAGCTACGTTCTATCACGTTTTTCTGAAGTCAATAAACGTTTTGCAGCATATATCATTCAAAGGAGAAAATCAGTCTTGTACGAAATATCTACCAGAATCGGTATCTATTATCCAAGATCTTCTCCTTACCAAACTATTTTTTCATCCAATTAGAGGTAAATCCCCAAAATGAGATTACCCATTAGACATAAAAAAAAATCAGAAAATGGACTTTAGAGTGTAAAAGAATCTATTTAGAAGATACATATGCTTTGATCAGTGAAATTAATCTATAAAAGGACCTAATTATTCGAGATCAGCATATACAATAAAATTTGGGAGCAGTATCAACATTTGTAAATCACTAATACAACGTAATAGCTATGAATGCAGCTGCAGTCATAATTCGATGCACAATAGCTAAGAGTACAGCATTTGCTGAAAGCAATCATCTGTTCAAGTTAGTTGATCGAATGTAACTGATGAATTAGACATGACCAGAGAGAAACCAAAGAGTTCAATTAAAACAAATAAAACAGACTTGATTACTTGAATTATTGATTCAAAGAACAAGATTTGATGACAGAGTACTTAAACAACATCGATCATGCTTTTTCCTCTATATGCGTCTATTACGATTATGATGGCATGATTGAGATAAACGATGCTGATTGTAAGGACAATTTTGAGAAACAAAGACAACCTAAGCTTGATGATTTGTATCAGTCTTCTTATGATCAAATATATATGAATCATTGTTCTTGTGATGAGTGTAATTGTGTATGTTGCTTATAGTTTCCATGAAAGACTCTGGTGTTTTTTATATGGAATAAATAATACAGATGTTGCCGTACGGTAAATACATAATACCTAGCAAGCATGAAAATATAGCACAATGAGTTAAATACTTCAATTCAATATATACTTGCATCACAAATCAGCATATGAAACGGAAGCGGTGATCTTTTCAGTTAAATTACTTAAACATTTTCTCGATATGTACATATTTGTGTTTACCTATTTAGGTTAGAATACACTTTAATACATAAGGTATAATGAGTGAAAATTGAGAAAGGTGAGATAATGAGCTGGTAATACGCACGGTGCTTGTCCTGAAGCTGCACATAATGTTGTATATGGGGTATGACAAAGGAAATTGGCTCTTAAATATACTACCAAACTATATTCTAATCAATATAATCCTGCATATTAGATCGTTTTTAGGCCTAAATTCGAAACCTTGTATACTCAGAAACCACGTTTGATTCATCCTTTTGGCATATGAATTCGTCCTCACCTAGAAGTAGCCAAAACAAAAAGTGTGATGAAAATATTGCACAATTCTGTATTTTCAAAACATCATCTTTGTTATTAGAACTTCCTCAAATAATATTGGACCTCTACAAATTTAAAATGTTCTTAACAAATCATCTCCTTTTCCAAAGTAAATTCAATGAAACCAGAACCTCCAATCGTAGGCGTTAGTATGGGTCGAAAGATGGAGACAAATTTGTGGTTGCCGCTGTTAAACCTCATTTCACCATCTCGTGCCTGTTGCTGGATACATCTTCAATTTTTACTGCGTAATTACGGTCATACTAATTCTCTAAACTACTTGAAAGACTCTCCTCTCTCTATCTCTCTCTCTCTCAAAAAATATTTTAAAAAAATATCACCATTTCTGATAATCTTTTCACATTGATAGCCTTGCAGAATTTTGAAATCTGACCAGCTAATGTGCTCGTACGATAAGGGGAAGTATTTTGAAATATTGATTGCCCAGTCACATCCTACGAAGGGTTATGAAATATCAGATAACGCGGCCAAATCTGCCCTGATGTCACTCGTTTCGGAATGGAAAATTCCATGCGCTGATCATAAATATCGTATACATCAACATGTTCGTCATCCTTGTCAAAATATGTGGGATGAAATCTACACAATCAAACTTCAAGCGTCAAACCAACTTTTAGAGTGTGGAATCCCTCATAAAACAAATCGCAGTGACGAGGTGGTATTATGCCGATCGCGTATCGTACACACATACCTGACTCATGCACCAGAGTGCATACCAAGCCACTGACCAACGTCAGTGAAACAAATTAGTCCACCCTGTGAGACAGACTTTTTTTATCTTTTTTTTTTCTTAAAGTTAACTGCATTAATAAACTGTATGGTGATCTCCCACCATAGATAATCTTAGAGATTTTAAGAGAATGCAGTTTATGTAAAATAAATTTTACAGTAACTTGAACATATTTTAAATATTCTACCTTTATCGTTTTTATATACGTCTTTCAGAACTTTATCATCATTGTGTTTCGTTTTTTTTTTTTTTTTTTCCTTTTCGTACTTCGTGTTTAAATTTGTTTTGAAGGGTTTATCATCCTAAATATATGTGCAATTAATTTATGTTACATTTTTCAAACTTGATCTTTAGTTGGCACCATATAGTCAATATTGTGCTGAGGTGCGCTTAAACGCCATGTATATACACACATACATACATACATACATACATAAGTCGTTCGGTCCTGGAGAGAATCAATGGTCTTCTTGCCCTCTACTGTCCGTCCATCTATGCTGATAATACCCTTGTCTCGTAGCACTATTGACTCCAATGGATCCATGACCACACATAATGGATTATTTTTTGTTGTTGTTACCTTTGGATCTAAACTTTTCTGCAAAAGTATTAGCAAGTATGCAATATATTACTAACACAACTAAAGCAAAGCTATCCATATTCCTTGCATACCAGTAGTATACAAAAAGTATACCAATTCATAAATCATGTTTTATCTAGACTCATTCAATTTAGTCATAACGACTCCGTGCTCCTGCGTGATAATTAACATTAATATTAAATACACTAGAGATGGCGTATGGATAAATTGATATATACGTTTTCGATACTACGTTGCTATTTACTCCATATATACATGTATAATGCCCTATATGTGCTATCCGTATATTCCACTGTATGCCTCACGACCTATACGAATAAATAATGCGGTATTGAGTGAACAAGACTTAAACAAGTGTTCCAAGAGAAGAGTGTAACCAGTGTAACTAGCGCAACAACTATATTAACGATTACTTTTTTATGTATCCTCCAGTTCATTTTTACCTGAATATTACCATTTGATAATTCTTGTATGGTTCCCTTTATTTCTGTTGTTAATTTGGCTTGTGTTCTTAAGTATTGTTTCAATTGCCTTTCCTCCAATATACTTGTTCTGATACTTAACAGCATCAACTGCAACATCTAATGAGTTTGAACCTATCTTAGATGCTATTGGTTTTATTGTTTATTTTGTTATTTTACCTCACTATTTAATATATGAAATACCTTTCCATATACTGATAATTCATCATTTTTTTCTTTTGCGACATCTAGTATTTCTTAGTAACATGTTTATATATATATCTATCTCTCTCTATATATATATATCTATATATATCTATCTATCTATCTATCTATCTATCTATCTATCTATCTATCTATATATCTATCTATCTATCTATCTATCTATCTCTCTCTCTCTCTATCTATCTATCTATCTATCTATCTATCTATCTATCTATCTATCTATATATCTATATATCTATCTACATATCTATCGATCTATATATCTATATATCTATCATCTATCTATATATCTATCAATCTATTTATCTGTATATCTATCTATCTATATATCTACATATCTATCTATCTATATATATATATATCTTTCGATCTATCTATCTATTTATCTATCTATCTACATATCTATCTATCTATCTATCTATCTATATATCTATCTATCTATATATATATATATATCTCTCTTTCGATCTATCTATCTATCTAACTATATATATATATATATATATCTTTCGATCTATCTATCTATTTATCTATCTATCAATATATCTATCTATCTATCTATCTATCTATCTATAAATCTATCTATCTATCTATCTATCTATCTATCTATCTATCTATCTATCTATCTATCTATCTATCTATCTATCTATCTATCTATCTATCTATCTATCTATCTATATATATATATATATATATATATATATATATATATATGTATATATATATTTGGAAGTATGATTTTATCTGATACCATCATAATATCTGAAAATATTATTAGCTGATGTAATATTAAACCAGCCGCACCAGATCTCTGCACTAGTCAGTGATACTTTATAATGTTTGCTAATATCTAATCTAACACAACTGGTGCAAAACATTGAACTCTAAAATTGTGTGACGTTACATAAATTACATTTTCACTATCAAATAATAATGTACTGGTTAATGCTATATTTTCCATTAATGATTATTCGTAATTGGCACATATTGTTTTGTAATCAGAATTAGTACATATCTTATCATTATACAAATTATTAAGCATATACATGATTTACTTTTCCGTACTTTCTGATTATTTACATTGTCCTTGCTTGCACATAATAATTGCAATCTTTGTATTAAATCGTCAGAAGTAGTATAATATTTAATAATATCACAAACCTTTTTGAAATTTTCTTTTTACCTTTCGTTTCCTTGATAACCGGTAAATTATATTTTTTTAATTATAAATTTTTCAAGAGATTGGTTGCTTTATGTTTTTTTTTTCTTGTTTTAAATCTTGTTGTTTTCTTTTCTCATTATTTTTCAGCTTTTTCAAATCTGATCTATCAAGTTTTATATATATTATTACGTTATATAAGAATACAATATGTAAAATGGTGTTAACTAATGTTAAATTAGAGGATAATAATGAATGCTAACTACCAGTTTTGTAATGGTCAAAACCACTACAGTATTTTGCAGGGTGCATGTAGCTGTTTTATCAAAACAAAGAAACTATAAGGGTCTCGTGTTGCTTCTTCGTACAATTTAACAACCCTATGCTTATTAGCATCAACTGAACAGTGGTCATTTGCAATTTGCTATATGTCTTTATTATCCAACTCATTGAAAAGTACAAAACATTTTGTGTTTCTACTAACATGCTTATTGATATCATATAAGTTTACATATGCAAGAAATTGTTTCATATACATGTGATTAAATTTAGGCTTTGATTCTTTTTCCCATCTAGTTTAAACTGTTATTAATTACAGATGATATAACTGTAGTAACCAATATTATATTTATACATATATACATCACAAATATTACACTCAAACTAGCGCAACTTCCAGTTAACATAACCACTTTTCGCACATTACCATCACACGTATAACTTGTCCAGTATGCATAAAACAATCTTGTCAAATATTCATATAATTCCTGTATGGTATCACTACATTAATTAACATATATAGCATCATAATATTTTACATTGAAAAACCGGATATTGATTATGCTGTGACATAGACTCCAAGATCACATCTGGCATGTCCTACTAAAATTACCATACTTTCTTTTTAACTTTCCGGTCCATATTTTATTTGTCATGGATCATTCAGATAAAATTGTCAGATGATCGTCTTCTGATGATGGAAACCATGTGCTAAATAATCTCCATCATAGTCACAAAATAAGATCAATGATTTGTCACCTGGTTCCTAAATATCAGTATTTTTTATCATCCAGAAAGCAATCGGGAAAATCTCGTATTCGTTCTGCACAACCGCAGACACCAATATTACAAACGAAACAACGGTTTGATGATTTGTTTGAATACAGCTATGATGGTGCTGATAATGATTTAGTTTTCCTAAACGTAATTTAGTTCAAATATGTTTTATTTTATGAATTTGTAGTTGAAGATTACAAGAGGTACAATATAGAAGGTAAATGATTAGAACGTGAGCCAATGGCCTATAATGTAATTCTCCTTTTACGATAGAAACATGTTAAATATATGAATATATGGCAGATAATAATAAGTTTTATTGTCAAAACAAAATAAATCATTTAATAAAAAAGTCAAGAGACCCTTGGTTAAACATTATCATTTAACAAAGGTATATAAAGGAGGAGGATGAACATCGAGGGATTTTATTAAATTCAAGGATAAAGAAAAGAAAGAAGTTACATTGCGTAGAAAGTTGAGATAATAGGGAGAAGCGAATGGATGGGGGAGAGTAAATAAATAAATAAATAACAAGGAAAAGAAAGCAAGATTGAAAGTAAACAATGTTTCCTTCTAGAGCGAGTAGTTCCTGAGGCGATGGCTAATCGTTGGGAAAATTAGGGGAAATTGCTGTTTGCAGCTGTTCATGGCCCCGTGCAAGTGCATGCGTGATAGTAACATGTACGCTTAGGTAACTTGTTTAACTTGTCAATAAATGTATGAATGGTGTCGAACATACGAGTGTTTACTTCATAAGAAAGCGTTGTATTACCGTACAAGAAGGTATTTAAAGTTAAATTACAGATGGTGTGAATGATTGAAACGTTTTGATGCGATGTTCTTGGTAATAAACACATGAAAAAGAAGTGTTGTGCACCTTTTACAGATCCATATATACAAAGAGGTGATCTGATTATATTCTTTGTAAATACATGCTGATTAAGTGAAATGCAATTTGTTAGATGTCGGGCATGAAGAATTTGAAATTTCCTTCTACCCCAATAAAATTGTATAGGAATATAAGTGTTGCGATTATTTAATATGCTTTTGAAGTTGTTAATGGGGTATATTTGACGAGTCTTTATATATAATGTGTTCCATTGTCAAATGTCCAAAGGAAGAAACGAGTTGTAATAAAGACTTGGTGTAGTCTGTACTCCTTCAAAATTGTTTATATTATTGCCTAAGTCATGGCGAGTAATATCACTAAAAGCTGGTGGAATCAGAGATGTGAGATAGGGAGGGCTTGAACCAGTTGTCATTTTATACAAGAGGGTAAGCTTGTATTTGTGTCGTCTGAATTCAAAGACGTTCTCATCATATTTCTCGATGTAGCGCTTCAATAGATACTAACTGCGTTGCACCACTCACAATTCTGGCTGCCTCATTGTGTAATTTTCGAGTTTTATTTTATTACGACTCTCGGTCTTACAAATATTTAACAGAAAGAAAGCAAAACCAATAATGTAACTAATATCAACAAGCAATTTATTTCCCTTCACTACAAAGTGAAATTAAAGAGATACTTACAATATTGTCAATCAAATTCCAAATAATCATAAATGTCCTAATCACAAGTCCAAACATATGGAATGTTTCGAATCAGTTTCAATAGCCCTGAATCTCCTGATAACCTTTATTGGCATGTTTATGATATCCATTATCACTTATGTATATCAAGAAAAGTAAGGAAGCCAATACAGATCCCTGGGACACACTAGCTTTAATATACCTCCACTCGTAAAACGCGTCCGGAAGTATCACTAATGGTCTTCAGTGTTTGAGATAGCTGGAGAACCATTTTATAAGGTTTCCTGTCATACCAATAGCTTTCAATATGTGAACGAGTCCTGTATGCCACACTCGGTCAAAAAGCTTTACTTATGTCGTAAAACACAACTCTAATTTCCTTGCAGAAATATATTGCTATGTAGTACGTATCATAAGTATGTTAATTGATTAACCGCATAATCACTTGGAATAAAACCAGTCTGGAAAGGTGTAAGAATATTATAATTAAGTGTGTGTTCAAAATGGAGGCTGCGACAAATGGATACGACCGGAAAAGAATAGACGTAATGTTATTCTGGCATCAAGAAGATTTAACCCATAAATAGACACATCATTGTCAACTGAGGATATAGCAAATAATGCTAATATTTCACTACCTTTAAAAGTTAACTTTAATTCAAGTACATCAATCTCAGCATAAACATCATATTGTATAATGTATATATATATATATATATATATATATATATATATATATATATAATTATTGTATTATAAGTAAGTATATAAGCTAATAACATTGTTAAACAAATATGTTATCGGTTATTATTTTCTATGATATAATAAAACTTTTCTCGAAATTTTATTATTGTTTGACTGTCATCGAAACTTACTGCTTTAAGGTGAATTAAATTCATTGATTTTTGGGACATCTCGTGTATCATGGCGTAACTAATATCAAGCGTCTCTAAATTAATCTCCTGACTAATTGCATGAGGTAGTATGAACATATCATTAATAGTTAACTATAAAGATATAAGGTTAACCAGCTGTCCAGCTTTTGGTGATATTATTCCTATATTACTGGCTTACAGGTCTAATTGTCCTAAATGTTTTAATAAACTTGCTTTCTCTGGTATATTATATAGATTTCTGTCTCTCCAAGTGAGTTCTGTTTCAAAATATATTTCGCGTTAATTTTGGGTTAAATTGAAGTTTACTTGTATACTTTGTAATTTCATCTTGTTGTCACGGTTCATTTTTATATTATTAGATATTATTTTAAGCCATTTAAACGCACTAATAATATCATATATATATATATATATATATATATATATATATATATATATATATATATATATATATTGAGGCTTAAATACATGTCACTATATGTTAATAATGATGATCGAAAGAACTGTGCATTTAAACGAAGAATTTATTTTCTTATTTGAATCTGTATACTTGAATTTTAGTGAAATTATGAGAAACTTTGTGGAATCCTTCTCCACAAGAACATGTCATCCCTGGATTGGAAGCCATGTCTAAAAAGGCATGCCCAAGATAACTTGATACAGCTGGATCATACTGGTAAACACCACGATTATATCAGAAATATCAGCTATATAGATGAGCCTGCATTGAATATGTGTATTAAATTGACAGCCTATCATACTAAAAGTATTGAACAAACACCAATACCAGCACCAAGGAAACATATTACACAACTACTGATACCGGGACCAATAAAGCACATTACACAATCTCCAGTACCAGCATCAAGAAAATATATTATACAACAACCAATAGTAGCACCAATGAAACTCATCCATCAATCACCCGCACATCCACCCACGCCAGCACCAAGCAACCATATTACACAGCAACCAATACAGACACCAATAGAAAACATTACAACACATAGGTAATTGATTTATTTGAAAACAAAATGTTCCAAGCCATCTATTAGCCGAGATAAATGTGACGCCTAACAATAAGCTTAATAACAATGATTTGGATACATTCCCAAAAAGAATGAAGTATTATAATGAAAATATTTTCAGCAGGAGATTACATGTAAATAAGATAATAAATTATAATAATCTGTAAACAATATTTTCAACGATATGAATATGAAGATCATATTTTTGAAACACCAATGACAGTGGGTAATAATTATAAACAACATGCTAATAGGTCTGCCGCTATACGTTGAATGGACGATATAGCTCGTAGTTTGAACACATAATTATCTGGTTTTAAAAAAATGGTTGAATAATTGACTAGCCTTGGCTCCGGTTGGGTTTATAAAAGATGTATATACCTTGAATTAAAACTATAAAAATATAATCCAATTAGGGAAAACAGTTACATTCCACAGCGAACAAAATCATCATGTAAGCAGGAATGAATTGATATCCAAAAATGATGATAGTACATGTTTTATGTGGTCTGTATTAGCGGCATTATACCCCGCAAATCGGTATGCAAAGAGCATAACAAAATATAGCGATCATGGTAACAAATTAAACTTTGGAGATATTAATTTCTCAGTTTATTAAAAATAACATTGATACATTTGAAAAGTTATATAATGAAATATATGTTAATGTGTTCCGTTGGAATGCAGGGTTATATCTACAGAGAATCTCTATAGAAAAATGGAAAAAATAATATTGATGTCAGATAGAGCAAAAACAAAAAAAAAACACGATGCAAATTAACATATTGCTAGGTTAGTATATAATAGTAGCACACACAGAGGGAAAGAAATATATATGCACACGATGTTTGTATATTTTTAGCAATGATAACCTTTTAGAAAAAAAATTATATTGATTTTGAGCGGGTTGAATCAAAGGAATAAAAAGTAATATTACCAGAAGAAAAGATGACACAATTATAAAGTTTAAAAACTATGCAACGCAGATTAAAGTCCCATATATAATTTATGCTGACTCTGAAACATTATTTCCGAAAGTTTGTATAAACTATGGGATAATATTGAATGCTGATACAGGCGATGGTAAATCTATTGGACCGGATTTGCATCGTAGAGGATATGCTGTTGTAAACTTCCTGAGAAACATTAAATGCTGAAATGAAAGAAATGCAGAAGTACTTTCAGAATTCACAGAACATAATCGGGACAAAAAAGATTGAACTAACTTTAAAATTGCAACTGTTTGCCATATATGTAAGCAGAAATTATATGATGATAAAGTTATACATTATTGTCATATGACTGATACATTTATGGACGCCGCACAAAACATCTGTAATTTACAACTTAAAATATCACCATTATGGTTTATATCAAGCCCAGAAATGTATTTGAATGCATTATTAAAAATAACAAATGCTGAAATAGAATTATTACCAGACATTGATATGCATCTCTTTAAAAGATAAGAAGTAAAAGATGGTATCTCAATGGTATCCAAAATATATGGTTAATATAATATTCAAATATTTGATGATTATGATAAAACTAAACATAATTCTTAGATTTTGTTTGTTTTAAAGTAATACTCTTTATGATAGGACTATGAGGCAACCTTAATATGTTTATGGGTTTAAATTGATTTCGCCATATACAATACCAGAATATATTTCATATTACTCAATAGATGATTATAATTGGGAGTTGATTTAGATTACCCTGAAAAATCTGCATGATACCCATTAATTGTTACCCATTATTACTTGCAACGTTAACTGTTAAAGAGTAAAATATCAGCAGCGATCGTACTACGTTAGCACAAGATCTGTGCAGTAATGTTATTAATTGTGATAAAGTGCTATATAATGTAATGAATAAGACAAAGGTATGTCGTACACAACCACAATCTAAATTGCATTTTAATCTGCGTATGAAAGTAGCAAACTCCACAGGCTACTACATTTATAATCAAGAAAAATGGATGGTTTCATATATTCAATTAAATATTAATCTGAAAGCTTAGTATAAAACTGCATTCGAAAAATATTTTTTCTTTATTTAGGAAGTCACGGAGAAACCTGATTAAAAAATAATTTGGAGCTTGTTGTTAGGTCCCACGAAACTGATAAAATCAGACGATAAGTAACATATTCTAGATTTATAACAAGAACACTATTCGACAAGGAACTGGTATCTATCCATCGTGTTAAGTCCAAATTAATGCCAAACAGACCAACTTATTCTGGCCAATCCATATTGGATTTATTAAAGTTGCTCATGAACGACTTGTATTACAATAGATTAATAGCAGCATATAGAAATTAGTATATACTGACACTGATAGTCTAATATTATAATTTAGCAGGAAAAATATGTAAGACGATAATATAACAAATAGTACATACTACGAAACACAAATATATCCTAGTGATCATTCGTTATGCAGTAAAAGAAACAAAAACGCTGTTGGCAAATATAAAAATGAACGTAATGGTAAACCAGTTACAGAATGTGTCGGTTGATGACCTAACATACACTCTCCTATGGTTGATGACAGTGAAACTATTAAGGAAAAAGTTGTGCAAGACCACTTATTGGAAAAGAATTGTACCATGAACTTTATAAAAGAAAAATTATTTTATAAAGTGGAGATGAAGCCCACCGTGTATAATATTAAAAGTATTAATAATCATATGGGGTTATGCGAGCCTAATACAAGTAGCCTCTCGCCCATATACAAGCAAAAAGGCATTATCACGAATATAAGCTATACTAAATTATGTGAGTATGAGTCACAAAACTATTTATACTATATACTGCATCCAGAAAACTTTGCATAATTTTCAGAAGATATACAACAATAAAGTCCATATGTGCACCACCCGTAAATAAAATTCACCAAATACATAGTTTTACAGAAATTCCACTATCTAAGATGCTTTGCATAATCCCAAATATTGGGTTTGTTAAGAAACTTACGCCCCTTAAAACTAAATACGCCTCAGACAAATTCTAAATTTTGCACGGCAAAATTTCCTCATAAACAATCCTCCTGAAAAATTCAACTGTAAAAAATTCCAATATATAGTTTAAAAAAGTCCCTCTTAACATAAATTAAAAAAGCTACATATAGAAACCCGCCAAAAAAAATCCAAATAATCCCCTCAAAAGTTCCAGTTGTATAGTTTTATAAAATTCCTAAATGATAGTTTTAAAATTCCCAATAAATAGTTTGTAATATTCCAAATATATAGTTTTAAGCAAGTCCAAATATATATTTTTAAACCACAATTTCAAGTTATAATAAGAAAATCAGTGCGCCGCAAATGCCTGTTTGAATGACAATAATATGAGATAATATGTACCGTTAAAATCAACAGTTTCTTGTCGACATGCATGTATTTAAGTTTAAACTTGTTCGTATTCCAATTGATATGCTATCTATCTACGAGTTCATTTGCAATTACTCTGAAAAAGTTTATTGTCCATCGGCCGATGTACACACATACAAAGCGCGATTACTAATATTTTACCTCATATGTTGCGTTCTGCGTTTTTGCAACCTGAGTGTAATTAAGAAGTTGTCATTGTCACTGTGAATAGTAGATATGTATGTTCTCTGAGCACGTTTATAATACCAGGATTAACCACGTGGAGTAAATTGTGCTGTTGGCAAAGCATAATTATCAGCATTTGATAATTGTTTGACTACTATCTCCATTTACGGTATCCTAATATTTTGCTATTTTTTTATATAGTGTTTCAGTGAGTCTACTGATCATGGTTACATGAGTCATGGTTAGAGTCAGCATTGTTGCCGAGCTGGAGGGCTTAAAATTACCAATATTATTATCACAGTTAGCGCTATTATTACCACTTTTACGGGCATGCCATCTTCTGTTTGCTTATATTGTTTACCATTACTTCCTTTCTCGCAATATATACCCCTTGCTCTTTCTGTATTTTCACTAAATCTTAGGAGATGCATTGGACACAACGTTTGCTTCAGCTTATGGGTATTGACCACAACCATTAGGTTTTGGTTCAGTTGTGAGTGCCAGTTATAGGTACAACCTTGGTAATGATTCAGGTATAAGTAAAACATCTAGGTATTGGTTCGGTATAGATAATATTTTCGGCAATGATTCTTCCGATATCATTTTAGTGAATTTAATAGCTACTTTGTTAGTCAGCATTTCAGCAACTCTTGCAGGTACTATTGCACTTATCTTCTTAGGTATGTTTTCCTCTAGTCTAATATCGAGCACGTTATTTTTTAATACCACTTAATACCTTGCTACATATATTCAGACCTCGTTAGGTACATGAGAGGCGTATAGAGATATTGCATATAGCAAATTGTCTTTAAAACTTGTTATATGTGTAGATAGCATATTAGTATAGACAGGAAAGGACACCAATTTGATGTAATACGTTATCTCTAGAGCCTTTCATATTAATTATAGTTTATCAACTCGGGTTAATTAATTTTATGAATCTAGATATAACCGGATTGATCTAATTGATATACTTGTTTCAGCTACTAGTCAAAACACCACATTATTTGTTTACAATGAAAGGATAATTAATTCGATATAAACTAGAGACATGGTAAAATCCAATCTGACCAACTCGTTTTGATTTATATACAAATACATCTATATTCTAGAACGGAACACACAAAATCAGAAACAGTTGTACGATCTTCGACCAGCGGGAGACTGAAGTCACATCAAATCAAGAAACCTGTTTGATAGTTCCAATCTTTTTGCTCTAAACGATATGTTCTACAGGACCAAGCGCATATCCAAGCAGAAAAATTCAGTTGAAAATAAAGGTTTGCAATATCTTATTATATGATGAGCATAAAATATGCACGAAACATTTGTTTTTGGTAATTTTCTTTGCTGCAAAGATCCCACGAAGGTGTAAGTTCTTTCCTAACCACAATTGCACGCTCAGAGTAATACGGCAGACGAAGCAGGGCATATAGTAATATATATATATATATATATAATATCAATATATTAAATATATGACTAATCATTTATTTATTTATTTTACGATATATTTTATTTTATAAGTACAATTAAGCAATGATTAATATGTATCATTCTTTCTAAGTAATGATTTTGTTTTCTCTTGATTTAACAGAAAAACGGCGATGCGAGAGAAATGAACGTATATATCACTATGATGTCTCTCTATCTCGAGGGGAGGGAACTTCTCATTTAAAGTACAGAACAGTGACAAATGCAGGAAAATAAAATTAACCTTACCATACGCTCCTTACTATTTGATATAGAATATTTCATCTTTCTGATGCAGGAAACATCAATGAGAAAAAGTAGAAGAAGAAATTGACAACTGTTTTCCCAACGTTCGAACGCACAACACAAACAGTACCCATGGTTCCTTCTCACACGCACCGTTATCATCCCGAAATATAATAGTTTTACATAATAATTCGACACATCAGGTGAGACACAGATATAGTGAAATTAACAAAGGTGATGGTCGTATATTATCACATATAAAGATGCAAAGATGATAGCATACATGAATATAGTAACGACTAACACAGGATTGACCCATGATAATTCATTTTTATTATAGTATATGCCTTTTACCTGTTCTTAAGCATTACATACTTCTACTATACCTTAGTACCGAAAAAATATAAAACTTTACGTGAAAACTACATACACAAAAAGTGACACAAATGCATATGTACTTATTAGAGGCTGGCGCTATTTAACATGAATATGTTTTCTCATTGCAAATTAGATGCACAGATAAAGCCCGCCAGCTAAAGAATTTCTTACTATGTCAAGGGTCGCCCGTGATGATAGATTCGGGAATATGGAAACTGTAAGTGATCGATTTGCATGAAAACATGCCTATCTAACCGTTATCTATATATTTATATAAATAATCTCTTCGCGCTAAACAAGTACATACTTAGATATATACATCAAACTACAAGTCTACATTCATCTTTGTGTATATATATATATATATATAATAATAAACAGATAAATCATAGTGACCTATCGAGCACATGCTATATAAATATATAAATACACACATAAATATATAAAAAACACACACCTAATATATATATATTATCATATATATATATATATATAATACGCCGAACCCGCCGATTAACCCCCAACCCTAACTTGTACTTAATTGTCTCTCTCTCTCTCTCCTCTCTCTCTCATCTCTCTCTCCTATCACACTCTCCACTCTTCATTCTTTATAAATATAATGTATAAAATATAGATATAACAACATATCGCTTGCCAGTGCCTGCAAGTATATATATAGCCCGATCCCCGAAGAAACCCCCAACCCTACTAGAAACTTACTTTATCTCTCTCTTCTCTCTCTCTCATTCTTTATATACATATATAAATATATCTATATATATCATAATTATATACTATATATATAGATATATATCAAGATATATAGTATATACACATTTTCCTTGCCAGTGCGGGCAAAAGGCAAAGTTTGTTGACCTGTTTTATCCAGAAAACAGGGCAACAGGTGCCTTGGATTAAGTGCCCACCAATTACATACTACATACAATAGTTGCGTGTCCGAGGCATTATCATGGGTCACATGTTCGAGTCTCTGTTTATTACGCGTATACAATATTTCTAGCCCCATTCGAATTTGAACGAATTGAAAGTTCGTTTTTATTTTCGAATTCGCATGGGAATTAGGACCATATATAAGTGCTGTTGAACCCACTGTGATAATTACAATCGTATAATTTCTTTCCAGAGACTGAGATCATTTATCAAATTAATAGTGGCATATTTTTACGATCCCTTTATGTCATACAAAAAGGCATACTCTAGCAATAAGCACTGCACACATATATACAAATATATATTCATCTCTAACTTTGCAGATATTCATCGCTTGTATCCTCCTTCAATCCCCCTAACAAGAAATGGTAAAACGAAACGAAAAGATACCAAGAATATTAACTCACACGTTATGAACGGTGTATAGTAATGAATTGTCAACCACTGAAATACATTAAAACATTACTATAACTTTACATACCACATATTCTTTTTTTAAAAAAACAAAATGCTAATTTGAAATGGAAATACGATGATATTCAGCAGGACATACCAAATCTCTTTTTTGATTCCCTAAAAATAAAGAAGAGTTTTTAGTTACTTGGATGCATCTCACTTGACTTAATTTTCTTTAACAATATTCGCCTATTAGCGTTATAATATTGTTTTTCTATAAGTAATTAAAGTTAAAACTATCGCTAAGAACATCCCTCGGTAACGTGTCCCTTCTTAAGCCTGCCACCTCTGTATGAATTGGGAAACACATTGTCTCAAAAAGACAGTTTAATACTAAACAGACGTTCAATATATACTGCCAACTCTATGACACTGCCCAACATTTTTGATATTAATTGTGTCCAGTTTAGAGAAATTTCATCTTTCTTGACACATGTTGTAGCATTATTTTTTTATGCCAATGTAGATAATTCATGCATGTTATACCTTGTACATCATCTGAGGATTTCTTTTTACATGTTCAAGTTGATATCGTACAATATAAACATTGTTAAATAATTTATTTGTATTTTGTCATAGGTAAAGTCTGCGCTACAAAGGAATACAAACAAAGGTGTTTCATCAATCAGTGTCGCCTTATCTAGGTTTATATATTTCGAAGGTATGAAAACAATAAAGTGCGTGAACTAGAGATGGCAGTGGCATATTCCATCGAGTGGCTTGCTATAGAGTGTATGTGTTGTCCGTGCACACTTGATTTAATGTCAGGATCCTCATATTGCATAACAATATGGTAACATTTCTGAAAGACAATTAGAGTGAGGAGAAAGGAATTACTATTTTAAGAACGTTAAGCAGACAAAGGAGCTGTAAAGTACCGGTTTTAGGTATAGCAATCGTTCAAATAATCAATAACCAATTATATATCATACAGGACTTCCTTCTCTTCTGCAATGGAAAACTATGGTTGTTTGGTCGAACTACTATACTATTTGTACGCTGTTCATCTACTCTTTCATAATTATCCAGTACGGCCCACCTAACGCTGCGTCAATTGACAGGTTCAACTCATCAACGAAAATTGTATGCCTTGGTGTTTGAATAGCAAGTCTCCGATGGCAACGTGTTCAAAGTGCAATAACTTATTCTTTATTATACATATAAATCTATGATATAACGTTTAATTGAATAAAAGCTAAGTCCTTCTGCCCAGATTTGCAACCATCCTAGAAAATAGAAATGGTCCCTTATTCAAACAAAAGAAGGTTGGAGACAATAACGCCGGTTTAATGGTTGTAACTATTCCTAGAAGTGATATAGGTTTCGTCACGACAAAGCCTTACCAAGTCTCATAGCACCTTGTATGCAACAATTGTAAGATTACTGGCTTCAATTTAATGATTGAGTTATAGGTGGAACAATATTACAGATTTGGTTATATATGTTTGTAAGTACGTTACAAACAGAAGTAAAAACAAATGTTGAGTAAACATTCGTAAGTAATTCTTTGCCCCATAAAACAGAACAGCAGAGCTAAAAAACTCTCGTATTGTCAATATTTGACCATTCTGTCCCAGTGCATTTTTCATTCATACTAAATTATGCCAGAGGCACCCACCGTAACTTCTAATGACGGAAGTATGAAATGATTCTAGTCTCTTTTCCTTGGAAGAGTGTTTTCCCTCGCAGCTTGAAAATTACTACAGATACTAATCCTGGTTGATTCATTATAAAAGTTTTCATACGATGTTACGAACTAACATTTACTTGACTAAAATCTACAATGGATATTACTGGACTAATACTTTGTTTACTATAAATAACACGGGATATTAAGTACACCACAATGAAATAATGTATTACGTAATAATACTTAATGGACAACAATTGATAGGATAGTTCAGTTATAATACTTAAGGGACTAACACTTATATATAATATTACGTACTAATATTTTATAGGCTAACACTTTACATAGTCTATTACGTACAAATTACTTAATGGATTAAATTTAGAAAGGATATTACGTACTAATACTCAATGTTCTAAAATTACATAATAATCTTACGTACTAATACTCTTTGGACTAAAATCACATAGGATATTTACGTACTATACTTACTTTGACTAAAAATTACATAGAATACTATTTATTATTGTTTTCCAGTATAACTTAATTACATAGGATATTAAGTTGTAAAAAATACATAGGATATTACGTGCTAATACTTATTGGACTAAAATTACATAAGGGCATTGCCTACTAAAATTACAACGTACTGTGATTTCATAGGAGAATGCTTAATGCTTGCTAATGTTTAGTTCACTAACATTGGTACATTGAATAGTTATGCTAGCCTATTGTGCAAACATAATCCGGAAATACTCTCATATTTTGGGGGATATCTAAAACACGAACGATGTTGACACACATTCAATTATAATGTTACAAAATGTAATTTTTGGATTTATTGAGCCAGAGTTAGAACAAGCACAATCAAGGTTAGATACCCATTTTATTAAAAACAAAAACATTTATGTTGTATGGAAAATGTGTTGTGTGAGAAAAGACTCCATATTTACGAAAAAGATGTCTTAAACTGCAGTAAAATCATAGCTGCAAAAAATGCAGTTTAGAATATAGTCTTTGCTTCATTAAACCCTATTTAATAGACTATATATATATATATATATATATATATATATATATATATATATATATATATATATATATACATATATACTGATAACTTTTTTTCTTTAGTTGGAAACAACGTGATTGGTGTTAGTATATATATATGTATATATTGCCTGAACACAATGAAATGAACACATACATCCTATGCATATGTAATATATGTTGTATGTACAAAATATAATTTATATACTATTTTTTTCTGTCTCGTTCTTGGTTTCTAAATGTAATATAGAATAGCATACTTGCCCAATAGTCTCGTTGTCTCTCTATCTGTATCGTTCTCTATATATCTGTCTGTCCATCTCTCTCCGTATCTCTCTCTCAATCTATATCTCTCTCTCTCTCTCTCTCTCTCTCTCTCTCTCTCTCTCTTCGTACTTTACAGGATTTGTTGGTATGTATATTTCCACTAATCATTATACCTACGGCCATCTTTATAACGTAGCCTGCATGATGTTCCATGACTTACAGCTACCCATGTACTGGGGAAATAAATGGAAGAGAAGTATGCAACTTTGTTCCTGTCATCTGTATATCTAGCTATATGCGCATTATAATAATAAATTAGGAAATTAATCGGAAAAATACTGCAGGGCTTTCATTCTTGTTCCCCTCCACTTTTTTTCTCTTAGAGGAAAACTGATTTTCAGCAGTCGCTAGGTAATTTCCATTTGTTTGTTTTTTTTTTCGTTTTTTTTTCGTCAAAGCGGAGAAGAGACTTCAATCATAAGCTGTCTAGAGTGGTTGAAATTGACGGAAATTCAATTATTGAAATCTATGCCTATATTGATGATCTCTCATTATGGGACATGGACAAAGGCAAGAACCATACACCAAGCTACGACCACGCAATGCTCTTTACAAGGTAATTGTCTGTTCACCGGGTATAACCCTAACGTTGACTATGCAATGACTACTCGTGGAATACTCCCAAATGTCACTTTGATGAAAAGTTGTAGCTCACGGAATACTAATGGAACTATTGTGTCTGAAAAGTAAATTTATTGTTGTAAATACTGACTGGTCTTTTCAAGTGCCTATGCACATCATAAAAATTAGCAGACTGTCACAGCTCCTTTAAGGTAGAGCAGACCTTCAAAGCATACATTTTATAGCTTTTTGGAAGTTGAGTTCTTAATACTAAAAGTATTGTGATATTTTTTTTTTTCTAAATTACGCTGGAATATATGTTCCATTCGTTACACTAGGAATACGACCAAAACGTGATATCTAAGTTCTATCCTATTTCATAGGTCTTAAATATTTTCTAATCATAACTAAACTTATGTCATTATTCGCTCTCTGAAAAAGACTAAACACAGTTGATGTTAATGTTCATTTATCTTATTGATAGGTCAACTTCAATCACTCTCATAAACTATATGCTCAAATA